>CM054819.1:16626188-17226188 GCA_028984105.1 Lavandula angustifolia
GTTGCTCGCAATGCTATACTGATGACACTTAGTGACTCTTATCTCAGTAGAGTACATGACTACAAGACTTTCGTGATGCTGAGCTAAGGAACTCCACAGATCAAAGAAAACAAACTAGAGTTAGAGCTACAGAAACTCGAGGCATTTGCTATGCTTCCTTGGGAGTCCATAGATGATTTCAGCGCTCGATTTACAAATCAGATCAACATCATCAACGGACTGGGGAAGACGTTCAGCAATAAGGAGACCAACACCAAAATTCTAAGGGCTCTCAGTAGGCCCAAGTGGTATTCTTTTGCTACGTGTATGAGGAGGACTGACCTGAATTATGTTACTCCTGATTATATATTTTCAGAACTTAAAGCTGAGGAGTTCGAATTCAACCTCCCACACACCCTCGGTGCTGAAGCTGAAGTGCCAATAGATCATGCTTACAAGGCTTCAGCTAGCACTCCCGGAGCAAGTCCCTCAGCAAACAAGCCATTCAGCTGGAAGCTCAGTGACCATACCTACTGGTGACAACTTAGCTGAGAAGTATGCTCTCCTCGCGGTAAAATACCAGAAAGAGAAGGAAATGTTCAGACGGAAGATGATAAAGGCTTCCCAAAAATACCAAGGTAAGAGAGATAATCATCGCACAAAAAGTGAATCTAAATCTCTACCTGATTGCAGGAGTACTGAAGCTGCCCCCGTGGAACAAAAAGAAACATCCAGAAGGGATGGCAGAACATCAGTATGCTAATACTGCAAGATGCCAGGACACTATCTATACGAATGTCCTGAACTCTCAGCAGCTGAAAGAGTTGAAAGGCAAGCCAGACGTGACAAGTTCGTGAAGAAGAGGAAGCCTACATAGTTAGATAATTGTCCGATTGCTCAAGTGATGAAGAACTGTTTATGGAATCATTTGACGACGATGCCGCATTCATGGCAATCGAGACGGAAGAAGCTGAACCGTGTCTAATGGCCGGATAAGAGGCTGAGGTAAATTTTAAACCCACTATTTGCCCCTCTTCACCCTGCACACATGACACAAGCTTTGCTGCAGGAGAACCACTGGATGTGGTTCTTGCATACGAAGATCTGCTTGAAGAGCAAATCCAGATGAGCCAGCAGTTCAGTAAGACGATTCAAGAGATGGACATCCTGAAAGCAGAGAATCAGAGACTTTCAAAGAGAAGTCAGGACTCTACTGAGTCTAAAGGACTTATTCTGACACTGAAGGAAGAGATTAACTCACTGATGACTATGTCTCATGACAAGGAAGCACAGATCTCTGTGCTGACCAAAGACATCTCTGAGAAAGAGACTGAAATTGCTAATCTCAAGGACACCCTCGCACATGCCAAAACAGAATATGAAGCTCTGAGAAACAGTGATGAAGTGTGGAGAACCTTGATGACAAAGCAATACATTGGAGCAAAGGAGAAGTTGGAGAAGCTACTACGAGCACAGAGACCACATGCCACCAAAGAAAGACTTGGTTACACATGTGAAGCCTCCACTTCAGGATAGAAGAGCTCCAACAAGCTGACTAATAGGTTTGTCCAGGGGATAACTCAACATGCAGAATTTACATCCCCTCAGACAAAGAATAAGCAGAAGATTCAAGCACCTCAGTCTAGCAACAGGAAAGTGACCCATGGTTCTATCCCCAAGACACCAAGTGGAAACTCAAGGGGAACCAAGAAGGTCAGGTGGGCTGAACTATATGGCCACCAACTACTGACTCATCCAGCTCAGTACCGATCGTACTAGTATGAGCCAAGAGTCAAAAGCCCTAAGGTTCCGAAGAAGAAGAAAGCTGAACCACAAAAGACTAAGAAGTCAGCTACTCCAAGTTCAGTGGAGCAGACTACTGACAACAAGGGAAAGATGAAGTCTGAAGCCACTAGGACTGTCAGATAAGTTTGGATCCTAAAATCTAACCATTAAGGACCCAAGCTGAACTCAAAGGGTACCTGAATCTATTTTTGTTTTGCAGGTGCTACAGGACCCTTGGATTGTCGACAGTGGATGCTCAAGACACATGACACATCAGAAGAGCCTACAACCTGACTATGTTCAGCAGGATGGAGCTAGAATTGAGTTCGGTGACAACTCCAAAGGCTACACAAGGGGATACGACACATTGAAAATAGGAACTGCAATAGTTCCTAGGGTATCTTATATTGAAGGACTTCAACATAATCTCCTTTCTGTCAGTCAATTCTGTGATAACTCCAATAAAGTGACTTTTAAAGCAGATTTTTGTGATGTTCTTGATAAATCTACAGGAAAAACTGTGTTATCAGGGTCATGGCGAAGGAACAAATAATATACTGAATGGAATACCACGGAACCTGAAGCTTGCCTGCTAGCACACACGAGGTCAGATGACACAACAGCATGGCTGTGGCATAGACGACTGAGTCATCTTAACTTCAAAAAAATGAACAAGCTAGCTCGTGATGCTAAAGTCAAATGACTGCCCAACAAAGTATTCAAGAGACATAAAAACTGTGAAGCATGTCTGAAGGGGAAGCAAAGAAAGTCATTCAATCCGCCCATTCCGTCACCTTCCACTTATGGAATCCTTCAGCTGCTGCACATGGATTTATGTGGGCTAGTCAAATCCAATGACGATCAGAGGAAAGAAATATGCTCTTGTGGTCGTTGATGACTATTCAAGATATACTTGGGTGATATTCATCGCCAACAAATTTGACGTCAAAATTGAGCTGCCGAAACTACTAAAGCGAATGAGCGTCGAAAAGGACATTAAGATTCAAAGGATACGCTCAGATCGTGGAACTGAGTTTCTAAACTCAATGGTAAGAGACTTCTGTGAGGCTGAAGGCATTGAACACGAAACCTCAGCGGCACGTACGCCTCAGCAGAACGGACTTGCTGAAAGAAAAAACAGAACGCTTAAAGAAGCAGCAAGGACGTTACATGCAAATTCATGTCTTCCATTGAAGTTCTGGGCAGAAGCTACTGACAGTGCTTGCTACACTCAGATGCGGTCTCTATTGACTCAGATGCACATGAAGATGCCTTATGAGCTATGGAAAGGGAGAGTTCCTTCTATTTCGCACTTCCATATCTTTGGTTGTCCATGCTTTATCCACAATAATGGAAAGGACCAATTAAAGGTCTTTGAACGTAAGTCAGACCAAGGAGTCTTCTTAGGATACTCCAAGGTCAGCAAAGCTTTCAGGGTCTTTAACTACCGGACCCTTTGCGTGGAAGAAAGCCCCCATGTTGTATTTGATGAATTTATTTCTGAGTTCAAGAAGTCAAACACTCAGCCAGAAGCTGAAGAGGTCAGGAGCAAGCTACAGGATCTAAGCTTAAACGATAACACTGAAAAGATCCAGCATTGTTGGGATAATGATTCAGATAACGAAATTCAGAATCCAACAAGCAATGTAGCTGAGGAGATTGATTCTAACAAACAGAATCAATCCCAGGTAATTTTGGTCGATGAGGAAACCGATATGGTAATCTCCTCTACTGAGAATAACAACTCAGGGGGAACTACTAATGTTCCTGAGCTAAATGCCCCTGAATCTGTGACTCAGTAGACCCAACCCTTATTACTGAATTACTTCAGACACAGAACAATACTACTAAAATTCCTAATACTCCTACTGTGTGTTGAAACAATCCCAGATGAAGTAACAAGACGTCGTCGCTCGTGGTTAGATGCTCACTCTTCAAATCTCATTTTTGGAGATCCTTCAGCTAGCGTCAAGACAAGATCCAAATTCTGTCAAGGAGAAAGTGCCTTATATTCATGTTTCTTGTCGACTGAAAAACCTCAGAAAATAGAGGATGTGCTGAATGATGCTGACTGGATCACCGTCATGCAAGAAGAGTTGAATCAATTTACGCGAAACGATGTATGAGAACTTGTTGACAGACCTAGACACCAGCACGTGATATGAACGAAGTGGGTCTTCAAGAACAAGCGCGATGAAAACAACGTCATCGTCAGGAAGAAAGCTCGACTCGTTGCCGAAGGATATTTTCAATCAGAGGGAATAGATTTTGACGAAATATTCGCCCCAGTCGCAAGATTGGAAGCTATTCGTCTATTCCTAGCTTATGCAACACATCAGCAGTTCACATTCTATCTAATGGATGTGAAGTTAGCTTTCCTGAACAGCGTACTGAAGGAAGAAGTCTACGTTGAACAACCGCCCGACTTTCAACAGGGACATCAGGTTTACAGACTTAAGAAAGCTTTGTATGGGTGAAAACAAGCACCCAAGGCTTGGTACGATACCTTCTCAGACTTTCTACTTCAGAAAGGAACAGTGGATCGCACCCTATTCAGTATGAAGTCAGGCGAAGACATCTTATTGGTGCAGATCTACGTGGACGACATCATCTTTGGATCAAGAAACCTGACCATGTGTCAGAAATTCGAGCAGATGATGAAAGAAAAATTTGAAATGTCAATGATGGGAGAGATGAATTATTTCCTTGGACTTCAAGTCAAACAATCAAAGAAGAGAATATTCATTTATCAAGCGAAATACACAAGAGATCTCATCAAGAATTTTGGCTGCCAATTCAGCAAGTCAGTCAAGATACCCATGAACACCAATCTCAAGATTGATATTGACAAAGAGGGAGTATATGTTGACTCAACTGACTATTGTGCTATTATTTGTTCTTTATTATATCTTACAGCGAGCAGACATGATATAACTTATGTTGTAGGTGTATGAGCGAGATTTCAGGTGAATCCCAAGAAGAGTCATATCGATTCAGCGAAGAGAATTCTTCGTTACCTGAAGGGAACACCTGATGTTGGATTATGGTATCCAGCTGATGATAACCTTGAACTAACTGGTTATTCTGATGCTGACTATGCAGGTTGCCGAATCTACAGAAAATCAACCTCAGGAACTTGTCAGTTCCTCGGTAGCAAGCTCATATCGTGGTTCTCAAAGAAACAACATTCAGTAGCAACGTTCACTCACGGGAGCCGAGTATATAGGCTGCCTAAAGGCACATTGCGCACGAATACGTGGCTTCAACAACAGCTGAGAGACTACGACATTCATCAAGATGAAGTGCCGATCTACTGCGACAGTACCAGTGCCATTGCAATCACTCAGAATCCAGTTGTACATACAAGATGCAAGCACGTGGATATTCGTCATCACTTCATCAGAGATTATGTCGAGAAAAATGATATCAGAATGGAGAAGATCCACACTGATAAGCAAAGAGCTGATATCGTGACCAAACCTCTAGCTGAGAACAGATTTAATGATCTCTCAGTAGAACTAGGTCTTTTGGATCCTACTGATATGATTCAGTAAATGATCCGGGAAGTACTAAGTAAGGGGGAACTTACTTTCAGTACAGCTAAATACTCAGATTCGTCAAACGTGGTATCAGCTGACTACGATGTTCAGCTGATAGGTTATGAGTATCAAATTCAGCTTTTGATGATTCAGCATGTCATAGCATTTATTTCCCGCCTTTAATTTCATCGTATTGCATTGAGTATGTCGTTTTCATTAACTCACGACATTCCTTAAGACTGACTACGGTGCATTAAATGCATGTCATTTCATCTTACCATTTAGGCGATAGAGATAAGTAGGTGAGATTATAGGCGGCTTAGTAATCATAACCTATTATAACATTCAATCTGAGCCGCTCGCTTATTAAAATTTGATTAATCTCAACCGCATGCTTAAAAACCACCTCATATTCAAATCTGAATATATATACGCTCTTATCTCTAAATTACCTCACTTTTACCCGCCATTAACGAAGATTGTACATTGAATTTGTTCAGTAATTCGCATCAGACATCTAATGCAGTTTCTGCACAATATCTTCGGTAAGAATTTCTTCAAACTAAGTCTGCTACTAACTCACTCAATATTCGAGTGCTAATGCTTATTTTTGCAAATTTCAGTTATACAATGACACATTTCGTCCCAATTAGCGACGTGACTATCCATGAGGATATGGAGGATGTTCTCTCTGGGAAACGGGTGTTGTTTGAGCCTGTTCTATCTTTCAGAACCTGTGGTGTGGAGTGCATGATGCCGGTATTCAATGCTCTTGAGAGATCGGGCCTTCTTCCGATTCTCTCCCCTTCTCCGCGTCATCTCCTTCCGCGTCTGGTAGCGGAGTTCTTTCTGAACTTCCGTCGTGATGATGATTCGAATGACATCTCCAATATCATCTCGAGGCGTGAGGTCCGTCACAGTCAGTGGGAGGACATGGCCACGCAGATAGATGTCTCCAGATGTCTCCGTGTCAGGTTTGGTCTGGAAGATGAAGGGGCACCGATCGCAGGGTACAGAGAGTCTAAGATAGACAAGTACTTCTGCAGATTCAGCAGTCAGAAGGACTGCGTATTCAAGCCAGTGTTCCCCAAGAATCAGCTGCTGCCTGAATACAGGGGATTGGCGTACGTGGTCAACCATATCCTCACAAGCTTAGTGGGATCGTATGATCAACTGTCCCGTATCCGCATCTAGATAATGATGGCCATAGTAGATGCAGCGCCCATCAACTGTAATGCGTTCTTCAGAGCCGAGTTCAAACCTCAGTCACAAAAGTTTGTCGATGCTGAAGAAGGGATGAAGCGCATTCCTTAGGGAAAGCTTCTGTATGGGACAAAGGAGTCTATCATGATCGAAGACGACCTCCCAGACAAGGTTTCTCTCGCTAATGCCTTCTACTTCGACTCAAAGCTGATGAAGTTTGTCAACTCAGCTTCAGCCGAGAAGCCTATTGGGAAGGGACCGCAAGCTAAGCGCCCTATGGAGATCTCTCAGGATCCCCTTCCCACTCAGGCGAAGAGACAAAAGACACTGAAGAAGCCTAGTTCAGTCATCCCACCTCCCATACCAATCTTTGTTGAGGACTCAGGGTTCAGGGAAGTATGATGTGACCCTGAGAGAGAAGGTGAACACAGTACACTCAGAGGAAACTCAGCCGAAAATCCCCGCTGAAGCTCAGACTGTTGAGGTTTCCTCCATTCTGATCTTAGTGTTGAATGCATGATTGAAGGCATCTGATGAAGTCGCAACTGAGATCCCAGAGATCAGTTCTCAACCTGATCTCGTGGATATAGTAATCCGCGCTCGCGTTCAGATGCACATCAGATTTATGGAGTGGGATTTTCTAGAAGAGACTAGCCGACTCAGGTCTCTGTCCACTCTGCTTGAGGAAGAGCAGAAGCTCAAAGAGGAGATAGGCTATGAGGAGCCGTCCGACATAGCGTCTCTGGAGGATCTGAGAGCAGTGATACTGATGATGCTCAGTGACATAGTTCAAGGAGCTGAGCCCTCTTCCACTCAGCCTCCTCCTTCTCCTCCACCATCTCCTCCTCACGATGATGCGCCTAAGGATGCAGACCAGGGAGGATCTGCTGAAGGCAAAAGTCCCACGAGTGATCAGCCCCCTCCTCCGACATTGGGCCAGATCACTCAGACTCCTTCCGTGACTCAGCACAAGCATATACTGAAACATCGTTACCAGGCTAATGAGGTCAAGGAATTTTCTACGTAGTCAATAAACAGGGTGATCAAGCGTCAGGCACACAAGAATCGCAACCTTGCCGATGATGTGAACACGAAGTGGAGCAGGTTCACTGAGGCACAGACTAAGATGTTGAGCAGCCTTACGACTGAAGTGCAGAGGATCAGCACGCCATCTGTTATCAATACTGAAGAGATCCTCGCCAGGCACTTGCGGTGCGAAGACGGCTGACAAAGACGAGTTTCAAACTATTCTACAGTCGCAAGCCAAATCTTTCTCTGAAGAAATGGCGACTGTAACAGGTCAAGTCTAAAAGGCAGTGGAGGAACGATATGCTTTCACAGCTGACAGTGTATCTAAGGCACTGACTCAGCAGCATACATCCTGCCAAGAGATTGAGAAGAATGCATCAGCTGCCGTTCAGGACTACCTCACCCGGTTCGACAAGTCTAAAGAGGCTTTACTCAAAGCCATAAACAAAGAGCATGATCAACGGTGGGAGTCTTACACGGATGCAGCAACTGATATAGCCACTGGGATGACTATGGTCAAAGACTCAGTGAATGCATTGACAAAGAAGGTCACAGCCCTGGCAACCCTTATTGATGATGCCAAAAAGGGGGAAGGATCTAGATCAGCTTAACTCCGATCCCTCCTTAAGGCTGAAGATCAGCAGGGCGGACCTAGCTCAGCAGCTGCACAGGGGGAAGTGCCGGCTGAAGGAGCAACAACTAAATCAGTTATAGCTAAGGTGGCTACATAATTGGAGAATTTGCCAGTCAAGAGCCTGCCACCTCCAGCTCCTGAGAAAGTTGATAAGGGTAAGGGCAAAGCTCCAGCTGACCCTAGCCCACCCAAGGAAAATAAGCTAAAATTCAAATCTCGTGAGGAGCAGATAGCCTATGACGAGAAGCTCGCGAGAGAATTAGCTGAGGAAGAAGCTAAGAATAAGCCAGCTGCTAAGAAAGGGGTTCAAATTCGTTCTCCTGGGCCTTCGCTCTCATGGACAATCCCCGGGCAATCTAGATCAGCAGCAGCAGCGGCTAGAGCTCAACAGTCCTGAGCTCAACAATCCAAACAGTCCAAATCTGATAAGCAAGGCACTTCATGTTCCAAATCCAAATCAGAGTCGCCTGCTGACTCAGAAGAACAACCTCATGTGCCATCCATGGTACCTTCCAAGGAACAAGAGCAAGAGATCAAGGAAATATGGGACGCGTGCGAAAGGGCACTGGACAGAACAACTGAAGCAAGGTATATCAGAGAGGCGAGGGACAGGATCTGCCTAGCTGAACTTGAGGCCCTCAGGCTGAGGACAGAAAAAGAAGCAAGAGAAAGGGTGCCAGTCAAAGATAAAAGCATTCCCACCTCTTCCCAATTCTTCAGGAGCAGAGAGCCACTTAGTGAAGTGAAGAGAGTCGTATATAAGAGAACTGACGACTGGGTTCCTCTCAAGCTTAATCAGAAATGGGAGAAGCTGAAGGTGGATTATATCAAGAGATTCTATATCTGAAAAGTCGGCAATGAAGACTCCTCTGATGCTGATGGATACTTCAAGGACTTTCTGACTGTCACAAATCCATCTCTCCTAGCTGAGATTCAGACTCTGCTAGACCAATCTGGTCAAACGCTGAAGGCACCACCTTTCCGAACTCTTCCTCCTCCAATGACCCATGCTGACAATTTATGCAAGAAGGAGATTGAAGAAAAGATTAAGAATGCCATTTACAGCAGAGGTCTGAAGAAGGATGACGAAGAAGACTTGGCAGAGATCAAGGCCCTGAGAAGCAGAGTCTACGCAGGATACGGTCTTGAACTTCCAGAGAAGAAGTCTGCTGACTTCCGAGCCCGCATGTAGAAGTTTAAGAAGAAGCCCAGCTAACTCTCTCCTCTCTCCTAGTCTAGCTTCCTAGTGATAGTAAGTCATATATTGTAATTTCTCTATTTTATATGACATATCATTTTTTTTTGCCTCGACAATTACTCATTGTCTTTATGGCTTATAGTTACAAGCTCTTATACATTCAGCATCTCTTAACTGTTTTAGTTCTTGTCTTGGCTCTGATACATTAGTTAATATAATAAAACAACATTGATATCCTTTCACTTGTGGTTGCTCCGATTCTTTCTTTTCAATATCTTAGTCAACCTTGATATGTTGACTGGAGCATTCCCTTGTAATAGACCTTTTACTCAGTAGTTATAGCTCTTAACCTTAGCATTTTTTTTATAGAAGATGTAATTGGTTTTGGCATCATCAAATAGGGGGAAATTGTTGGGATAAGGATTCAGTAGATGATTAATAGATTTGATAGATCCCAAAACCCTAGCTGAATATTGTACATTCGTATCTGTAATAGCTTAGTCGAGTTCAGTTGTTAGAACTCAATAGGCTAGAGTTCAGTAGGTGTAGGATTCAGTAGAAGATCTCGCACTCAGCTGGTGGACTCAGGATCGAAGAAGTCAGTTGGACAGCCAACCACCAACTGAATCTGCATAGGAATTCGTGCCCATGCACTGAATGCTCAGAAGAACGTCAGTAGGAAAGTCACTTCAGTTGAAGGTCCGAGGATTCTGAGGAAGTCAACCTTGATGTTTGACAAGTCTCACCTACCAATCTACCTTGACCAATAAGGAGCCGACAACGACCTATCTTTTCTGAAAAAAGTTGCTCCCAGACTGAAAAAGAGGAGAATCTCTACAGTGCACCTACTCACCAACGTTCAAAATAAAGGAGCAGTTTTCCTTGTCATTTTGACACGTGGCTAGACCTCCCTCCACCAGATCTATTCACCATCAACGACTATAAATAAGAGAAGTTTTCATGCAGGGACAACACCGGGAACCCAAGCTATCTACGCACAAACTCTTAATACTCTCAACGAAGAATCCAGTGAAGAACTAGCGTCTATTGTAGAACCTCTTTAGTTCATCACTTAGAGTTATATTTGTTCCCCTTCTCTTATCTAAGCAACCCTCATTGTAATATCTTTAGCTTAGAAACCTCGAGGAAGTTCACATCCTTGTGAAACTGTTCTTATTCGTAAGAACTTCCTCTTAGTTGGAGAAGACTCAAACTCTTAAAGTTTGAAACCCTTGTAAAAGTCACAACGACTATAAGTAGAGAATCTGTCCAGTGTACACAGATCACTGAGAACTTGCTCAGTATAAGCTTCAAGTTTGTGTCTGTCCTGAGAACAGACCAACTGAGACTTGCTCAGCATAAATATAACAAGTATCCTGCCTTGGTCAGGACAGTGGACGTAGGACCCAGTGTGTCCGAACCACTTTAAAAATTTGCTGTGTTGATTTACTGTTTTCTCCTACTATTCATATTGCATTAAAACTGTACTTCATCAAACTCAGCATAAAATCGGTGTTTTCTAACCCCAGATGTTGGATAGGGCATACACATCCGCACGCACTCTGATACTGAACGACTATTTGACTGACTAAAGTCAGTAGACCTAAACTCAGTAGAAGAATTTCTTGCCCATGCGATCTGAAGCATATTTGGTTGTCTGACTCAGTCAGTAGCAAACTCAGCTAGTGGTGACTTCTCGTTTGAGAATGAAATTTGTATTCAGGTGTATTCACCCCGCTCCCCCCCCCCCCCTTATACCTGAACCACGTCTCAGGACCAACACAAGATTTAGCATAGCTCGTGTAACTCTATCCTTGCCCATAGAGATAGTGATGTCGAATCTTCCAGGATCTGCTAATTTGAGCGGTAGATATATCAACTGCAACATCCCCTGATTAAAGTGTAAGAAGATTTATACTCGGCTCATAATCCTTTTTATTGGTGATGAGCTCCTCGAAGAACTTGGATTGCCTTGGAATACTCTTAATGAGGTCTACGAGTGATAGATTGATGTTCACTTTAGAGAGTATATTAAACAAGGATCCAAACTGTTCTTCTTGTTTGTTAACCTTGAGGCATCCTGGAAAAGGAGGTGGGGACTTGTATGGATTCACAATTTTATGCAAAGGAGTTTGAACAGTAGGCTCATTCTCCTTATCTCTGGTCCTTCCATCAACAATAGCTATAGCAACTTCGTTGATTTTCCCTTTAGGCTTCTTCGAATCATCACTAAGCAAAACAGTAATGGATCTCGCCTCTTTAGTTTGTCCGGGTAGTTTCCCTTATTGCATTTTAAGCAAAGTGACTTCCCGTGCTAGATGGCCAAGTTGAGTCTCCAAATTTTTGGAAGTTGATTTCACGTCCAAACAGAAGTGGTGAGTGTCTCCATTTGCTCCCTAGAACTCTTCATAAAGCAGATTAAGGTGTCTTGCAAGATGGCAATGGTATTCTGTTCGGCTTCCTCAATCTTTGGCTGAGGGCGAGAAGATGATGTGTCTCCAAAGTTCTACTGCTGATTGGTATTCCTTCCTCCATAATTCTGGTAACTCTTATAGTTGGGATTGTACCCTTGCTGCTTATGGATAAAATTTTGTTGATGCCTCTAATATTGCTTTCTCTCCTCCCATTCCCGATGTCCTATGTCTTGTCCCCAATTAGCTTGTTCCTCTTCAAATTGGCTATGGATGATGTTAAACTGGCATTGGACAGTTGAGTGTTGTGGATCATCACAAATGGTACAAACCTCGCCAATCTTTTGGGGCTTGCACGTGTGTAGCCCACACATCCTGTGTTCCATGTTGTCTCACACTCTGACTTCTTTGTAAGGTATGAGCCTTCAACGTCTCAAAAAGTTCATGCAAAGCACTTGGAGTCAGTGCAAGAATGCCGCCGGGAGCCATGTTGTCAACCATAATCTTACACGGCAAGAGCAATCAATTGTAAAAGAACTCATTCAACATTGCGACATGATAATTATGATGTGGGGCATTGGATGAGGAGTCCCTTGAATCTATCCCAAGCCGCATGGTATGTTTCATTGTCAAACTGAGAGAAAGTAGCAATCTGCTGTTGGGATTTTGTATACTGGAAGCACTTTTATGCTTGTATACAATGTGTTTTTGTCCTTACCACTGTTTGATTCTCCTATCTGATAAATATGTATATTTGCACATGTTATCCTTTATCTTGTATAAAAGTTAGATTTGTGTGGTGTGTCGGGTATCACAGAAGACAACACAAATTGGTTGAACCGACAAGATATAAACAAGTTAACACACAGTGAGACAACTTAAGGATGAAGTTGTCGGTTTAAGCTGCAGATTTAGATAAGAAGTGGCTTGTCTTAGTCGCTTGTCTTTACTTGGTACACTTAAGGTGGTGTATTGAAGGATCACGGTGAGATGTGTTCTCCTAACCGACCTTAGTGGAGAACCAAGATCTCGGTGACTTAGTTGATCTTAAGCTTGGTAAGACTTCGGTGAGTGCATTTGGCTATCTATCACTTTGACCTACTATGGTGAACGTCCAATGAGCGACCGGATCTACGTATCTTGGGTGTTAGTAGTCATTTGTGGCTCAGTCCGGTTGTCCGTATCTTGCGGCCGTATCCCAGGGAATGGGTTGATAATATCCCCCGAGGAACTCGAAAGGATTAGCACACTAAACCCTACGGTTGATTAAGTTCAGAGTGTGTTAATAAGGTCGAGTGGTACTACTCGGGAATACAAGATGTTAATTAATTTAAGCGGTCGGTAAGCTTAATTAATTAACGGATATTTCTATCTTAAATACGGAGATCGATTAAGTCTAAAATACAAGCCCTTGCTCAAATTGGGATAAAGGGGTAAGTCAAGACGGATTCTCTAGTGGAATGAATCCGTGTTAATTAATTAATTTTGCTCACAGGCGAGCATGGATAATTAATTAATTGGAGGCCCAGCTTTATTTCTTGTATTGGATCCCCGATCCGGCCCAATTAGTTGCCTAGTAATTTATTATCTCTCGAAATTCATTATTAATGGATTAATGTATTTTACATTATTTAATAATGTTATTTATTCGGAATTAATTGGTTCGGGCCAATTAATTGATAAATATTAGTAGCCCAATAAATTAATTAATTATATTATGGGCTGATTTAATAGAAGCCCATTGGATTATAATTAAATTAATGGGCTACAAATATATTAATATTATATAGGTTTTTGAAGCCTATATATATTAGTATTCGTTCAGAAACTCACACAATTGATTCATAAAAATCGAGAGTGGCGTGAGTTTATAGAGAGAGAATAAATTTATTTTCTTCAGATCTCTGACCACCCAGAGGGAGAAAAAGGCCGGGACACAGATCAGAAGATCTGACACAGGAGCAACAATCGGAGCCGCGACAACACACCAGGAGGAAGGTAGCCTTACTGTAAACCCTATTATTCCTTCAATTGGTATCAGAGCCAGGTTTAGGCTCTGATTGTTGTTTAATCGTTTTTATTTCGTCGTTATCGGGCTTATTTCGTGTTTGGGGCGGCCTGCGAGCCACTATTTTGACCCCGTTGTATCGTTTTTCTCGTGAGAAAATCCACGAGTAGTTGATAGGATCAATATGCTATGTGATTGTATTTTAATTGTACTGTAATTGGTCCGGGAGGCACGGAATACGAGACGACGAAAAATCAGATTTTCGCAGGAAAACCCTAGTTTTCTAGGGTTCCGCCGCATCTTGCGGCGGAGATTCCCGGCGCGTCCGACATCGGATCGACGATCGGCTTGCACCGTTGGAATACTCGTCTTATGATCTTCGCGTCGATAGGTTTCAAGGGATCATCCGATCCCGTATGCGATCGGAATCGACGTCTGAAGTTCGCTGCTCACCATGAATTCGTTCCGGCGAATCGTTTGAAATTCGGGAAATTGAGGAACTAATCTCGGCCGGAATCCGTTACCCGGTGGTCGTGAGTGTTCCAATTACGTTTCCCCTATTTCAATTGATCGAATCGCGGCTCGGAAAAGTCGAATTTTGGCGGCGAAATCGCGGCGGCGGAGGCGCGATTTATCGCGCTGCACGCGACGCGGCGGCGGCTCCAGGCGACCGTTCTTCACAGATCCGACGTCCTGGGGACGTCGGTCAGGGCTGGAGACGGTGTAGGAGGGGCGGAGACGCTCGGAAACGGCGCGGCGGCGCGCGCCTGCGGAGGCAGACGCGCTGCGCGCAGGCGCCAATTCACGCCGTTTCCGGCGGCGTCTCGGCATGGGGAGGCCGGTTCCAGCCTCTCCGTAGTCCGGCGACCCTCCTGGTGTAGACGGCCGACCGGAAACCGGCCTGGAAGAAGACGGTGGCGGCGGCAGTTTCGTGAGGAAGATGATGACGTGGCGCGCTGACGTGGCGCGCCACGTCAGCCCTTGCTGATTTGGCGCCTGCGTGTCTGCCACGTGTCTGCCACGTGGCAGACCCCTGATGACGTGGCGATGACAGTTCGGTGCAGTTTTCGACGCAGTTTCCAGATTCGATGATTTTTGAAGATTTCGAAGATCTGTAATTATGATCGGGTCATGTAATAGTTAGGAATTACGTGTTTTAAAGCCCGATAACGATTTTAAATTTCCTATTTGCGCGTTTATTTATTATTATGCTTTAGCATGCAATTATGTGATTAATTGTGCTTAGAAAAGCATGTAAATAGGATTTATGTCATTGTTAAAGCATGTTTTATTTTTCGCGAGCACGTTTTATTATATGCGCTTAGAAATTGCATGCTTTAGGAATTATGTGGATATGCATGATTCAAAAACAAACCTTTTGAATAAAAAGACT
Organism: Lavandula angustifolia; assembly: GCA_028984105.1. NCBI lineage: Eukaryota > Viridiplantae > Streptophyta > Magnoliopsida > Lamiales > Lamiaceae > Lavandula > Lavandula angustifolia. The sequence continues at coordinate 16,641,368 of CM054819.1, forward strand.
AAGCAATTTCAAATTAGATGTTTAATTAGATTCCATTAATTTGGATATTAAACACTTAATCGGACCTCCATTAATTGGACCCTACACAAAAGTGGAACAATTATATGAGTAAACGTCCACCTGAGTGGCTTGCTTGTATTTTTGAACCACGAGTTTTGTGAGATGGGTTTTCTAATATAATATTTAATTATTATTGAGTAGTGGGAGCGAAGCCGTAAACGTCCACTCCGAGTGGCTTGCGTGCTAGTAAACACGAGTACTCTAGAAGATAATAATTAAATAAGATGACTAATTAAATCAAATTGAAAGCGGTATGGTTCGCGTAAGTATGCCAATTTCGAGAATTTGATGTTAATTCGGTCAAATTAATGGTCAAAGCTTAGATGTCACCGCAGGTACAACTTCCCCGAGAAGTCCCTTCCCGCGTTTTAATAGTGACATGGTCAAGAGACATCGAATTATTAATTCCATTCGTCTTAAGAACCTAGGCGTGGATTGGAATTAAAGAGTTAGGTATATAGCTTGGTCTAGGGGGTGCACGAGTAAACGTCCACCTTGAGTGGCTTGCGAGTGTGATCTCTAGGAGGCTATTCGAGTATTTAACATCATTGGTTTTTCAAAAGGTTACAATGATTGTTAATTACGAATTATGTGCAAATATTAACTTTATACATGCTTTTTAAATTATATTTATCGAGATATGTATGTTCGATATTTTTCAAGTTCCTAAACAAGCTCACCAACCAAACCCTAATGGGTTTAACAATTTTTAAATAATTTTACAAAGTGGAAGAGATATCTTACCTTCCCAATAAATGCTCTGCAAAGGTTCTATAAGAACTTCCGTTTTTAGGACCGCTATGTCTAAGAACGAGTTTACTATGAGTATGTTACTCAAATCTTTGGTAGCGGTCAAAGAGGTTATAGAAAAGGGCAAGAGTGCTCAAGTCTTGAATATCCCTAGTAGTTCAAGGAATCCTCCGAAAGGCGGAAACCGAGAAAAAGAGCGAAAGGGTGGACATTTCAAGAAGAGCGGTGGGAGTAAGAAGACGGTCCTTACCGAAACATGCAAATGTCAAAGGAGAAAGGAAGGTTCTTCAAGAATGGTAAGAAAGGACACTTGGAAGAATTATAATCCGGATGTCAAGGCAAAACGAAAAGAGACGCGAGTCGCTCTTTATGAATCGAAACTGTTCATGTTTCCTCTTCTACCCATGAATGGGTAGTGGATTCGGGGGCAACTGTTCATGTTTGTTACACCTTGCAAGGTTTCTTGCAGAAAAAGGTAATTGAGCAATGGCGAGGTGGTAGTCTCAATGGGCAATGGATTGAAAGTTCTCTGCAATTGCCATTGGAGATTTAAATCTATCTTTTGATAGTTCCGTTTTTAGTACTTAAAGATGTTTAATATGTGCACCGAGTTTAGGCGAAACATTATTTATGTTTCAAAACTCGCACCATGGATGGTTATAAATCAAGTTTTGATAGTGAAGTTTCTATCATGAAAGACGATGATTTTATCGTCGGTGGACCATTAAACGGATCTTTATATACTATTACTTGTAAACCGCGTAGTTACGTTAATATTGCTTCCTCATCATCAAATCCTAAGAAGAGTAAAGAGTCTTCTAAGGTAAACCAAACTTATCTCGTGGCACTTAATACTAGGTCACATCAATCTTAACAGGACTTAGAGGTTGGTGGAATATGGATCGGTGGAGTCTCTCCAAGATTGAACCATTTCCAACTTGCGAAACCTCGTTTGGAAGGAAAGATGATGACTAGGCCTTTCAAGGCAAAGGGTTATAGAGCCACGTAAGTATTAAGTTTGATACATTCCGACTTGTGTGGGTCTATGTCTACACAAGCTCGTGGAGGGTATGAGTACTTCGTCACATTTACCGACGATTACTCGAGGTATGGATATGTTTACCTTCTTCACCACAAGTCGGATTGCTTTGAAACCTTTAAAGAATTCAAGGCGAAGTGGAGAAGGAAGTTAGGTAAAGAAATCAAAATACTTGCGATCTAATCGTGGTGGGAAATACCTATCCAATGAGTTCAAGGACTACTTGACGAATGTGGGATTACATCCCTACGGACAAGACGGCACGCCTCGGCGGAATGGTGTGTCGAGAGAAGGAACCGAAGTCTCTTAGAGATGGTTCGGTCGATGATGAGTTATGCAACTTTGCTAGTTTTCTTTTGGGGATATGCCCTAGAGACGCAACATACTTGCCGAATCGTGTGTCTTCCAAGTCGGTACAAAAGATCCCTTTCGAGTTGTGGAGCGGGCACAAACCCGGTATGCACCACTTAAGGATTTGGGGTTATCCCCGCTATGTGGCTGAATAGGCGAGGCCGACAAATTGGAATCACGTTCGAAGTGATGTTGTTCATAGGGCATCCGAAGAAAACGAAGAGTGGATACTTTTATGATCCTAAAGAACAGAAGATCGTTGTTAGCCCTAACGCTCGGTTCTTAGAAGAGGATTACACTAGTAACCATAAATCTCGAGTCGACATCATCCTTGAAGAATTACAAGGTGGTCGAGTTCCACTTGAACGACCGGTAGTGCAAGATAGTACTCCACGAGTAACCGCACAATCCGTTAACACGGCTCCTAACACCGTTCGACGTAGTGGGAGGGTGATATTTACACCTGATCGGTATGTTCACCGGGGAGACGTTTGATTATCTCCTGGCGGATGAACAAGATACCGTGGATCCCTCGGACTTACAACGAAGCGGTGGGAGATGTAGATGCACCATGGACTCGAAATTTGAGTCCATAACTGATATGGATGTATACGAGATCACTGAACTACCTGAGGGCTGCAATGCTATTGGTAGTAAGTGAGTATACAAGAGAAAGAGAGAGCACCGAATGAAGAGATCATGGCGTTTAAGGCCGGGCTAGTGGCGAAGGGTTTTACCCGAAAGAAGGTATCGATTATGAAGACACCTTCTCGCCTGTAGCAATGATCAAGTCCATTCGATTCTCCTTACCATATCAGCTCACATGAACCTAGATATCTGGCAAATATATGTCAAAACCGCATTCCTAAACGGTCACCTTGAAAAAGGTAGGGACATCCACATGAAACAGCAGATGGTTATGTGAAGGAGGGCGAAGAGCATCTAATTTGGAAGCTTAAGAATTCTATTCATGGACTTAAGCAAGATTTCCGGTTATGGCACCAGCGTTTTCGAAGTAGTCAAATCCTATGGATTTGTATCCGTCCCTAACGAGGTGTGTGTAACGTATTTGTATTAACGGATCGGTGGTGTTTCTTGCATTTTACGTAGATGACATCCTTCGCATTAGCAATAATGTTGAAGTGTTATCGAGACGTAAAGACGTGGTTATCCGAGCAGTTTCAAATGAAGGACTTAGGTGAAGCTGCTTACATCCTTGGGATCAAGGTTATTCGAGATCGCCAGAAAAAGGATGTTAAGCTTGTCACAAGTGTCCTACATTGACACTGTTATTGCTCGTTTTAGCATGCAAAAGCCAAGAGAGGTTTAGTACCTTTCAGACATGGCATTTTTCTATCCAAGAATCAGTGCCCTGAAAACGCCTGAAGAGATAGAAAGTATGAGGCAAGTACCATATGCTTCCGTCGCCGGTAGCCTCATGTATGCGATGCTTTGTACAAGAGCGAGATATCTCATATGCCGTAGGCATGGTCTCAAGATATCGCCTCTAACCACGGAAAGGAATACTTGGATCTGCGGTCAAGTATATTCTCAAGTACCTTAAACGGACTAGAGATTATATGCTTGTTTATCAGTCAGACAGTCTAGTGTCTTTGGGTTATACAGAATCGGATTTCTAGGCTGACAGAGACGAGTAGAAGTCTACCTCGGGTTATGTGTTTACCTTGGGAGGTGGAGCCATTTCATGGAGGAGTGCAAAGCGAAAATGCATTGCGGACTCAACCATGGAAGCGAGTATGTGGGCCGCTGTAAGCTTCGAAAGAGGCAGTTGGCTCAAGAATTTCCTCCAGGATCTTGATATTGTTCTGAACTTGTCTAAGACTATCACAATTTATTGTGATAATGCGGGTGCAGTGACAAATTCTAAGGAACCTAGATCTCACAAGGCGTCTAAACACATAGACAGGAAGTACCATATTATACGAGTATTCGTAAATCGAGGTGACACGGTGATTGACAAAATTGGGCCCGAAGTCAACCTAGCTAATCCTTTCACGAAGAGCTTACCACTCCCGGCTTACGAGAAGCATGTTCGTGGCTTTGGGATGGTAGAGATGCCCCACTTAGGACTACAGAAACTTTTGTATAAGTGGGAGAAGATGTCGTGATAGATAGGATATATAGCTAAGATATAGCTGGGTACTAGTTTGTACCTAGATAGCTGAGATATAGACACATTGTATACTAAAAGTTTACTTTAGTATAAGTGGGAGAATTGTTGGGATTTTGTATACTGGAAGCACTTTTATGCTTGTATACAATGTGTTTTTGTCCTTACCACTGTTTGATTCTCCTATCTGATAAATATGTATATTTGCACATGTTATCCTTTATCTTGTATAAAAGTTAGATTTGTGTGGTGTGTCGGGTATCACAGAAGACAACACAAATTGGTTGAACTGACAAGATATAAACAGTTAACACAGTCGAGACAACTTAAGGATGAAGTTGTCGGTTTAAGCTCCGCAGTTTAGATAAGAAGTGGCTTGTCTTAGTCGCTTGTCTTTACTTGGTACACTTAAGGTGGTGTATTGAAGGATCACGGTGAGATGTGTTCTCCTAACCGACCTTAGTGGAGAACCAAGATCTCGGTGACTTAGTTGATCTTAAGCTTGGTAAGACTTCACCGAGTGCATTTGGCTATCTATCACTTTGACCTACTATGGTGAACGTCCAATGAGCGACCGGATCTACGTATCTTGGGTGTTAGTAGTCATTTGTGGCTCAGCCGGTTGTATGTATCTTGCGGCCGTATCCCGGGAATGGGTTGATAATATCCCCCGAGGAACTCGAAAGGATTAGCACACTAAACCCGGCCGGTTGATTAAGTTCGGGTGTGTTAATAAGGTCGAGTGGTACTACTCAGGAATACAAGATGTTAATTAATTTAAGCGATCGGTAAGCTTAATTAATTAACGGATATTTCTATCTTAAATACGGAGATCGATTAAGTCTAAAATACAAGCCCTTGCTCAAATTGGGATAAAGGGGTAAGTCAAGCACGGATTCTCTAGTGGAATGAATCCGTGTTAATTAATTAATTTTGCTCACGGTGAGCATGGATAATTAATTAATTGGAGGCCCAGCTTTATTTCTTGTATTGGATCCCCGATCCGGCCCAATTAGTTGCCTAGTAATTTATTATCTCTCGAATTCATTATTAATGGATTAATGTATTTTACATTATTTAATAATGTTATTTATACGGAATTAATTGGTCGGGCCAATTAATTGATAAATATTAGTAGCCCAATAAATTAATTAATTATATTATGGGCTGATTTAATAGAAGCCCATTGGATTATAATTAAATTAATGGGCTACAAATATATTAATATTATATAGGTTTTTGAAGCCTATATATATTAGTATTCTGTTCAGAAACTCACACAATTGATTCATAAAAATCGAGAGTGGCGTGAGTTTATAGAGAGAGAATAAATTTATTTTCTTCGATCTCCGACCACCCGAGAGGAGAAAAAGGCCGGGACACAGATCAGAAGATCTGACATAGGAGCAACAATCGGAGCCGCGACAACACACCAGGAGGAAGGTAGCCTTACTGTAAACCCTATTATTCCTTCATCTGCTGCCTCACTCGTGGCTCTTGCTTCGGGAGTAGTATCGCTCAGTGAATGCTTTGAACATGTCGTCTATTGTTCGAAATGAATTAGCAGGCAGTGTGTTCAACCAATTCTTGGCCTTATCCTTCAGAGTGTAGGGAAACAATCGTCTTCCCAATTGATCGACAGTTAGCCTCCTGAGAGGAAGAGTCCCCAATGTAGCATAAAACTCCCTCATATGAGCAAGAGGATCTTCAGTTGCTAGCCCATAGAAAGTTGGTAGCATATGATAGTAAATGGGCTTCAGATCATAATTCTTGGCGGTCTCTTCTAGGACGATACAGGTAGTATTGGCTCCAAGGATCAGCCTTGTGTAGTCTTCCTGCAACTTCTTTGATTCATGATTTTTTCCAATTTGCTCAATTTCAATTTTGTCTTCTGGTTCCTCCCTCGTAACACGAGTCCCCACTCTGTGTATGTTATCGATAAAAGGTGCAAGTTCTGGATATTGCGAACTTCTACCGTGCATAAACCTACAGAAATTCAAAGAGTAAGATTTGACACATGAAAAGAAAGGAAGAAGTGGTAAAAAACTTAAAAATAAATTCTAAACAAATAAACAGCTAGTAAAAAGAATAATCAAAACGATTGAATCCCCGACAACAGCGCCAAAAACTTTATGAACAAATTATATTTCTCGTAAGTGCACGAATCGGTGTAATACCTAATCTAGCAACTCCCGAGGTCGATCTCACAAAGACTCAATTGTCCTAATTATTTCACTGTCTATTTGGTCCTAACAAGAAAGTAAATTAAAGTAAAGCAAAGCATAGTGGGTAATGGGTGTGGTTTCAAATTTGATGAAGAGTGCGGAGGTTTAACAATCACTATGCCTAAGATGATTGATTCATTCCCATTCTCTAGCTAGCATTTATGAATTTCTTTTGTTAGTTCATCCACTAAGGCTCTAGTGATTCTGTATGATGGCGGGAGATCTCTAACTTATAATCCTAAGGCTCAAGTGATCATATCATGAACCTAATGAGTATATGACCGAGGAGTGGTGGAGGAGTTTGTGCAATTACTGGGATGACCCAAAGAATATTCAGAAGTCTGAGATTGCGCGGAGGTGTAGGATGTCAGAGCCCCAAAGGCCAGGTACTGGAATCAGCAAGCATAGGGGAGGATCTAAATCCGCAGACATACGCGCGCAGGAGCTGGTTAGTATTTAAAGTCTAAATTTAGTAATATTATATGTAAAATGTTTTATAATATATAAATAGGCCGACGAAAGGGGAGTACCTGTGGAGGATGTGCTATATGATGTTACTAGAAGCCTTCATGTGTCTAAGGATGGTGAATATATGACCCAAAAGGCTGCAAGTATTTTTGTAAGTACTGCTCGAACAATGTAACTAAATTATTGCTAACGTGTTGTAATTATTAATTACTTATGTATTCTTTATTTGTGAAATAGTCTCAAGTTCATGAGATTGCCTCACAACGAGGAGAGGATGCCCATAGGAGTCAGATTTATGTAGAGTTGCGTGGACGTGGGCTCGATAAGAAACAACGAATATTTGGACTTGGTGGCCTTGCAAAAAGCTTATTGCAGGACAACGGATCTTCGAGGAGTAATACAGGTCAGTTGGATCTTAATGAATATTGATTTCTTCTTTTACATTTTCTCAAAAATACTTATATTGGATTGTGATATGTCCGACAGCCCGAGAGTTAGAGCTGATGACTAGAGTGGATGAGCTGAGTGCACAAATAGAGAATGATAAGGTTGAGCAATGTGCATAGGATGAGACATTTGAAAAGAAATTAGAGGCACTCCAACAGCTGATTGCGAACCAGCATAGACGAGAGGATGGCACCTCCTCCTCCCATGGTTGATTTTACGTATGTTTTGATACATTAGCAATATGAGCACATGCAGATTTTTATGTTTAACTTTGTTGTTTAAAAAACTTCTACTATTATCTTCTCATCTACTAAAAATTTATGTTATTGGTACGTAAATTGCTTTCAGGTGTGTATTGTCTTATTGGTTTCGTTGAATATTGTGTTTTGTGCTTTTATGGAATTGGGGAATTAGAAAACAAAATATATTCAACTAATAATTCTAAAAAATAGTGACGGAATAGTGACGGAAAAAAGAAAAAAAAATAGTAAATTGGTAACGGAATGGTGACGGAAACCATCCGTAACAAAATGGTGACGGATATTCCGTCACAAGAAAAGCAGTTTTTCTCCGATATGCCTGAGCAAATAGTGACGGAATGTCCGTCACTAAAGGGTGACGGACCAAATCCGTCACTAGTTAGTGACGGACTGTTCGTCACCATACCGTCACCCATAGACGCGGGACGCGACGGACGACGTGACCTCGGTGACGGATTGTCCGTCGTTATGTCCGTCACCAATCAGTGATGGAAGCTATATTCCATCACCAAATATTAAGTGACGAAATTATTTTGACGGACACAATCCGCCACTACTCCGTCACTGAAGAAGTCCGGAAGGGTTTACATAGATTTTGGACCGTCGAAAAAATGATTATGGGCCTAAACAGACGCGGACCGCGGTCCAGCACAAAAGGCGGACCGCGGTTCTTCCACGAAAAAAATAGTTTTTGGGTCAGAACATTCGGGACCGCTGTCCAGCACAAAACGCGGATCGCGGTCCGCCTGCTTCGGCCGAGTCACAATTTCCTACACTGATCAGTTTTGGGAAAAACGCGATATCTCCTTTGATAACTGTTGGATCGTCACGAAACTTTGTCAAAACGTTCCTAACACGTAGAAGTACAATGTGGACGGTGGAGATCGGATTCTAAGATCGTTAGGTCCATATTCGTCGCGATTCCCCAACTGCCTTGTTACAAGAGCTCCGAAGTAGGGTTTCTTCAACATCCGACTTCAAATCCTCTTCATTCTTCATCCAAACGACTCCATCTTTGCCAATAATGCATCAGTGGTCATGGTTTCTTTCATTTAGGTGCCAAATACCACCAAATATACTCAAAACGAGCGAGAAACCTACAAAGCCAAAGACCATCGAAAGTATACGATACTAAAGAAAACAAAATCTAAAAATGAATAGAAATTGATAGAAATAGGCTTAAAAAGAACACGATGAGATGGTATAAAAATCACTCATTAGTGAGCGTCAGAACTGGGTGAATTCGAATAGTATAAAATAGACACATCAAAACTATGAAACTTCTTGTACCATTGGCTTGGGGCTTGCTTCAAACCATTCAAGCTCTTCTTTATATTACACACGTGAGTCTTTCTACCTCCAGACTCATATCCTTCCAATTGTATCATGTAAATCTCATTCCCCAAGGCACCATGGAGGAACACCTTCTTTCATCCATTTGATGTAATAGCAAGTTTTCTGCAGCCACCATACTCAACACCAAATACATAGTGGTCAGTTTAGCAGCTGGAGTAAAAACATCAGTATAATCAATACCATGTCGCTGCTCAAACCCTTTCACAACTAATCTGGCCTTGTAACATCTGCTACCATCTGCCTCAGACTTGATCCGGTAGACCCACTTGCAATGTCACACGTTTTTTCTATTTTGTAGCTTCACTAGATCCCATATATCATTGGATTTGAGAGACTCCATCTCATCATCCATGAAAATCTTCCACTTGCACTTATCTTCAAACTTAATAGCTTCTTTATATCTTTTAGGCTCACAACCTTCAGTAACTAGCAAATACTACCTCCGTCCAGCTATTATTGTCTCATTTTCCCGAAATAGACGTCCTATTATTTTTGTCTCACTTCCCAATTTGGAAAATAACTATCATCCTCTCTCCTACTTTATCATCTTCTCTCTCCTACTTTCTCTTACTTTATCATCTTCTCTCTCTTACTTTACCATCTTCTCTCTCTTACTTTATCATCGACTCTCACTCATCTTCTCCCTCCGACTTTATCATCTACCCATCTCTCATACTTTATCATCTACTCTCTTAATTTCCGTGCCGAAAATAAGTGAGACAAAAATAGTGGGACGGAGGTAGTAGTAATTAGAGGGCGAGTACTTATTTGGTGCGCTTCACTCTCTTGTGGGCTTTTCAAGTAGAATAATAGGCGATGGTGTAGACGACTTGTTATCACTTGATTCTTCCTCATTTGATTCTTGACTAGTCGTCTCATCATCATAGTCATGACTGCTGCTCCCACGCGAAAGAGATATCTAACTCCACTGTCTGAGAGCCACTGCTGTCAAAATCTGATGTCCCTAATCTGTCCTTGTACATGATCAGTTAATTGATTACAACATCTCTACTGCGAATAATTTTCTTATTCTACTCATCCCAAAATCTGTATCCAAAGTTATTACATCCATAGTCAATAAACGTACACTTAACAGATTTGGCATTCAACTCACATTGACTAGTATAGCATCAATATGAACATAAGCAACATATCCAAATATACGTAGGTAAGATAGGTTTACCTCTTTACCCGTCTAAACCTTCTCAGGAATCTAACACTCCAATGTAACTGATGGACCTCTATTGATTAGGAATTCAGTTGTGTTGACTGCATTCGTCCAAAACATCTGTGGTAAATTACTCTTTAACCTTATGGACCTTGAATGCTCATTCAATGTTCTGTTCATTCGTTCTGCTACTCCATTCTATTGGGGAGTTCCCACTACAATCTTCTCCATGTGAATCCCATTATTAACACAATAGTCTTTGAATTTACGGAGCTCATATTCTTATCCATTATCAGACCTTACACTGCTACTTCAGCCCTGTCTAATTCTCGGCCAGAGTCCTCCACTTTCTGAAAGCATCAAACACATCAGATTTATTTTTAAGAATATAAACCCATACTTTTCTAGTGGAATTGTCTATAAAGGTCATGTAGTATTATGATACTCCAAGAGACTTCACGGATGCTGGACCCCATAGATCACTATGTACTAACTTGAACTTTTATGTATTTTTGATTTGAGAAACTCACCGTTCTCTGCTTCCCAAATATGTAGTTCTCGCATAGGCCGACATCAACTGATTTGAGGCCAGGCAGCTTCCTTTTCAAATATAACTCTTTCATCCCTTTCTTACTCATGTGACCAAGTCGAGAGTGCCACAATTTTGGATTGTTTGTTGCACCTGCAATATCGATGCTTCCTTTCACATTACCAGTTGCCTTGTTTCCTCCCACGAGCTTCTACCATAGCTCCCTTATTTATCTTCCACCAGGAATCGAGTAAGAGCAAATGTTGGGTTGTGATTCTCAGCAACATTTTTAAGTCGAGAGAAGTTGAGTTTCTTTGATGGTAGAACTAGTAATTGTTGGGATTTTTCTTTATTATAAATTAAGAAAAAAAAAACACTCCCCCATCCATTTAAAGTGATTCATTTCTTTTCAAAATTTAAAGAAGTACTGTAATCCATACAATCCTTACCAGTTTAGAAAATGTATCATTTTAACTAGAACAAAGGGTGTACACGAGTAACAAATGGGAATCCAAGAATAAAATAAAGTCAGTCGACTTTTTTTAAGCCCATAGGTGTTGAGCAACAAAACATACTCTTACCTTTTTAGATAAGAGATATTCTTCTGTCCTTGTTTGTTAGAATATGAAATGTGACTGGCTTGGGTTTTACCAAAACCCCGCCCCCAATCGCCTCGTGTAGCCAAATATTCGTCCTATAAATAGAAACCTCACCTCCCAAACAGTATTGCTGAAAGATCCACAAAACTACAATCATATTTTCTCTCCATCGGAATAAGAAGCAAAGCTTGTGAATTGGAAAATGGCAGGACTCAGTCAGGATTGGGAGCCAGTGGTTATCCGCAAGAAGGCGCCGACCTCCGCCGCTCGTAAGGATGAGAAAGCCGTCAATGCCGCCCGTCGCGCCGGAGCAGAGATCGAGACTGTCAGGAAGTGTACGTATTATTTCTATTTTGTGCGAATTAGGGTTTAGAGTTTGTCTGATATGCGCCTTCGTTGGAGGTTTTGATCGGTTACAGTTTTTGTGTAGTGCTTTTTGCGTAATCTACTCGGAGGTAGAGATGTGAATTGATTTTATCTATTTCTTCGCTGTGGTTTTATTGTTTATCTTCTATGTCAAGTTTTTGGTTTCATTCCTGAAGTTTTTGTATTTTTCTCATGTAAATGAGAGTGGTGGTACTTTGGTACAGTTTTTGCTTCTCGATTATTCATCCGTTTAGTAATCTCGTTATGCGTATGAAATTAGGGCAAGCATATGTCATTTGTTGTAGAGGAGTTTGTCATTTTTTATTGTGCAAAAAATGTAATACTATGGTCATGAATCAGTTTGGTGATGCTCAAGCTGAAGTTAATGTGTGAGAGCTTTAGCTATTCAGATCTAGGGTTTACCTCGCCCATAACTTTGATCTGTTGGTGCAGGGGTTATCAATTTGTTTACCATTTCAAGTTACATGCTCTATGTTGAAACCGCAGTGTTTATCTTTTGCTGTCAAGGTCCACCTTGCTTTGCTCATTATAAATCTATAATTATGTATTGTGCTGCAGCACATGCGGGGACGAACAAAGCTGCTTCCAGCAGTACCTCCTTGAATACCAGGAAGCTAGATGAAGATTCAGAAAATCTTTCTCGTGAGTTGAATTTGGTTTCATTTTCTTTTGAATTAAATAGATTTTTTACATCACTTGGATCTTGGTTATTTATATTCAAGTTTAGATTCTCATTTTCATATTGGAGAGTGCAATCTGTTTCTGTTATCATGTATATGTTGCACTGCTCCGCCCCATAATAGAATTTTGAGAAGAATTTGGTGCACGGTTTCATATCAAGCTTGCTTTAATTTGGGAAAACTTAATGGATGCATTTTGTACACTAATTGAGTCATCTTAAATTACTAACCAACTGACAGCATGTAACTTAGTTGGTATTCCCACTTTTGTGTAAGTAGTTGATCTAGTGTTGATCTAGTATTCATTCCCGGTTAGGTTCGATTAAATATAATAATATGTCTTAAATTACTAACTATTAGGCTTAAATGTTATAATAACAATCATAAATATCTCAACTACTAGAATATATGTTTCATTTTCAATGCTAAGCGCTGCTTCTGAAATGTTCATTTTACAAAAATCTAATTGTGTCTCGCATTCCTGCCTGTGTTTAATCATATAAATCATGTTTATCCTAATCCTGTTCCAACTGAAGATGCATGTGGAGAGACTGGGTAGGTTTGATTTATGCTTGATGCAGTGAAGCACCAGTTTTGGAGCATTAATTAAAATGTGAATTATCCAATATATATAACCTCTTATATATATAATAATATTAAGCTGGCTGACTGCAAATGTTCAAGATACAAATGAAAATTTGTGTAAAATGCTATTCAGTTATCTGCCTTGGATTGGGACATAGTTTTCACTTGGATACTTGACAGCAATATTTGTTTCTTCATGACTTTTTTTGATGAGATGTTTTTTGTTATGCAAAATTCCAACGGTTCTTGCTGGTTGTGTGCTAGTTGTTCAGGTGTAATCCTCGCTTTAGTTCACGGATAAGTGCTAACTTAAGGGCACTCTAGGAAGTAGCAATTCTCCAGTTATGAGAGAGAATCCCATAACCAGCCAATTTAGTTTTTAACAATATGAATCTGTTGTTGTGGAATGTTCCATGTCTAGGCGCTGCCACCCAGATATGCCTAGGCGGCAGTTATAAGCTTGATTGTTTTTCCTTTACCCCAAAATAAAGTGATATGTTATTAAATTGTAGTTATGATGAACCAAATATCCAGAATTAGACAAACTAGGCATCACAGAAGAATGAGCATGGTCCAAGAGAGATTTGCACCAGTTTCTGTTGATTTTGACATTTTATTGAATATAAGTTCTAATTTGTTCCCTAGTCTGGTCTGCTGGGGATGAGACTCTGTCTAGTTGTTTGGGATTTCAGACATGCCAAATAGGCTGTATTTGGGATGGCAGCTGCTAGAACACATGTTATGACATTATATAAACTAAGACTTGCTATTTTCATAGTCTTTTTCTCATCAGTGAATATATAGATATAAATTTGTCTCTCTTTCTAAAGTTTATTCAGATTAAGTTTTCTTGGATTTTATCCAATGTGATAGATGGATTGGTAAATTTAAATGTCAGAATGTGATGATTGCTTCTTAACAATGATAGACATCCAATAAAATGTCCTCATAATTAGTACCTATACTTATAGAAGACCGCATGGTAAGTATTTTCAGAGACTTGGAGGCTGACACAGTGAACCTGATGTCGTGACACTTTGTCCTGGATATATATCTCTAATTTATATCGTGTAACAAACAATTTGTTATTAGTCTAACAAGCAGTCAGTTGTGTCACAGATGACAAGGTCCCCACTGAATTGAAGAAGGCTATCATGCAGGCTCGGATGGATAAGAAACTCACCCAAGCTCAACTTGCTCAGGTTTAATGTTGGAGAGTTGTCATACTGTCACATAAGTAGATGTGTTTTACACAGTTCCGAAGCAAGATTGAGCCTTTTTAGTTTACTAATTTAATTGAATGTATGTAGGTGATAAATGAGAAACCCCAGATCATACAGGAATATGAATCTGGAAAAGCAATTCCCAATCAGCAGATCATATCCAAACTGGAGAGAGCTCTTGGTGCCAAACTGCGTGGAAAGAAATAAAACGAAGCAGAGAGGATGGCAGACGCGCTTTTTTCTGCCTTAAGAGTGGGATGTAAATGAGGCGTGTCTGAGAGAGCCTGTGTTTCTCTTCAAGTGAATATTGTTCAACATATAACTGTTTTTTGGTGACAAAACTTCAGTCCCATTTGGTTTTCAGAATCTAAAAATATTCACTTTTTGGTGGTTGGTTGGATATTCATGTACAAACGACTAAAGAGCGAATACGTGCCATAATCCAGAACGCCCGGTTTGTGGGGTCATTGCTTGATCTTCATGAAAACTCGGTGACGCTTCTATGTCCAAAATCTCATTCTGGCCTCCCATCGTTTTATTATGACTTTTGAAAGTGAAGACTGTGATTGGGAATATGACTCCTAATAAATCTCAGCACCAATAGGGACTCGCGAAGTTTATGGATAAGAGCATATCTAAGTCGAGGCATAATCAATACTCATGATCGAACATGCTATAATTCTGTTAATTTTGTATTGATTTCTCAGTAAAAAAAATTATTTATTTATTTATTTATTATGATTTAGCATTGCTTCAGTATTTATTATAATCTCTCCAACTATTTAACTCGACCAATAAAATTAATTATTTCTCAATTCTAATTTATAATTTTTATTTAGTGATTATATGATATTCCATCTGTATCATTATACTTGTCTAATATTTCTTTTCGGACAGTTTCATTTCACTTGTCCACTTTTTAAATAAGAAAATAAGTCCTACTTTTACCAACTTAATCAAAATAATTAAATAATTATATGGGTTCCACATTTTTATCACATAATTAATTCTAAATAATTAGTTAATTATATGTTCTATATAACGAATCCTTCTAAATAACTGCATCGAAAAGAAAGTGGACAAGTAAGATGGAACAGAAGGAATATTAACCATGACAAACCTTTTTTTTACTTCATCTTATCAGATGAATGATGCGTGGCATTTTGTAAAATATTATGATTATAATTCATGGGAAATACAAATTGTGAAATAGATTTTTTTTTAGGATGAAATTTTAGGGTTTTTCTATGATAAGGACATTAAGTCAAGATTAACTAGATCTGGATTCGTTTGGAATAGGATTTTGGGCAAGTGGCAAACGAAGACCAATTCACCGGCCCCAATTCCCCCCCGCATCCCAAGCAATGCTTTTTCAGCGCTTCCAAGAGGCGTTGTTCCAGCAGCTCTAGTTTTTCTATTATATTTTAAATTCACCACAAATTTATATTATAGTTTAATTAATAAGGTTATTGTTAATTTGTTACCATTTTTAGGGGGTCAGGTTTCAGCTTATGCCACGTGTAGCAGTTGCAGATAAGACTGTTGTTGCACTGTTGGCACACGAGCGCAGATACTGCACCTAGATTACGTTGCTGCAAAGACATTTTTTCATGAGCACATACTTTTCTGATTCTCTATCTTTAATATAAAGTGAGATTATTTTCTATCCTTATGATGAACGATCCAATTAATTCAAACAGTTTTCCTAACTACTAGAAACTGTAGATAATGACTCCAACATCGACTAAAAGTAAAACTGTGAAATTGAAAATTTTGTTGAAATAATCCAACGATTCCAACCTAATTGTAGTATGGGTTAAGATGGACTCAAAATTTTAAGGAATTTAGAAATAAGAATAAAATAAAATTAGGGTCTGGCAGATCAGTTCTCTTCGGGCAAAAGCTTATGCCCACGTAAGGCCAGTTTGGAAGAGCTTATCAGCAGCATATTTCAGTTTATTCTAAAAGATAAGCGCTTATACACGCATTTGAGAGGGTTTATGGAAATAGCTTATTCTAAAAGTTACTAATAGCTTATGAAAATAAGGGTATGTAACTTATTTTAAACACTCATAATTAAACAATTTTTTAATATTTGCAAAACATGCTTTCTACATTAGATTCTCTAAATTTAAGCAGTTTTTTTTAAGCATCTATGAGAGATTTTTCGTGCTTAAAGCACCATAATATCCGGAACTACAAAAAAATATATTTTTCTAAGTTAATTCCAAGAACTCTTTATTTTTGCTTAAAAGCAATTATTTTCAATTGTAAGTAAAAACAAATAAGTACTTATATTAACTAGTAGCAAACACACCCTAACCCAAAAATCTTATGAAAAATAAATACTTATCTAATTAAATACTTAGATGTAAATAAATCTGAACAGATAACTTATTAAATTTAAATACTT
Source organism: Lavandula angustifolia (assembly GCA_028984105.1). Taxonomy (NCBI): domain Eukaryota; kingdom Viridiplantae; phylum Streptophyta; class Magnoliopsida; order Lamiales; family Lamiaceae; genus Lavandula; species Lavandula angustifolia. Next base: position 16,658,039 of record CM054819.1, read on the forward strand.
ATAAAATAAGCACTTAAATTATTTTACAAATGGGCCTGAATCCGCCAACTACCATTCTTATAAACTTTAATATCGACTCAAAGTCAAGAAGTTGTGTTTTACTTATATTAACAACTGTAGTTTATTTTTTACGCACTATTGAACAAATTAGGGTCACGATAATCAGTGAAAACTCTCCTTCATAAAATGTGTGAGGATTCTCTATTCTATTTTTGTATTCCATGTCATGTCCAATTAATGAAATGATAGTATGTGTATTTATATTTTACAATTATATATTCTATTTGAAGTACTTAATCCTAAGGGTGATATTAATTTAGAGAAAATAAATACATGTTAACATTCCATTGAAATATAGAATGAGACACAATAAATGAGTACTACAAGAATTTCGCTGTTTACTGACGGAAAATTCCGTCGGTAAATCGTTATTTTCCATCGGTAATCCGTTTACCGACGAAACACCGACGGATATGTGGCGTCAGGTCAGGCTTAGTCGGTAAAACTTACCGACGGCTTAATTCCGTCGGTAATATATATTGACGTAATACCGACGGAATATACCGTCTGGAGAATGTCGTCGGTCGTTCAGTCCGGACGAAATCAGCGACGGTTTACCGACGGAATTAATCCGTCGGTACTTTTACCGAGTAAATTATCCGTTGGCAATTATCTTGCACTTCCGACTGTTTTCCGTCGGTAATTCGTTGGTAATATATTTTTTTAATATTTTTTTTTCGTTTTTCGTACCTAGTTCTCGACAACCTGTATTTTTACCAGCAAACCATATATATATATATATATATATGTATATATATATAGAATCCAGCATGTCTATTTCTGAAATAAAAAATAAAAATCCATTTCTCCTGACTCAATGTGTGAATAGCCTGGGGACTTTACCAAAACTAACTAATAAAAGGCCTAAAGCTGGGAGTGATCTTAGAAATCAATCGCGAATTTTTTCTTCAAGCCCTGTTCATTCACAAGCTACATATCGGTGGCATTGGGATTGAATGACAGAGCTATATATATATATATATATATATATATATATATATATATATATATATATATATATATATATATATATATATATATATATAGATAATTCAAATTCAAACCCAAACCGAAACAAAAATATAAATATATAAATCTTAAAATTCAAATATTCAGTATATATATACATAAACATATATAACTAAATCATAAAGAGGTGGGAGGAAGGGATTGGTTGTTGTCGTCGGAAGGGTCTCGTCGGCTAGAGGAACTCATCATCGCCATCACCGGTCCATCTTCGCATTCATGAACGTCACTGCTCCCGGAGGGTCCTCCTAGCCGCCGACTCCTCCTCCGGCCAAAATCTCGGCATTGCACTAGGATGGCCCAAGTGAAGAAGTAGAAGAGCGGTGGCGGCCGTTGATGAAGCTGCTCCCTTCCTCGCCAAGACCGTACAACCGCTGCTTCTTGTCCCGAACCCCTTCCAACCACAGATAAATCATTTTTTTATCCGCGTTGGGGCCTTCTTCAGCAGCAGCCCGCTCAACCTCCGCCTAATACAATATAAAAACAGAAAATAGTCAAACTCACAACTCTAGAATAATATCTTATATATTGTAAATGGGTGCTTACATGAAGTCTCGCCGTCTTCATGTTCGAGAAGTCTCCACCTTTGTAATGGAGACTCTGGAAAGTGTCAAACGCGGTGGACTCTAAGGAGCATCCCCTTTGGGAAGCCTATTCATCACATGCATAAAAAAATTGTGTCAAAACAAAGACTTTTTGACTAAAAACTTATAAAATGAGACTTACCGTAGACTGGGAGTACTGTAGGGCTGACCGGGATCCTCCTTTGTGCTTGTTCATCCCGATGCCCGACTCTGGCTCTGACCTGCAGCACTGGGAAGCAGTCACCGACTTAGTGACTACCTCGCATCCAGTACTCGTTGAGGGCTTCCCACCTCTCTGTGGTGATGTAGTCCGACTTTCGAGGGCGACCCTTCTTCATTTCGAAGTGCCAATGACTGAACCTCTTCGACGCCTTCTTCTGCCACATGTGGTAGACTGCCTGGTCCCACTCAGCAGGCCAGCGGAAGTGCTTCTGCACTTTACATCGAGATACATGTTAGATACATGTGAATGCTAAATTATAAGACTGTGAACTTGAAAGAAAAACTAACCTTAAATTCCTCAAAATAATGCTCCTTAATTTCACGAGGAGTCAGCTTCCAAGTGAACCCAGTCGGGTTATGAATCCTCTTAAAACACTCAACGATTGTCGACGCCAATCCAGATGGCTCAAGCAATCGCCTATTATTGAAAAATGGTTTAGCCAAGTATTAGTTGATATATTTAAAAAGATAAAACAAATTACTATATACCCCTCAGCTGACATCTCGAAACAATGGCGGCTATCTACCGAGCAAGAGAGTCGGTAGAAGCACTCGCAGTCGTGGACCCTGTAGGTAGGGGACTGCCCCCATGGCCAGACGACGATGGGATGGCTCCACGCCCAGCAGGAGATGATATAGTCCTGCCGCCACGACCTCTGGGAGGCGCCATGTACATGAAAACAACGAATAATCATTAATTGCTCAACTATAATAAGATCATAATCAAGTAGAGTTCTAAATATTTTGTATAAATCTATCTTTTAAAACCTGTAAGTTTTACTAGTCATCACTAAAGTCCTCTTTTGAGGTCACAACATGTTCTTCTTCATCATCATCTCCTTCGTCAACATCTTCCTCATCGAGTTCTATTGTTTTACGTGGATGAGTTAATGTTATATCAGCTTCTAGTGTCGCATGGCTCCGTACTGGTGGGTTTAGTATGTCATCCTCTTGAAATGCTTCATCTAATGAAGATTGAGTTGGCAAATCTATCTTAAATCTCGGTTTAACTTTACATACTTCCAACCACGCCTTCCTACATTTGTTCACACTAGGATATGAGTAGTAATACACTTGATGCACTTGTGATGCCATGACAAATAGTTCATAGTTCCGCAGCGGTTTCGTTTGATCGATAGAAACCAACTTGTATTGTGGATGTACATAAGTCCCTCTCGGGGTCGGGTCAAACCATAAGCACTTGAACAACATGGTTTGTTTTATTGGTAAACTTGGGTACTCAACTTCACATATCTCCACCAACTGTCCATAATAATCAAGTGCATCGGAACCATAATTCTGCCCTGTATACAAACTCTGCTATTCATAGTGGACTTTCCTACCCCATGTGATAAAGTATGAAACTTATATTCGTTCACAACATAACCAGGGTACATATAAACCGCTGCTAATGAGCCTTTTGCTAAATCCCGTATATACGGATTCATCTCATTGCAATAAGGGGATGAAACCTAAGAACATAAGAAGCTAATTAGGAAAACAAAACATTGTTGAAAATTATTTAGATTGGGTACAGAATCTTACATATGATTTGAACCAAGCTCCAAATTCCTGCTCAACCGATGTTTGGTAATCTTCATCTGATATATTTAGACACGCACGTCGTATTTCTTGTTCAAATTGACTTCAAGTTGTTGGTTTAAGTCGTTAGATATATTGAACAAGTTACAAAATAAGACAAGTGAATTAGTGACACTCACTTGTGATATTCTGTAACCTCGTCGCAGTTCAACAAGATGTACAAGTGGGTGGCATTGTACTCCTTCTGATCAAGATATCTCATTGACCAATTGGACGACCTTTTGGACGAAATATAGAGGGCACATCTATGTTGTCGAAGGTCGGGCCTTCTTGTTCTACATTGCAATTACGAGGCATCCTCCTCATCCTAGAGTTGATATGATCCTCAAAATAGTATGAGCAGAAGTTTGATGCTTCTTCAGCTAAATAAGAATTGTATATGGATCCTTCCACACGAGCCTTATTGCCAACATATTTTTTCAATTTCCCTAAATATCTGATGAAGGGTGGTTCAATGTATAATAATTAATACTGGAATACTGAATAGGGAAACGATAATATAAATGATCTTATACCTCTGAAATGGATACATCCATTGATATTGAATAGGACCGACTAAACGAGCTTCATCAGCTAAATGCACCGGGAGATGTTCCATGGAATCGAAGAAACTTGGTGGAAATATGCGCTCCATGTTGCAAAGAGTAATTGTAATACTCTCGTTTAGTCTCGCCATATCTTCAATTCTTATAGCACGAGAAGTTAAGTCTCTAAAGAATAAGCTTGACTATGTAATTGCCGTCCAAACAGGTTGTGGGAGAAGTTCATGAAATGCAACCGGTAGAAGCCATTGCATGAAAACGTGACAATCATGATTTTTCATCCCAAACATTCTCAACTTACTCATATCCACACATATGCTCATGTTGGACACATAACCATCCTGTAGTTCTAGCTGCTTCACCCACACTAGTAACGATTGCTTCTCTATACGACCTAGCATGTAACATGCTTTCGGATAATGTCTATCACTCTCGTTAAGCTTCTTCAGTTCAAGCCTAGCACAATATGTATTAAACTCTGCTCTAGACTTCGACGTACCTTTGTTCTTTCCTGTCACATTGAGGACAGTGTTGAACACATTATCAAATACGTTCTTCTCAATGTGCATTACATCAAGATTGTGTCGAAGCAACAAGAATTTCCATTAAGGAAGATCCTAGAATATGCTTCTTTTCTTCCATCCCGGCAACCCCATGCCACTAAGCAGTCTCTTAGACTTGCTGAAGTTATTAGGAATCAAATTTCCTTAGGGAACCATATCCTTGATCATTTGACTCATCCTGTCATAGCCCCTCTGTGACATATGATTCTCAGCCTTCAAGTTCATCATCTGAACTGCTGCAGACAATTGTGAGTAGGTCTCACAACCAGGCCACAACTCCGTATCGGCTGCCTGCAACATTTCATAGATCTTGCTTGCTTCATTATTTGGCGGCTCCTCAATATCCGCATCATTATAATTTGGCCCAGCATGATCCGTTACCATCCTCTGATAGGAGGTCGACGTGTCATTCTGCACATTTCCCGTAGCTTGCTCCTCTAGGGTTATGTGTTTTTCCCCATAAGATGACCAAACTTTATAGTTTTTAACGAATCCCCTCATATATATGTGCTCTCTTACAACTTGTGTAGTAAAAAACAGCTTATTCTTACAATTTTTTCCCCGTCAGTATAAGTTGTCTGGCTACTTGCCCAATCAATGAAATCCTCAATACCATTCACAAATTGATGATTCAATGAACCGTCTACAGCCCACCGTGTATACATCCACTAATGACTCATTATTTCAAATCCTAATTGAATATAATTAAATGTTTCATTAGTTTCTGAAGTTGTTTTGCATATATGAATTAAAATAATGTGATTATTTTTATTGCTTTACAAATTTGAAGAGTATTATTACCTTAAAAGATATATGAGAGATAGAGGCAAATAATATAAAAGATATGTTCTAAAGTCGTTTTGCAAATATGAGTATTATTGCCTCTACATCTTCCTCAAATATCAATTTGATAAATTTATGTACTTAAATTTGATAACTGAATATATTTATCCTGTAACGTCTAATACTAGGAAATCTTTGTCCCCTTATACCGTCACTGCAATAAATATATCCCAATAACTTGATGCTCCCAATCAGATAATTCGATTAAAAGATTATGATTCTTATAGAATATGTGTAATTGTACAGTGTTCAGTCTCAGCTATTCTTCTACCCATGCTACTTCCTATTTCTTTTTATAATCTTCTGCAACAATGAAGTCATAACAAGCTTGCCAATTTAAGCATAATTTAGATGGCGAAAGTTCAGTACAATAATCGAGAAAACGCAATCTTCCACCTAATCAATCATCCAAAGAATTCTAAGCATAAACCTTCATAAACTCAGCAATTTTATCCCAATAATATTCAATTAACAAACTGAAAGATCCACACAAGTTCGGGTTTACCCTCTTGTTTCCAATCACAGAAAAATTGAAAATTGAGTAATGAAATAGGAGCGAGGAGTACCGTATGTGCAGGCGGCGGAGAGAGGCTTCAATTGCCAGCACCGACGGGAGAGGGGGAGGGGGAGACGGTGCGAGCGGCGGGTGGGGGCGCGTAGCGGCGGGCAAAGCGACGGCGGTGCGGGCGGGGGGACCAAGCGGCGGCGCGGCGTAGCGAACGGCGTGTGTGTGTGTGCATAAATGGTTCGAAATAGCTTCTACCTGATTTAATACATTTAGGGCTTACCGACGGAATTGCCGACGGAATATTCTGTTGGCAAATATTTTATTAAAAAAAAAAAGATTTTTAAATTTTTGCCGACGGAAAGATTTCAAAAAAAAAAATTATTTACTTATTCCGTCAGCAAACAATTTCGCTAAAAAAATAAATTAATTTTCGTAATTGCCGACGGAATAAGTCCGTCGCTATTCCGTCGCTAATTTGTTTGGATCGTTTTCCGTCGGTAAGACGACTCGTGTTTTTTTTTTCCGTCGGTAATTCCGTTAGTAAAAGCGAGATGTTTTGTAGTGGAGATAGAAAATCCGTATCAAATTATTAGTTTTATATTCAATTATATATTCCAGAAAAATAGGATTTCAGAATTCAGATGGAAAGAGGTAAAACCGTAAAAGTTCCCTCCAGAAAGGTGGTTAGACGAAGATACTGTGTGCGCCGCAATTTAGTTAATTATTTACTGCTGTGGCAATCGATCGCCTAAGTACTAAAAATACGAACAATTTTATGAGTTTCTTCAAATCAAAGTATTTCGGATGGCACACAAGAATTTCTTTACCTCACAATTTAATTTTACAATATAATTAATTCTGATTGATTTAACGTTCATAAGTTTTCGGAGTACTTAATTTTCGTTAATTAGTGATTATTTAGGATTAGTATCTCAAATATTATTTGTATTTTTAATATCTATATATATATATATATATATATATATATATATATAGGGAAGAGTTCTTTAAGGAACACCTCCTTAATAAAGAAACTAGGAACAAATCATAGCCTTCTATTTTAAAGATGTGTGGTCTAGATTGAAGGAAATCTTTTAATTTTTAATATCTTATTTAATTTCAATAAAGGTATGAAAGTCAGTTACTTAAATTTCTTACTTTATTATTATATTTATTTATATTATATTTGGAGTAAATTTTATGAATTCTTTAATATAAATAAATTGCTTAAATTATCTATGCATTTTATTCACAGATTTTATGCACTTTATTCGTAAATTTTTATGCACTTTATTCGTAATTTTTATACACTTTATTAAATTTTTTTGCACTTTCCTCGTAAATTTTTATGCACTTTATTCGTAATTTTTATGCACTTTATTTAATTTTTATGCACTTTACTGGTAAATTTTTATGCACTTTATTTGTAATTTTTATGCACTTTTTTCGTAATTTATACACTTTATTCTTTTTTTTTTGTGCATTTTATTTGACAAGAAACGTAAATTCCAGCTGCAAAATTGAATCTCCTTCACCATACAAATTCATCATCTCAATCAATTTCTGCAAAATTGAATCTCCATGAACATCAAATAAACTACTCCCTCCGTCCCAGCTTAAGTGACAAAAATGTTTCCGGCACGGGAATTAAGAAGGTGGAAGATAAAGTATGAGAGAGAAGTTTATGATAAAGTAAGAGAGAGAAGATGAGTGAGATTGTGAGAGAGTAATTAATAAAGTAGGAAAGAGAAATAATAAAATAAGAGAGATAAATGATTAAAATAGGAAAGAGAAATGAAAAAGTATGAGAGAGAATTGATAAAGTATGAGAAAATTTATGATTTTTTTTTAAAATTAATTCTATTTTTGGAAGTGTGTCACTTGAGACGAGACGCCCGAAATGGAAAGTGTGTCACATGGACCGGGACGGAGGGAGTATATAATAGTCAATTTCACAACACAACCAATACGATCCCAAATCCATGAACAACCACAAAAATCGACAACTTTGTCTTCCTTAATTGAAAGATTTCAAATCATAAAACAAATTAAAATAATTTGGGGGAAAATTGGGCAAAGTGCTTGAAATTAATTGAAAAAATTAGGGCTTATCTCATGTGAGAATTCTTCTCTGCAACGCAGCGGCGGGAGTATCGGCCTTCTGCCATGGTTCCCCGCCTCTTCTATCACCCGGCCTACTGGTGCCACTCGTGTGACGTGAGTATCGGCCTCCCGCCCTCCCCCCACCCCCCGACGCTCTACTCTGCCCTCACTGCCACCGCGACTCCCTCGAGCAGATGGATATGGACGACAGCGCAACACCACCGCTGCGCCGCCCCTTCGACAATACCCTAACCGTGGAGGCTAAGAGAGAGAGAATACAAAGGAGAGATGAGAGAGAAAGAATACAGAGGAGAGATGAGAGAGAGAATAAAGGGGAGAGATGAGAGATGATCGAATAACAGAGAATGGAGGAGAGAAATGATGAACTTTACTAAATTGTAGTATTTAATAATATTAATAGTATTAAATAAATTATTTTTAAAAAAAAATCTTATTATTAATCTCAATCATTCAGTTTATAAAATGGAGGGCTAGGATATGTTCTTAGTTCCTTCAATAAGGTAGTGTTCCTTAATTATCCATCTCATATATATATATATATATATATATATATATATATATATATATATATATATTCGACCTCACAAAAATTTGCATAATAAAATTATAAGTCGAACGATATCAAAGTAATTGTATTTATAAATTTTGATATCTTACTCCGAGTAGGAGTTAGAAGAAGTTTAGGTGTCAAAAGAGGTAGAGGCAACTGAATGCATTTGTTTTCTGCTATAATAATAATAAACCCCCATATGACCAAACCGCCCTCCTTCGCCACCTCAAACCTCCCAACCACCAACACCATGACGAGTTTCAAGCGCTTCTACGAGACGTGGTTCGAGCAGCTCCGGCAGCTCGCTCAGCAGCTCAGCCAAGCCCCGCTCCCGCCGACCACCGAGGAGCACCACCATCACCTCCGCCAGCTCGTCCAAAAAGCCGTCACCCACTACGCTGAGTACTACCGGTCCAAGTCCCACGCCGCCAAGAACGATGTCCTCTCCTTCTTCTCGGCGCCGTGGACCACCGCCCTGGAGCGGTCCCTCAACTGGATCGGCGGGTGGCGGCCCACCACCGCCTTCCACCTCGTCTACACCGAGTCCAGCATCCTCTTCGAGTCCCACGTCCTCGACATTCTCCGCGGCTACCACACCGGCGACCTCGGAGACCTCTCCCCCGGCCAGTTCCGCCGCGTCAGCGAGCTTCAGATCGAGACCGTTCAAGAGGAGAACAACATCACCGACCAACTCTGCCGCTGGCAGGCATATACGCATCTTGAAATCTCAATTAATTAATTCATATTAAATTAGCAATTTTTTATTAGGGTTTTTGTAGGTGCAGGATGAGGCGACGGATATTGTGGGGAAGATATACGCGGACGTGGACCGGATGATGGAGAGACTGGAGGCGATTCTGGAAAAGGCGGACCGGCTGCGGATGAAGACTATCCAGAGCTTGGTGGAGCTGCTGACGCCGCAGCAGGCGGCTGAGTTCTTGGTCGCCGCCGTGGAGCTGCAGTTTGGGATACGGAGTTGGGGAATACAGCAAGATCGTCAGCGCGGACATAATTAGCGACAAATTAAATTGGTAATGAATCTCTAAGACTAACCCTAGTCTTTTTACTAGGTTATATATTTTAAAATAAAATAAAGTTGTTAGTACTTAGTATTGCGTTTTTACATACTGATCATGTTGTTTATCTAATTTTTGTACTTTTAAATGATTACGATTCTAAATGGTTATGGATCATAATCGAAATTACTCTACTTTTCGTAGATTGTATAAGTATGATAAATGTTATGTTAATACTAAAATAAATGAATGTATAATTTTTATTGGTTTAATTTAATGAAATGTGAAGTTAGTTGTGATGAAAGTTGGAGTGTGACGACATGAATGTTTACATGGCAACTTTACTGACACTTCTCCATGTATATGTGCATGCATGTTGACGCGTGTTCATCTTCGCCCGGATTTTTGTCTAATCATTTGACTTTCTCGACTCCTATTCCCTACCAAGTGTTCAGGTATAAAAATACCTATTTCAAATAATTATATAAATTAAATTTCATACTACCAATAAAAAGAAAACAAGTTATATATTCACTTATCTTAGTTTTTTTTTTTCATTATTCAAGAAAATTTTAATTTCTATGTGGGTTCCACCACTGACCGTCTCTTCTTAAATTCAAATTAATATTTATCCCATCTCAACGCGTGTAGTCTATTATTAAATATAGAGTGAATTATAGCGTGTAGTCTATTATTAAATATAGAGTGAATTATAGTTTTGGTGTCTAAACTTTCTATATTTTTTAATTTTGGTGTTTTTATTTTAAAAATTGCAAATTTAGTTCACAAACTTAAGAAATGCTTGTTACTTTGGTGTCTTCTATTTAGGGGTGTTAATCGGGTACGGGTATGGGTTAACCGTAACCGAAAATCGGTTACCCGTACCCGAAAAACCCAAAATTTTATATACTCGTACCCATACCTGATCGATTATCGGTTAACCCGGTACCCGATCGGGTCGGTTATAAGGTTAACCGAAATTAACCTTACAAATTCTCATCTGGCCTAAATTCTTCATCTTCATCATAATCGTTGCAATAAATGACTATCTTCTCCTTCTTCTCGATATGAGACACCATTTAATTTTATCTCTCCGTCCTTGGACAACCCCTTGTCCCTCTATGTCTTCCAATCCTCTTTACCTTCTTTACATCCTCCTTGTCTTCAAAATCATTATCAAGAGAATACGGACTTTCTGTTTCTGGTGCTTCTTTTTTCTTCAATTGGACTTTCTGGTGCTTCAGGAAAGAACAGAACACAGAAATTATGAAGAACAGAAGAATGAAGAAGAAGAAGTATGAAGAACCCAGACGCGAGTCGACTCAAGTCAAAATAATAAGTCTCTGTCTCGTAGACTCGTAGTCGTCGATGGCCAACAACAAGAAGTTTGTTTTGTTTGACTTAGGATTAGGAAGCTAATTAGGATTTAGTAGACAAATTAATAAAAATATAAAATCAATTAGTGACTTTAATTGGATCGGGTATGTATCGGGGTAACCGAACAGGTATCGGTTATTTACCCATACCCGTTGTCTTCCAAAAACTAATACCCGATACATACCCGATTAATCGATTTTCGGTTAATCGGGTATCCGATACCTCCATGGTATGGGTACGGGTACGTGTATTAACCGAATACTCTATACCCGTTTAAGCAGCCCTACTTCTATTGATTTAAAAATTAAATAACATCAATGATGATTTGGAGAAGGGCAAAATCATAAAAACACCTAATATTCTTTTTTTTAAAATATAATTAGTAATTGAATATTCTCAAGAATTAAAAATTTAATATCGTTAAATTTTTTATAATACAATTTTTTTTACTAAGAACAAATTATTTATGTATATGGTTCAATTTTTATAAAAACATGATTTTTAGACCTCATTTTAGCATTGTAATATTTGTGTAACATAAAAAATATTATTATAAAAATTAAACATAAATCAAAATAAGCTAAACGTTGAAAATAAAAACATAAATTATTAATCTAGTAAATTAAATTAACATAAACTATTAAATTATTATAACCTATTCTTTTAATAGTTTAAAATCATTATAATTATTAAAATAAAACTATATTATAAAAAAATTCACATAATCTTATAATTTTACCCTTCTTTAAATTACCATTAATATTATTTAATCACTAGTATAATAAAAGACATCAAAACTACATGTATTTCTTAAGTTTAGGCACTAAATTTACAATTTTAAAAATTTAGACACCAAAACTCAAAAAAATTAAAAGTTCAAGCACCAAAATGACTATTCATTCTTAAATATACAACTACTTTTACAATAGTAACTTAAATGAAAAAAAGTAGTACTATGATTTTATAACGGTAAATTGGCATAAATGATCCTCAATGTTTGCTAATTTGGATGAATTAGTTTCTAATTTTTCTTTTAGTTTATTGATCCCTAATGTTTGCTAGTTTGGATAAATTGGTGATTTTTGTTAATTTTTTATTTAAATAAAAAAATTAAAAAAACTTAATTCAAAAAATTATTTGCGAAAATAGTTAAAAATTAATTTAAAAATTAGATGAATTGGTCCCTAAAATTATTACTAGTGCTATAAACTAAATAGAACGAGAGAATAATAGAGAGAACGAAAATACATATGTATTATTATGATGGTGAAAATCTCTATTTATATAGTACAAAATGAGCTCATGGACTTTTAGGGTTTACATGGTCATCACAATATATATATATATATATATATATATATATATATATATATATATATATATATATATATATATATATATATATGAGGCATTTCTACTATTAGCCAAATAGTAGAAATAAAAAATGAATGTAGCCTATAATTAAAACAAAACACAAAAGTAGTCATTTTATCTTTATCCGGCGAAGGGCCGATGGAGGGCCGATGGAGTCTATCGGCCCTCCATCGGCCCTGAAGAAAAAAATCTAAAACTCCCGTCGGCCGAGCCACTAAATTCTACAGAGACAATTACTAGGGCCGAGGGCCGATGGAGGGCCGAAGGTGGGCCGATCTCCATCGGCCCTCAATATATTTAAAAAAAAAATGTTAAGGCCCTCAATTGAAGAAAAAAAAAAAAAAAAACGAGTTGAGGACCATCGGCCCTCAACTGAAAAAAAAAAAAAAAAAAAAAAGTTCGAGGACCTTCGGCCCTCAACTGATGAAAAAAAAATGTTAAGGAGGGCCATCGGCCCTCAACTGAGAAAAAAAAATGTTAAGGAGGGCCATCGGTGTTAAGCAAGCAGGCCATCGACCCTCAATGGCCAACATTTGAAATAATTTTTTTTAAACATGTTGAGGGCCGATGGAGATAGGCCCTCTATCGGCCCTCCATCGGCCCCTGATACTCTGCGACCACAAGAGGACAAAATGGCTAGATATGTGTTTTTGTTAGTAAAAGGCTACATTTGCTTTTCGATTTATTCTTTTGGCTAATAGTGAATATTAACACTATATATATATAGGGTGTGGATCTAGGGAGATCCAACACTCAAAAGAGATATGAGAACCGATCCTAAGCGTCGATCGGTCCTAATCTAATGGTCAATATCAACCCCTTCTTTCTTAAAAAAAAAAAAAAGGAGAAAATTGCAAAATGGGAAAATTGAAACAAAACAATTTGAATCCAATTCTCAAATCTTCAACAATCTCTCTCACTCTCTTACAAACAAATACGCACTCCATTCTCTCTCATTCTCTCTCTCTCTCTCTCTCTCTCTCTCTCTCTCTCGCTCGTATCTCGATTTCTTTTCCAAAAAACTAGTTCTTTTGCTATAAACCCTCTTGTAACAAAGTTACCAAAACATAGAGATTTGCGGATGGAAGCCTAATCTTCGCAAATAGTGTTTTCGTGTTTTGGTCCCCAAATCGGCTACAAATTCGCACAAATCGACTACAAATCCCTGTAATCGACGAAATTTCAGGTATGTTTCATATTTTCGTTTCTTAATTTAGTTTACCCATGGATGATTTTGTGTTTTAGAGGAGAAATTGTTGTTGTGAATGAAACCCTTTTGAAACCGATGACCTTGCTCAATACGGAAGGGGACGATTTTGTGATTTTAAGGAAACCGAAACAAATTAGCTATTACAGAAACCCATTCGCTGAAATTCCAGATTTGCAGACACAACCTTTTTGAAAAGTCGTTTTTAGTAGCGATTATGTTGAAAATCGACTTCAAATCCCCTTAATCGACGAATTTCGAGGTATGTTTTATGTTTTCAATTGTTAATTAAGTTTACCCATGGATGATTTTGTGTTTTAGAAGAGAAATTTCAATTTAAATATGAAGAAGTAAAATATTCGAATATTAAAGCGCGTTTGCAGTACTGAACCGCCTTTTGTTTCGTGGGTTAGTTTGCAGAACGAAAACGCCGAGCAAGAATCAAAGAGAGGCAGAAAGCAAGGATTGGGATTTCTGCATTTTCTAATTTTTTTTTCACCTATGCGTCCGTGCACCAAGATTTGTTTATTTTTTTATTTTTTTTGGGGAGAAGCAATTTTAGCCTTAAAGTGAAGTTGTGATTTTTTCGGAGTGTTTATATTGCTTGGGAGGAGTTTGAAGGCTTTTTGTTAAGAGTGAATGGATTATCGTAAGTGGTGCATCTTAATAGTGGTTAAAAAAAAAGCCTAAATACATATTTCTTTCTTTATTTTGTCCTCATTTTCTAATTTATGGTTTTTTCTATCCCGGTTTCATTGATATGCATGAATCTTGTGGATTATTAGCATGAAATTGAGTGTCTGTATGCATGAAATTTTTAATATTTGTATGCATACCCTTTTTTTTCGTTTGCCTTTTTTTTGTAAGCGTAAGCATAAAACATTTTATATATTAGCATAAAAATATGAAATAGTAAGCATAAATTTTTTTTCCATTGGTACATATTATTTTGGATTTTTGTGCATAATTAATATTGGTGGTGTGCATAACTTGCTCGAAAGGTTAGCATAAAAAGATTGAGTCAAATGCATAAAATGTGTGCATAACTTGATCGAAAGGTTAGCATGAAATTATATACGTGTGTGCATGATTTCTGATAAAGGTAAGCATAAATCAATTTGTAACGGTAAAATTTGATAAATATGAATTATTTCTTGCAGGAGCGTATTTGGATCTCGTATCTCTTCGTATCTGAGAAAGGTAAACATAATTAATATTGGTGGTGTGCATAACTTGCTCGAAAGGTTAGCATAAAAAGATTGAGTCAATTGCATAAAATGTGTGCATAATTTGATCGAAAGGTTAGCATGAAATTATATACTTGTGTGCATGATTTCTGAGAAAGGTAAGCATAAATCAATTTGTAACGGTAAAATTTGATAAATATGAATTATTTCTTGCAGGAGTGTATTTGATGAGACATATGGAGACGTTCAAGGATGACATAATCAACTGGGACACGAGATTTTTTAGGAAATGTGTGAAGCAAATTAAGCTTTTGAGGATGAGGTATTGCTTGAGCATAGTCAATTTCGATGATAACCAAATGAAGGAGACAGTGGAATAAGAGGATGTTGGTCATGCCAATGAGAATGAACTCGATTCTAAAGAATGTGTGAAAGAAATGCTTGATAGTTAGAAGTTTGGTTGTGAGTCTCTTTTGTTGGAACAACTTGGGATCTAAAACTTAGAAGTTATGGTGGTACTTATGTTTTTTATTGATACAGTAGTTGAACTAATGTAGGCGAACACTTGTTTTGGTATATTTAAGTATTAGAAGTTACGCATATATAACGTGTTTTTCATGCAAATCAAAATTGAGCACTATGCAGATATATAAACACACATGTACATAAAAAAGGGATATGCAAAAAAATTACATACCATAAGCATATAAATACACTACGGAATGCATGAAATATCAAACCTTGAACATGACTACGAAAAAATTTAAATGGAGGGCTAGGAAAAAAGAAAGGAGAAGTTTACAAATTTGCCCTTAATGAGCCTATTTTTTCCTTTTTTGATTTAATTTTAAACGCTTTTGGGGATAAAATGAGAGCCTTAGATTTGCGAAATGGAGGGACGAGATCGGTTCTCGTATCTCTTTTAAGATTTGGATCTCATAATATCCATTCCCTATATATATATATATAATATTTACAACACTCTCCCCTGATTGACTATCCCTAAAAGAAACTGTTGCCTTGTTAAAACTTTGCCAGAAAAACCCATTCGGATAAAAACTGCTCGAAGGAAAAAGAGTACAGCTTCTCCACCTCACTATAGTCATTGTTGATCCTTGAGTCGGCACTTATCGATCTTCTGTATCAACTTCTTTAATGTTGACGTTGATAATGCCTTTGTAAAAGAATTCGCTAGATTGTCACTTGAGCGAATTTGCTGGATGTTGATGCCGCCACTCTTTTGGAGATCATATGTTGCACTGACTCTTTTATGAATCAATCTCAATGACTCATTTACTCGTGTGTTGCATTGGATGTCTCGTTAAAAACTTTATCTAAGAAAACCCTTTGGGAAAAACCTAGAAAGGAAAAAATAGTACAACATTTGACCTTCAGGGTCATTTGACCTTTAGGAGTCAGTCTAATCTTGAGGATTATTTGCAATCTGTTACTCCCCCTCAAGATAACAATCTTTAATGTTATCTTCAAGGTTTACACTAATATGTGCAACACAAGTTTAATTATCATCATAGATAATAGAATGAAATATGTCGATATATCATTACTCTCATAAATAGATCAATATCATGTTTGTCTTGAACATAACAAAGGATGGTCAATAACATTTCAAATTCTCCAATTGTACATAAGTAAGGAACTTCTGGTCCTAAAACATCTTTGTTATCTTCTATAGGTATAAATGAGTCTTCATCCACTTTAAGTGATTGAAGCAACCATTAGGCAATACAATAAAATCTCTTTAAAGACATTTCAGGTAGGTCAACTAGCGTAACTCCATCAGAGAGATGCTCGATATGCAGGTCGAGATAATTATTTGTACAACCTAAATCTTTTGATTCTAACTCCGTCTTTTAGGCATGAGTTGATTTCCTCAAGTACTTTTGTAAATAATGATTCACATATCATCTTCAGGAGGAATTTGGAGAGATGTGTTTAAAACTTCTATACCGCGGACTTTTTATTTTTAGCACCAACAAATCTCTCACGCTTCTAGCGTCAATGAGAATTAATTAATTTATTTTGTCTATGAGGAACTTCAGTTCTTTAATGGTGCATATACAACGGGTATATGAGATTTTATGGTGGGACAATGTACTTTCATGGTCATATACAACAGGTATATGAGATTTTAATCACTCCTTTTGTACTAAATAATTTGATGAACTTCTAGTTCATAGTGCGTGAATCTAAATAATTAATCCAACGAGATATTTGTGGTATCCATATTTTAATCTCCCCCTAATACCAATAATAGTTGAGTTGGATTACAGAATCACGTGTATCAATAAAATAGTCCACAAGTAGTGGCCCTATATTTTGGGAGATGATTCAGTAGCTTAGTACTTATAGATTTGAATGATCCCAAAACCCTACTTTGATTGGTGAACCATTGAGTTGTATTTTTTCTGTCTCTGTTTCTGAGAGTTTCAGACTCAGTATACATCCTTCCTACATGGTTCAGACGTTCAGTTCTGTCTGCTGATTCTTCAGTAGACTTTCAGCCTCAGTACCATAAGAAGAAGACTTAATAGTGCTGGACTCAGCAGGAGCAACATACTAAAATAGTACTGAACATAGATCAGACTCAGCAACGGCCAGACAGTCTCCTGACTATCAGTAATCTTATAAGTCAAATCAGCAGAGTCATACGAGGTACAGAGAAGTCAGCTTCAGATCTGCCTTGAAGTCTGTTTGTCTCACCCACTTTCTTCAACGTCGACCAATAACAAGCAGCCAGCTGTCTACTTTTCTGATTAAAGCTGCAAGTCAACACTTTTCCGGAAATAGAGGGAAAAGACTCTGCCACCATCCTATGAAAGAGCCGTTAGCTATTCAAAAGAGAGAGACACATGGATCATCGTCTCCAACGGATCTTTCCATGTCTCTCATCTATAAATAGAGCGAAGAATTTAAATCGAAGTTAACCTAGAAAATCAAGAACACACGAGCAATTACTAGCAACTTCGAATTGACTTAAAGCTTTCCGCAAGATCCTCAAAGAGTTATTCCAAGCGAAAGGCGACATTCGTGCTCTAGGGAACCGAGCTGAATTAGACTTATAGCCTCTAGTATCCAAGCGATTGAACATAAACCCAGAGTTTATATCTCACCGTTCGTCGCTCTAGAAGCCTCATTCTCGTTCCCTTCCCTCTAACCTAAGCTCAGCAGACCATATCTATAGCTTAGATTGAAGGAGTTCATCTCTGAACTGTTCTTTATTGTAAAGAACTCCGTCATAGTTGGAGAGTTTGTCAAACGCTTTAGTTTGATACCTTGTAAACTGAGACTTGCTCAGTATAAATCTCAAGACCAGTGTTAGTCCAGTGCACAAACCGACTGAGACTAACTCAGTATAATAAAATAGCCTCCTGATCTTTTCGGGACAGTGGACGTAGGATTGTTGGATCCGAACCACTTTAAAAATCGTTGTGTTTTGTGCACTCTGTTTTTACTGTTGCATTGATTACTTTTCATTATGAAAATATCTTTCAAATCATTCAACTGTGTTTCAGCAAAACCTAAAAGACTGCACTAATATACTGAAACAGTTTTCCTAAAAACGTTTTCTAACTCAACTTAATTGGGCCTACACATTTCCGCACCCTACTGAACTTCTACTGAACGGTACTGAATTCTGACCTAAGTCAGCTAGCATGCCTCAGTGAAGTCAGTCACTCTACCACACGATTCAGAACAGCTTATCTGGTCTACTGAACCTGTTCAGTAAGGCATCTTCCTGAAAGGGACTGTTCGCGTTTTAAGTTGAGAAAGTTTTCAGGTGTATTCACCCCCCCCCCCTCTACACATGAACGTTTATCTCAGGACCAACAATTGGTATCAGAGCAGGAGTTCTCTAAGACTCTTGTTTTCTGAAATTGGTCTACTTGAACGGATCCAGAAAACGTTTTCACTGCATATCATTCTTCATTCATATCACAATCTACTATGTCTGATATGTCAGGAATCAGGATGGTAACCATGTTCTCAGTAGAGAACTACGTGGTATGGCGAGTCAGAATGGAAGCTTATCTGACTTCCCTCCGCGACAGCATGACAAAGGTACTGGAAGACGGACCTATCGTTCCTATGATTGATAGCGTCGAAGTCTAGGATCCAGCACAAGGAGGTGGCATGGTGACCGGGAAGAAGATCCCTAAAGACAGAAGTCTCTTAACCCCTGAGGAGAAGAAGCTTCACAATCTAGACCGGGTTGCTAGAAACGCCATACTGACCACTCTGAGTGATTCCTATCTCGGAAGAATTCAGGACTGCAAGTCCGCTAAGGAACTCTGGGATGCTCTAGCACTACTGAGTCGGGGGACTCAGAAGATCAAGGCAAACAAACTAGCACTGGAACTTCAGAAGCTGGAGAGACTATCTCTCATGCCTGGCGACACTATTGAAGATCTCAACGTCAGATTCACAGATCTGATGAACACTATCAACGGGCTTGGGAAGACGTTCTCCAACTGAGAAATGAATCTCAAAATATTGAGAGCACTGCCGGACGGACATTGGACTCCATTCGCTACATTGCTTAGACACTCTGACCTTGATATTGTTTCTCCTGACCATATCTTTTCAGATTTAAAAGCTGAGGAGTTCAAGTTCGGCCTACCCCAAAGGAAGCAGCGAGCTGAAGCTGACACTCAAATCGACCATGCTTTCAAAGCGTCAGTCAGCACAGCAGCTCCAGCATCTAGCAAGGCTGAGCATTCAATCAGTGATCTAAAGAAGGCAACCTCGCTAAGAAATATGCACTGCTTTCTGTGAAGTATCAGAAGGAAAAGGAGAGGCGCAGAAAGCTCTCTAGTGTCGTTAGAGACTCAAAGGGTAAGTCTGAATATACACCCAAGCGCACTCCTGAATCGCATACTTTTGATTGCAGGAAACAGGAGGACTCAGTTCAGTCAAAAGACAGTGAGAGAAAAGAAGATATAATCACCACCTGTTACAACTGCAAGAAGTCAGGACACTATCAGTATGACTGTCCTGAGCTCAGTACAGCTGAGAGAGCAGCACGTAAAGCTCGAAGGGAGAAGTTCATCAAGAAGCGTCAAGCATATATTGCTGGTGAACTCTCAGACGACTTTGATGAAGTCGACTCCTTCATGGATTCATCAGACGATGAAGCGGCATTCATGGCCGTAGAGCTTGAAGAAGATGCTGAAAAGTGTCTTATGGCAGGAGAAGAGGATGAGGTAAACTCTCACGCTCTATTTAACTCCTCTTCACACTGCACACACGACATATTTCAGGTACAGAAGAGAATCTGGATATCTAGATCGCGTATGAAGAACTATTAGACGAGCAGATTCAGATGAGCCTGCAGCTTAGTAAGACTCTTCAGGAGTTGGATACCCTGAAAGTGGAGAATCAGAAACTTTCTCAGGAAAGTCAGGTTGCTACTGAGTCAGAAGGACTTGTGTTGAGACTCAGGGAGGAGATTAACTCTCTGATGACCAAGTGTTAGCATCAAGAAGATCAGATCTCAGTATTGACCAAAGACTTGACTCAGAAGGAAACTGAACTGAGTCTACTGAAGCAAAAGGTTTCAGGACTTCAGACCGAGCGTGAAATGCTTAAGAAAATTGATGATGTCTGGAGAAATCTGATGACAGAGCGGTACATGGGCGCTAAAAAGAAGCTTGAGGCAATGCTAGCTAACAACAAGCCAAAGCACTGCAAGAAGGGACTCGGTTTTAGCCATGGAGCCTCCTCATCTGCTCCCGCACGCTTAGAGAACCGACTAGCTGATAGATTTGTTCAAGGTGAGACTATCAATGCTGAGATCATGAACCCCCTAGCAAATAACAAACAGAAGATGAAGGCACCTCATCCTAGCTATCAGCATTCTGACAAGAAAATTAGCTCAAAATCACCCCAGTTCAGTCAAGGGGGAACTAGTAGAGTTAAGTGGGCTGATCAGTATGGACCTCCGCAGCTGACACATCCAGCTCAGTATGGGGCATACTACTACGATCCTATAGTCATGAGAGGATCCAAAAGTCAGAAGAAAAAGAAGAAAGCCGTTCAGAAGGCTAAGGTCAGCAGTCCACCTACTCAGAAGATCAGGACTCCTGAACTAGTGAAGCCTCAGAAGTCAGCATCGACCAGTCCAGTGGTCAAATATGTTGATCATAGTGGAAAGAAACTGTTTGAGACCACAAGGGTCGTGAGACAGATTTGGGTTTCCAAAACTAACATGTAAGGACCCAAAATAAAAAATTAAGGGTACCTGAATATAATTCTATTTTGCAGGTGCACAAGGACCCTTGGTATGTGGACAACGGATGCTCTAGACATATGACATACTAGAGCAACCTACTGAGGAATTATACTACAGAAGAAGGACCCAGAATCAACTTTGGCGACAATGCTAAAGGCTACACCAGAGGCTATGGAACACTAATTTATGGAACCGCCACAGTTCCAAGAGTATCATATGTTGAAGGACTTCAGCATAATCTTCTCTCTGTTAGTCATATTTTGTGATAACTCAAATAGTGTGATTTTTTACGCTGGTTTCTGTGATGTCATTGATAAATCTACAGGGAAAACAATGTTATTAGGTTCGCAAAAAAACAATATCTATGTAGCTGACTGGAACTCAGCTAAACCTGAAGCTTGCTTGCTGGCGAAGAACGATAACAGAACGGGGTGGCTCTGGCACAGAAGACTCAGCCATCTCAACTTCAAGACGCTTAACAAGCTAGCTAGAAATGCTCTAGAGAGAGGACTGTCGAATGAAGTATTCAGCAAAGACACTCAGTGTGAAGCATGTCTGAAGGGAAAGCAAACAATGAAGCAAAATCCGCTTGTTCCATCGCCTTCCACTGATGGAATCCTTCAGCTGCTACATATGGATTTATTCGGTCCAGTCTCTCCTGTGACGATTAGAGGCAAAAAGTATGCTTTGGTGGTCATTGATGACTACTCCCGCTACACATGGGTCATATTTATTGCCAACAAGTCTGACGTCAAAACAGAGTTGCCAGCGCTTCTGAAAAGGCTCAGTATCGAGAAGAACACCAAAATCATAAAGATACGTTCAGACAGAGGAACTGAGTTCCTGAATTCGAT
This sequence comes from Lavandula angustifolia, assembly GCA_028984105.1. Lineage (NCBI taxonomy): Eukaryota > Viridiplantae > Streptophyta > Magnoliopsida > Lamiales > Lamiaceae > Lavandula > Lavandula angustifolia. Next base: position 16,679,928 of record CM054819.1, read on the forward strand.
GGTGGAAGAGTTCTGCAAAGCTGAAGGCATAGAGCATGAGACGTCAGCCGCGCACACGACTCAACAAAATGGGATTGCTGAGAGGAAGAACATAACACTCAAAGAAGCAACAAGAACCCTGCTCGCTAACTTTAGAATCCCATCCAAATTCTGGGCAGACGCAACTAACACTGCATGTTACACTCAGAACAGATCTCTACTGACAAAGCAGCATCAGAAGACACCATAAGAATTATGGAACGGCAGGAAGCCTTTCTTATCTTATTTCCATATTTTTGGGTGTTCGTGCTTTATCCACAATAATGGAAAGGATCAGTTAAAGACTTTTGATAGCAAGTCAGACCAGTGAGTCTTCTTAGGATACTCCCGGGTCAGCAAAACCTTCAGAGTTTTTAACTACCGGACCCTTTGCGTGGAGGAAAGCCCTCATGTTATTTTTAATGAGTTTGCTACTGAAGACAGGAGCAGAAACTCAAAATCAGAATCTGAGGACATCAGTAAGCAACTACAGGATCTGAGCTTAAAAGATAATGTTGAAAAGATCCAGCTGTGTTGGGATGATGATTCAGAAGAGGAAATTGAAGATAAGACTACTGAATCTCAGCCAGCAGCACACGTAGAAGAACAGATTGACTCTACTGAACAGAGTCAATCCCAGGTAACTCAGGTCGATGAAGAAACCTAAGTGGTAACTGAGACCTCTACTGATGATAATAATTCAGAGGGAACAACTGAATTTCCTGAGCTAAATGCCCCTGAACCTGGTGACTCAGTAGACCCAACTCTAGTAATTGAATTACTTCAATCTCAGAATAGTAAAACTGAAATGCCTAACTCACCTACTATCTGTGTTGAACAAATTTTAGATGAAGAGTTAAGACATCGTCGATCGTGGCTGGATGCTCACACTCCTGATTTAATTATTGGAGATCCTTCAGCTAGTGTAAAGACAAGATCTAAATTCTGTCAGGGAGAAAGCGCACTATATTCCTGCTTCTTGTCTACTGAAGAACTTCAGTCAGTTGAGGACGCACTTAAGGATGCTGATTGGATCATAGCTATGCAGGAGGAGCTGAATCAGTTCACGATAAACGAAGTATGTGAGCTTGTTGACGGACCCCGACATCAACATGTGATCGGAACTAAATGGGTCTTCAAGAACAAGCGAGATGAAAATAACGTCATAGTGAGGAACAAAGCAAGACTAGTGGCAAAAGGCTACTGTCAAGCCGAAGGGATAGATTTTGACGAAACTTTCGCTCCATTTGCAAGATTGGTGGCAATCAGACTATTCCTAGCCTACGCAACACATCAACGCTTCAGAGTTTATCAAATGGATGTGAAGTCTGCATTCCTGAAAGGCGTGCTGAAAGAAGAAGTCTATGTAGAACAGCCTCCCGGCTTTCAGTAGGGACACCAAGTCTATAGACTCAGAAAGGCTCTGTATGGGTTGAAACAAGCACCCAGGGCTTGGTACGATACCCTGTCTGAGTTTCTTCTTCAGAAAGGTTTTCAGAAGGGTACAGTAGACCACACATTATTCAGCATTCGACTGGACGACGACATATTACTTGTGCAGATCTACGTAGATGACATTATATTCGGCTAAAAGAATGTCATCATGTGTCAGCAGTTCGAGAAAATGATGAAGGATAAGTTCAAGATGTCGATGATGGGAGAGATGAATTATTTCCTCGGTTTTCAAGTCAAACAATCGAAGAAGGGAACTTTCATCAATCAAGGCAAATACACTTGAGATCTCATCAAGAAATTCGGCTGCACATCCGGCAAACTAATCAAGATCCCGATGAACACGAATATGAAAATCGATCTTGATAAAGAGGGAGTATCAGTAGACCATACTGAATTTCGTGCTATTATTAGTTCATTATTATATCTAAGTGCTACTCGACCTGACATAACTTATGTTGTAGGTGTCTGCGCTCGATTTCAGGCGAATCCTAAGCAGAGCCATATGAACTCAGCAAAGAAGATTCTCCGCTATCTCAGGGGAACACCTGACATGGGTTTATGGTATCCAACAGATGATAATATTGAACTAACGGGTTACTCTGATGCTAACTATGCAGGATGTAGGATTGACCGAAAATCAACTTCTGGAACTTGTCAGTTCCTTGGCAGTAAGCTGATCTCATGGTTTTCAAAGAAACAGCATTCAGTAGCGACGTCAACTACTGAAGCTGAATACATGGCTGTCAGAAGTTGTTGCGCCCAAATCCTTTGGCTGAGACAGCAGCTACGCGACTATGACACCATTCAGAATGAAGTGCCAATCTTCTGCGACAACTCCAGTGTAATTGCAATCACTCAGAACCCTGTTCTTCATACTAGATGCAAGCATGTGGACATCAGACACCACTTCATTCGTGATCATATCGAAAAGAAGGATATCAGGATGGAGAAGATCCATACTGACCATCAAAGGGCCGATATTCTGACCAAGCCACTAGCTGAAGCAAGATTCAGAGAACTCTCAGTAGAGCTAGGTCTGCTGGACCCTACTGACTCCAGTCAGTAAGTGGATTCAGGAGAGGAGCATTCAGCAAGGGGGAATATTCACTCTCAGTACAGGACTCATTCAGTACATTGAGATTAAGCAACCATCTACACGAGGTATTAGCTGACTACGATGTTCAGCTGACAGGTTTGCGTATCTCTACTCAGTAGCCAATGTCATATTTTATGTATTAATAATTCAGATTCAGCATCGTATTCAATGCCTTAAGAAAATGTCTTTTAATATAACAGTTTAAATTTAATACACGACATTCTATGCTAAGTATGTTGAACTCTGCGGCGCATTTAATGCATGTCTAATCAAGTTACTTCTTTGGCTATATTCAACTGTAATTTGACTTAGGTGGCAATTTTGATCATTACCTATTTTATAACATTAAATCCTGACCGTCCATCTCATAAAGCAGATTCAAACTGAACCGTGGATATAAAACTGTTCATCTTCTTGATCATGTAAAACACGTTCAAAGTCCGAAAAATGCCATTTTCACTCTGCAACTTTAAAACCCTAAAAATTTTCTGAGAATTAATCTTTTATTTGCAAACTTCTTCCATAACTTCTCAGAAATTATTATGGTAAACATGCATACATATTCAGTATCACATATTTCTCTGTAATATTTTTCTCGATACTGATATTTCATTCTGCAGATGTTAGTCATGGCATCCAAGGGAGTTCAAGTCTCTACCCCGGTCAACATCGTTGAGATTCTGGAGAAAGACCATGTTTGGGGCGAGCCAATCATAGAGTTCGTTGCCTACGAATTGGATTTCATGATCGAGATATTGAGGGCATCCGGACTTGAAGGTTTCTTATCGAGGAAGCCGGCCTTCTTCCTACCGCGACAAGTGTCGGAGCTATACTTAAACTCGGATTCAATAGACGGAGACATCGTGGGGAGGTTTGTCATTCACCAATTTATAGACGCCACCCGTGCTGACTCCGAATTGTCCATCAGGCAAGCTCTTCAGCGGAGCTTTCAGTTGCCCAGCACCAGTATCAGTGTGACTGGATACATGGATGATCTTCTGGACGAATATTTGGAAATCTTCTGCGGCGAGCCCACGTCATTCAGGGCTGCCTTCCCGAAGAACTCAATGCTGCCAAAATACAAAGCGTTGGTGTACATAGTCACTCAGATCTTGACTAGCCAAGCGGGATCATTTGATCAAGTGTCCAGACCTAAGATTCAGATGATGATGGCGATTTATGACATAACACAGGTCAACTGGACATGATACTTCCTGAAAGAATCATGACTCAGGCTGCAAAGTTTGATAAGAAGACATACAATCTAACTGTCAAGGGCAAGCTTCTCTACGGGATGAAGCTGACAGTTATGATAGAGGACTTCTGCGGAGCTGACCACATCGCATATGCTGACAAGGGGTACTTCAACCCCAAGAAAGTTCGTTTCCACAGTAAGGCAGCAGCCTTACAACAAATTGCTCAGAAGACACCATCGAAGAAGCAGAAGATGGTCTCTAAGGCAGTAGTTGTCCCTCCCCTCAGACTGTGCAATGAAGCAGACTCTTCTGAGAAAGCTGTCTCAGCAGAGAAGACTGTATCTGCTGAAAAGGGAGAGGCAGTGGAACAGGGGTCGGATGCTGAGCCTACTACTCCTACTACTCGGACCCCACTGGATGTTCCACCCCTCAGCAGCATCTCGTCTGCTGAGAAAGAGGTGTCTCTAATAGAGGTGGAAGACTCGGAGACAGCTTCAGAAGCTGAGACCATCAGGATGGAGGCTTCAGCTCTTCAAACCAGAGCCTCCCGAGAAGTCTCAGAAGTTATTCCAGAGATATCAAGTCATCATGACTTAGTCACTCTCGCAAGCCAGGCCAGACTTCATACACTTATCAGGTTCCAGGAATGGTCAACTCTTAATAACCTGATCCAACACCATACCTGCGAGCAACTTCATGAGAAGGAGCTAATAATCCATGAGAAGATAGGCTACTCTGAGCCTGCGGACCTCTGCTCCATAGAGGATTTAAGGGCGGCGATGCTGGCCATGCTGAATGACCGTGTCCCGACTACAACAGCCGAGGAGGATTCTGATGAGGAGGAGACTCCTCTGCCTCCTCCGGTGACAGGTAAAGGGAAGAAACTGCTGAAACTCCCAACCCCACCAAAGGAAGGAGCTAAGAGGTACATTAGTCCTGAGGAGAGAGCTCAAATCGAGGCAGATGAAAAGCTCACTCGGGAAATTGCTTAGGCCGAGGCTGCAAATAAGCCTAAGAAAGCTCCTGCAAAGGCGAAGACTAAGGTCCAAGGGGGAAGGAAGCCAGGGTCTAGGCCACCTCCTAGAAAGTTAAAAATCGGCGATGAGGCCGATAAGGAAACAGAAAAGGAACAACAGGAACAACAACAGACTGGTCATCAGGGTGAATCCAAGTCCAAATCTCAAACACCTGCTGAGTCAGAAGTAGAAGAAGAACATGTTCCGTCGTATGTCCCTTCTAAAGCACAAGAACTGGAGATGAAAGAGATATGAGACGCGATGGACAGGGCTCTAGACAGAACTGCTGAAGCTAGACAAATCAGTGAAGCCAGAGAGAGGCTCAGGCTTGCTGACTTAGAAGCATTAAGACTGAGGATTGAGAAAGAGGTGAGAGAGAGGGCACCTTATAAAGCTGAAATCCCTTATAGGGACAGAAGAAGCAAGAAGCCTACTGATCTGAAAATTCACAGATAGCCAAGGATTGACACATGGATGCCATGGGAGCGGACTCGGAGATGGGAAACTCTCAAAGAAGAATTTATCAAGATGTACTTCATCTGGAGGTACTGGCATGACATGGACAAAATTACGGCCTTTGCTGAATGGCTTCTGGTGAGCGACCCTGAAATTTATGCTAGAGTCCAGAAAGCCTCCAGACCTTACCTTAGCTGAAAAGATTGATGTTCGAGTCCCAGTTCCTAGACCTCTACCTCCTCCATAGAAGCTTGATGGATCGCTGTTGGAGTCATAGAAGGAGAAGTCAGCAATGCGGTCATAGCCTTGAATCTTGATGAATCTGATCCTGATGACATGCTGAAGATACAGAAGCTCAGGAGAGATACTTTCAGAATGTATGGATTACCGTTGCCAGAGGAGAAGTCAAGAGATTTCAAAGCGCGAATCCAGCAGTTCTGAAGATAGATAGATAGCTTCTTTGTATCCTGTTCTTTCTTTTCTAGAATAGCAGATGATGTAATGTATTGAATTCTCTTATCTATAAAACATCGTTGCTGTTCGGCCCAACAATACCTTATTGTCTTCATGACCTTGTTTATTTATGCTTAACACTCAGAATCACCTAAGTGATTACTGACTCACACACTTACTCCTGATATTTGTGTCTGTCTGTTTTTGCTTAGCTGATAGATCTGTCTCTTTAGAAGCTTGAGGGAACTTATTGTATAAGGTTGTTCAGGGGAAATTGTTGTTAGATTTCTGTATAGGTTCTGATATTTATCTCATGTACTCCCTCAGTAGTTAAGAACTTGATGAACAACTCCACTGATTCTACTTGTAATATTTGTAAGGAGCTTGTTTCTGACAGTTTATAGGGTTAGGTTTTGGCATCATCAAACAGGGGGAAATTGTTGGGAGATGATTCAGTAGCTTAGTGCTTATAGATTTGAATGATCCCAAAACCCTACTTTGATTGGTGAACGATTGAGTTGTATTTGTTATGTCTCTGTCTCTGAGAGTTTAAGACTTAGTAGACATCCTTCCTACATGGTTCAGGCGTTCAGCTCTGTCTGCTGATTCTTCAGTAGACTTTCAGCCTCAGTACCATGAGAAGAAGACTCGAGTAGTCTTTGGACTCGAGCGGGAGCAAGCATATCGAAAGGAGTCAGTGGAACTGGACTCAGTAGGAGCAGTTCACTGAACTCAGAGTTGATCTTAAGTAGAGCTAGACACAGCAGGAGTATGCTACTGAACATAGATCAGACTCAGCAACGGCCAGACAGTCTCCTGACTGTCAGTAATCTTATAAGTCAAATCAGCAGAAACATACGAGGTATAGAGAAGTCAGCTTTAGATCTGCCTTGAAGTCTGTTTGTCTCACCTAGTTTCTTCAACCTCGACCAATGACAAGCAGCCAGCTGTCTACTTTTCTGATTAAAGCTGCAAGTCAACACTTTTCCGGAAATAGAGGGAAAAGACTCTACCACCATCCTATGAAAGAGCCGTTAGCTATCCAAAAGAGAGAGACACATGGATCATCGTCTCCAACGGATCTTTCCATGTCTCTCATCTATAAATACAGCGAAGAATTCAAATCGAAGTTAACCTAGAAAATCAAGAACACACGAGCAATTACGAGCAACTTCGAATCGACTTAAAGCTTTCCGCAAGATCCTCAAAGAGTTATTCCAAGCGAAAGGCGACAATCGTGCTCTAGGGAACCGAGATGAATTAGACTTATAACCTCTAGTATCCAAGCGATTGAACACAAACCCAGAGTTTATATCTCACCGTTCGTCGCTCTAGAAGCCTCATTCTCTTTCCCTTCCCTCTAACCTAAGCTCAACAGACCATATCTATAGCTTAGATCGAAGGAGTTCATCTTTGAACTGTTCTTTATTATAAAGAACTCCTTCATAGTTGGAGAGTTTGTCAAACGCTTTAGTTTGATACCTTGTAAACTGAGACTTGCTCAGTATAAATCTCAAGACCAGTGTTTGTCCAGTGCACAAACCGACTGAGACTAACTCAGTATATAAAATAGCCTCCTGATCTTTTCGGGACATTGGACGTAGGATTGTTGGATCCGAACCACTTTAAAAATCGTTGTGTTTTGTGTGCTCTATTTTTACTGTTGCATTGATTACTGTATCTTTCAAATCATTCAACTGTGTTTCACCAAAACTTAAAAGACTGCACTAAATTACTGAAACATTTTCCTAAAAACGTTTCCTAACACAACTGAATTGGGCCTACACATTTTCGCACCCTACTGAACTTCTACTGAACGGTACTGAATTCTGACTCAAGTCAGCTAGCAGGCCTCAGTGAAGTCAGTCACTCTTCCACGCGATCCAGAACAACTTATTTGGTCTACTAAACTTGTTCAGTACGACACTCTCCTGAAAGGGACTGTTCGCGTTTTAAAGTTGAGAAATTGTTTTCAGGTGTATTCTCCCCCCATCTACACCTGAACGTTTAATCTCAGGACCAACAAGTTTCAGTATATTAGTGCGATCGATTAAACTTTGCTGAAACATAGTTGAATGATTTTAGAAATATTTTTAGTATGAACAGTAATCAATTCAACAGTAAAAACACAGAACACAAGCAATTTTAAAGTGGTTCAGATCCAACAATCGTACGTCCACTGTCCCGAAAGATCAGGAAGCTATGTATTATATTGAGATAGTCTCAGTCGGTTTGTACACTGGACAAACACTGGTCTTGAGATTTATACTGAGCAAGTCTTAGTTTACAAAGTATCAAACTAAAGTGTTTGACAAACTCTCCAACTATGAAGGAGTCCTTTATAATAAGGATCTGTTCAGATATGAACTCCTTCGTCTAAGCTATGGATAAGATCTGCTGAGCTTAGGTTAGAGGGATAGGGAACGAGAAAGTGGCTTCTAGAGCGACGAACGGTTAAGTATAGACTTGGGTTCGTATTCAGTTTCTTAGATACTAGAGGCTTTATGATCTGGTTCAACTTGGTTCCCTATGAGCAAGTATGTCGCCTTTCGCCGAAGATTTCTCTTTGAAGTTCTTGCGAAAAGCTTAAGTCGTTTTGAGTTGCTCGTGAATGCTCGTGTGTTCATGTCTGTTGTAAGTGAGTTTCAATTTGAAATTATCCCTCTATTTATAGAGCAGAGACGTGGATAGATCCGTTGGAGACGAAGATTCTTGTGTCTCTCTCTTTTGGGTAGCTAGCGACTCTTTCAAAGATGGTGGCAGAGTCATTTCCCTCCATTTCTGGAAAGTTGTTGACTTGCAGCTTTAATCAGAAAGTGGACAGCTGGCCGCTCGTCATTGGTCGAGGCTGAAGAAAGTAGGTGAGACAAAACAGACTTAAAGGTGGATCTGAAGCTAACTTCTCTATACCTCGTATGACTATGCTGATTTGACTTAATAAATCATGATAGTCAGAAGACTGTTCAGCCGTTGCTGAGTCTGATCTATATTCAGTAGCATACTCCCGCCGAGTCGCCCTATTGAAGATCAACTCGAGTTCGATGAACTACTCTGCGCCGAGTTCGGTTCCACCGATTCCTTTCGCATATCTTGCTCTGGCCGAGTCCAAGATCACTGAGTCTTCTTCTTCTGGTACTGAGGCTCATAGTCTGCTGAATAGCCAGCGGACAGAACTGAGCGCCTGAACCAAAATGAAGAGTGTCTACTGAGTCTGAAACTTTCAGAGACAAAACAACAAATTACAACGAAATGGTTCATCAGTCAAAGTAGGGGTTTGAGATCTTCAAATCTTCAGAGCACTAGGCTACTGAGTGATCTCCCAACAATTTGTGGAGGGACTGAATCATCTCCCAACACCAACACTATATATGTCATGTTGACAGAGTATACACATAATTTTCAAGTATTAAACTCTTCAGGAGTTTTATTCTAATAACAATATAAACTGCTTTTCTATCAGTTTTCTTCGTGAAAACATATGATCAAATATCTTCACTTTTGAGATACAAATTGTTCATAAAATGATTTTGCAGTTTACTTGAAAATATATTTTTGACTTACGTGATTTAGGCAAGTTAAATCCTTCAGAGATTTTCAAGTATATATAACTATCAAGTGAATCAAATAGATAGATATTTACTATATCCATAAGGCGCATATCAAGTCTTTGTGACATAAGTAGATTAATCACACTCTAAAATATAATGGTGTCTATTATGAGAGAATTTTCATAATTGATTCCCGGTCTTTAAGAGAGACTTGTGTTACGAGTATTGCCCTGTATATCACAATTTTTATTTCTCTTTCTAACAAAGACACATTTATATCATTCAGGCATATTTTTCTTGATTTTGGAACTACAGGTCCAAAAATTTCCGCTCTTTCTAGGGAATATTAATTCACCTTGTATGACTTCTTTCCTCTTTGGCCAATTATTTCTATTTTGACAATCTCTTATAAATCGTCTTTGAGGATCCTCTTTTAACATTTCAATAGTCATATTAAAGGCATTTCAAGAGTCATATTAAAGGCGAATATATCGTCATGCGTCCACGACGATATTTGATCTCTCCAATATATTGAGATCTCATTAATTTCAGACGCTTGTAGTTCTTCAGAATTTCATTTGATTGATTAATCATTTTTGTCATGGTTTTGTTCATATCTTGTACCCCTTTTTCTTAGGCACAAAATTCTTTTGGAACCAATTGGTCGACCATATTTTTGACGAACTTTATATTCATTTGCTACCATTTGTACTTGTCCTTCAGGGACAACTATTATTGCGGGGGTATTTGCAGCAAATGCATGACATTGTCACTTCTTCTATCTACATACTAAAGAATCAAGAAGTTGATTCACAATCTTTTGCAAATGAATCTTTCGACTTCTTGTTCACATTGATTACTTCAGGAATCCGAATGTGACATATGTTCCACCTAATGTAGGGAGCGTTATTTTATCATAACAACAATTTTAATGTGAGTCATTTTTATACGTACAAAACCATTTTGATTATGGATATGAGTAACTAGGTGTTGAATCTCAATCCCAAAGCCATATAATATTAAATCCTCTTCAGGAGGAACTTGGAATTTAATAAACTCACTCACTTTATCAAGACAAATCTTCTTGATGGAATTGAGCTCTTTATTTTTGAAATTATAGTTCTAGCAAGTGCTATATTTCTTCTAGAAATTGAGCATTCATGGAAATTAAGAGATTCTTCAAGATCTCTCTGCAGCAGCCATATGAATTTTAAATTATGTTGTGCATTATAATTGTTTGCTGATGTCCAAACTTATCATGTCAAAGCATAAAGCTCTTTTGAACTTCTAGTTCATGACATGTTTTGCCTCACTTGCTTTCAGAAATGTGTAATACATTTACGAAGGTAGTGTGAAAACTTTATTTTTGTTAGTTTCTGGCTAAATACAAAAGAATCATTACCTTCTTATATTATTTCAATATGGTATCCATTGCAGCGGATATCCTCAAAACTTAGTAAGTTCCTTCTAGATTTACTAGAGTAAAGGGCAAACTTAATAGTTGATTTCGTATCGTTTGATAGAATGACACATGCTCTTCTGGAGCCTTCAATAGTTTCGATGCACTAGATTTGAAAATCTCGCAATTTAAGATGCATCTACTCGTATAGAGCTTTAAGGAGGACAAGTAAATAATATCTTTATGGAATCCTACTGGGATGCTTTGTTTCATTCTAATATTATCTACCCCATGCCTCTTATTGACAGATGAACATCGATATCAAGATTTCATTAATTTCAACAGGACATAAATACTGTTTTTCGTTTAGGAATAACATATATCATCGAAAGTACGAGTTGCTCTTTAATGGTATCTAATATTCTTCTAGAATATAAATGATGCTACTGTAGGGAAAGAGTCCCATACCTGAGCGATCATCCAAGATACGATCTTTTCGACTCGGTCCAGAAAAGGTTTTCTAGACTTTTCCCGTGCCCAAGCTTCCAACTCCGGTTAGACGGAGACGCAAGAAAGCTTACGACAAAACACTCGAACTCACTTTTTTCCGAACACACAACAAGGAAGCAAGTTATGAGGAAATGTCCCCTTGCCCACTATTTATAAGGGCTTGGTCAAAACCCTAATGGGCCTTTGACCCCCAAGCCCATCCAATAGTGAAGGGGCCACTATACCATTACCAATTGTTTTGGTCCATTAAAAGGGCCAAACAATTCCAGGTAATTAAGTGACCAAGTGAGTCTGTGAGAAAATGTCGCATATGACTAGGCATATGTTCAGGCCAGACCAGGGACCTAATACAAAAAATAAAGTCAGGCCTCAAGTGAATTAATTTTCCATACTCAGCCCAGAGTATTATTAATTCACAAACATAGATTCATTCCACTAAAGAATCTATGTTGACTTACCCCTTTATCCTAAAAGTTGAGTCAGGGCTTGTATTTCTAACTTCAGTTAATCCCCGTATTTAACATATCGAATATCCATTAATTGATTAAGTTTACTGACTACTTAATACAATTAATATCTTATCCTTGAGTAGTACCACTCGACCTTATTATCATACTTGAACTTAATCAACCTGCAGGGTTTAGCATGATAAACCTTTCGAGTTCCTCAAGGGGATATTATCAACCCTATAATGGGATACGGATGCTGAAGGATAATTGAGGGTTAGGAACCGATACCTTCCTCCTTCGTATGTTTTCGCGGCTCTGATTGCTGCTCGTGTGTTAGATCTTCTGATCTGTGTCCTGGCCTTTTTCTCCCTCTAGGTGGTCAGAGAACTGGAGAAAATAAGATTACTGTCTCCCCTACACTCAACGTTGTGCGTCTGTTTTTGTGTATGTGTGTAATTAGTTTCTAAACATAATACTAATATATATAGGCTTCAAAAGTTAATATAATATTAATATATTTGTATCCCATTAATTTAATTATATTTCTAATGGGCTTCCACATAATCAGGCCATAATATAATTAATTAATTTACTGGGCTACTAATATTTATCAATTAATTGGCCCAGCCAATTAATTCCAGATAAATAACATTATTAAATAATGTAAAAATACATTAATCTATTAATAATGATTTTTGAGAGACAATAAATAACTAGGCAACTAATTGGGACAGATCAGGGATCCAATACAAGAAATAAAGCTGGGCCTCAAATTAATTAATTATCCATGCTCAGCCCAGAGCAAAATTAATTAATAAACACAGATTCATTCCACTAGAGAATCCGTGCTGACTTACCCCTTTATCCCAAATTGAGCAAGGGCTTGTATTTTAGACTTAATCGATCTCCGTATTTAAGATAGAAATATCCATTAATTAATTAAGCTCACTGACAGCTTAAATTAATTAACATCTAATATTCCTGAGTAGTACCACTCGACCTTATTAACACACATGGACTTAATAAACCGGCCGGGTTTAGTGTGCTAATCCTTTCGAGTTCCTCAGGGAATATTATCAACCCATTTTACTAGGATACAGCGGCAAGATACAGACTACCAGCCTGAGCCACAAATAACTACTAACACCCAAGATACGTAGATCCGATCGCGATGACGTTCACCATAGTAGGTCAAAGTGATAGATAACCAAATGCACTCAGCTGAAGTCTTGTTGGGTGATGATTTTATCCTCAGCACTGTTATACTTAGTGGGAAATGATTCTGTCTTCAGCACTGACCGTAAGCTCAGGAGCCCCGTGCTCTGTACCTATCTGAAGATTTGAAGATCCCAAAACCCAATCTTGATTGATGAACCATTCCCGTGTAATTGTTTTGTCTCTGAGGTTTCAGACTCAGTAGACACTCTGCTCTGGTTAAGGCGGTCAGTAGCTTATCAGCCTCAGCACCAGAAGTAGAAGACTCAGTATTTACTTGGACTCAACAGGAGCAAGATATCGAAGGAGTCAGTAGAACTGAACTCAGCAGGAGTAGTTCACTGAAGTCAGAGCTGACCATCAGTAGAGTACCCTCAGCTGTCTCTCTATTGAATGAAGATCAGAGTTAGCAACGGCAGACAATCTTCTGAACTGTCAGACACTTTTTGAATATACAATCAGTATTGTCAAGTACGAGGAAAAGAGAAGTCAGCTTCAGTACGCCTCGAAGTCTGTTCCATCTCAACCACTCCATAATCCTCGACAAATGACAAGTATACACGTGTCTCTACCTACTAAAGCTACAAGTCAACTTATTTCCAGAAAAGGAGGGAAATGACACTGTTACATCCTTCAAAAAGAGCCGTTAGCTACCAAAAGAGAGAGAGAAAGGAAGATCGTCTCCAACGGATCTTTTCCAATCTCTGCTCTATAAATAGAGGGACATTTCAAGAAAAAAGAGAGAGAGGGAATGCGCATAAGCTTAACGACGAAAACAGACACAAGCATTCAAACGAGCTAGAACTAGAAAACCCTAAGTCTTCCGCAAGAACTTGAAGATGTATCTCCGGCGAAAGACTACCTTCTCAGCTCATAGGGAACCAAGCTAAACTGTTAGAAGAGCCTCTAGTATCCAAATCGACGATACACGAACCTAAAGCTTATTTCAGCTGTTCGTCGATCTAGAAGCCACTCTCTCATTCCCTATCCCTCTAACCCTAAGCTCAACAGAATATACTTATAGCTTAGACGAAGGAGTTCATATTTGAACCCAATCCTTATTGTAAAAGGACTCCTTCATAGTTGGAGAAGTTTGTCAAACTATTTAGTCTGATGCCTTTGTAAACTGGGACTTGCTCAGTATAATCCCCAAGCCACGGCTTTGTCCTGTGCACAAGCTGACTGAGACTAACTCAGTATAATAAATAGCCTCCTGAACTTTTCGGGATAGTGGACGTAGGATCGATTGATATCCGAACCACTTTAAAAATTTGTGTCTTGTTATTGCTTTCTGATTACTGTTGCATTGATTTTACTGTTCATACTGAAAACCTACTTTAAAATCATACAACTGTCTCAGCATACAAAACTGTTTATTTACTGAACTGAGACTTGCTAAAATGGTTTTTCCACTCAACTGATTTGGGCCTACACTTTTCCGCACCGCTGAACTCTACCTGTTTGATACTGAATTCGACTCGGCGGCTAGCGAGATCTCGAGAGAGTCGATTCTTTGCCACACACGATTCAGAATAGCTATTTGGTCTGCTGAATTATTTCAGTACGGCACTTTCCTGAACAGGACTGTTCGTGTTCGAAGTTGAGAAAATCGGAGTCAGGTGTATTCACCCCCCCTCTACACCTGACCGCACACTCGGGACCAACAATTGGTATCAGAGCACACGTTGTTCAACTAACCACCTGAGTTCTATAAGACTCTCGTCGTTCTGAAACTGGTCTACTTGAACGGATCCGAAAAATCGTTTTCACTGCATATCACTCTACATTCATATCATTATTCTTCATGGCTGATATGTCAGGTATAAGGATGGTACCTATGTTCTCAGTAGAGAACTATGGGGTATGGCGGGTCAGGATGGAAGCACATCTGACCTCCCTCCACGATAGTATGACTGAAGTACTTGAGGAAGGGCCTATCGTTCCTATGATCGGCAATGTCGTGACTCGAGATGCACTGCTGGAGGAGGAATGGTGACTGGGGAGAAGATTCCCAAAGGCAGAAGTCTCTTCACTCCTGAGGAGAAGAAACTTCATAACTTAGACTGTGTGGCCAGAAACGCTATACTAACCACCTTAAGTGATTCGTATCTTGGCAGGGTTCAGGAATGCAAAACCGCAAAGGAGCTGCGGGACGCTCTAACGCTACCGAGTCGGGGGACTCGAAGATAAAAGCTAACAAACTAGCGCCGGAACTCCAAAAGCCGGAAAATTTGTCTCTCATGCCCGGTGACAAAATAGAAGATCTAAATGTCGATTCACGAATCGATGAACTCCATCAACGGGTCGGGAAAGACATTCAAAGAACCGAGAGATGAATCTCAAGATACCGAGGGCACTGCCGGACGGACACTGGACACCTTTTGCCACTTTATTGCGTCATTCTGATTTAGATGTTGTCTCTTCTGATCATATCTTTTCAGAACTTCAGGCAGAAGAGTTTGAGTTCAACAGACCTCAACGAAAGCAAAAAGCTGAAGCTGACAAAACAATTGACCATGCCTTCAAAGCATCAATCAGCGCAGCATCTCCCGCGACGAGCAAGACAACGAGTAAGACTGAACCTTCACTCAACGACTTACAAGAAGGAAGTCTTGCTCAGAAGTACGCGCTGCTCGCCGTGAAGTATCAGAAAGAGAAGGAGAGGCACAGAAAACTGACTAAAGCATACCGAGGCACAAAAGGTAAGTCTGATTATACGCCAATACGCACTCCTGACTCACAATCCTCTGAATGCAGAAAGAAGGATGACTCAACACCATCAAAGGATAGCGAAAACAAAGAAGAAAGAGTCATCGCTTGCTACAACTGCAAAAAGCCAGGACATTATCAATATGACTGCCTGAGCTCAGTAGTGCTGAACGCGCAGCACGCAAGGCAAGGAGAGAGAAATTCGCCAAAAAGAGACAATCTTATATTGCAGGCGAAATCTCAGATGACTCGGAAGAAGTCGACTCCTTCATGGATTCATCGGATGATGAAGCAACTTTTATGGCCTTAGAGCTTGAAGCTGAAGAAGCTACTGAAAAGTGCCTAATGGCAGGAGAAGAGGATGAGGTAAATTCTCATGAACCACTTAACTCCTCTTCACACTGCACACACGACACTATTTCAGGTGCAGATGAGAATTTGGACGTTGCTACCACTTATGAACAACTGTTCGACGAACAAATTCAGATGAGTCTGCAGCTCAGTAAGACTCTTCAGGAATTGGATACCCTGAAAGTGGGAATCAGAGACTTTATCAGGAGAGTCAGGCCGCTACTGAAGCCGAAGGACTTGTGTTGAGACTCAGGGAGGAGATAAACTCTCTGATGGCCAAGTCTCAGCATCAAGAAGATCGAATTTCAGTTTTGACCAATGACTTGACTCGTAAAGATACTGAACCGAGCTCATCAAGTAAGAACTGTCAGGACTTCAGACCAAGCACGACATACTGAAAAAGAGTGATGATGTCTGGAAGAGCCTGATGACTGAGCGTTACATGGGCACTGAAAAGAAGCTGGAGGCTATGCTTGCAAGCAACAAGCCCAAGCACTGTAAGGAAGGACTTGGTTTCAACCAGGAAGATTCCTCATTTGCCCCCGTACACTCAGAAGTGCGTCTAACTGATAGGTTTGTTCGAGGGGAAACAATCAATACAAATGTTCTGAACCCCTCAGCAAAGAACAAACAAAAGATGAAAGCACCTCATCCTACGCATCAGTATTCTGACCAGAAGATCAGTACCAAGACACCCCAGTTCAGTCAAGGGGGAACTAGCAGAGTTAAGTGGGCTGATCAGTATGGACCACCTCAGTTGACACATCCAGCTCAGTATGGGTCATATTACTATGATCCTATAGTCAGAAGAGGTTCCAAGAGTCAGAAAGAGAAGAAAATTGCACAAAAGGCAAAGGTCGGCGATCCACGACTCGGAAGATCCGGACTCCCGAACCTCGAACGGCCTAAGAAGTCGGCTTTGACCATCCAAAGTGGTCAAGTATGTTGACTCAAGTGGAAAGAAACTGTCTGAAACCACTAGGGTTGTTAGACAGATTTGGGTTACTAAAACTAACATCTAAGGACCCAAAAACAAAATAAAGGGTACCTGAATATAATTCTATTTTGCAGGTGCACAAAGATCCTTGGTATGTACACAGTGGATGCTCAAGACATATGACGTACCAAAGGAACCTACTGAAGAATTATATAGCTGAAGAAGGACCCAGAATCGAGTTTGGAGACAATGCAAAAGGCTATACAAGAGGATATGGAGCACTCAGCATTGGAACTGCCACAGTTCCTAGAGTATCATATGTTGAAGGACTTCAGCATAATCTTCTCTCTGTTAGTCAATTCTGTGATAACTCGAATAGAGTGATTTTTGACACTGGTTTCTGTGATGTCATTGATAAATCCACAGGGAAAACAGTGTTATCAGGTTCGCGTAAAAAGAATATATATGTAGCTGACAGGAACTCAGCAGGACCTGAAGCTTGTCTGTTGGCGAAGAATGACAACCGTACAGGATGGCTTTGGCATAGGAGACTCAGCCACCTCAACTTCAAAACGCTCAACAAACTAGCAAGGAACACTCTAGCAAGAGGACTGCCGAATGAAGTATTCAGCAAAGACACTCAGTGTCAAGCATGTCTGAAGGGAAAGCAAACAAGGAATCAAAATCCACCTATTCCATCTCCTTCCACTGATGGAATCCTTCAGCTGCTACATATGGATTTGTTCGGTCCAGTCTCTCCAGTGACGATCAGAGGCAAGAAGTATGCTTTAGTGGTCATCGATGACTACTCGCGCTACACATGGGTCATATTCATTGCCAACAAGTCTGACGTCAAAACAGAGTTACCAACGCTTCTGAAAAAGCTCAGTATCGAGAAGAACACCAAGATAATCAAAATTCGTTCTGACAGAGGAACTGAGTTCCTTAATTCCATGGTAGAGGAGTTCAGCAAAACCGAAAGGATTGAGCATGAGACATCTGCTGCGCGCACCCCTCAGCAGAATGGGGTTGCTGAACGAAAGAATCGCACACTCAAAGAAGCAGCAAGAACTCTACTCGCAGACTCAGGACTCCCAACCAAATTCTAGGCGTAAACCGACACTGCATGTTATACTCAGAACCGATCTCTACTGACAAAGCAGCATAAGAGAACACCATATGAACTATGGAACGGCAGGAAGCCCTCTTTATCTTATTTCCATATCTTTGGTTGTTCGTGCTTTATTCACAATAATGGGAAAGATCAGCTGAAATCTTTTGATAGCAAGTCAGATCAGGGAGTATTCTTAGGATACTCTCGAGTCAGCAAAGCTTTCAGAGTATTCAACTATCGGACCCTTTGTGTGGAAGAAAGCCCTCATGTTGTTTTTAATGAGTTTGCTACTGAAGACAGGAGCAATAACTCTAAGTCTGAATCTGAGGACATCAGTACGCAACTACAGGATCTGAACCTAAAAGACAAACCTGAAAGGATCCAGCTTTGTTGGGATGATGATTCGTGATGAAGAAACTCAAGATAAGCCTACGAATCGAACCAAAGAACGCAAGTAGCTGAACAGATTGACTCTCCTCAACAGAGTCAATCCCAGGTAACTCAGGTCGATGAAGAAACCTTAGAGGTAACTGAGACCACTACTGAGAATAACAACTCAGGGGGAACATCTATTAATGTTCCCGAGCCGAATGCCCCCCGAACACAGGAAACTCGGTAGATCACACTCTCATTACTTGAATTGCTTCAATCTCGGAATAGTACAACCGAAATGCCTAACTCACCTACTATCCGTGTTGATCAAATTTCGGATGAAGAGTCGAAACATCGTAGATCGTGGCTAGATGCTCACACTCCTGATCTAATCATTGGAGATCCTTCAGCAAAAGTCAAGACAAGATCCAGATTCTATCAAGGAGAAAGTGCATTATATTCCTGCTTCTTGTCTACTGAAGAGCTTCAGACGATTGAGGATGCACTTAAAGATGCTGACTGGATCATAGCTATGCAGGAGGAGCTGAATCAGTTCACGAGAAACGAAGTTTGGGAGCTTGTTGACAGACCCCGGCATCAACACGTCATTGGAACAAAATGGGTCATCAAGAACAAGCGAGATAAAAACAACGTTATAGTAAGGAACAAAGCAAGGCTCGTGGCGAAAGGCTACTGTCAAGCTGAGGGAATAGATTTCGATGAGACATTCGCTCCAGTTGCAAGATTGGAGGCAATCAGACTATTCCTAGCCTACGCAACACATCAAAGATTCAGAGTCTATCAAATGGATGTGAAGTCTGCGTTCCTGAACGACGTACAGAAAGAAGAAGTCTATGTAGAACAACCGCCCGGCTTTCAGCAGGGACATCATGTTTATAGACTCAGAAAGGCTCTATATGGGTTAAAACAAGCACCCAGAGCTTGGTACGATACCCTGTCAGGTTTCTTCTTCAGAAAGGTTTTTAGAAAGGCAAAGTAGATCGCACGCTGTTCAGCATTCAACTGGAAGACGACTTATTACTCGTGCAGATCTATGTAGACGACATTATCTTCGGATCAAAGAACGTCGTCATGTGTCAGCAGTTTGAGAAAATGATGAAGGACAAGTTCGAGATGTCAATGATGGGTGAAATGAACTATTTCCTCGGCTTTCAAGTCAAACAATCTGAAAAGGGAACGTTCATTAACCAAGGCAAATACACTCGAGACCTCATCAAAAGATTCGGTTGCACATCCGGCAAACCTATCAAGATCCCGATGAACATGAATATGAAAATCGATCTTGATAAAGAGGGAGTATCAATAGACCAAACTGAATTTCGTGCAATAATTGGTTCCTTATTATATTTAACAGCTACTCGTCCTGACATAACTTAAGCTGTAGGTGTGCTGCGCTCGATTTCGAGCGAATCCTAAGCGAGCCACATGGACTCAAGAAAGAAGATTCTCCGCTACCTCGTAGGCACACCTGACATAGGTTTATGGTATCCAGCTGATGATAATATTGAACTAACTGGCTATTCTGATGCTGACTATGCAGGATGTAGAATTGACCGAAAATCAACTTCAGGACAGTTCCTAGGCAGTAAGCTGATCTCATGGTTTTCAAAGAAGCAGCACTCAGTAGCCACGTCAACTACTGAAGCTGAATACATGGCTACCGGAAGTTGTTGCGCCCAAATCCTTTGGCTGAGACAGCTAAGAGACTATGACGTCATTCAGAATGAAGTGCCGATATTCTACGACAGTACCAGTGCTATTGCAATCACTCAGAACCCTGCACTACACACGAGATGCAAGCACGTGGACATTAGGCATCACTTCATTCGTGACCATGTCGAAAAGAAGGATATCAGGATGGAAAAGATCCATACAGACAAACAAAGGGCTGATATTCTGACCAAGCCTCTAGCTGAATCCAGATTCAAAGAACTTTCTGCAGAGCTAGGTCTGCTGGACCCTACTGACCCCAGGCAGTAAGAGTCTTGAAGAGAGGACCATTTCAGTAAGGGGGAATGTTCACTCTCAATACTGAGTATAACCAGTACGTAGAGAATCAGCAACCATCTACATGAGGTATCAGCTGACTACTATGTTCAGCTGACAGGTTTGCGTATCTCTACTCAGTAGTAACTAATAGAACAGTATTCTGCACTTATAATTCAGATTCAACATGGTATTAATTATCTTAAAATTTGTCATTTAATGAAAACGACTCTCATTTAATGCACGACATTCTATGCATAAGTATGCTGAATTCTGCCACGCATTTAATGCATGTCATCTCATAGTTACTACTTAGGCAAATTACAACTGGCTTTGACTTAGGCGGCTATTGTGATCATTACCTTTTTTAATATCCAATCTTAACCGTCCATATCATAAAGCAGATTTAAATTTTGCCTTTGATCGAAAACCGTTCACCTTCACGTTAGATATATATTTTCGATCATATCTTAGAAACCGCCATTAGTATATCTTAAAATTCTTGCTCCATAAATTTTGAGATCTCTAGCAATCCTTTACTTGCTTCTTATCTTCTCCACTCTCAGAATTTTATCGGTATGATTATTAAATCTGTTACTATACTTCATTTTCTCCTTTCAGTATCGTCATACTAACTGTTTTATGAACAAACGATACTGATAATCTTTTCTTGTGACAGATAAAATGGCAAATCTTTCTCTCTTCTTCCCAGGGAACATGCAGGAAATCTTAGACAAAGACCGTGTCTGGTGCGAACCAGTCATGGAGTTTGACGCCTGCGACCTTGACTTCATGGACGAGATTTTCTCGTATCTGAGAGCGTCTGGGTTGGAGCAGTTCCTCTCAAGGAAGCCTACCTTCTTCCTTCCTCGGCAGGTGTCTCAGATATACCTCAACTCAGATTCGATATCTGGAGACATCATTGGACGTTTTGGCGTCCACTCCATAGGCGATGCCTCTATGCAACTGAAGCGGATCTCAATTATAGAAGCACTGAGGAGAAGCTTCGCTTTGCCTGCTGAAGGAGTTAGCAATGTTGGCTACAACGATGACAGGATAGACGACTATCTATCTATATTCTGCGGAAAGCCTACCACATTCAGAGCGGCCTTCCCAAAGAACAGTATGCTGCCCCAGTTTCGTGCACTAGCTTATATAGTCATGCAGCTACTGACAAGTCAAGCGGGTTCATTCGATCAAGTATCGAGACCCAAGATCCAGCTCATGATGGCAATTTATGACAAAGCAAAAATCAATTGGACGGAGTTCTTTCTTCGAGAGTTCATGATTCAAGCTGCCAAATTTGATAAGGCAACGTGCAACCTGATAGTAAAAGGCAAGCTACTGTATGGACTGAAGTTGTCCATCATGATACAAGATATTTGTGGAGATGACCAGATCACCTTTGAAGACAAGGTATACTTTAATGTAAAGAAGATCAGGTTCCACAACAGAACAGCTGCTCTTCAGCAGATCGGTTCAGGACCGTCACTTCAGCAAACCACGCCTACCAAGAAGAGGTCTCCTCTAGCGAAAATTTCTAAGACATCGGCTAAGCGTCTGAAGAGAGCCATCGCTGATGTTCCTACTGGATCCGCGGCTGTACCGGAGGAAACTACTGAACAGCCAACTGCTGAACAGGCTACTGAACATGCAACTGAAAAGCCTACTCAGCCTATGTAGCTAATAGATGAGTCAGAGTCCTCCGA
Source organism: Lavandula angustifolia (assembly GCA_028984105.1). Lineage (NCBI taxonomy): Eukaryota > Viridiplantae > Streptophyta > Magnoliopsida > Lamiales > Lamiaceae > Lavandula > Lavandula angustifolia. The sequence goes on from CM054819.1 coordinate 16,701,938, forward strand.
GGAGACTCATTCGGTGGAGAAGGCCGTCTCCACTGAACAGACTCAAGAAGTGGATCAAGGGGTTCTAGCTGAACCTAGCCAGAGTGCTGATATACAAACTCTGGAAAGCCCGCTTGATATTCCACCACTCAGCACTTTGCCATCTGCTGAAAAACAGACGTCCGCCATAGATCTTGACGACTCAGAAACGGCGTCTGAGCAAGAATCAATTGGAATGGAAGCCTCAGCGCTCAGATCTCAAGCATTCCGAGAGATAGCTGACCAAATACCGGAGATCGCTGACCACCAAGACTTGGTGTTAATTGCTAGACAGGCCAGGCTCCACATGCTCCTAAGGTTCCAGGAGTGGCACCCACAGCTTCGTCTCATCCTTCACTACTCCTGTGACCAATTACATCAGGAGGAGCAGCACCTAAGGCAGCAGATAGGCTACTCCGGCCCGCCGACCTAGGTAACTCGATGATCCGAGGGCCGCGATGCCGGCCTTGCCGCACGATAGGCGGCGGACTTCGAGCTCAGCCCCTCGATAGGTCTGACCACGACGGTCAGGACCCACCCCATGATTCAGGCCCTGGGAAGCCTGATGAGGAAGTACCCCAGGACAAGGATACACCTGCTGAAACTTCTGATCTACCGCTCAGTATCCTTGGGCCTGTGAAGTCGGCGGCTGGTACTTCAACGTCTCGCAGAGCTCGCTCGGCTCTTGCTAACATCTCAGTTTGAAGTAGCGCCCAGCCCCAAAGGCCGACGCTCAAAGTCCATGGCCAAGGCACTGAAAAGCCAAGGAGCTCAGAACAGAGCACTAGCCAAAGCTGTCCATAAAGTATGGAAGAAAACAGCTGAAGCCACTACCGCTGAGCTTCAAGGGCTGAAAACTTCTCTAGCCGACTCAACTGCCCCTGATGTCTCTTCCATTGTCTCAAATGCGCTGACAAAGCAGAGACAGGACTTTGAAGATCAGCTCAGAGTGATTCAGGAGGGACAGGCCAAACTGCTTGAAGAATTCAAGGCCTCTCAGTGCACTAATACTGAATCAGTCTCAAACCTATCCCAGGCCACTGAACTCAGACTCAACAATATTCAACAAGCTCTGGAGGATAAGGTGTCTGAGAAGCTGACGGAATTTAAGGCTGCAGCTGAACTCTCCCACAAGAAATACAATGAAGATCTTGCTTCTGAGAGGAATGAGCTGCATGAGGCACTGACAAAAATCAAAGACAAACTTGACTCTCTGTCAACCTCTTACAAAAGCCTAGACCTAAAGGTATCCTCTCCGACTCCGGTAATAATTGATGATGCCAAAAAGGGGGAAGGAAAGGATAAAAGGGAAGAAAAGAAAGACAAGGGAAAAAGGGGACAAGTCAACCCCCCAAGTCGACCCCGACTAAACCCTCCGGCCAAATTCACTAAGGGGGGAAGCTCCACCGAAGCCCGCCAAGAAAACTAGGTCGGTAGCGGACGCAAGCGAAGTTCGGACTATTGCTTGCTCTTGGACCAATCGAAGAGACCCGTGGTATCTCCGCCGCGAGCACGAGCGAGACCGGCCCAAGTGGCTCTGGAACGGCTACTTACGCAACCCGGACTCCTACCGATATTGTTAAGGAGGTTGCTTGAGTATGCTCGAACGTGATGATTCGAAGAGGAAGAAGCCCCTCTACCACCGCCCGTTCCGTGCAAAGGGAAGAAAGTACTTGGAACTCCCGCCCCTCCAAGCAAAGAAATCAAAGAGATACATTTCTCGCGAAGAGGAGGCTCGGATAGCAACTGACGAGAAGCTTGCTAGGGAGATAGCCAAAGCCGAGGCCGCCAACAAGCCTAAAGGAAAGACCTCTCAAGGCAAAACTAAGGCACCATCTCGAGGCGGAAAGAAAACTGCTAGGTTGCCTCCAAGGAAGCTCAAGATTCATGATGATGAAGATAGAGAAAAGGAAAAGGAGCAACAACGAAGAAGAATGCCGAGAAGCGTGGTACATCCAAAGAGAAATCCGGTACCCTGGCGACTCGAAGACTCTCCTCACCAACCTTCCTATATGAGATCCAAAGAACAAGATGCTGAGATCGAAGCCATCTTCGTTCAGATGGATAGGTATCTCTACAGTGGAGAGGAAGCCAGACAGATAGAAGCTGCCAGACAAAGAATATATATGGCAGACCTTGAGGCACTGAGAATTCGTACTGAACAAGAGGCCAGGCTGAGAGTACCTTCAAAAGCTGATATTCCTTATCGATACAGAAGGTTCAGGAAGCCAACTGATCTGAAGGTTCAGGAAGCCAACTGATCTGAAATCACATAGATGGCCAAGGACAGACGATTGGATGCCTGCTCAGTTTACTTAGAGATGGGAATCTGCAAAGATAGAGTTTATCAAGCGCAATTATTTCTGGAGGTTCTGGCCAGACAAGGCTAAGACTGATGCTTACACAGAATGGATGATGTTAACAGAACCGGATCTATACGTATACTTGCATAAAGCCGTATCCGAAGGTATAGAACTCGGTGTTCCCGAGCCCTAATCATACCTCCGCCAAGAAGAAATGATGACTCGATCCATCATGGAGTAATAGAAAAAGAAGTGAAGAATGCTTGCTGCAAACGAGAGGACTTGAAGAAGATGAGCCGGCGGACTTCGCCGAATACCTGGGCCGAGGAAGAACTCATACGGAATGTATGGCTTGCCCCTCGCTCGAGTCGAATCGCAAAACTTTATGGACAGGATCAAGCAGTACAAGCGTTCTTAGTATTAGATTTCTTTATCTTCCTAGCTTAGAAAGAGATGTAATGTACTGAACTTTCATATCCTATATATACATTCTCTTTTGGCTCAGACAATATCTTATTGTCTAAACAACCGTGTTTGTTTTATGCTTAAACACTCAGAATCACTGAAGTGATTGCTGACTCACACACTCACTTTATCTTACTTGTCAGCTTTATTGCTTCTCTAGATCGGATAGTCTAGTTGTTGTGTTTCGGGGAATTGTTTAGATAGAGGGAAATTGTTTTGCCCTGCTCCCCTCAGTAGACTAGAACTTGAAGAACAAACTCCACTGATCCTACTTGTAATAATGTAAGGAGCTCTGTTTCTGATACTTTAGTGTTAGCATAGATGATAGGTTTTGGCATCATCAAATAGGGGGAAATTGTTGGGTGATGATTTTATCCTCAGCTCTGTTATACTTAGTGGGAAATGATTATCGTCTTCAAGACTGACCGTAAGCTCAGGAGCCCCGTGCTCTGTACCTATCTGAAGATTTGAAGATCCCAAAACCCTATCTTGATTGATGAACCATTCCCGTGTAATTGTTTTGTCTCTGAGGTTTCAGACTCAGTAGACACTCTGCTCTGGTTAAGGCGGTCAGTAGCTTATCAGCCTCAACACCAGAAGTAGAAGACTCGAGATTTACTTGGACTCGGCGGGAGCAAGATATGCGAAGGAGTCGGTAGAACCGAACTCGGCGGGAGTAGTTCGGCGAAGTCGGAGCCGACCATCGGTAGAGTACCCTCAGTTGTCTCTCTCCGAATGAAGATCGGACTCGGCAACGAACGGCATGTCTTACGAACCGTCGGACACTTTTTGAATATACAATCAGTATTGTCAAGTACGAGGAAAAGAGAAGTCAGCTTCAGTATGCCTCGAAGTCTGTTCCGTCTCAACCACTCCATAATCCTCGACAAATGACAAGTATACACGTGTCTCTACCTACTAAAGCTACAAGTCAACTTATTTCCAGAAAAGGAGGGAAATGACACTGTTACATCCTTCAAAAAGAGCCGTTAGCTACCAAAAGAGAGAGAGAAAGGAAGATCGTCTCCAACGGATCTTTTCCAATCTCTGCTCTATAAATAGAGGGTCATTTCAAGAAAACAGAGAGAGAGGGAATGCGCATAAGCTTAACGACGAAAACAGACACAAGCATTCAAACGAGCTAGAACTAGAAAACCCTAAGTCTTCCGCAAGAACTTGAAGATCTATCTCCGGTGAAAGACTACCTTCTCAGCTCATAGGGAACCAAGCTAAACTGTTAGAAGAGCCTCTAGTATCCAAATCGACGATACACGAACCTAAAGCTTATTTCAGCTGTTCGTCGATCTAGAAGCCACTCTCTCATTCCCTATCCCTCTAACCCTAAGCTCAACAGAATATACTTATAGCTTAGACGATGGAGTTCATATTTGAACCCAATCCTTATTGTAAAAGGACACCTTCATAGTTGGAGAAGTTTGTCAAACACTTTAGTTTGATGCCTTTGTAAACTGGGACTTGCTCAGTATAATCCCCAAGCCACGGCTTTGTCCTGTGCACAAGCTGACTGAGACTAACTCAGTATAATAAATAGCCTCCTGAACTTTTCGGGATAGTGGACCTAGGATCGATTGATATCCGAACCACTTTAAAAATCTGTGTCTTGTTATTGCTTTCTGATTACTGTTGCATTGATTTTACTGTTCATACTGAAAACCTACTTTAAAATCATACAAGCTGTCTCAAAGATACCGAACTAGTCTATTTACCGAACCGAGACTTGCTAAAACGGTTTTTCCACTCAACTGATTTGGGCCTACACTTTTCCGCACCGCTGAACTCTACCTGTTTGATACTGAATTCTGACTCAGTCAGCTAGCAGATCTCAGTAGAGTCATATTCTTTGCCACACACGATTCAGAACAGCTATTCGGTCGGCTGAATTATTTCAGTACGGCACTTTCCTGAACAGGACTATTCGTGTTCGAAGTTGAGAAAATCGGAGTCAGGTGTATTCACCCCCCTCCCCTCTACACCTGACCGTACACTCGGGACCAACAAGTCTTACCAAGCTTAAGACCAGCTAAGTCACCGAGATCTTGGTTCTCCACTAAGGTCAGTTAGGAAAACACATCTCATTGTGATCCGTCAATACACCACCTTAAGTGTACCAGTAAAGACAAGCAGCTAAGACAAGCCACTTCTTATCTAAACTGCAGCTTAAACTTACAACTTATCCTTAAGTTGTCTCAGCTGTGATAATTGTTTATATCTTGTCAGTTCAACCAATTTGTGTTGTCTTCTGTGATACCCGACATACCACACAAATCTAACTTTTATACAAGATAAAGGATAACATGTGCAAATATACATATTTATCAGATAGGAGAATAAAATAGTGGTAGGGACAACACACATTGTATACAAACATAAAATTTGCTTCCAGTATACAAAATCCCAACAATTCTCCCACTTATACTAAAGTAAACTTTTAGTATACAATGTGTCAGTTCTAGATACAAACTAGTACTCAACTATATCTCAGCTATCTAGGTACAAACTAGTACCCAACTATATCTTAGCTATCTATCCTATCTATCACTGCATCTTCTCCCACTTCTACAAAAGTTTCTGTAGTCCTAAGTGGGGGGCATCTCTACCATCCCTAAGCCACGAACATGCGTCTCGTAAGCCGGGAGTGGTAAGCTCTTCGTGAAAGGATTAGTTAGGTTGACTTCAGTTCCAATTTTGTTAATCACCACGTCACCTCGATTTATGAATACTCGTATAATGTGGTACTTCCTGCCTATGTGTTTAGACGCCTTGTGAGATCTAGGTTCCTTAGAATTTGTCACTGCACCTGCATGATCACAATAAATCGTGATCGCCTTAGGCAAATTCTGAATAATATCAAGATCCAGGAGGAAATTCTTGAGCCAAACTGCCTCTTTCGAAGCTTCTGAAGCAGCCACATACTCTGCTTCCATGGTTGAGTCCGCAATGCATTTCTGCTTTGCACTCCTCTATGAAATGGCTCCACCTCTCAAGGTAAACACATAACCCGAGGTAGACTTCTTCTCGTCTCTGTCAGCCTGGAAATCCGATTCTATATAACCCAAAGACACTAGACTGTCTAACTGGTAAACAAGCCTATAATCTCTAGTCCGTTTAAGGTACTTGAGAATATGCTTGACCGCAGTCCAGTGTTCCTTTCCAGGGTTAGACTGATATCTTGAGACCATGCCTACAGCATATGAGATATCTGCTCTCGTACAAAGCATCGCATACATGAGGCTACCGACAGCGAAAGCATATGGTACTACCCTCATACTTTCTATCTCTTTAGGTGTTGGGCACTGATTATTGGATAGAAAAATGCCATGTCTGAAAGGTACTCAACCTCTCTTGGCTTTTTGCATGCTAAAATGAGCAATAACAGCGTCAATGTAGGACACTCCTGACAAGCTTAACATCCTTTTTCTGGCAATCTCAAATAACCTTGATCCCAAGGATATAAGCAGCTTCACCTAAGTCCTTCATTTGAAACTGCTCGGATAACCACGTCTTTACGTCTGATAACACTTCAACATTGTTGCCAATGAGAAGGATGTCATCTACGTAAAATGCAAGAAACACCACTGATCCGTTAACACAAATGCGGTACACGCACACCTCGTTAGGACAGGATACAAAACCATAGGATTTGACTACCTCGTCAAAACGCTGGTGCCATAACCGGGAAGCTTGCTTAAATCCATAAATAGACTTCTTAAGCTTCCAAACTAGATGCTCTTCGCCCTCCTTCACATAATCATCTGGCTGTTTCATGCAGATGTCCCTACCTTTTTAAAGGTGACCGTTTAGGAATACGGTTTTGACATACATTTGCCAGGTCTCTAGGTTCATGTGATCTGCTATGGCAAGGAGAATCCAAATGGACTTGATCATTGCTACAGGCGAGAAGGTCTCTGCATAATCGATACCTTCTTTCTGGTTAAACCCTTCGCCACTAGCATGGCCTTAAACGCCATGATCTCTCCATACGGAAACGCCATGATCTCTCCATACGGTCCTCTCTCTTTCTCTTGTATACTCACTTACTACCAATATCATTGCAGCCTTCAGGTAGTTCAGTGATCTCGTATACATCCATATCAGTTATGGACTCAAATTCCGAGTCCATGGTGATTCTCCATGAATCTGCATCTACATCTCCCACTGCTTCATTTTAAGTCCAGGGATCCACGGTATCTTGTTCATCTGCCGGGAGATAATCAAACGTCTCCCCAGTGAACATATACCGATCAGGTGTAAATATCACCCTCCCACTACGTCGAACAGTGTCAGGAGCTGTGTTAACAGATTGTGCAGTTACTCGTGGAGTACTATCTTGCACAACTGGCTGTTCAAGTGGAACTCGACCACCTTGTAATTCCTCAAGGATGATGTCGACTCGAGATTTATGGTTACTAATGTAATCCTCTTCTAAGAACCGAGCGTTAGGGCTAACAACGATCTTCTGTTCTTTAGGATCATAAAAGTATCCACCCTTCGTTTCCTTCGGATACTCTATGAACACCATCACTTCTGAACGTGATTCCAATTTGTCGGTTTGCCTATTTAGCACATAAGCAGGATAACCCCAAATTCTTAAGTGGTGCATACTGGGTTTGTGCCCGCTCCACAACTCGAAAGGGATCTTTTGTACCAACTTGGAATGCACACGGTTCAGCAAGTGTGCTGCAGTCTCTAGGGCATATCCCCAAAAGGAAACAAGCAAAGTTACAAAAACTCATCATAGATCGAACCATCTCTAAGAGACTTCGGTTCCTTCTCTCTGACACACCATTCTGCTGAGGGGTGCCCGGTGATGTCAGCTGGGATGTAATCCCACATTCTGTCAATTAGTCCTTGAACTCGTTGGATAGGTATTCCCTACCACGATCAGATCGTAGTATTTTGATTTCTTTACCTAGCTTCTTCTCCACTTCTGCCTTGAATTCCTTAAAGGTTTCAAACCAATCCAACTTGTGGCGAAGAAGGTAAACATATCCATACCTCGAGTAATCGTCAGTAAATGTGACGAAGTACTCATATCCTCCATGAGCTTGTGTAGACATAGACCCACAGAAGTCAGAATGTATCAAACTTAATACTTCTGTGGCTCTATAACCCTTTGCCTTGAAAGACCTAGTCATCATCTTTCCTTCCAAATAGGTTTCGCAAGTTGGAAATGGTTCAATCTTGGAGAGACTCCAATGATCCATATTCCACCAACCTCTGAGTCCTGTTAAGATTGGTGTGACCTAGTCTTAAGTGCCATAGATAAGTTTGGTTTACCTTAGAAGACTCTTTCCTCTTCTTAGGATTTGATGATGAAGAAGCAATATTAACAGAACTACGCGGTTTACAAGTAATAGTATATAAAGATCCGTTTAATGGTCCACCACAGATAAAATCAGCGTCTTTCATGATATAAACTTCACTATCAAAACTTGATTTATAACCATCCATGGTGCAGAGTTTTGAAACAGAAATAATGTTTCGCCTAAACTTAGGCACATATTAAACATCTTTAAGTACTAAAACAGAACTATCAAAAGATAGATGTAAATCTTCAATGGCAATTGTAGGAACTTTCGATCCATTGTCCATTAAGACTACCACCTCGCCATTGCTTAATTGCCTTTTCTGCAAGAAACCTTGCGAGGTGTAACAAACTTGATCAGTTGCCCCCGAATCCACTACCCATTCGTGGGTAGAAGAGGAAACCAGAACAGTTTCAGTTACAAGACCGACTCGTGTCTCTTTCTGTTTTGCCTTGACATCTGGATTATAATTATTCCAGTATCCTTTCTTACCACTCTTGAAGAACCTTCATTTCTCCTTTGACATTCGCATGTCGCCGGTAAGGACCGTCTTCTTACTCCCACTGCTCTTCTTGAAATGTCCACCCTGCTCTTTTTCTGGTTTCCGCCTTTCGGAGGATTCCTTGAACTACTAGGGATATTCAAGACTTGAGCACTCTTGCCCTTTCCTATAACCTCTTTGACCGCTACCAAAGATTTGAGTAACATACTCATAGTAAACTCGTTCTTAGACAAAGTGGTCCTAAAACAGAAGTTCTTATAAAACATTTACAGAGCTTTTATTGGGAAGGTAAGATATCTCTTCCACTCTATGAAATTATTTAAAATAGTTAAACCCGTTAGGGTTTGGTTGGTGAGACTGTTTAGGAACTCGAAACATAAAATATTCGAACAGACATATCTGAAAAATGTAATTTTAAAAGCATGTATGAAATTAATATTTGCACATAATTCGTAATTAATAATCATTGTAACCTTTTGTAAAAACAATGATATTAAAAACCTCGAACGGCTCTAGGAATTCCACTAGCAAGCCACGCAGGTGGACGTTTACTAGCGTAACCCTAAACCAAGCTATTTACCTAGCTCTTTAATTCCAATCCACGTGTAGGTTCTTAAGACGAATGGAATTAATAGTTCGATATTCTGGACCATGTCACTATTAAAACGCGGGAAGGGACTTCGAGGGAAGTGAATTGTACCTGCGGTGACATCTAAGCATTGACCATTAATTTGACCAAAATAGAATCAAATTCTCGAAATTGACATACTTACTCGAACCATGCCGCATTCAATTTGATCTAATTAGCCATCCTATTTAATTATTATCTTCTAGAGTATTCGTGTTTACTAGGCACGCAAGCCACGCAGGTGGACGTTTACGGCTTCGCTCCCACTACTCAATAATAATCAAATATTGTTTTGGAAAACTCATATCACAAAACTGGTAGCTCAAAAATGCAAGCAAGCCATGCAGGTGGACGTTTACTCACATAATCTTACTACTTTCGTGTAGAGTCCAATTAATGGAGGTCCGATTAAGTGTTTAATATCCAAATTAATGGAATCTAATTAAATATTTAATTTGAAAATTTCTTAATCTTTTTATTTAAAAGGTTTGTTTTGAATCATGCATATCCACATAATTCCTAAAGCATGCAATTTCTAAACGCAGATAATAAAATGTGTTCGCGAAAATTAAAACATGCTTTAATAACGATATAAATCCTATTTACATGTTTTTCTAAGCGCAATTAATCACATAATCGCATGCTAAAGCATAATAAAAAATAAATACGCAAATAGGAATTTTAAAGTCGTTATCAGGCTTTAAAACACGTAATTCCTAACTATTACATAGCCCGATAAAAATACAGCTCTTCGATCTTCAAAATCTTCGAATTTGAAAACAGCATCGAAAACTGCACCGAAAACTGTCCCGCCACGTCATCAGGGGGTCTGCAACGTGGCAGACACGTGGCAGACAGGTGTCTGCCTGATCAGCAGATGGGGGCTGACGTGGCGCGCCACGTCAACCGCCACGTCAGCTTCTTCTTCAACAACACATAGCCAGAAAAACGCGCTACCGCCGCCGCGCGCAACCCGTCATCGGCAGCCCGCCACCTCCCGACCCGGCGCCGCCCGCTTTGAAACACGCTGCCTGCGGCCACGCGGCCGCGATCGCACGCAGCCAGACACGCGCCGCCGTGCCTTCCCCAGCCAACCCCGACCTCCGCCACCGTCCTCGCCACCCCCTGACGTCCTCCAGATGTCTGAACCGGCAAGACAGCCGCTGCCGCGACCTGGTGCTGCGAAATTTCGCAGCCCGTCGCCGGCAAGCTTCTCCGCTGAAATTCACCTCTCCCGAGCTGCGATTCGTTCAATTGATTCATGGGTAATGATCCTTGGACGATTTTAGGCCACCATGAATGGATTCCGGCCGAAATCGACCATCAATTTCCCTCAATTCTCAAACGATTCGCCGGAAAAAATCATTGTGAGCAGCGAACTTCAGACCTCGATTCTGATCGCATCCGGGATCGGATGATCCCATACAACATATCAACGAGAGTCCTGTGTGACGAGGAATCCAGCGGTTCCAGCCGATCGGAAATCGGACCCCGGACCCGCCGGGAATCGCCGCCGCAAGATGCGGCGCAACCCTAGCCGATTAGGGTTTTCGTCCGAATTGGGGATTTCTGGACAGCACGACCACTTCTCCTTTCCGACGCTATTCCAGACAAACCAGAAATCGGAATGGGTCGTGCGACCTATCCAGACGAAGCTAACGAAACAAAAAACAAAATTATCTAAACGGATCTGACAAATAAGGTGGAACGCACCCCCACGCGCCATCGCAAGTCGGCGGTCGTGTTCTGCCAGTTTCTAGGGTTTCGCCTTTTCCGTCTTTCTGCGCGTCGCGCCTCGATTTTCGTGCAACCCGGACCAAATACAGTACAAAAACAGTACAATCATATAACACATTGGTCCTATCACCTACTCGTGGATTTTCTCACGAGAAAAACGTTACAACGGGGATAAAACAGTGGCTCTCAGGCCGCCCCAAACACGAAAATTAACCCGATAAGGACGGAAATAAACCCTAATTATACACTTAACAGCAACAATCAGAGCCTAAACCAGGCTCTGATACCAATTGAAGGATAATTGAGGGTTAGGAACCGATACCTTCCTCCTTCGTATGTTGTCCCGACTCTGATTGTTGCTCGTGTGTTAGATCTTCTGATCTGTGTCCCGGCCTTTTTCTGCCTCTGGGTGGTCAGAGAACTGGAGAAAATAAGATTACTGTCTCCCCCTACACTCAACGCCGTGCGTCTGTTTTTGTGTATGAGTGTAATCTGTTTCTGAACAGAATACTAACATATATATATGCTTCAAAAGCTAATATAATATTAATATATTTGTATCCCATTAATTTAATTATATTTCTAATGGGCTTCCACATAACCAGCCCATAATATAATTAATTAATTTACTGGGCTACTAATATTTATCAATTAATTGGCTCAGCCAATTAATTCCAGATAAATAACATTATTAAATAATGTAAAAATACATTAATCTATTAATAATGATTACTGAGAGACAATAAATAACTAGGCAACTAATTGGGCCAGATCAAGGATCCAATACAAGAAATAAAGCTGGGCCGCAAATTAATTAATTATCCATGCTCAGCCCAGAGCAAAATTAATTAATAAACACAGATTCATTCCACTAGAGAATCCGTGCTGACTTACCCCTTTATCCCAAATTGAGCAAGGGCTTGTATTTTAGACTTTCGATCTCCGTATTTAAGATAGAAATATCCGTTAATTAATTAAACTCACTGACAGCTTAAATTAATTAACATCTTATATTCCTGAGTAGTACCACTCGACCTTATTAACACACCTGAACTTATTAAACCGGTCGGGTTTAGTGTGCTAATCCTTTCGAGTTCCTCAGGGGATATTATCAACCCATTTTACTACGATACGGCTGCAAGATACAGACAACCAGCATGAGCCACAAATAACTACTAACACCCAAGATACGTAGATCCGGTCGCGATGACGTTCACCATAGTAGGTCAAAGTGATAGATAGCCAAATGCACTCAGCTGAAGTCTTACCAAGATTAAGACCAGCTAAGTCACCGAGATCTTGGTTCTCCACTAAGGTCAGTTAGGAAAACACATCTCACTGTGATCCGTCAATACACCACCTTAAGTGTACCAGTAAAGACAAGCATCTAAGACAAACCACTTCTTATCTAAACTGCAGCTTAAACCGACAACTTATCCTTAAGTTGTCTCAGCTGTGATAACCGTTTATATCTTGTCAGTTCAACCAATTTGTGTTGTCTTCTGTGATACCCGACACACCACACAAATCTAACTTTTATACAAGATAAATGATAACATGTGCAAATATATATATTTATCAGATAGGAGAATAAAATAGTGGTAGGGACAACACACATTGTATACAAGCATAAAATTTGCTTTCAGTATACAAAATCCCAACAGATGCATGATGCAGATAACCAGCCTAAGGTACACGCAACAACACTCACCCAAGATACAGAGATATACGGTCATGATGACCCTCACAAATAGTAAGTCAAACTGATAGCTAGTCGCGTGCACTCAGCTTTAATCTCATCAAGCTTAAGATCAGCTGAGTCTCCGAGACCTTGGTTCTTCACACGGGTCAGATAGAAGAACACGTCTCACCGTGATCCATCAATACATAAAATGTATCAACATAGACAAGTGACTAAGACAAGTCACTTCTTATCTATGTTGCAGCCTAAACCGGCAACTTGTCATAAAGTTGCCTCGGCTGTGATAACTGTTTATATCTCACTAGTTCAACCAATCACTACAGTCTTCTGTGATCTACAATACACTGTATGATCTAACTCACGTGAGATAAAGGACTAAATTGTTCAAATATAATAATCAGATAGGAGAATAATAATAATAGTGGTAACAGGAAACATTGTATACATGCAAATACGTAGACTGTTTTCAGTATACAAACCCTACAGCTACTGCAGGAGCAAAAGTTGAGACATTTCCGCAAACACGTGATAGTATTTTTAATATCACAATATGGTCATTCTTCAGGAATGTAATTGTGCTACTTCCAGAGCAACAATTTAGTTTATTCAATATAAATAAAATTAATATATTACAAATTTTGAGATCTATCGGATCTCACAACTTTCTTCAAAAGAAATTTAACAATAATAGGTATTGGAAATGCAGTTGTCAAACATAGAGGAGCTCTTGCTACCACTCCATGTAACTAGATAATAGTTTAAATTACAATATACCTTTATATATACATTGTTCTTTAGGAACATGAAATATTCCTCAAGAATATTAATTGTGCTACTTCAGAAGCAACAATTAAAGTATGGTTGTTGTAATATATGATGACATGGTTTAGTTGTTCCAAGAACATGTAGAGTTAATTGTGCTATTTCCAGAGCAACAATTAGAGTTATGAACATATAGCATTTGCCAAAATCAAGAGCTTGAATTGTTCTTCAAGAACATGTAGTATTTTTCAGGAATACAAATTGTGCTACTTCAGGAGCAACAATTTTAGTCTATATTAAATTCCTTCAGGCGAAAGGTTAATATTTTCGAGAAACCCAATTGTTCTTCAGGAACATATAATGTTCTTTGGGGATATCAATTGTGTTACTTTCAGGAGCAACAACAATAACAATTTAAGAACCAAGATTCGCCCATCAATAAGATATATTGTATGAATTGCTCAATACGTATTTTTCTTCAGGAATATTAATTGTGTGCTACTTCAGGAGCAACAAGTTAGGTTGAAAAATATATTTTTCAATTGCTCTTCAAGAGCATGTAATATTCTTCAGGAATATTACTTGTATTACTTCGGTAGCAACAATATAACGATAACTAAAAATCAAAAAAATTGTATGCTTTCGAAATAGGTTAATAGCACACCAATTTAAACACCGCTTTCTTATGATTAATCAAAGATCCAAATCATAGAAGCATGATCATGCTTGATGAGTTTCCAAATCGTTGACACACAACATGAGATGAAACAATTTCTCAATTTAATCCATCATTGTCAAATCATTAATCCATAAGAGAATATAAAATTAATGAGACGTGATATAAGTTGACGTATTAGCAGAATAATAAATAATGTATATTTTGATATAAAAATGTTACCTCGATTCTCAATTTTTTCTATGGATCGTCATCCACATGTAGAACAATCGTGTTGATAACGTGTTATAAACTAAATAGAACGAGAGAATAATATAGAGAACGGAAAATAGATGTGTATTATTATGAGGGTGAAGACCTCTATTTATAGAGTATGAGATGGACTCATGGGCTTTTAGGATTTACATGGTCATCACAATATGATAAGTATATATATAAAATATATTTACAATAATTAGTTATTTTTATTTTAAATTAATAATTTTCTTTTACCAAAAAGATTATTTGAAAAATAAAATCGAAAAAAAAAATTCGAAAAAAAAAATTATTTTTTGTTCATAAAAGATCATAATTTTAAAAATATTTTCTTAAAAGAAGTTCAAGTTTAATTTAAAAATTGGATGAATTAATCCATGAACCTTTTATTCCATAAATACACTATGACTAACAATTGACTAACTTAAAATTTAACAGAATGACCAATTGATCAAACTAGCAAACATTGAAGATCAATAAACTAAAAAAAATGATCAGAAACCAATTCATAAAAATTAGCAAACATTGAGGACCAGTGCCAATTTGCCTTTTATAAAAAGTAAGCTCATTCCCTAACAACAAAAAATCATAGATTACTCCGATTTAAGCCAAGAATTCCTTCAAATTATTCACCAACACTTCAAAAGTATATCTAGTTGTTACGGTATAAAGAATATATAGATCCGGTAAGTTATCATATTTTTCACATCTAATATAACAAAATGAAATGCAATGTATATAGATGTACTCATCTGAGTTATTTTTTCTTGCTACGATTTAAACACTGTTTTAAATATGTTTAAAACATGCAGAATATGCATTTTTGTTTTCCTGGAAATATGTCATTGTTCATGATTAGACGATCACGATTATATTGCATATAGACTAATTACTTATGTTATATAAACATCAATTGTGTTAGAAGTTTTGTTAATAAATATGTTTATCTTTATTAGAGGGGTACCAACATATTATTCTTCTACATAGTGGTAATTGGAACAGATCTGAGTATGTAGGTGGTCATAAATTATTATTCTATACTTCGGCTAATTTTAAATTCATCAGTTAGTGTAAAATATTAATCGGAACCTGAAGAGCCATTCTTCAACTACATACTACGAGTGGCTTTATCGGACAAGCACTGCGGATGGTAGAAATATTTAGGTTCTTGTGTATTGCGATGAAGATTTGGTGTGAATACTTTTGATAATACAAAATATTCCAATTATGTATACTATTGAGAAAAGTATTGATCCGGTACCAACGTGATCCAACTCATCACTAAATTTAATTATAATTAGTATTTATATTTTATTGTGTGTAGATTTTCATAATTATATGCTATAGTCGATTTTTCGATTAAATATGAAAGGGATAAAATTGACAAAAAGACCAATTATAAAGTAGTAACACAAAATCATTTATCAAATCAATAACAAAAAATCATTTATCAAATTAATAATAAACAAATATTTTTCAATTTAATAATAAATATCAAATTAAACATACAAATTATTTAGCAATTTAATAAAAAAATAAATTTATCAGATTAATAAAATAAAATTAATATAAACTTAATAACAAAAAACCATTTGTCAATCTAATATTTAAAAAAATCATTTATAAATTTAATAACAAAAAACCAATTACCAAATTAATAATATTTTTTTCTTATCAAATTAATAACGAAAACCATTTATCAAATCAATAAACAAAAAATCATTTATCAAATTATTAATAAGAAATCATTTATCAATTTAATAATAAAAAAATATTTAACAAATTATAAAAATGATATGGACGGAAACTATGCGATCTGTAAGAATTAAATGGTTTGTTCTACGATTAGTTCTAGCCTAATCCCTTCCTCCTCCAGAAAGGACTAGGAGTAACACCAAGATGATATCCCAAGTTCACCACCGGTACTGACAGTCGATCCCTCTACGCAGGATCAGGATCAGGATGCAGGATTACACCCTGAGTAGATCCTGGGTGTTTCACAACCTACCGCGCTCCTTAACCTGACCCGATTCAGCTTCTTGCTAAAAAGGTTGATGCGCAGTCTAAACTTATCGCTAGTCATGCTTCTGCCACAACGGCCACAATCTACAGGTTCAACTATATGCTTACCGTTGTTGAGACCGCGATGAGAGGATCCTTAGCTCATTTCGCTCCTCAGGTCTCAGCCATTGATGACTTTGAGAAAGAACTTCATGACATTTATTCCCAATCTTGTTGGAAAATCGGTAAATATGTATATTTATATATATATATATATATATATATATATATATATATATATATATATATATAGAGAGAGAGAGAGAGAGAGAGAGAGAGAGAGAGAGAGAGAGAGGAGGGATAATTTGAGAACACCTCCTTTCTCATAGAAATGAGAACAAGATCCATCCCTCTATTTTGAATCTATGTGGCTCGGATTTAATGTTGAAGGAAAATAATTTTGTGTTTAAAAATAAGTCATTAAGGGTAGGGAAGTAATTTTGCTTGTTATGTTTTTTTTCACAAACCATTCTCTCTTCTTTCTCTTCTTCCTCAACCCTAATTATCGAAAGATCCACCAGCAATTACGAATTTGCGGAGTTTTCCATCTGCTGCATTCATGTTCGTATTTCCAGCTCGAAAGTAAAATGAAGAATTGTAGCTCGATTCTTGTTATTTTTTCAAGTTTAGCAATGCACTTGTATTGTATTCTCTATGCACTTTATGTGTATTTTATATGCACATTTTTAGGTACCTTATAAGTATACTTTTATATGCACTTTATGTGCTCTTTATATGCACATTATGTGTTATTTATATGCACATTCATTGAATCGCACCGCTTAATTCATCACAGACGAGGGAGAGCGAAGAGAAAGTGAGAAAGGAGATAGATTAAGGTTGAGGTCGATAAATGCCCAGAAAATTAACATAAAACATAGAAATAAAAGAGTGCATACTCACATCTGATTATAAGTCTAGATCTAGATCTAGTGTATGAATATCTTTATATGCATTCCCCTATGTACTTTTATATGCACTTTATGTGCTCGTTATATGCACATTATATGTTATTTATATGCACATTCATTGAATCGCACCATTTAATTTATCACAGAAGAGGGAGAGCGAAGAGAAATTGAGAAATGAGAGAGATTAAGGGAAAAGTCGATAAATGACCAAAAAATTAACATAAAACATAGAAATATAAGAGTGTATACTCACTTCTGATTATAAGTCTAGATCTAGATCTATCTACTGTATGAAGATCTACATAAAACATAGAAATAAAGGAGATCTAGATCTAGTATATGGAGATCTAGATCTGAAGATCTGCAATTCGTCGATTTAGCTGGAAATTCCGGCAAATTTGACGGAGCAAGTCTCGGATTTCAGAAGCTTACGCCGCTATCTCCCGTGCGTGGCGTCCTAACAACGCCTACATCGACGTCCTCATCTAGGCTCAAACCTCCTAGGCGAGGAGAGGGAGAGAATTAGAGAGAGAGATAGATGAGAGGGGATGTGGAAGAAGGAACCATTTGTTGGCGAGAAGAGTGAGAGAGAGAGGGATGGAAAATATTTTGAATTTTGAAGATTTGGGTAATGAGAGAGAGTAGAAATGAAGGAAAAAGAGGGAACCCATCTATTTCTTCTTCAAAAAAAGGCTAAAATAAATTAAATCTCTACAAATCCTAATCATCCATTCTAGTTGATCTATGGATGTAAGATGTTCTCATTTCTCTCTATAAGGGGGTGTTCACAATATAAGGCCCTATATATATATATATATATATATATATATATATATATATATATATATATATATATATATATATATATTAATATGGAAATTTAATTAGCATTAAATGCTAATTTGACTTGAGAAAAAGTCAGTCCATTTAATCGTCTTTTCGAGCCTCGATATATACCCGATTTATGAATTAAGATATATGACGTCGATCTATGTTTCGAGTTGATAATTATAGTGTGCTTAATTTCTCGATTCCGATTTTCGGTGAGTGAGAAATAGTGGCTCGAAGTTTTGGGGAACAAAACAAATATGTTACCTAAAGTGGAGAAACTTACCTAATTCTGATTTTTGAGAGTTATTACATTAATCAATGTCCCATAGTGATTAATGTGTAATGTTTTATGTGGTATTTAAGTCTCTACCACTTAGTAGGAGATAACAAAGTCACATGTGGTGGGCTTGTGCCACACATGCTCATGCGGACGAGGCTTTTCGCCGACCGCCTCACACGCGGCGCGCCGCACCGCGCCCGGCCCCGATCCCAGTCCGTGGACTTGGACTTGGATCTTGGATCTTGGCAATTGGTCCTTTGGGTGGTCCGTTAGGTTTGGCATTGGGTTTGTGTGGACTGGCCCAGTTCAACATTGGTGGCTTGATCCAGCTCGTGGTGCAGTGCTCCTGCTGCACCAGATGATCTTCTTTTGGAAGTCTCTGGAATGAGCAGCTTCTGTCCTAGTTCTTGTCCAGTTCGCCGGAGTTCGAAGTTCTTGCGGTGATGTAACCCTCGAGACGTTCGTCGTTTCATCTTTGGGGGCGATACGCCAAAACCGAGAGCACTACCGGGGCATATTTCGTCTTGCGGAGAGAGGACTCCTCGACTCGATGGTTTCTTTTGTTTGTTCTTTTTAGGTTTTTCTGACTTACCGGTTTACATTGTAATAGCAGCTTATATTCTACAATCGCAAGACGAAATAACTTACCTAGCTGCTTCGAGTAAACTGAAAAAATGTCTTCCTCCTCTGCTGCCCTATCCTCCGCTGCCGCTGCTACCAACAATGCCACCGCTGCCGCCATCTCCTCCACCTCGGACGTTGTCGCCTCCTCCGGTAATGTGGTCCCGCCGGTGTCTGTCCCGGTTTCGACCCCAACTTTTGCAAATCCAACTCTTGCCGCCATGTCTGCCGCCATCGATGCTAGAATCGCACTTAACCGTGTCAATACCACTAACTCGGTATTTAACTTCAATGCTCTGTCTTATGTCTTGCAGAGTAATGACCCTTTTGGAAGT
Organism: Lavandula angustifolia; assembly: GCA_028984105.1. Classification (NCBI taxonomy): domain Eukaryota; kingdom Viridiplantae; phylum Streptophyta; class Magnoliopsida; order Lamiales; family Lamiaceae; genus Lavandula; species Lavandula angustifolia. The sequence goes on from CM054819.1 coordinate 16,721,352, forward strand.
GTTAACCACCATGGTGTGGTGGGGGGTTCGAACCCGACCCTGACGGCACCTCTGCACTCGTCTAGAGTGTTGCCCACTGTCGAGAAGCCAACGAAGCTTAGTGGAGCCGTCTTCAAAAGATGGCAACAGGAGATGTTGTTATACTTGACAACATTGGGGTTCACGACCGTGTTATTGGAGAACGCACCCGCCCCTCCAAGTGAAAACGAGGAGAATGTTGAGGTCCGCATAGCCTATGAAAATTGGCTTACTTCAGATTGTTTCTGTAAAAACTTCTTGGTTAGTGGACTATATGATAGTCTAAGTGTATAAGCAAATGTAAAAGCCTCCAAGGCAATTTGGGAGACACTTGAAAGAAAATACTGTACTGACGATGCAAAAATCAAGAAGTTTATAGTCGCCAAGTTTTTGGACTACAAAATGGTGGACTCTCAACCGGTCATGGAGAAACTTCAAGAGTTTTAACTCATTGTCCATGACGTCCACGCCGAAGGAATGCTTTTGCAAGATGTTTTTATTGTGGCAACCGTGATTGAGAAGCTTCCCCCGAGCTGGAAGGACTTCAAGAGCTATTTGAAGCACAAGCGAAAGGAAATGACACTTGAAGACCTTGTTGTCAAGCTCTGCATCGAGACCGATATGAGGACTCGAGATGGGAAGAACAAAGCAGCCGTGGAACCGAGAGTCAACCTCGCAGTGAAAGGTGGCAACTCCAACACTGTCAAGAGAGGGTGTCCAAACAGCTACCCCAAAGACAAGGGTAAGGTGCAAGCCCGCAAATTTGAAGGGGGCTGCTACAACTGTAGCAAATCCGGCCACATGTCCAAGGACTGCCGTAAGCCGAAGAAGAAAAAGGCTCGTCAAGCCAACATGTTGGAGATAACTGAAGCCGACCTTCTGGCTGTTGTCACCGAAGAAGCTAATGTCGTGGAGAATGAAGGGAAGTGGTATATTGATACCGCTACCACGACCCATGTTTGTGGTGACCGAAGCCGCTTCACCAAGTACAAGAGTTGCCAAGGGAGGATGCTCAATATGGAAAGTCAAGCTTCATCTGAGGTAGTTGGCTATGGTATTGTGGTGCTAAGGTTGAACTCCGGAAAGAACCTTACTCTTGGAGAGGTGTTGCATGTCCCCGACATCCGGAAGAATCTAGTGTCCGGCTCTGTACTAGTCAAGAGAGGTTTTAGACTAGTTTTTGAGTTGGACAAATTTATTTTATTAAAATTTGGAACGTTTCTAGGAAAAGGTTACCTCTCTAAGGGCCTTTTCAAGCTGTCTGTAATGGCCTTGCGCCAAGAGCCCCGTGAGGGCAAAAATAATGAAAATGAAGCTACTTCCTCCTACTTGATTGTGTGTTCCGATTTATGGCATTGTAGATTAGGACATGTTAATCTAAATGCTATAAAAAGATTAGTTAATCTCGATCTACTTAAAGTAAATGAGTTCAACAAAACCAAGTGTGAAGTTTGTGTTGAAGCAAAATTGGCTAAGCTGCCATTTCATTCTTTAGAAAGGAACACAAAGCCTCTAGAACTCATTCACACTGATGTGTGTGATTTAAAGTTTGTGCAAACTAGAGGTAGGAAAAGATATTTTATTACTTTTATTGATGACTGCACTCGGTATTGTACTCTTTATCTGTTAAGGGGTAAAGATGAGGCGATTGAAGCTTTTACTAACTTCAAAGCAGAAGCCGAAAACCAACTCGATTGTAAAATCAAAATGGTACGAAGTGATAGAGGTGGAGAGTATGTAGCTCCTTTTGAAGAGTTGTGTAAGACAAGTGGTATTGTTCATTAAACCACTGCCCCCTATTTGCCTCAATCAAATGGTGTAGCTGAAAGGAAGAACCGAACTTTAAAGGAGATGATGAACACCTTGTTAATAAGTTCTGGACTGCCCCAGAACATGTGGGGGGAAGCCGTTTTGACGGCTAACTACTTATTGAACAAAATACCTCTAAAAGGTAGGGATGTTACTCGTTACGAGTTGTGGAAAGGAAGGAAACCTTCCTATAAATACCTCAAAGTGTGGGGGTGTTTGGCTAAGGTAGAAGTGCCTTTGCCTAAGCAAGTTGCAATCGGACCTAAGACCGTCGATTGTATCTTTATAGGATATGCACTGAATAGTAGTACATATCGGTTTGTCATTCATAAGTCGGTCATCCCCGATATGAATGTTGGAACTACTATTGAGTCAAGGAATGCTATATTATTTGAACATATCTATCCATGTAAAAAGGATGATAAAGTTGAGTCGAGCTCTAGTAGTGAAACAAGAGAAGTTGCTAGTAGTTCTAGAAATGTGGGGATAGAACCTGCTACGCGTCAAAGGCAAGCTGCCGATCTTGAAACTTTAGAACCAAGACGTAGCACTAGAGCAAGGGTTGCTAAGGACTTTGGTTCTGATTATGTAGTTTTTTTTTGGATGAAGAGCCGCGGTCTATAAAAGAAGCTCTTTCTAGACCCATATGGCCCACTTTGGCAAGAAGCTGTACAAAGTGAAATTGATTCCATTTTGCAGAATCACACTTGGGTCTTAACTGACTTACCTGAAGGTTACAAGCCCTTAGGATGTAAATGGATCCTAAAAAGAAAGTATAAGGCAGATGGGTCAATTGACAAATATAAAGCTCGTTTAGTGATTAAAGGTTTTAAGCAAATTGAAGGATATGATTTCTTCGATACTTATTCACCTGTAACGAGAATTACGTCTATCCGTGTGCTTCTCGCGATTGCTGCTTTACACAATCTTGAGATTCACCAAATGGACGTGAAAACATCCTTTCTAAATGGAGATTTAGAAGAGGAAATTTATACGGAACAACCAGAAGGTTTTGTAGTACCTGGCCAAGAGCGAAAGATATGTAAATTGGTGAAATCCCTATATGGATTGAAACAAGAACCATTACAATGGCACTTGAAATTCGACGAGGCTATATTGTCGAATGGTTTTAAGATTAATGAATGTGACAAATGTGTTTACATAAAAATACGAAGAATGATTTTGTAATTGTTTGTCTTTATGTAGACGACATGTTAATTATGGGACAAAACCTTCAAGTCATAAACGACACCAAGCGTATGCTTAAGATAACTTTTGATATGAAAGATATGGGCGTTGTTGACATTATTCTTGGAGTGAAGATTCAAAGAACTCCCAAAAGGATTGTTTTGTCTCAATCTCATTATATTGAGAAAGTACTTAAGAGGTTTAATGCCTTTGATAGTGCGCCGACAAAGACTCCTCTAGAAGTTAATGTTCACTTGAGCAAGAATAAGGGTGATCCTGTTGCTCAAGAGGATTATGCTGGAGTCATTGGTTGTCGTATGTACATCACGAATTGTACGAGGCCCGATCTAGCTTGTTTGGTGAACAAACTGAGTCGATATACGAGTAATCCGAGTAGAGAGCATTGGAAATCTTTTGTAAGAGTTCTGAGGTATTTGAAATACACTCTTAACTTTAGGCTGCACTACTCGAGACATCCCCCAGTACTTGAAGGGTACTGTGATGCGAATTGGATATCCGACACTAGAGACTCGTTGTCTACTAGTGGTTATGTGTTCACTATAGGGGGAGGAGCTATGTCGTGGAGATCCACGAAACAGACGTGCATAGCCCGATCCACCATGGAATCTAAATTTATTGCTTTAGATAAGGCCGGTGAGGAGGCCGAATGGCTACGTAATTTTCTTGAAGATATTCCATGTTAGACGAAGCCTGTACCACCTGTGATGATTCATTGTGATAGCCAAGCAGCTATTGTTAGGGCCAAGAGTGGGTTGTATAATGGTAAGTCGAGACATATTCATCGTCGACATAATACCGTAAGATATTTGATCACAAGTGGGGTTATCTCTGTAGACTATGTCAAGTCTATAGATAATCTAGCGGATCCGCTTACTAAGAGTTTGAATCGAGATCAAATGTATAAGCTCGTAGAGGGAATGGGAGTTAAATCCATAATTTAAAGACGATTATAGTGGATACCCAACCTTGTAGATTGGAAATCCCATGAGCTTGGTTCAATGGGAAAACTAAGCTATATGAGTCTGTTGATACGACACTCAAATAATCTATTCCCTAAAAGAGCTCGAGAGTGTTGGTGACCTGTCAAGTGGTGAGGTTAAATCTTTGATTTTTAATGATTCTTGGATGCCTTGACAAGGTGGAGTATGGCAGGATACTCGAGTAAGAATAACCTATGTAAGTGACAAGTGAGGGCCGCTTCTGTGCAACACTTATGAATCCAAAGAGGTTGTCCATGGCCTGTAAAGGACACAAATGTGAGAAGGGACAAGACTGAGACTTTATAGTGTTAGTGCTATTGTCTAAGTATACACCATGGAGGAATAGTTCAAGGCCATGTGTCCACTAGTCCGCCGGTATGCTCGATAGAATTGATTAAGGAAGGTTCAAGGTCACAAGCCACCTACCCTGATGCTTTATTGTCTCTTGAGGACAGAGTTGTGTGTCTGCATGCATGCATTTAGCTATTTCCACTCATGTGGGGGATTATTGGAAAATCGGTATATATATATATATATATATATATATATATATATATATATATATATATTATTAATATGGAAATTTAGTTAGCATTAAATGCTAATTTGACTTGGGAAAAAATCAGCCAATTTAATCGTCTTTTCGAGCCTCGATATATATCCGATTTATGAATTGAGAAATATGAAGTTGATCTACGTTTCGAGTATATAATTATAGTGTGCTTACTTTCTCGATTCCGATTTTCGGTGAGTGAAAAATAGTGGCTCGAAGTTTGGGGGACAAAACTAATATGTTACCTAAAGTGGAGAAACTTACCTAATTCGGGTTTTGGAGACTTATTACATTAATCAATGTCCCACATTGATTAATGTGTAATGTTTTTTTATGGTATTTAAGTCTCTACCACTTAGTAGGAGATAACAAAGTGATATGTGGTGGGCTTGGGCCACACATGCTCATGCGCGCGAGCCTTTTCGCCGACCGCCTCATACGCGGCGCAGCGCGCCGCGCCGCACCGCGCCCGTGCCCGTGCCCGGCCCCGACCCCGGTTTCGGTTCCGATTCCGGTCCGTGGACTTGGATCTTGGCAATTGGTCCTTTGGGTGGTCCGTGGGCTTGTCCATTGGGTTTGGCATTGGGTTTGTGTGGACTGGCCCAGTTCAACATTGGTGGCCTGATTCAGCTCGTGGTACAGTGCTCCTGCTACACCAGATGATCTCCTTTTGGAAGTCTCTGGAATGAGGTTGTTGAGAACCCTCCACCTCTTCACTTTCCTTCCCCACGTCCACCTGCCATAATGGCACCAACAACCTTTCACCTGGGGGAAGATGCCTTTAAATAGGCCAGTTGCATTTCATTCCAACAAACCAGCAACACCTGCATCAACAATATTCATCTTAGCTCTAGTAGTTGTCCAGTAGCTTATGTCCTTGTTCTTGTCCAGTTCGCCGGAGCTCGAAGATCTTGCGGTGCTGCAATCCTCGAGACATTCGTTGTTTCATCTTTGGGGGCGATACACCAAAACCGAGAGCACTACCGGGGCGTATTTTGTCTTGCAGATAGAGGACTCCTCGACTCGACGATTTCTTTTGTTTGTTCTTTTTAGGTTTTTCCGACTTACCGGTTTACATTGTAATAGCAGCTTCTATTCTACAAATCTGAGGACATGACCCTTCGAGTAGAGAGGAGGATTCTACATATGATCAGGGGTCTCGAGACTAAGATCGATGAGTATATGAAAATGGTCGTTACTGAGCTTGTAAATATGAAGGACAAAGTAGCTCAAATTCCTGGATCGCACGTCCGCCGTTTTCAAGTTTCTTCACCCTCTAGCAGTGATATGCCAAAAAGGGGAAAGATGAGGATATTGACGATGAAGTGGAGTCTGGGAGGAGAAGAGCTCTGGGATTATCAGTGAAGAAGAAAGGAGTTGTTATACGTCAATTGTCACATGACGAAGAACCCATCAAGCTACCTCCACTACTCAGGCCTGTCTATCAATGAGCAAAGCCATTGATAAACATTAGACTAGCCAGAGTCAAGCTCTAAGACTATCAGTTCTAGTGAAGTCTGAACAAACAACACACATCCGAAAATTGTTAACATCATTCAACTTAAAGAGGATGATGGTCCTGACAAGAGGTTAGAGGAACAAAAAGTTGTTGAAGCTGCTAATTAGAGAAAGAGAGACTTCAACGCCTCATTGCTGAAACTCCTGAACGACTAGAGGCTTTCGAAGTAGCTAATAAGACTGATGCAGAACTTGAGGCTGCCACAAAAACTGAAGTTCTAAAAGACGAAGCAGAATCAAAAAGGCCTAAGGCAGAAGAAGAGGCAAAGATAGAGAAGATAAAGCTCAGGAGATCTGTTCCCAAGAAGCCTATTGCCAAGAAGCTTGTTGTTTTCAGCAAGCCTGAGCCTGCTCCAGTCCCTGACGTTTCTGACTTAGAAGGTTAGCTTAGGAGCGATTTTAGACCTATTCTTGAATCTTTCATATGTCAAGAGTTTGATATGTCAGAATCTGAGGATGAAGTCATGATTCAGTTAGAGATTGCTACAGATCTTGAGGGAACCAAGGCCAAATTACAGAAGAGACTAGACAGGAAGATCGCAAGGCAGAAGAAACAAAGGGATAAGTTGTGGAGGTAGAGCAACTACGACATTTTAAAGCACAATGAGAAGATACGTGCTAAAATCAAGAGAAGGGAAAATCTTATGCAATCAAAATCTACTCCACCAGCTCCTTCTGCTCCGAAGAACTGCATTGGAACCAAGAGGAAATTATTCAAGGATCATGTGAAATTGCAATTCACATGGGTCGACAACTAGATTTAAATGGAGCTTTCTGTTTTTTGGGAGTTACTGAAAGCAACATTCATCAAGAGATACTATTGGGCGAGAATGGTTGGTGATGCGCTCGCAGACGATCTGTTTATTAATTGGGCCAGGCAGCATGACCCTATATTTTTCAAGAAGATTATGGGGTACGTGCATAATGTTAAGGTTTAGATTAGAGCCCCGGAGAGAAGACATTTCCAACCAATTGTCTTTAGTGATGGAAGCATTGTCCATCAGAAGATTGAAGCCGAAGTACTTGATGCTCCTGGATAAATGGAGATAGTAGAGAGAGACGACTTTGAAGCTAAGATTCAAAAGCTGAGGAGCGCCATATATACTTAATATCGTATCGAACCTTATGACTCCTCCAGAGCCTCTTTCACTGAATTGCTGCGGAATGTGAAGCGGGAACCTCACTTTTGATCTTTGTAATAGCTTCTTAAATTCCTTTTATCTGTAATCACTAACACATCATAGATACAAGAATCTCTTCTTTTTGCTAAATCCTGATTAATTTGTGAACAATCATTGACACCTTTTTGTATCTTATTATTTGATCACATTAGTTCTAGGTGATCTTACTTGCTTTTTAGAGTGTGGTAGTGAGTGTTTTCGCATCATAAAAAAAGGGGGGAAATTGTTGGATAATTAATGATAAGGTTTTGATTAGATCCTAAAACTCTGACTGATGATGAGCCAGGGCCAGTATGGTTTTCCGGATTAGGCGATTGATATGTTAGGATGTTGCATCGTTTTCACTTTGTTCTTGAGCTGACACTCATGACGAAGCCGTATCATTCCTGACCTGTTCATAATTCGGGATATCGAATCAACTATATCAGACTCTGTTAGGATCCACTCCGTTAGATCCTAACTGATCACCTGAGAACTTGATCAATCTTGCACTTGATCATTTTCAGTCCCTGATGAATCAGTGACAGTTTACTACTGTCTCTTTGACCATTGATTCAGAATGTCAGCTCAACTAAAATAGTATGAAGTACTATTCCAGATTTGATTCTAAGCCAACCTACTATATCTCGGTCGACCAATGAGATTGAAACATGTGGTCTTGCTATTTTGGTCGTTTTGAACTCAGAATAGCTTTGTGTTGCTTAAAATTATTTGGTCCCGAGATAAAAGTTCAGGTGTAGAGGGGGGGGGGGTGAATACACCTGAAAACTTTTTCTCTACTTAAAACGCGAACAGTCCCTTTCAGGAAGATGTCGTACTGAACAGATTCAGTAGACCAAATAAGTTTTTCTGAATCGCGTGGCAGAGTGACTGACTTCACTGAGGCTTGCTAGCTGACTTTAGTCAGAATTCAGTATTGTTCAGCTGAAGTTCAGTAGAGTGCGGAAATGTGTAGGTCCAAATTCAGTTGAGTTAGAAAATGTTTTTAAGAAAACAGTTTCTGTAAATTAGTACAATCTTTTAAGCTTTGCTGAAACACAGTTGAATGATTTTGAAAGATATTTTCAGTATGAACAGTAATCAATGCAACAGTAAAAACAGAGCACACTGAACACAAGCAATTTTAAAGTGGTTTGGATCCAACAATCCTACGTCCACTGTCCCGAAAAGACCAGGAGCCTATTTTATTATACTGAGTTAGTCTCAGTCGGTTTGTGCACTGGACAAACACTGGTCTTGAGATTTATACTGAGCAAGTCTCAGTTTACAAGGTATCAAACTAAAGTGTTTGACGTACTCTCCAACTATGAAGGAGTCCTTTACAATAAGGATCAGTTCAAGGATGAACTCCTTCGTTCTAAGCTATAGATATGGTCTGCTGAGCTTAGTTTAGAGGGAAGGGAACGAGAAAGTGGCTTCTAGAGCGACGAACGGTTAAGTATAAACTTTGGGTTCGTATTCAGTCGCTTGGATAGTAGAAGCTTATGATCTGATTCAGCTCGGTTCCCTTTGAGCAGGTATGTCGCCTTTCGCTTGGAATAACTCTTTGAAGTTCTTGCGGAACGCTTAAGTCGATTCTGAGTTGCTCGTAAATGATCGTGTGTTCTTCATTTTTCTAGGTGAGCTTTGATTTGAAATCTTCCCTCTATTCATAGAGCAGAGACATGGATAGATCCGTTGGAGTCTACGATCCATGTGTCTCTCTCTTTTTGGTAGCTAACGGCTCTTTCAATGTATGGTGACAGAGTCCTTTCCCTCCATTTCTGGAAAGTTGTTGACTTGCAGCTTTAATCAGAAAGTGGACAGCTGGCCTCTTGTCATTGGTCGAGGCTGAAGAAAGTAGGTGAGACAAACAGACTTCAAGGTAGATCTAAAGCTGACTTCTCTATACCTCGTATGACTCTGCTGATTTGACTTATGAGATCTCTTAACAGTCAGAAGACTGTCTGGCCGTTGCTGAGTCTGATCTATGTTTAGTAGCATACTCCTGCTGAGTTCAACTCTACTGAAGATCAACTCTGAGTTCAGTGAACTACTCCTGTTGAGTTTAGTTCCACTGACTCCTTTCAGTATATTGCTCTTGCTGAGTCCAGTACTACTGAGTCTTCTTCTTATGGTACTGAGGCTGATAGTCTGTTGAAGATCCAGCGGACAGAACTGAACGCCTGATCCATATCAAAGGGTGTCTACTGAGTCTGAAACTCTCAGAGACAGAATAAACAAATACAACTGAATGGTTCATCAGTCAAAGTATGGTTTAGGGATCTTCAAATCAACTGAGCACTAGGTTACTGAATCATCTCCCAACAAAATCCCTATTTTCGCTCGATTGTGGTAGTTTAGGAGAGTCTCGTTCGTTGTTGGTTTTGAGGTTTTGTCGCGATTTCACTTTTTTACAAAATTAAATGCACTTTTGAGTAATTTTTAGTGAACTTAGGGTTCGACTGCTTAAACTACCTGTTTGATTTCGATTATGATAGTGTTAGGAGAGCCTCCAGACTTGGTTGTAGTTGATGCTCTGGCACGAGTTCACTTTTATGCAAAAACAAATGCTCGTTCTAGTCAATTTTAATGCACTTTTAATTAAACTTCATTTCTGTGTAGGTGAGAACGATGATATAGATGTCCTCGAGAAAATTATTCCCGATTGTCTTCTTGAATGCAAACCTTTGTTGGGATGAAGTTTATGACGTTGGATGAGGGGATACAGTTTTATCGAGACTATGCTCGTTTATGTGGATTTGACGTACGACTTGCTACTTTTGAGTTATGTGCTGATGAAGATAACAGATTAACACGCTTGTTTTAGGCGGAATTGCGATCAAACAAGTGAAGACAAATTCTAGATTTATTATCTATTAGTTTGTGTTGTTTTTCAGTTTTCTCTTAGTTATTGAACTGGATGATGTGGTGTTATTAATATGAAGTTTGTACTGCTACATGCAATTGACTTTTGAAGACCGTGCAACTACTATTCGTGAAAAGTGCTGTTAATTTATAATATTAGTGAATTTTACGTATGTATATGAAAAATGAACTTTTGCTACACTAACAGGTGCATACGTTTTACGTTAAAGTGCGATTGTGTTTGGAATTAAGTAAAAAATTCAAATACGTATAATACTACTCTCATAATACTAGTCTTAAACTATTAAACTACGAGCACTTTCTTCATTACTTCTTCGTTTATATCATTTCATAATATGTAACAACTTTCTTCATGACTTCTTCCTTTATGTCATTTCCTTCACAAGTGATAAACTTCATTCATGTTTCGTCTTCTTCCATTAAACTCTCTTGCCGGATTCTCATTTCTGTAAAATAAGAAGAATATGCACATATACGAATGAAGTCCCTAATGATTTTAATTGATATAATTTTGCAGAACTTCATTCACAGGTACTCATTATATGCAATTCACAAATCAGATCTAATGGAACTAAAAATTATTCAAAACATTTACTGCCTCCGACCCAATAGTTGTGGCTCAATTAGTTTCAGCACGAGAATTTAGAAAGTGATGTTATGTGGTGTAGATTGTTTGACTTTTTGACATTTAATTTTGGGTCACCCAATCTTTACTTTTTTTAGAAGTGAGCCACAAATAATGAGACATCCATTTGGGAAAAATGAGCCACAAATAATGGGACGGATGGAGTATATGTTTAATGACTGCACAAATATTTAGAATTAACTGCATTTTTATGATAAACTTACTGCACAATTTAGTAGACGCAGAACAAAATAGATTCAAAAGAAGCATAATCAATTACCAAAATTCAACACCAAAATCAAATTGAAGCAAATTCATTTCAAGAAGAATTCATTCATTAGTACTCATTATCTGCAATTCATTGAATAGATTCAATTGATGCATAATTCATTCATAACGTTATATTTCAATAAGTGCACAAATTATTTGAATTAAGTGCACTTTTATGATAAATCTACTGCACTAATTATCAGACGCGGAACAAAACTGATTTAGAAGAAGAAAGATCAATTACGAAGCTTCAAAACCAAAACCAATCAAGCAAGATTCAATTGAAGCAAAATTCATTTCCCGGATTCATTTGTCTAATAATTCCAATAGCATATTCTTAAAATTAACCCAGAATTCATTCACAAATTTCATATGCCCAATCATTCGAATGTCAAGCACAATCAGTCCCTAAAATTCACAACCAAAATCAATCGAAGCAGATCCATTTCAAGAAGAATTCATTCAGTAGTACTCATTATCTACAGTTCACAGAACATATTCAATTAAAGTAGAATTCATTCAAAACATTATATTTCAATAACTGCACAAATTATTTGAATTAAGTGCACTTTTATTACTGCACAATTTATCAGACGCAAAAGAAAATAGATTAAGAAGTAATAAGGTTGCTTCCAAGTCGCCGAAGGAAGAAGGAACAAGGCTGCTTCCAAGTCGCCGAAGGACGATCGGCCCGAACTCAACCCTAACAATCTCATAGAATCGCCGCCGCCGTATGCGCCGCCACCGAAAGGCTGTCGCCGCCGCCGAAAATAGGACAGTCGCTGTCGCCGAAGGAAGAAGGAACAAAATTGATTGTCTTGTTGAGAGCGTAGGGAACGGAATCGTGGATTTGAATTTTGACAATAGTTGAAGGTTTCGCCTAATTTTTAATTTTCCTTCATTTCCGAAAATATCCTTTGTGCAGTTAATTTTTGAAGAAAGTGCAATGAATTTTTTAGGCTCCAATCTCCAATCTCAACCCTAGATTGGCTCTATCTAATGACTTCATAATTGTTCTTTATTCCTACAACAAGGGGCATTCCCACCGGAACCACTCCCTATATATATAACTTAAACTAAATATGTTAATGTTGAATAACTTATAAATTATGAAGTAATCAACAAATTAAATAGGTGATAATATAGAAAAATATTATTTCATCAAACTTTTATAGTAGTAAACACATTAACTTTTTAGTAATTTACTTTGATTTACTCAAATTCAAATACCAACCCTTATCAAATTTCATATCATTATTATTTTTTTTAATCTATGTGAAAAAGCAAATGAACATATAAAATAGGGAATGAGGAGTATTTTTTTTGGGAGGTCAGACTTTTGAGGCCAATACAGTTGCGGCTTCTAATTACAAAGCTCAACCCAAGTTTTTTTTCAAGTGCCCCAGGCCGGGCTGCTGGGTCGGGCCTATTTTGTTGGCTCTAATTGCATATAATATTAATCTTCAATTCGTTATAAACCATTTGATAATATTATTATTACAATTATTACTTTAGAAATCAGATTTCTCCTTTTCTTTTATAATGATGGAGATAATAAAAAAAAGATAATTTTGACAAAATTATATGGAACAAGAGATGATTCATCGAATCGTATCCTATACACATACATATCTACTGAATCATATTAAAACTCTCCCCAACGAAAAAAATACTTATACGATATTTTAATTCATAACCAATGTATAATTAGATGAAAAATATAATTTTGCATCCATGACCAAACATATTAATAACAAACAAATAAATTAATCTAAATCCAGTAAGGGAAGAATTTAGCGTTGTCCTTGTCCTCTCTCAACACCTTTTTCATTGCACATTTTGCGCAGGAGAGTGCACACTCTTTCTTGCATTCACCGTCACTGAAAATCTTGATTTGCATGCATTCATTGTAGCATTCTCGCATGCAATGCACGCTCCTGACTTTCTCTGTTGCATCCGCCGCCATCACCGCCATTGCCACCACTAACGACACCAGAAGGGCGGAGGTGGTCGAACAATTTCTTTCCATTGTGTGTTAGTGTCTGTGTTTGTGTGAGAGAGAGAGAGATGATTGTGTAGATTTGTTAAATTGAATTGTTGTTTATGGAGTTTAGTATATATATGGATTGTTAGACGGTAACAGTTGAAGGGTCACGTTGTTTAAATTTTTATTTTAAAAAAAAAGTTTTTCGTTGGCGCTTCTTCATGAAGAGATGTGTGTGAGTCAAATTGTCAATTAATTTTTTTTGCTTAGTTAATGATAAATCTCCGTACTTTTTATTATTGTGTTTTCGTTATTTAATTATACTTTTTTGGATAAAGAACGTGAGCAGTTGAAGCAATTTTCCAGAAATGGAACGGCTAAATATTATGTACCGGAAGAAATTGATCTCAAATAAAATTTTAGGAATGTGTGAATTTCCAAATTAATACTATTCAAAACATTAATTTCCCAATAAGGCCATTTTTGTTGCACATGTGATGCGACTAAATAATCAGGATCGTAGAACACCAAATTAAAATGTCCAATTCGGTTAGATAAACTATGGTTGTTAATTTTATTAATATAAATTGATTATTTATTATTTATTATTTGTATGAATGCACTAAATAATTAATTTGATGAAATCAATCCATTACGTAAAGTACATTTACAAATAAATTATTTAGTGTTGGAGTTGCTTTACCTAGTTTTCTGTGGTATTTAAGATCAGTGGAACGTCAATCAAATTTATTCTTCTTAGAATTATTGTCTCCTGTTTCTGCCGAATAGGGGTGTAAGTGGTTCCGCTCCGAACCGCGAAACCGATCGGACCGAACCGAATCAAACCGAAAAATGCAGTTCGGTTCGGTTTCGCGGTTTAGTTCGGTTTATTTTTTTAGAAACCGTTTACATTCGGTTCGGTTCGCGGTTCTAAGAATTTTTTAACGATTCGAACCGAACCGAACCAATATCATGTTTTTTAATTTTTTTATTTAATATTTGTCCTTCTTATATGAGAATATTATTGAATTTAGATATTAGATTTAAGTTAAGATCAATTCCAATCTATATAAATGAAGAGAAAGGAGTAACAACTCTATACTTATGAGTTCGGAATGAGTGACATCCTACAAACTATTATTCTTGCATTATTTAGGATTTAAAAAATAAATAAATAAAATAAAAAGGTGAACCGAGGAACCGAACCGAACCAAACCATTTATAAGCGGTTCGGTTCGGTTCGGTTCCAACATTGAAAAACTCATCGAACCGAACCGAACCGAACCATTTATATGTGTTCGATTCGGTTCCTAAAATATATAAAAAACCGAACCGAACCGAACCGTTACACCCATACTGCCGAACTTGTTCTCTTCTTACCTTATCATGTGACATGTCGTTCCAAGTCTTGTCCATGCATAATAAAACTCAGAAATCTATTACCTAAATCTTGCGTTGCAAATTTTCACAGTTAAACTTCTCTAAATTGTTAGGATCATGAGATTTTATTATTTTAAAGAGATATTAATTTATATTTATTAATTTAAAGAATATTTTCGAACTTCAACAGAATCGAATTTTAATTAGATGAATATAGAAGTTATAAGTTTATCCATATAACATATTTAATGATATTTTACCATTTACTATCTAGAAACAATGAATGATACTCCCTCCATCCCGCTATTCTTGTCTTAGTTTCCTTTTCCGGCCATCCTGCTATTTTTATCTTCCTCCCAAAAAAGAAAAATGATTAATGGATCAAAACCAATTAAACAGTTGATCCCACCACTTTAACATACATCTACCCACTTTTTAAAATTCCGCGCCGATCACCACTAAGACAAGAATAGCGGGACGGATGATGAAGTATTAACTTGTTAGAAATTGTGAGTTTATTCACTTAAAAAAAGTACAATGGTATAGTTAGCATTCAATGACAATCAACACTAAAAAAATACTAAATAATACAATTCATTTGGAACCGGTTGCATGCAAGGAAACACTTATTGCATTTAGGATTCTTCACAATTTTTTTGTGCAGTTCAAGAAAACAACACTCGAATTTTTTTATGCAATTAGAAAAGTTAGAGATGAAATTCAATTAGATTTAAGTTTTAAGAAAAATTAGGCAACACTAGAATCATATTTCATAAAATTGTCTTAGTGTTATTGATAATTTTAAACGATTATTAATTTATGATATTGACGGGACCATATATTTACACTGGAGTTTTCTAAAAATTATTATCTTATTATCTTATGGTATGTGATGATTTTTTACACTAGCCCAAATCAGGACCGAAGAAAAAATTATTTAGAAAAATTATTAATTTATCGAGTATTAATATATAGAGATTCTACTGTAGATAGAACTTTTAGTTTCAGCTTTCAAAGGATAGTTTGGCTATTTCATACATAAGTATTATTTACACCCAATTCTCCTTGAACTGTCATTAAAATTTTAATTATCTCTAATATTCATTTTGACCTTTTAGGTTATTACTACATTCGAGAATGGTAATGGACATTAGGTTTTATTAAAGAATTATTTGTATATTATGATATAAATGTAAATTATTCAATCGATCGCTAAGGTTAAATTAAGCAAAGGAAGATCCAGATTGAAGACCAAGGGAGTTCTAGGAACTAAGATTAGAGTGTTTAGTTTAGGATATGGAGGGTAATCTTTCACTAAGATGGGTGCGTATAGAGTTAAAGATGTTTTTAGTTTGCGTGCAAACAACTTGGAGTAGGATAAAAGTGGATGATATGTAATGCAAGGGTCCTCCATTCCCATTAGACTAGACTCACTTTAATAGACCGTAACCAAAAGTCACGAGTCATAATTACTTCTTCGGTCCCAAGTGTACCATTTTGTTTTGGATACATGTCCCAATTATTATTATTATTATTATTATTATTATTATTATTTATATATATATATATATATATAATAGTGAAGTTACGATGAATACTTGTTATTGCATTTTTATATATATTTATTATTATTATTATTATTATTTATATATATATATATATATAATAGTGAAGTTACGATGAATACTTGTTATTGCATTTTTATATATATTCGAGCATATCACATTAGTTTTTTGTAAGTTGTAATTTCACGAAATAAGTATCTATATATCTATATAAATTTAATTAAAAATCTAATAAGACTGTTAATTGGGATATAGATGGTCATGGGATATACTGCTGTCGATTTAGAACGTGGGCGACGATGAGAATTATGACTCTGGCCTAATTAACTAATGAGAGTACAACCTATGACTTAAAAATGTGTATTTCGGTTCATTTAATTTTGTTTTTAGTGATTTTGACAGAACAATCATAAAAGCAATTTTCATTGAGAACTGGAAAAATTATATTCCGTATAAGTGTTTTTATAAATTGATGATAGTTTGGATAATAAATTCTTCATGTTCTAATTCACTTTCTCTCATCGTAAGTTAAACCTGTGTTGTGATCTTTAATTTTTGTTGATGAACACGATGAGCGAAATATTATTGAGATTCAGATCTGGGAAGTTTCTAGAAATGTATTTCGCATTGTAAAAGTAAAATTACAGAATGAATGCATAAGCATCCTTATTTATACTAAAACAAGTATCAACCGCTTAACTAACTCATAAACGTATTCTACTGAAACACGCTTCTATTAATGAAGCGCTCTCTGTATGAACCACTCGATCTTCCAGCTGGACACCAGATCTAACGGCTCTCTGTTTATTTATTATAACGAACTAACCGACTTCTTCTTCTCCATACTCTACTGTCTCCAGTCCATACTCCCTTGTCTCCATTGTGTCTCCTCTGTAGCAACCATAAACGACACGCAAGCTTTCCAGAATTCAACACCCCCCCTCAAGATGGAGGCTGCGGATATCCACAAGTCCCATCTTGGAGAGGAGATATCGAAAACGAGGTCCTCCAAGAATTGTAGTGAAAACATCCGCAAGTTGTTGCGAAGTATGAATGGCCGTAGGTATTATGAACCCATCTTTATACCGATCTCTGACGATGTGACAGTCAAGCTCCAGATGCTTGGTCCGTTCATGGAACACCTGGTTTTTTGTAATGTGGATTGCGGCCGCATTATCACAGTACATAGGAATAGGTGTGGAAAAAGGAACTTGCAGCTCTTGAAGAAGATAAGTGATCCAAAGTACCTCTCGAACAGTAGAACTGAGGGCTCGATATTCAGCCTCCGCAGTCGAAGCAGATACGGTTTCTTGTTTCTTACATTTCCAAGAAATTAAAGATGAACCTAAAACAACACAAAACCCAGTTAATGATCTGCGAGTGGTTGGACATGTCCCCCAATCATCATTAGCAAAAGCTTTTAACTCCAGAACAGAACTGTGCGAGGAAAAAAATAAGCCCATAGAGGGACAGCCCTTCAAATATCTCAAAACATGTAAGGCTGCACCCCAATGATTCTCTCTCGGTGAAGATACAAACTGGCTCAATTGTTGAGTAACATACGTGAGATCAGGCCGTGTCAAGTTCAAATAGAGAAGTTGCCCTACAAGTCTTCTGTACTTTTCTGGTTCAACCATTAGATTAGATGTAGTTGTGCCTAGATCAACCCCTAGAGGAAAAGGAGTAGACACAGACCTGCAACCTAAAAGCCCTGCACTCCCAACCAAATCCAAGATATATTTCCGCTGGTTTAAGTAAAGCCCTTCCTCATTTCTAGCCAACTCCATCCCCAAGAAATATCTAGCTACACCTAAATCTTTGATAGAAAATCTCTTGTGCAGAAAATTCTTGAGATCAGAGATTAAATCTAAATTTGGTCCAACAAGTAGTATGTCATCAACGTAGACTAACAACCCAAAAAAGTTCATTCCAACTCCCGTTGTAAATAAACAATGATCATGCGGACATTGCTTAAAACCGTAAGAGGAAAGTGCCTTACAAAGTTCTGCATTCCATTCCCTAGAGGCTTGTTTGAGCCCATACAAGCTCTTTACCAGTTTGCACACCTTTCCAGCAGGAACTTTGTGGTAGCCTTCAGGAGGAAACATATATATCTCATCTGTGAGAACACCATGTAAGAAAGCATTGTTTATGTCAATTTGATGTAAATGCCATTTATAAGAGGCAGCTAAAGCTAATAGGAGTCTGATTGTAACGTGTTTTTCCACAGGAGAAAAAACTTCAGCATAATCAACACCATATTCTTGCTTATAACCTTTAGCCACAAGTCGGGCCTTGAACCTCTCAACTGATCCATCAGCTTTAAGTTTCACTTTATACACCCACTTAGATCCTATAGCCTTTTTACCTGCTGGAAGATCCACAAATTCCCAAGTCTCATTTTGGTCCAATGCATCTAGCTCAGATTGCATGGCAGAACACCATTCAATGTACTTACTTGCCTCCTTATAAGTAGAAGGCTCCTGTAAGTTTGTAACCTTCGTTAGAAAAACTGTATACTCTGGACTAAAAGCAGGGGAGCAAATATAAGGAAAAGTAGGGGGAGTTATAGTGTTAGGGAGATTAATGGGAAGAGTCAGCTTAGTCTGACTCACAAAGTCATTAAGCCAAGATGGAGGCTTAATTGACTGTTTTGGCCTTGTGATCTCTTCAATAGGTGTTGCACACTCAGTCTCAGAATCAGAAAGTTATGCCTCTTCTGTGGAAGAAGGCACCAATTCGACTGAATCCTCCTCCAATGGAATAGACACAGCTTCTGGAACAGTTTCTGTAAGAGATTGAATAGGCTCCTCTTCCACCGGAGAAGGAGAACCTATGGAAGCAAATGGGAATATCTGAGGAAATGCTTTAACATCTCTCGAAATAAAGACTTCTCTCTTCTCAACATCAAACAATTTATAACCTCTATGTTCACCAGCGAAACCCAGCATGATGCATTTCGTTCCCCTAGCATCAAATTTCTTCTTGTGAGGATTCACATTGGCTGCATATGCCAAACATCCAAAAGGCTTCAGTAAGGCAAAATCAGCAACAACATTTGTTAAGACAAAATAGGGAGAATGCCAACCGAGTACTCTGCTAGGCAACCTATTCAGAATCCAAGTGGCTGCTAAAATGGAAAAGGGCCAGAATTCCTGTGGTAGATGGCTCTGGAACATAAGAGCTCTAGCTATTTCCAGTAATGATCTATGCTTTCTCTCAACTATTCCATTTTGCTGCGGATTATATGCACATGATTTAAGGTGTATAATTCCCAAGGATTGAAATAGTCCTGAACTTGTAAATTCACAAACTCTGACCCATTATCTATCTTGACCCTCTTAACCTTCTTATCGTATTGATTCTCCACCATCTTTATATAGAATGCCAGCATCATATACACTTGCTTCTTAGAATGTAGAAGATAGGTCCAAGTACTTCTACTTCTGTCTTCCACAATGGTTATAATGTAGGTAGAATTAGCCAAGTTCTCCACATTATAAGGCCCCCATACATCCACGTGGATGAGCTCAAACAAATCTGTAGTCCTATGTTCCAACGTAGGAAAGGGATTCCCACATTGTTTAGCTTTATGGCATACCTCACATGCGCTTATATCCTTCAGATTTTCTTTCTCACATAAAGTCCCCAATTCTGGTATGTGTTGAAGGGTTGTGTAAGAAGCGTGTCCAAGTAGAACATGCCAATCCATTAAAGAACCATTTTCTGATCTTGAGATTTGATTTATCCTGTCCAGATTATGTTCTGGATCAATGATGTACAACCTTCCCTGAGCCTGTCCAATGATTATGACATGGTCATTGGACAGTTTCTGAACTACACAATAAGCAGGAAAGAACACACATTTGAGCTGAAGATCATTACTCAACTGATGGGTAGAAATCAAATTGTGTGTGAACTCTGGTACAAGCAACACATTATTCAAAATCAGCTTATCAGTTAACTCAACTGTACCAATTTCATAAATGTTTTGCATGGCCCCATTGGGAAGAAATACACCTTGAGGATGAGATAATCTCTGAACATTCATCATAAGATCTCTGTTGCAGCATATATGACTGCTAGCACCAGAATCCATTATCCAAACCTTCTCCTTTCTCAACGCATCAATAAGACTGAAAGAGTAATGTTTCTCTAACACATCCAATGGAGTATACGTTTCTACATTGTTAACACTGGTTCCACTCCCAAATTCCTTGAGCTGACTCAGAGCCTTCTCCACATTTGAGATTAACTCTCCAACATTCTGACTCCTTGACTGAGTTGTTCCAGTCATAATCTGTGGATTGTCTTGTTGAACAACACAGTTAGCTTGTCCTTCCATTTTTTGTTCCTTTAGTTTCTGAAACCAATCAGGAACACCATGAAGTTTAAAGCATTCATGCTTCTCATGTCCCATTCTCTCACAAAAACTGCATCATAGCCTTTTTCTCTCTTCTTTGCTCATTCTAGGTTTAAAGGTGTTCCCATTCCCCTTTTCCTTGTATCCACTTATAGTTGCTCTATTTCCAACATTTGTTACAGCCATAGCTGTATTATCTTGATCCTTAACATGAGCTACATTCATAACCATTTGATCCTGATAATTGTTCTGCTTTGAAGTCACCTTCCTTTGTTCTTCATCTTGAAGTAGCATAGCATATGCTCTACTAACCGTAGGTAGAGGCTCAATCAATAATATCTGACTTCTAACTGTATCATAAGTATCATTGAGACCTAGTAAAAACTGCATCAATTTGTCTATTTCATTGCTGCTTTTTAAGTTCTCCAGCGCTCCACATACACAGTCAACAATAGCAACACAAGTACATATAGTATTTGGTTGCAATAGCCTAAACTCATCCCACATCACATTAAGGTTGTTATAATACTTCATAACAGACTGACTTCCTTGAACAAAGGCAGATAAATCCTTTTTCAACTTGAAAATTTTAGCACCATTGCTTTGATCAAATCTCAGTTTCAACTCATTCACAATTGGTGAGAAGTTTCCATTAAAAGAAAGGACTCAGCGTATTCTGGTGCTATACAGTTCATCATCCAGGAGGTAACCATAAAATCCACTTGAATCCATGAATTATAATTCGCATGAGTTTCCAAAGGTTTAGCTATGGTACCTTCAATAAAACCTAGTTTGTTTCTGCCAGCAAGTGCGCGCTTCATCGCTCTGCTCCACGCGTAATAGTTGTTTCCGTTGAATAGAGCATTTACTATCTTGAGTCCAGCATGATCGTGTGGACTCAAGTGATAGACGTCATTAATCCTTGCATGTTGCTCATTTATGTCCATCTCCAAGCCTTGTATCGTCTGATTCAAAGAAATTTCTCCAGATTCAGATGCATTCCTGTTCTGTCGGCGATGATTTGTTCTTTTCCTTCCTCTATTCCTTGATTCTCCTTGTGTGCTGCTTTCCCCTAGCTCTTCATCAAGCAAAACATTCCAATCCGTATGATGAATTCGTACCATAATTGCTCTGATACCAAGTTGTGATCTTTAATTTTTGTTGATGAACACGATGAGCGAAATATTATTGAGATTCAGATCTGGGAAGTTTCTAGAAATGTATTTCGCATTGTAAAAGTAAAATTACAGAATGAATGCATACGCATCCTTATTTATACTAAAACAAGTATCAACCGCTTAACTAACTCATAAACGTATTCTACTGAAACACGCTTCTATTAATGAAGCGCTCTCTGTATGTACCACTCGATCTTCCAGCTGGACACCAGATCTAACGGCTCTCTATTTATTTATTATAATGAACTAACGGACTTCTTCTTCTCCATACTCTACTGTCTCCAGTCCATACTCCCTTGTCTCCATTGTGTCTCCTCTGTAGCAACCATAAACGACACGCAAGCTTTCCAGAATTCAACAACCTGTTACATAAAATTTAAATTATAAGTCATTGATTCCATATTTGACAATTCCAAAATTTTAATAGTGCACGTTTATGGAAAGAGATGTATTTGAATTTTAAACCAAAAGGAAAGCAAAAAAATTATTCCGTTCGTGGTTGAACTTTGGAAGATCAACTATAAAAGCATGTGATTCTTTTCATCCCACCAAGTCAATAAAATTGAAAATGCATCGTTTTGCCTATAGAAGCTAGAAACATGATAGGCTTGGAGAAGACTAACAAAGCTTATCTATCGCAGTTTAGAGGGTCATCTGTTCCCAGCACTGACATAGGTCCCTGAATCATTACATGCTTTCCGGTTTAATATTATTTATTAAAGTTGTATATTGATGAAAATAACGAGACAAGAGGAGTCACCTTTCTTGTAATTCAAGATCTTATCTTGATTATGAGATCAAGGCGAAAACTGGATTATTACAAGCAATACGTGAAGATACTTTATCTAATCATTAGTTTGTTATATCAACTTATGACTAGGTTAATTAGTTGGATCTTGTTCCTAAAGTTTAGCTAAAATAACTGGATTTGTTATTAGATATTTTAGATTTCCTCTTGTATAAATATATAGAGTGTAGAGCATTCTTCTTGTAACTTACATTGAAATAGATACGATTCAAATTTCTTCTTTCGAGTTTATCTTCTTCATTGGGTCAATCTAGTCCATCTTATTATCTCCATATGTACTATGATATTCAAGATGGTATCAGAGTGATCCTCCATGGATTGGTGGTGATCGCTGTTTTCACACCAAATAAAATTCCTGCACACACTCAGAATTTTATAATTAGTATAGAACAGGGTCGAACTCAGAGAACAGTGAAAATCAACTATATCTATCCTCTTGATCAAGTTTTTGGTGATGCCACCACGCATAAATTTTGGGTTTACTACCTAGGCAAAGAAAATTAAATACCAGAAAAGTAAATTTAGATAAAAATAAGTAAAGAAAGGCGGACTCGGCTTCAGGTAACTCGTATGAGACAACTACTTCGATCATTCATGCATAGATTTAATTAATTCCTAGAATCAACCAGTTATAGGATACAGTGTTGGACACGTACATACCCCAATTCCTACTTACTTAGTCAGTAGTGGCTTGTTAAACAAATTTTCACTACTCCATAACCTAACCACAACCTAGCTTGTTGAACAATACTATATTTAATGATTAGATTGCTTTACGAGGAATGAACCCAATTTTAATCTCTACCGTTGTTGAACAAGCTGACATAGAAGATTAACTTCCTTAATTCGACTACCGTTACGATAGCTTCGCCACCTAAGTTGTTGAACAATCTAACACTAATCTTCATAACCTAAATTGATCAGGTTTAAATTAATCCAATTAAATCTTTCTACCCCGAATTAAGTCGAAACCCTAGTCTTTAATTACTACGTCCAATTAGATCTCACAAAGTTTGTATCTCATATTCGTCACCCTCGCCGAAGTCCTAAAAGGTTTAGCTACGGGTGATTAACTTGGACAAGTAGAACGAAACGAACATGATCAAAATAGAAAATAAAGTGCGAAAGTATGAAAACATGTAATGTAAACTAAAGTGCGAAAATCTTAAAAGCAAGAATACCGAAACCGTAAACTTGAACGAAAGCTTGAATTTAAATTGGAAATCTGAAACGAATGCTGAAATTCTAAAGACGAAAGTTGAAATTAACTAAACTAAGAAAGCAATAAAGAGTGTTTGAATTCTTGATGCTGAAATCTAAACCTAAACTATGCTATGGGACTAAGACTGGCAATGTAGGAGAACGAAACTAAAACTAATGAAGAAGCGTTGAAAGGTTGTGTAGAATGCTCTCGACTCCAGCCCCTTTATATAAATCTTGGAACTTGACTCCAAAGGAAATAATATCTAGGGCATATCTTGAGTTTCTTGATCTCCAAGACTCCTTTTCCTTGTATAATTCGGCTCTAAGATATCTTCAAGCTTCCAAATCTTTAGCATATCTTTCCTTCTCGATCTAAGCCTCGATTTATCTCCAAAACGCGCCAAAATAACTCCAAATCAGCTTCGGACCGCCACCTCATCGTCAAGTCATAAACATGTTGAAAATAGCATTTATGGACACAAAAGTGTTCAATAAACTTCAAACAGACTCAAAGCAAGTTCTAAATGTTCTCCCTAAAGCGAGTATCACACATGAAAGAAATTGAGACCGAAATAGGATTTCGTCAGTTCACAACAGACTCAAATTCTCACAAAGGCTTTTGGACTACCATACTTTTACATCCTACATGTTCGAAAATTTTATCATGCTCAAATTTAATTCAACAATGCTTCAGCAAAGAAAAATTTTTAAGGCAAGAAATGCATAATCATCAAATAGCATAAGTCATAGTAGCTCAAATATCTAGTTCATGGAGAATCATCAAAATCATAACAATACAGACCAAATAAATAGGGTTCAAGATTCTACATACGCCCCCCCCCCCCCAACCTATCTACGAGCTAGTCCCTAGATGAAAATAGAGTGACACAAAGAAAATTGGGTAAACGAATCTTCCCTGATGTCTAAGTGATGTTCGGTCCATCTACATATGCGAAGCTTGATCAAGCAGGCTCAAACCCAAAGTTAATCCCCACCGTATCAGCTCCACGACTGCTCTGATATAGCTTATTGTGCATTAAAAATCAATAGGTGAAGATATATGTCACTTTTCCTCCTCAGATTTTTTTTTCAAGTTTATGGAAAGTAATAAATCTAACTAAGAAAACTAGAAAAACTCACAAAGGTGGGTTGCCTCCCACGAAGCGCTATTGGTTAGAGTCGTTGGCTCGACTTTGCTGAATCAGATTAGAAACTTCGCGACTTTGGACGCCCGACTACAGCCTTGTCGAACGCCTCCTTCGATGATGCTCCACAGACATCCTTCACCTTGAAATGTTTTTTGGTTCATGGATTCATCAACTTCACCACACCATGCGAAAAAACGTCCACCACATGAAATGGTCCGGAGAATGTAGAACTTGGGTATCCTGGAAAAACTCTAGAACCATCGTCATATAAAAAAACTTTAAGACCAGGATAGAGTGTTTTACCCAGCGTCCTCTTCCCACAAACAGCTTTAGTGCGTCTGACATAGATGGTTTTCTTCGGGAATATGTATTTTTTATCTTCAACACATTCATCCAATTTCGAAACACCAACATCAGTTGACTCCTCATCCAATAATGTGTTTATTCCTAATCCCTCTGTACCATCAGAATCCTTCACAACATCATATGCAGGCTGCACAAAGTTAACTTCAGCATTCAAGGCATTAGTTCCCAATGTGGTTGGAGCTAGTGCTTTGAATTCTGTAATCTCCCCCAAGACTTCCATCCTCACAGTTCATGATGGTACATCAACACAAGTCCTAGTGGTTGCCATGAATGGCCTCCCTAGGAGGATAAGCTGGTCACTTAGCCCTCGAGAAGTATTATATGCATCAAGAACAATAAAGTCAACTGGAACAATAAACCTGTCTACCTTTACCAACAAATCTTCAACAATCCCCATTGGGGTCTTCACCGAGTTCTCAGCAAATTGAAGCCTCATAGGTGTAGGCTTCAAATTGTTAACTCCCAACGTTTTGTAGACAGAGTAGGGCATGAGGTTGATACCAGCTCCAAGATCTAGCATTGCTCGTGTAAATCTATCCTTGCCCATAGAGATAGTAATGTCGAATCTTCTAGGATCTGCTAACTTGAGCGGTAGAGCCGATATATCAACAACGCCCCCTGGGCTAACCTGCCCATAGGAAGATTTGTACTATGCTCGTAATCCTTTTTATTGGTGATGAGCTCCTTGAAGAACTTGGATTGCCTTAGAATACTCTTAATAAGGTCTAAGAGTGGTAGATTGATGTTCACTTTAGAAAGCATATTGAAAAGGGTAGAGAATTGCTTATCTGGCTTGCTTCCTTTCAGACGCCCGGGAAATGGTGGAGGAGGCTTGTATGGGTTACTCGTCTTGTGTAAAGTGAGTTTTTCTACATGATCCTTCTCTTTTCCTTTGGCTTGTTCAGTCAAGGCTTCTTCATCCTCTTCGACTACGCCATCCTTCTTGATTTTTTCCTCAAGGGGTGAGTCTTCAGGAATATAATCTGGCTTCTCAATCTCCTTGTCATTCCTCAATACGTGGATAGCCTTTGCTTGCTGTGTTTGTCCAGGTAGTTCCCCTTGTTGCATTTTAAGCAAAGTAACTTCCCGTGCTAGCTGGCCAAGTTGAGTCCCCAAATTTTTGGAAGTTGCTTCCACGTTCTTGACAGAAGTGGTGAGTGTCTCCATTTGCTCCCTAAAACTCTTCATAAAGGAGTTTAAGGTGTCTTGCAAGATGGCAATGGAATTATGTTCAGCTTCCTCAATCTTTGGCTGAGGGCGACAAGATGATGTGCCTCCAAAGTTCTGCTGCTGATTAGCATTCCTTCCTCCATAATTCTGGTAAATCTTAAAGTTGGGAGTGTACCCTTGCTGCTTATGGACAAAATTTTGTTGCGGCCTCTGATATTGCTTTCGCTCCTCCCATTCCGGATGTCCTATGTCTTGTTTCCAATTAGCTTGTTCCTCTTCAAATTGGCTATGGATGATGTTAAACTGACATTGGACAGTTGAGTGTTGTGGATCATCACAAATGGTATAGACCTCGCCAATCTTTGGGGCTTGCACTTGTGCCTGCTTGAGGGCCTTGATTTCTTGTTTAAGTAGTTGAAGCTCCTTGATAGTAACATCTGCGTGCGCAGCCCGCACATCCTGCGACCCACGTTGTCTCATACTCTGACTTCTTTGTATGGAACGAGCCTTCAATGTCTCAAAAAGCTCATGCAATGCACTCGGGGTTAGTGCAAGAATGCCTCCGGGAGCTATGTTGTCAACCATAATCTGACATGGCAAGAGCAATCCATTATAGAAGAACTCATTCAGCATCGCGACCTGGTAATTATGATGTGGGCATTGGATGAGGAGTCCCTTGAATCTATCCCAAGCTTCATGGTATGTCTCATTGTCAAACTTGGAGAAAGTAGCAATCTGCTGCCTCAACTCGTGGCTCTTGCTTCGGGAGTAGTATCGCTCAGTGAATGCTTTGAACACATCCTCAATTGTTCGCAAAGAGTTAGCAGGTAGTGTGTTCAACCAAGTCTTAGCCTTATCCTTCAAAGTGTAGGGAAACAATCGTCTTCCCAATTGATCAGTAGTGAGCCCGCTGAGAGGAAGAGTCCAAAATGTAGCATAGAACTCCCTCATATAAGCAATAGCATCTTCAGTTGCTAGCCCGTAGAAAGATGGTAGCATATCGTAGTAGATATGCTTCAGATCATAATTCCTTGCGGTCTCCTCTAGGACAATACAGGTGGTATTGGCTCCAAGTATCGGCCTTGTGTTTTCTACCTGCAACTTCTCTGGTTCAGGATTGTTCCCAATTAGCTCCATTGCAATTTTGTCTTCCGGTTTTTTCCTCGTAACTTGAGTCCTCACTCTGTGTCTGTTATCGATAAAAGGCGCAAGTTCTGGATTTTGCGACCTTCTACCGTGCATAAACCTACAGAAAACTCAAAGAGGAAGACTCGACACAGTAAAGAAAAGAAGAAATAATAACCAGCGTAAAAATAAAATCTAAACAAATAAACAGCTGGTAAAAAGAATAATCAAAACGACTGAGTCCCCGGCTACGGTGCCAAAAACTTGATGAACAAATTATAATTCTCGCAAGTGCACGAATCGGTATAGTACCTAATCTGGCAACTCCCGAGGTCGATCTCACAAGGACTCAGCTGGGTTCTAATTACTCTAATTATTTAACTATCTACTTGGTCCTAAACTGGGTTTGGTTTATTCTAAACTATGAAATTAAAATAGCAAGAAAGTAAGAAAACAAGTAAAAGCGAAGAAAAGTGGGTTAATGGGTGTGATTTCAAGTTTGATGAAGAGTGCGGAGGTTTAGTAATCACTATGCCTAAGATGATCGATTCATTCCCATTCTCTAGCTAGTATTTATGAATTTCTTTTGTTGGTTCATCCACAGAGGCTCTAGGGATTCCGTATGATGGCGGGAGATCTATACTTTATAATCCTAAGGGTCAATCAAGTGATCATATCATGAACCTAAGGATCGTATCATGCTCAAGGATTTAAGGAACCATCTAAACTATCCCAAACCAATGGTGACAATCTAGACACTTAATTGCAGGTCTAAATAAATAACTGGGTATGATGCGCCGTATTATCTATTACCTATGTTGGTCCCGAGTGTACGGTCAGGTGTAGAGGGGGGGGGGTGAATACACCTGACACCGATTTTCTAAACTTTGAACACGAACAGTCCTGTTCAGGAAAGTGTCGTACTGAAATAATTCAGCAGACCAAATAGCTGTTCTGAATCGTGTGTGGCAAAGAGTCTGACTCTACTGAGATCTGCTAGCTGACTGAGTCAGAATTCAGTATCAAACAGGTAGAGTTCAGCGGTGCGGAAAAGTGTAGGCCCAATTCAGTTGAGTGGAAAAAATGTTTTAGCAAGTCTCAGTTCAGCAAATAGACAGTTCAGTATGCTGAGACAGTTGTATGATTTTAAAGTAGGTTTTCAGTATGAACAGTAAACTCAATGCAACAGTAATCAGAAAGCAATAACAAGACACATATTTTTAAAGTGGTTCGGATAT
Organism: Lavandula angustifolia; assembly: GCA_028984105.1. NCBI lineage: Eukaryota > Viridiplantae > Streptophyta > Magnoliopsida > Lamiales > Lamiaceae > Lavandula > Lavandula angustifolia. Next base: position 16,749,911 of record CM054819.1, read on the forward strand.
CAATCGATCCTACGTCCACTGTCCCGAAAAGTTCAGGAGGCTATTTATTATACTGAGTTAGTCTCAGTCAGCTTGTGCACAGGACAAAGCCGTGGCTTGGGGATTATACTGAGCAAGTCCCAGTTTACAAAGGCATCAAACTAAAGTGTTTGACAAACTTCTCCAACTATGAAGGAGTCCTTTTATAATAAGGATTGGGTTCAAATATGAACTCCTTCGTCTAAGCTATAAGTATATTCTGTTAAGCTTAGGGTTAGAGGGATAGGGAATGAGAGAGTGGCTTCTAGATCGACGAACAACTGAAATAAGCTTTAGGTTCGTGTATCGTCGATTTGGATACTAGAGGCTATGAGCTGAGAAGGTAGTCTTTCGCCGGAGATAGATCTTCAAATTCTTGCGGAAGACTTAGGGTTTTCTGGTTCTAGCTCGTTTGAATGCTTGTGTTTATTTTCGTCATTAAGCTTATGCGCATTCGTCTCTCTCTCTTGTGTCCTCTTCTCTCTTTCAAGGCTTGAAATGTCCCTCTATTTATAGAGCATAGATTGGAAAAGATCCGTTGGAGACGATCTTCCTTTCTCTCTCTTTTGGTAGTTAACGGCTCTTTTTGAAGGATGTAATAGTGTCCTTTCCCTCCTTTTCTGGAAATATGTTGACTTGCAGCTTTAGTAGGTAGAGACACGTGTATACTTGTCATTTATCGAGGATTATGGAGTGGTTGAGACGGAACAGACTTCGAGGCATACTGAAGCTGAATTCTCTCTTCCTCGTACTTGACAATACTGATTGTATATTCAAAAAGGTGTCTGACAGTTCAGAAGACTGTCTGCCGTTGCTGAGTCTGATCTTCATTCAGTAGAGAGACAGCTGAGGGTACTCTACTGATGGTCAGCTCTGAGTTTAGTGAACTACTCTCGCCGAGTTCGGTTCTGCGACTCCTTCGCATATCTTTGCTCTCGCCGAGTCCAAGAAATACCGAGTCTTCTACTTCAGTGCCGAGGCCGATAAGCTACCGACCGCCTTAACCGAGCAGCACGGTGTACCGAGTCCGAAACCTCGGAGACAAAACAATTACACGGGAATGGTTCATCAATCAAGATAGGGTTTTGGGATCTTCAAATCTTCGAGATAGGTACAGAGCACGAGGCTACCGAGCTTACGGTCAGTGCTTCGAAGACAGAATCATTTCCCACTAAGTATAACAGTGCTGAGGATAAAATCATCACCCAACAACCTATATTCTCTATAATTATCTAAGATGATGGTCAGTCACATTAAAGAATCATAGAGAAATCAAAAGCAGGCTCAACAATTAAGAAACAAAACAATTCATTCATTGAAAAACTAGGGTTTAAATCAATTCATCAGAAACATAGATCCTGTTAAACCCCCACGCAAGATTTAGCCACTCGTATTCATAGGAAAACATTCACAAGATATGCAAAAAGAATCCATAGAATTCAAGTATCAAAAACCCTAAACAAAACTTAGAAGGAATAATACAACTTAAAATCTAGCGGATTGATCCTCGCACTTGGTTCTCGGGTTGTGGTCTTCAATCTTAGTCTTGAATCTTCAACGGAGGGATGCCTTGGGTGTTTCTCTGCTTTGGAGGGTGGAAAAAGTCGGAATTATGGTCTGTGGTCCGAAGGAAAGAAGTCCGGAAGGGTTTATATAGGTTTCGGGCCGAAAAAATCATTTTTGGGCTGTAAAAGATGCGGACCGCGGTCCAGCACAAAAGGCGGAGCGCGGTCCGACCTGTTCTGTCCGAAACGCTTCATCTGCAATTTCCTGCACTGACCAATTTTTGGAAAAACGCAATATCTCCTTCGATAACCGTTGGATCTTAACGAAACTTGTCCACAATGTCCCTAACGCATAGAACTACGATGTGGACGGTGGAGATCGGATTCTAAGAACGTTAGATCTGTCTTCCATGCGATTTCCCAACTGCCTTGTTACAAGAGCTCTAAAATACGGTTTCTTCAACATCCGGCTTCAAATCCTCTTCATTATTCATCCAAACAACTCCATCTTTGCCAAAAATGCATCAATGGTCATGGTTTCTTTCATTTAGGTGCCAAATACCACCAAATATGCTCAAAACGCGCGAGAAACCTACAAAACCAAAAACCATCGAAAGTATACAATTCCAAGCAAAACAAAAGCTAAAAATAGATGGAAAATGATATAAATAAGTTTAAAAAGAACACGATGAGATGGTATAAAAACCACTCGTCAAGATCCTAAAACTTGTCCTGTACCCGTAGTGTGTTTTCGGACTTGATGATGTAATAGGTTAGACATGTTCTTGTATTCATTACTTATTTTGTCTAAATCCTGTAAGGGGTGTTTGTTGGTCTGAACTTCAGTAGGAAGTTAAATTCCAGAACCCCGTGTCATCAGTTTGTAGAGCTCGTGTCATCAGTTTGTAGAGCTCGTGTCCTCAGATCCACCAGCTGACTGTTCTCAATAGAAGATTAGTATTAGCAGACCTTCGTTGAAGACACAGTACGAAGAGCTCAGTACCTTCAGAGTCACCAGCTGACCGTTATCAGTAGAAGACTTCTTTCAGCCGACTTAGATGAAGAAGTCAGTATGATCGATCCAGATCTACTGAATCCGACAAGGAAACAACTGCCCGACCATTATCATTCGAAAGTCAGCAGAGTATATTCATACGAGGATTAGTGAGAGTCAACTCAGATGAAGACTGATGTCTGAAAAGTCTCACCTACCACAAACCTCGGCCAATGAGAAGCAACCAAAGCCTTACCTGCTCTGACACTAAAGCTGTTGTCATGTACAGAAGCCAACCACTCTGCGGCGCTACTTCAAAAACTTATGGCCGTTTTCTTTGAAAGTTTGTGACACGTAGTATCGTCCTCTCCAATGGATACATGCTTGGGTCACGACTATAAATAGAGAAGAGTTTCCAAGCTCAACACACGGGACATAAAAGGGAATACACGCTCACAACATTCAAGCTCTCTAGCTCATTCAAACTAATCCAGTGAAGAACTTGCTTAGTTGAAAATCAGTAGTTCTTGTCTCTAGAGATTCTTTAGTTCTCTCTTCTCTATCTAAGCTCCACTGTTATATCCATATCTTAGAACCTTCGAAGGAGTTCACTTTCTGTGAATCGTTCTTATTGTAAGAACTCCTTCATTGTTAGAGAAAAATCCCCTCCCCTTCAAACTTCGGTTTGATTTGTAAAGTCACTAAAGACTATAACTTAGAAGGGTTTGTCCAGCGTACAGATTCCTTGTTGAGGCTTCCTCAGATTAATCAACAAGAACTCCTGTTCTGCAGGACCGTGGACGTAGGATCCTGCGTATCCGAACCACGTTAAAAATTTCTTGTGTTATTTACTGTTTTATTGCATTGTTCTCAAACCGATTCACAATCTCATACCTTGCATAAAACGTATTTAAAGTGCACCAGCCAAAACAACTTTGGTTTGCGAAAACACGTTTTCAAAAGAGACGAAGTCTAACAGGACCCCACACTTATCCGCACTGAACTCTCCGACTGAGCTCTCAATACTGACAAAAGTCAGTAGGACAGACTCAGTAGTTGAGACACTCTGACCTGCGATCAGAAGGTTATTATTTGGCACTGTTCATCAGTCGCACTCTACAGCTCAGCTGTCCTTCGCGTTTGAGGAAAAACTTGTACTCTTGTGTATTCACCCCCCCCCCCCTTTACACCTGACACTCATCTCCGGACCAACAATTGGTATCAGAGCGGTGTTCTCATGATCATCGTTTCTGAAAACTATTGGTCTACTCGAACAGATCCTGAAAACGTTTTCACTGCACAAGCATCTCTTCATACATCCTTATACTCTCATCTACAATGTATGATATGTCAGGTATTAGGATGGTACCTATGTTCTCGGTGGAGAACTATACGGTATGGCGCGTGAGAATGGAGGTGCACCTTACATCACTGCACGACAGCATGACAGGCGTCCTTGAGACAAGACCTATCATTCCCATGATTGACAGCATTCAATATGCAGCTGTGGGAGGTGTAGGAGCACAAACAGGTGCTAAGGTTGCCAAAGACAAATATGTCTTCATGCTAGAAGAGAAGAAGTTGCACAACCTTGACCGAGTAGCGCGGAATGTAATCTTGACAACGCTCAGTGACTCACACCTCGGGAGAGTGCAAGATTGTAAAACGGCAAAAGAACTTTGGGATGCCCTGGCTGTACTGAGCCAAGGAACCCCGCAGATTAAAGAAAATAAGCTCGAGCTAGAGCTTCAAAAGTTTGACAACTTTGCTATGGAGTCCAATGAAACCATTGACGAGCTTAGCATCAGATTCACCAATCAGATCAATGTGATCAACGGGCTAGGGAGAACGTTCACCAACAAAGAGATGAACACCAAGATCTTGAGAGCGCTACCTCGACGGAAGTCGCTTCCTTTTTCCACTTACTTACGTCGCTCAGATCTTAATGCTTTAACTCCTGATGTTATCTTTTCAGAACTAAAGACTGAGGAGTTCGAGCATAGTCTACCCCAACGGTGCGTTAGCGCTCTAGCTGACACTCAAATCGACCATGCTTTCAAAGCAACAGTCAGCACTTCAGGAGCCAACCCCGTCTCTGCTAGCAAGACAGTAGCTGCAGAGGTTGAAAAGGATTACGAATCACTTAGGAAAAGTGATGAAGTTTGGCGATGACTGATGACTGAACAATACCTGGGAGCCAAGGAGAAGTTGGAAAGCATGCTTAGAGCTTAAAGGCCAGTCGCCACGAAGGAAGGACTCGACTATACTCACGAAGCTTCCACCTCTACTTCAAAAGGCTCAGAAATGTTGTCTGATAGGTTCGTCAGAGGAAAAGTTCAGATCACTGAACCTACAACTCAGGCGAAAAACAAACAGAAGATCATCGCACCTCAGCCGAGCAACAAGAACCAACTGACCAAAAGTTCTAGCCCCAGGTGACCACGATCGAATTCAGGGGGAACTAAGAAGGTCAGATGGGCAGAGTAATATGGCGAGCCACTGTATGAGCATCCAGCACAGTTTGGTTTGTACTATTATGAGTCCAGGGTCAGGAGGAGCACAAAACCTCAGAAGAAGAAAGTTCATGAACCCAAAGCTGCCAGAAAGTCAGTATCTCCAAAGTTAGTGGAGAAGAAGACTGACAAGGTTCTGAAAACAAGGTCTCTAAGACTCCTAAGGTCGCCAGACAGATTTGGGTCGCGAAACCGTCGACTAACGCTTAAGGACCCAAATTGAACCAAAGGGTACCTAAAATTGTTTCTGTTTTGCAAGTGCATAAGGACCATTGGATCGTGGACAGCGGCTGCTCGAGACATATGCCTTTTCAAAAGAGGCTGCTGACCAATTACGTATAAGAAGATGGTCCCAGAATTGAGTTCCGTGACAACTCAAAAGGCTATACAAGGGGATATGGAACACTGAACATTGGGACGGCTTCAGTTCCAAGAGTAACATATGTTGAAGGACTTCAACATAATCTCCTTTCTGTCAGTCAATTTTGTGATAATCTGAATAGAGTTATCTTTGACGCTGGTTTCTGTGATGTTGTTGATAAATCTACAAGGAAAATAGTGTTATCAGGTTCACGGAAGAAGAACATCTATGTTGCTAATTGGAACATCGCTAAACCTGAGGCTTGCTTACTTGCCTAGACGAAATCAAATGATAAAAATCGATGGTTGTGGCATAAGAGGCTCAGTTACTTGAACTTCAAGGCAATGAACAAGCTAGCCAAGAACTCAAGAGTCAGAGGACTGCCCAATGAAGTTTTCATCAAAGACAAAAACTGTGAAGCGTGTTTGAAGGGAAAGTAGACAAAGAAAAGTAATCCTCCAATACTGTCACCTTCTACTGATGGAATCCTTCAACTGCTCCACATGGACTTGTTTGGGCCAGTCTCTCCAGTGACCATAAGAGTAAAGAAGTATGCCCTCGTCGTTATTGACGATTATTCAAGATATACGTGGGTCATCTTCATAGCCAACAAATCTGATGTCAAGACTGAGCTGCCGATACAGCTGAAGAAACTCAGTGTGGAAAAGGACATCAAGATTCAGAGAATTCGCTCAGATAGAGGGACAAAATTTCTCAACTCAGTCATAAAAGAGTATTGCGACAAATATGGGATTCAACACGAGACTTCAGCAGCTCGCACTCCTCAGCTGAACGGTCTTTTTGAACGAAAGAACAGAACAATAAAAGAAGCAGCAAGAACGCTCCTAACAGACTCTGGACTACCCTCAAAGTTCTGGGCTCATGCTACTGACTCCGCCTGTTACACTCAAAATCGCTCACTACTTACAAAGTATCACATGAAGACACCATACGAACTATGGAAACGGAGAATTCCTTCTATTTCTCATTTTCATATCTTTGGCTGTCCTTGCTTTATCCACAATAACGGGAAGGATCAGTTAAAGGTCTTTGATAGCCACAACCACTCAGTTCTGTCTTCGTTCCGTGCTATCAAACAAGCTTCAGGCTCCACGGATTTCTAATTAGCCACATAGATGTTCTTCTTCCGCGTTCCTGATAACATTGTTTTACCTGTAGATTTATCCAAGACATCACAAAAACCAGTGTCAAATATCACTCTTTTGTTGTTGTCATAAAAATGACTAACAGAGAGGAGGTTATGTTGGTGCCCTTCAACATAAGATACTTTTGGAACTATAGTGGTTCCAATATTCAGTGTTCCGTATCCTCTCATGTAGCCTTTGGCATTGTTGCTAAACTCTATCTTGGGTCCATCTTCAGTGATGTAGTATGTCAGCAGTGTCTTTTGGTACGTCATGTGTCTGGAACATCCGCTGTCTACATACCATGGGTCTTTTTGTACCCGCAAAACAGAAAAATACACATAGGTACCCTTTATGTTTCTTTTGGGTCCTTCGGAGTTAGTGGTTTCACAATCCAAATCTATCTGACTACTTTTGTAGTCTCAGAAAGTTTCTTCCCTGACCCGTCAACATACTTCACTGAAGGGCTCAGTGATGTTGACTCCTTCTGCTTCAGAGGTTCAGTAGTCCTGATCTTCTGCTTAGCTGAACTCTTAACTTTCTGAGCTGATTCAGTTTCTTTCATCTGGACTTTTGGTGCCTTCTTGACTACTGGCTTGTAATAGTAACTTCCGTACTGAGTAGGATGAGTCAGAGTCAGAGGCCCATGTTGATCTGCCTATCTCACTGAAGTTCCCCCTTGTTGCTTCTAACTGGGAGGTTGCCCCTTGTTGCTTCTGACTGAGTCAGAGTCAGAGTCAGAGGCCCATGTTGCTTCTGATTGGGAGGTTGTGAGCGAGATCTGCCAGACTTCTGATAGGTGGGATGAGGTACATTCACCTTTTGCTTGCCTTTTGTCAAAGGTTTCTGGGGTTCTGAACGTTCAGTACACCCTTTGACAAACCTATCAGTAAGCTTCGCTGCTAAATCCTGTGGAGCTGAGGTCGAAGCATCATAAGAATTGTACCCTAACCCTTCCTTATGGGTTACTGGCCTTTGACTTGTGAGCATAACTTCGAGCTTCTTCTCTGCTCCAAGAAACCTGTCGGTCATCAGAACTTTCCAGACTTCATCACTCTTCTTGAGAGTTTCGTACTTTGTCTGTAGTTCTGAATATTCCTACTTTAGTAGACCTAATTCAATGACTTTCATCGCTAAGTCCTTGGTCAGTGCTGATATCAGTCCTTCTTGCTGTTAAGACTGGGTCATCAGAGAATCATCCTCCTCTTTCGGTCTCTTGGCAAACTGAGCCAACTAAGAACCGTCCTGACTAGACTTAGAAAGTCTCTCATTTTTTGCTCTTAGGAGGTTCATCTCCTAAAGGGTCTAATTGAAATCCAAACTCATCTTAATCTGCTCGTCTAATAAGGCTTCGTAGCACAGTACAGATTCAGGAAGATCACCTGTAGTAGATAGTTTGTTGTGTGCGCATGGTGAAGAGGGTATATCAATATCATAGGAGTTTACCTCATGCTCTTCTCCAGCCATGAGACACTTCTCATTGTCTTCAACCTACCGCGATGAATGAGACTTCATCATCTGATGAGTCCATGAAGTTTTCCGCCTCTTCTGAGTCATCTGAAAGCTCTCCAGCAATGAATGCTTGGCGCTTTTTGGCGAACTTCTCTCTTCAAGCTTGTCGCACAACTCTCTCGGCTGCGCTCAGCTCTGGACACTCAAATTGGTAGTGTCCATCCTTCTTACAGTTGTAACATGAAGAAGGTCTGCTTGGTTTCGATTCTGACTTTTCAGGCTTCGAAGCAGATTCTTCATTCGTGCATTCAGAGAGTTTCGATTTATGATCTCCTTTAGAAAGTGATTCATACTTACCTCGGGATTTTTGGTAGGATTTCTTCAGCTTTATTCTCTTATCCTTCTGTCTCTGGTATTTAAGGTCCAGCAGAGCATATCGTTCAGCCAAGGTTCCTTCAGTAGGAATTGAGACTGAGCTTGTTGACGTAGTCTGATTGCTCACTGCTGCTTGTGGAGTACTGACTGATGCCTTTAGGGTATGATCATGTAGAGTGTCAGCTCCATCCCTTATCTTGTAAGGTAGACTGAACTCTAACTCCTCTGTCTTTAATTAAGAGAAAATATGATTAGTAGAAACAAAATCAAGGTCAGAGTGTCGAAGATACGTGGCGAATGAACTCCATCGTCCTTTAGGCGGTGCCTGCAGTATCTTCAGGTTCATCTCATTGTTCGAGAGCGTCTTCCTTAGCCCGTTGATTGAATTCATGATCTTGGTGAATCTGTCGTTTAGATCTTCAATCTTCTCATTGGGCATGAGGGTGAGTCTCTCAAGCTTCTGGAGCTATAGCGTCAGTTTGTTGTTCTTTATCTTCTGAGTCCCCCGAATCAATAACGCCAGCGCATCCCAGAGTTCCTTCGCGGACTTGCAGTCCTCAACCCTACCTAGATAAGAATCACTGAGAGTTGTTATAATAGCATTACGAGCAACTCTATCTAGATTGTGAAGCTTCTCCTCTTCCGACGTGTATTCAGATTTGTCTTTGGCGACCATCTCCCCTGTCTCGGCTCCACCTTCCTTGATGAATTTGACACTGCTAATCATAGGAATGATGGGACCGATTTTCAGCACATCAGACATGCTGTCGTGTAGTGAGGTCATATGCGCATCCATCCTGACTTGCCATACTCCATAGTTCTCTACTGAGAACATGGGTACCATCCGGATCCCTGACATATCAGACATGTTAAAAATAATGGGTTAAGGATGTATGAAGAGATGTTATGCTGTGAAAAACATTTTCAAAAGGATCAGTTCGAGTAGACTAGTTTCAGAAAACAAGAGTCAAAAGAACTCCTGCTCTGATGCCAATTGTTGGTCCCGAGTTAAACTTTCAGGTGTAGGGGGTGAATATACCTAAAAACCTTTTTCTCAAACTCATAATGCGATTAGTCCGTTTCACGGAAGATGTCTACTGAATAGATTCAGTAGACTAAGAAAGTTGATCTTGATCGCGCGGACAGAGTGACTGACAGTACTGAGGTCTGCTAGCTGACTGATGTAAGAATTCATAACCATTCAGTAGAGGTTCAGTAGCGTGCGGAAATGTGTAAGCCCGACTCAGTTTGTTTCGAAAATGTTTGTTTACAAAAGTTGTTCAGTAGATTAGTGAGATATTTTCACTTTGTACTGAAATAGCAGTTGTATGATTTTGTAAAGATATTTTTCAGAATGAGCAGTTATATCTGCAACAATTAAACAACACAACAGCTTTTTAAAGTGGTTCGTATACGCAAGATCCGACGTCCACTCGTCGCGAACAAAAACAGGATAATTTTATTATACCGAGTTAGTCTCGATAAGTTTGTATGCGGGTCAAACTTTTACTTGTGATTATACTTGAACAAGTCTCGGTTACTGTGGTCAAACATTTAAGTTTGAATGTATTTCCAACGATGAAGGAGTTCTTAACACCAAGAATAATTCAATAAATGAACTCCTTCGATTTAAGCTATAGATTTTACAATGAGCTTAATGTTAGAGGGTGGGAACGAGAAAGGCTTCTAGAGCGAAGAACAAAGAGGAATAATCAACTCTGGGTTCGTGTTCTTCAGCTGAGTAATCACTAAGTGTTCTAGAGCTTTGAGTCTTTGAATGCTTGAGTTCCCGTAGGGTCACTTGTGTGATCGTGTAGTGCGACTTGAAGGATCACGACCTTCCCTCTATTTATAGTAGTGAGTGTGGATAGATCTGTTGGAGACGAAACAGTCCACGAGTCACTCTATATAGGTAGCAAACGGCTCCTTCCTTTGAATTCTGTAGAGTCCGCTTCTTTGCAGAAAGTGGTTGACTTGCAACTTTTGTCGGATACTTTGCCAGCTGGCTGCTTGTCATTGGTCGAGATACAAAAAAGTGGTTGAGATATTCAGACTTCAAGGTTGATACTGAAGCTGACTTTTCTCAGATGTACGACCTCGGACCACTCTACTGAATCTAACTTTGAAGTCCACTGTCAGTTAAAGCAACTGACATGCCGTTGATGAGTCTGACCCATAGGTTCAGTAGTATACTCCTGTTGAGTTCAACTCTACTGAGGGTCAAGACTCTGAGTTCAGTAAACTGCTCCTCTTGAGTCCACTTAACCGACTCTTGAACACCTTTCAGTATGCTGCTCCTGTTGAGTCCAGCCATACTGAATCTTCACTCTATGGCACTGCGGCGGATAGTCTACTGATGGACAGCAGACGGAACTACTGAGCCGGACCATGCTGAAGGCGGGTCTACTGAGTCTGAAAAACTCAAATACAAGGTGTTAACTTTTATACATGAATGGTTCACCAATCAACATAGGGTTTTGGGATTAGCTAAATCTACTACTGAATCATCTCCCAACATTTACCCTACTAATAATTGTCGGATCCTACTTTATTCATTCATAGCTGGCTGGTAAGATTTAGTTGACAAATATTCACCAAAAAAAAATGTAGTATATAAATTAGTAAGCAAATTGGCGTCAAAGGTAGGGGGACTAAGTGGTTTGTTTCGAATCGCGAAACTGACGGAACCGAATCGAACCGAAAATTATGGTTCAATTGATATTTTAAGTAATCTTTTATAATTAATTCGGTTTACGATTTCAAAAGATATTTCAAAAGATTAGGAAATGCTCGAACCACACCGAACCATTTTTATGCCAATTTTTTGATTCTCTTGTTTTTATTTCTGTTATGCATTTATAGAACATGGTCTCTTGAGTGTATGTTATTCTTGTTGGAAAAATCGTAATGAAAGGAAAATTAATTGCCCAGTTGACTTTCTACGGGCAGTCAACTTTGACCGCAAAATCGAGCATTGAAACGTATCATTATTTCAAAATAAATTATATAGCATTGAACTACATTCTGAGTACATGATCGTAGTGTATTTTATTTCTCAATTTCAATTTTTGGTAAATGAAAAATAATGGCTCGAAATTTATCGTGGAAACTAATTTATTAGTATAACTTGCCTATTGTAGGTTTTGGATTGTTTACCAATTTAATGAACTAATCAATGTCCCACATAGATTATTGACATTGATTAGTGTGGTGTATAAGTCCATAGCATTTAGTAGGGAATAACAAAGTGATATATAATGGGCTTAAGCACACACATGTTTATGCACGTTAGTCTTTTTTTTGCTGATCATCTCATCTGTGGTGCGCCGCACCGCAACCACAACCGAGATCACTCTTGGTACATCAGATCTTCCCTTTTTAGAAATTGCCAGAACAAGATTGTTCAGCAGCCTCTCCACCACTCCTTCCACTCGCCCCATGATCTTTCTGTCTTAATGGCTGCAGTATTTACTCCAACAACTCTTATGTTGGGCGGATGGAACCTATAAATAAGCAGTGTTGCATTTCATTTCATCACACCATGTCAAAGCATTCTGCAACGTAGTATTCTAGTGTTCTTAAGCTATCCAGTAAGCTTTTATCTTCGCCGGAGCTCTAAAATCTGTGGTGCTGCAATCTTCGAGACAAATGTCGTTTTATTTTTGGGGATGATACGCCGGAACCCAGAGCACTATCGGAACATAATTCGTCTTGCAGAGAAAGGCCTCCTCGACTCAGCGTATTGATTTTCGAATTTCTGTTCTTGTCCCTTTTTTCTTGTCCGACTTACCCATTTTGGTTATAAGAGCATCCACACTGCTAAGTTTTTACCCATCCATAATTATGGATGGATGATTTACCGCGTTGCAGAAAAAATATAGATGGAGAGAGAAATTTCAGCGTTTAAACCATTGGACGAGGAGAGAGAGTGTACTTGTGGACCCTCATCACCTTTTTTTGTCGGCAAAGTAACTCTTTCTTCAACTGAAAGAGAAGCCTGCAAATTTTAATCAATTCAACAACAACAAATTGATTTGCCCAATTTTTTCAATTGAAAAGAGAAGCCTACAAACGATTGAAAGAGAAGCCTACAAACGATTCATACAAAAGAAGATTCAATTTTTTCCACCAAAATGATGAGGCAGGAGGAGGAAAGAGGCGGTGGAGGGAGGCAGGAGGGGGAGAGAGGCGGTGGAGGGAGGCAGGAGGGGGAGAGATCTAGAGCGGTGGAGGGAGGCAGGAGGGGGAGAGAGGCGGTGGAGGCAGGAAGGGCGGCGGCGCGGGGAGGAGGGAGAGATCTAGAGCGGTGGAGGGAGGCAGGAGGGGGAGAGAGGCGGTGGAGGCAGGAAGGGCGGCGGCGCGGGGAGGAGGGAGGGATCTAGAGCGGTGGAGGGAGGCAGGAGGGGGAGAGAGGCGGTGGAGGCAGGAAGGGCGGCGGCGCGGGGAGGCAGGAGAGAGAGCGGCGGGGCGGTGGAGCAGGGCGGTGGCGGTAGGAGATGTGGTGAGGAGGGGGAGGGGGAGACGGGGACAGAGGTGGTGAGGTTTGGGGGGAGAGAGGCGGTGGGATATATCAATTTTTTTTTTAATAAATATTGATTTTTTTGTAGAAGATAAGTAATAAATATTGATGTTTATGTAGAAGATAAGTAATAAATATTGTTGCTCATGTAATAAATCTATCAATTGGAAAAATAGCCGTTAAAAATTAGCCGTTGCAAACTAGCCGTTAAAAACTAGCCGTTGCAAACTAGCCGTTAAAAACTAGCCGTTGCAAATTAGACTTATATATGTAGTGAATGGTTCATTGTTCCTCACATTCTCAAATATTGATTCATTTCAAAGTTTTGCTACTACAAAAATGGCTCAATATTCCACAAGCAGTTCTAGTTCATCCAGTAACAACGAAGAGCAAATCAATGATCCTGAGTATGATTTGTATGAAGCGATTCTTCAACATAGTCAGACAATAATGGCAGAATATGAAAGAAGGTGTCTCCAAGCTAGGCGTCAGCCGAGAAGGTACATCGAAAGGAATCGTGAAGACGGACACGAAAGACTTTTCAATGATTATTTCACCGAGGTACCCGTGTATTCCGCTGCAATATTTCGACGGCGATTCCGAATGCGGAGAGACTTATTCCTCCGAATAGTGAGTGCACTTGAGAATCACTCGTTATACTTCCAACAAAGGAACGATGCAATATATCGTAGAGGCTTGTCTCCTCTACAAAAATGCACCGCGGCAATTCGTCAATTGGAGTATCTCCGAATGGGGGAATCAATTGCAATCAAATGTCTTTTTACATTCTGTAAGAATGTGGTGGAGATCTGGGGCAGTCAATATTTGAGAAGGCCAAATGCAGCTGACGTTCAACGTCTTACTCAGATGCACAATGATAGACATGGATTCCCGGGAATGTTGGGAAGTCTTGATTGTATGCATTGGGAATGGAAGAATTGCCCAGTCGCGTGGAAAGGTCAATTTACGAGGGGACATGGTTCTCCTACGATCGTGCTAGAAGCTGTCGCTTCCCAAGATCTATGGATATGGCATACCTTTTTTGGTGTAGCTGGTTCACGAAATGATATTAATGTGTTAAATGAATCTCCGTTATTCAACCATGTGCTCTCAGGAAATGCGCCTGAGACTAATTTTACGGTGAATGGCACACATTATAATCAGGGGTACTATGTGACAGATGGAATTTATCCAACATGGGCTACTTTCGTGAAATCTTTTCCTTGCCCAGACGATCCAAAGAGGAGTCTTTTTAAAGAAAGGTAAGAGGCTGCCAGAAAAGATGTTGAACGAGCGTTCGGGGTACTCCAAGCTCGATGGGCAATCGTTAGAGGACCAGCTCGATCTTGGTACAGGAAAAGAATAAAATCTATCATGTTAACTTGTGTAATTTTGCACAACATGATTGTTGAGGATGAGGGGGATATGGTTGCATCTTTTCCCAATGATGAAGATGATGAACCCCCACAATTCGTTCAAGGTCCAAATCCAGAATTTCGAAATGTGATTCGAACCAACTCCGAGTTACATAGCAGCGATGTGCATCACCAACTTCGACACGACTTGGTTGAGCATATATGGACTCGCTACAACAACAATTGATCGATTAATATTTTGATGTACTAGTTCATAATTTTTATTTTAATTGTTGTATTGTTTAATTTTCCATGTTATTGCAAGTTTTTAAATTATTTTTTTCCCCTTTCTTAGTATTTATTGTTTAATGAATTTATCGAAATTAATTAAGATTTTTTTTTATAATTATTTATTTATTCGAAGAGTAATAAAAATATTATTATATATTTGCTTTTGTTATTAAAATATAATGTTTGAAAAATTAAAATAGTGGGACCCAATAAAGTAAAAAAAATTATATGGATGGATGGAGGAATGTGGTTGAGTGTTTAAAAGTTGAGTGTTTAAAAAAAAGCTGACGTGGCGGAGAGAGAATGTGATGGATGAGTGTTTAAATACTTGAGCAATGCGGATGCTCTAATAGCAGCTTTCTAACCAACAATTCTATGCTGTGCATTTTCCCACGGTCTTATGAAGTTATCGAGCTGAGCACATCAATACACTCAATTTGTTATTATCCAAAACAAACTGTTGAGAATTATTCTCAATTTGTAAAATATCGATTAACCGATGCAAAACATTATTGTCGGCTCCAGATCACATGTCCCACTTACCCTGTCCCAGCACCAAAACGACGTCGTTTTGGTTCTTGTCAAAAAAAAAAAAAAAAAAAAAAGATAAAACGACGTCGTTTTGATGCTGGGACAGGGTAAGTGGGACAGGTGATCTGGTCCCATTATTGTCGTATATTCCAATTTGTCTAAACTAGAAAATTAACCAGTATGGTTTTTTGTAATCATTTTAATTGGTGAATATGGTCCGGAATTTTTTATCGTTGGTAGAATCGATTCTCAAGATTTTTTTTTTTTTAAGTCGGTGCATTTGGTTTTTCAAAAAATCGAAATGTCTAAAGAATCATGTGATTGTTTAATATATTCATTTAAAAAATATATTGATTAATAACAGATTATTTAACGAAATGAGCATTTCGACTGATCGTAAATTATTTGAGACTATTTTCACCAATAGTTTGCAGAACTCTGGCTGCTGGCTCCATTTGCTTGTTAAGACATCTTTCCGAGATGTAGTAAATACATCTTTCTTAAGTCTGATAAAATACATACAATTTATTACTGAAATGAATACTCCCTCCGTGTCACAATTCTTGTTTCACTTTTCTTTTTAGTCGTTTCGCAATTCTTGTTTTATTTCGTAAAATATAAAATTATTACAAACACTTTATTTGAAGGTCTCACATCTCTACATGCAACTAACAACTCTACTAAAATATCGCGCCTAAAAGAAGTAGAAAGAAAAATTGTGAAACTGAAAGAGTATATGATTAGCACATCAAATTTGGCTAACGGGAGACATCTTTGTAACATCCTAAAAATTGATTACGACCAAACTTGGCCAAATCCAAATAAAGGCTAGTTATAATGGTTCAAACTAGTGGGTTTTTTTCCATCGAGGATAGTCAATACACGAAAGTGTTAAGAAATTTTACATAAAAGGATTCTTATCTTATCTTACACAGATTTATAGATGTAGAAAGATATTAGTCAAGGTCGTGTTTAGTTATAATTTATGATATTATTCAATACAATTCGCATTAATAAAAAAAATCATATTTACCCCCAGAAGAAAAACCAAGCAGTATAAGCTAATCTACACTTGCAGAAATCATTTAAATGTACCAAATTTAGTTATACAAGCAAAGGCATATATAAGACTGTCTACAATATAAAGTTTACATCCTCCAACTAACCAACCTATTAACAAAACTGGAAGCTCTTTTGTTTTCCTTTCAACAACAACTAATCCGCTCCCCCAAAATACGAAAATCCGATCCAATTGTACCATCGGAGGCCTTCCAAGATCAGCATAGATACACTTGACATTGTAGCACAGTCTTACCGATCCTGAACCCCGGAAAGATGCTGAAAGCCACCTGAGGATCAGTCTCCGCGTTTCCATGGGCCTCGTTACTCACACTCTCCATGTAAACTCCACAAAACCGGCTTCCCTTGTTCACTTGAAAGATGGAGATCTCGGGGTCAAAAGAGAGGGCTAGGCAATGTAGGAGCCAAACGCGCTTAGCCATCTCACTGAAAGCCGAGAAGAGAGGTGTCTCCGGGAGATCACCCGATGCCACTGCATTCCTTTGATCCAAACAACCAAAGAGAGATGATTCCATCTTGGGATGGACAAGTCTCAAGTATTTTGTTTGACAAAATGATGCAAAAGGTGATTTAGGTTTCCATGCTAGGTAGTCTGCCGGTTTCACCGGTTTCATCTCTATGAATGTGTCGAAGAATAGGCTTCTCCGCAGTTTGTCCCTCTCGGGTATGATCCTCTGGGAAGAGAAACCAGGGCAGTTGAAACCATCGAACATTTGTTTGGACACGAAAGATTCAAATGCAAAGCACTTATGGCTTGGTTTCTTGAACGAAGTACCCGGCTCGATTGAGTTGGCTGCAGCATCCAAATCCCATCCAGCAGATTCCATCTCTGTAATCAGCAGCCTTGCAAAGCTACGAATAGATTTTAGCGTCTGCTGGTAGTTTGAAATGAAGTGTACCGGCCTCATGTCGGATAACTGAATATTGTCGGGGATGAGTAACTGCCCGCTCGAGTTCAGTTTCTTTTCCAGTGACTTGTTACCTTTGTTGGCTTCTGCTAGTTTATCCTTCATAGAGATCATCTTTGATTCTTTGTGTTTGAGCAGAGAGTCCAGCTTCTTAGCCGTGATCTCATACATCTTCAGAGTACTCTTCTGCTCGTGAATCTCGGATAAAAGCAAAGTGGTACCTGGAGAGATCTCATTCAACTTTTTCTTCTGCTTCAGTTCAGAAAGATAGTTTAGCTCTGATATAACTACCTTGTCTGCAGATTGAATCCGGTCAGCATCGTGAGGAGATTGAGCAAACTGCATCTCAGCATATGCAGCTTTAACAGCGGATATCCCAGCAAACAGTTTGGAAAGAAATGCTTCTTGGATCATCCTATCCTGCAGCTCCTCAACTTCGCCTTCAAGAGTAGGAACATCGACATGGTTGAACTGATCTTTCTTCGTTTTGTGATGAGTCTTCGTGTGTAAAGCCTTGGCAACAGCACGCAGCACTCTACTCTTACTCGGTGTGACTGCATAGCGTTTGATTGAATCCATCTGAATCAAGAAAATGATGGAAGATGATGACTAGATAAAAGCTCACAAAGAAGAAGAAAGAATGGATAAATGACTCATCTCTTATCTGAGAACGTTAAAAGCATATAAAGTTGGCAAAAGGATTGAAATTTCAATTCACAACTAGCCAACATTATGCAAATTATGATTAGGAAAGCATAATTGGAGGAATAAACAAGTGATTGAAAAGTTAGGTAAGACTATTATTCTCAATATTCTAGTACAGCAAGCAATGTTTGACCCCAGAATACAAATAATACCTTCATATGCAAATAAATACCTTTAACAACCTAGAGGAATTATTGCTTATTGTCTTTTAACAAAAAGCTACAAATATTTGACCAGATCCTGTTTAACAATTGAATGGAAGCGGCATATTACATGCAAAGTAAAATCATATGTACTAACAAACTATACTTTCAAGACAAAACAAGGTTTAAATTAGCCATGTCCCAAACAAACCTTGTCAACCAGGTTGGCAGTTGGTAGCAGTCAGAAATCTACTCATTCTTGATGGTTCATTGTTGGATGCATTAAATTAATTGTTATAATAGTCCATGAGCCAACCACAGCGTTAGGTTAAATAGGAAACAACCCAGGAAAGGTATGCTATCATTAACAGACTGTATTCCTTTTACGAGCAACTACGGTGCCCACACCACATCAACCATGGCTGAATCTAAAATATAAGTCATCCGACCACATATAATGAGTACGACAATCCACAATTTGAGAATGTGAAACTTCTATAGATGGAATGATACTAGTAACAATCAACAACCAGTCCAGTTGGCTCCAGGAAGTACTAAAGTATTAATAACAATTTAGAGCCCAGGAAAGGTAATGGAGCAATAAAGTTTAATCCTTACTTATCTCATCAGCTATGTGACGACGCAGAGCACCCAGTTTCTAGCAATGCAAAATGTTGGAAGAGCCATAAAACACAACCAGTCTACCAAATACCGTTAGGTTGAAAAGGGTAGCAAACATTTGGGGGACCAAAATAACATAATATCATTCATGACCTCCATATTTCTATCATCCAACGGATAAAACCACACCCCATAAAAATGATTTTCATCCATGCAGTCTCTGGACCCTACATTCTTCACTCACATGACTAAAAGGAAAAAAGACACAAAGTGATTATTCTTGGATCACGTGACACTCACGTGATCAGACTTACACCCTCCAAATGTTTACACACAAATTTTAACATTATCTTATACAAAGCGCGAAGTAATTGATAAACAAATCTTTGTTTTAATTTTAATCAACAAAAATATAAGTTCAACTTCCGAGAAACCTTAATTGAATGAAGCTATAGATTTTGGCTTCTGTTCACGGGTGCGTTAAAATATAAGAAACCGAAACAAGGTTGTTATTAAGAAAATGTTAAAAAGAATACACACGTCAGAATGTAGTGCTCGTTGTATGTGTCCAAGCAGGAGGATAAAGAAAGTTGGAATCTTTAAGCAGAAAAAGTTTAACCCCAAAAAATATGTAATCCTCCAAAACCTCAGAATAAAACAAGAATCCAAAAAAATGCAATCTTTACAATGGTTTCGAAAATATTAGTTCAGGGATGTTTGGAAGCAGATGAGAACAAACAAATACATTAAGAAGTTTCTTGACAAATATTTCCTCAAAAAACACCCACCTCCAACAGAAACACCTCCGTTCAAGAATTAGGCATGGACAAGATAAATATGCTGCAACTTCCGTTAGTAGAGTTGAGAGAGAGAGAGAGAGAGAGTTAATGTGTAGTTTTGCAGAGAGAGGGAGAGGGTGTCTGCAGGCGAAGGGGAAAGGCTGGACTGAAGCAGACGTAATTAGAAACACACATACTCACAGCGTGGGGACAAGGGGAGACTGTTTTGACGGTGTTGTCCTTTAGTAAAGTCGGAACGCTGTCTGAAAAACGCGGTTTCAGACGGGGATATTGTAATATTTTTATAATAGATAATTATTAAACTAAATCCTGGGATTAAGTAATACTCGTAGTACTTTTGCTGTTATTAACTCATTTGGGTGTGTTTGCAAATGTTTTTTTTTAATTACTTATTTGTTTTTTGCCTGCATAAGCAATTTTTACTCTTTGTAAAAAAATTGCTTTCTGCATTAACTTATCTAAAATTAAGTAGGAAATCTGCTTAAATTTATAAGCATCTATTGAGGTGTTTTTGATGTTTAAAGCATCATAATTTTCGGAACTACCATAAATATCTGTTTTTGAATATTAATATAAAAAAATCTCTACTTTTGATAAAAAAAACAACTTATTTTAACTTTAAGCAAAAGCAACTAAAAATTACTTATAATAAGCAGTTGCAAACACACTTATAGTAAACTCACTGTATATTAATTAGGGTGTATTTGCAACAAATTTTTTTAAGCACATGTCTATTTTTTTACTGCATAAGCAGTTTTTACTGTTTACAAAAAATTATTTTCTGCATTAGCTTCTCTAAAATTAAGCAGAAAATTTGTTTAAATACATAAGTATTCATTGAGGTTTTTTTGGTACTTAAAGCATCATAATTTTTTGAACTACTATAAATATCTGTTTTTTAATATTAATATAAAAAACTCCATGCTTTCAATTAAAAGCAGCTTATTTTAATTTTAAATAAAAATAAATAAAAAATACTTATAATAAGCAGTTGCAAACACAATCTTTTCAGTCGAACTATCTTCATGCAAAGGTTTTTGTCGATGCATGTGAGATGTAGAAGTAGGAGATACACATGTTATAGTATATACTTATTATAATAATATATAAATAAAAATGTTTTATAATAGTTCATACTGTTATTTATAAAATATTTGTAACAAGATGCAGATAAAAGATTAAGAATCAGAGATGAGACCTCTAATTTTGAGAAATAAAATTATCAAAAAAAATTGTAATTATAAAAAATATAAGGGAAATTTAACTTTTGCATGATTTGGTGACACACGCTTCAATTTGGGCCGCGTTTAGGTTAGAACCATCAGAATTAATATTTTGAAACCATAATTTTCAATTCCTTAGTAAATTAGGTACATTTTGTCCAAAATCCACATTTAATTTTATGAGTGCCTAAATCCAATTACAAACTGGGAGTCAGAAATCCAATCTTACTTATTCGAGATTTTCTAATCAATAGCTGATTTTGGTTTACATTAGTAAGTATTTATGTATTTGAGAAGGCAAACTATGCAGTAGATAAACATTCTTCTGTGTAATAGCGGACAACAGAATATATCCGTTGTATAAATTGGAGGCAACATAAAAACTTTTAATATTAGCATAATCAAACTCAGCAGATGCCTCATGTTTGGACCCAAAATGCACGAGTGAATCAAATCAATAGAAGGAGCAGAAGATACTGTCCAAAACTCAACTGCAATCTCCATTAGCTATATCTCCTTTACATTCCTCAGCTAACCAAAAGTGAAGAGTTTCATTAGCTTCCTCAGAAACCGAAGAAGCCGAGCTCGCTGGCCTTTTCCTTCTCGAATGTCTCAAAGTACTGGTATATGATGGTAACAGCAAGAAGGATTCCGGTGCCAGAACCAATTGCACCCATAAGATCTGCCAAAACTGTTAGCGCGCCAATGCACATGCCGCCAAATGCAGCTGCAGTGGGAATGTACCGGTTCAGCTCCTTCTGCAGATTCGATTCTCTGTGTCCGGGCATCACCTTTTGTTGTTCCTGGAGTAACACAGACACAGTAAATGATTATGTGGAAACTGTCACTACTTATCTCTGAGTAACACAGTAGTAGCACAAACATAAATGACAATGTTGTCATTGCCAGTAATTCTGTAATCTCTTTGAGTATTTAGACTTTGCATGGAGTAAGAAAATAATAGCAATAACTTGAATGTCAATGTTGTCACTACTTGTATATGCTAGATACAATAATCTCATACCTCAATATGACATAATAGAATCTTAAAAAGTAGGTGGAAATTACCTTCAGCTGCTTAGCCACATCTTTGGCTGAGGATCCGGAGACTTCAATCCATGTTTTTGAGAATAAAGCACATGCTGACAGCATAAACACAATATAAAACAATCCGTGGAAAGGATTGGCCAATATATCGGACAAGCTGCAAAAGTAATCAGCCAAAAGGACCAAATTAAACACATTCATCGTAGAAGGTAAATCAGCAAAGAGTTTTTAGATATTACAAACAAAGACCCTCATCATAAGGCAGATAATTACCTAGATGGTGCAGTTATGTAATAAGCAAGACCGCCAACAGGAACAGATTGGCCAGAGTATTCAGATTCTTTCCACTTTCCCAAAAGGTTTACAAGGAAATTTCCACTATACTTCCTATAAAGCAACTGCACAAATGAAAAAGCAAGCACTAGTTAGCAGCAGTATTGGAGAAAGAACAGATATCCCGATACATTAATTTAACCAAGAATAGCTTGTACCTGGGAAATGAAGTATAGATTGGACACAAGTGCAGATTGCAAAATAATGGGCATATTGGAAGTGTAGAATAGCTTAATAGGATATGAACCCTGTTGCCCCCTAGCATTCTTTGACCTAACAGGCAAAACTACACGGAACCCTTGGAAGTAAATGACAATAAGGAAGACCAAGACAGTGGCAAGCAAGTTTGTGACGTTGGGGAGGTTCTGCCGGTAGAATGCCTCCCGCAGAGCACGAACCTTGTCAGTTCGAGTTATCAACAAATGGAACAGAGCAATAACAGCACCCTCAAATTCAGCTCCACGCCCAATATTGATAAGATTTGGGCTAAATGCTTTCCAGATTATGTTTTCACTGTAAAATTTTAATAAAAATTTCTTAATAGGTACTACTGAACTCTTGTCCAGAATATATTAATGTAGAATAAGAGATATAATCACCACTTACCAAATATTAGTTGCAATGAAGAGCGAAATGCCAGAGCCTAGGCCATATCCCTTCTGGAGAAGCTCATCCAGGCAAATAACAATAATGCCAGCAAAGCAGAGCTGCAGAATGATAAGGATTGCATTCCCAACTCCAAGTTGGCCAACACTGCCATACATTCCTGAAAGAACATATGCAACAGCCTCTCCGACTGCAATTAAGATGCCTAACAACTTCTGTGCACCATTTCTGGTCAAAGAAAGCAAAAATGATGATTAGCACAACGACATACAAGCAATGATACATTTAGAAAATTAGCTGGATTACATGACAAAACATATATCTGCAATGAGATAACCTATTAAGGCAATCTTAAAATGCAAAAGATGTCAGCAAGAAGATAACTCAAGAAACCTAGTCTCATAATTTGACTCTGGGGTAATCTCATGCTAAACCATGTAGTTAGCAACAGGAATAGCTGCAGACGGAGAACAATTCACAGTTTTCAGATGCATCTATAGCAACAATAGAGACCCACAAGAATCCTCCATTCAAAATACTTTTTTACAATTTACTGAGTTCATACCACCAAACCAACATACAAATATGTAAAGACTTTTTTTAAACACTTGCAAAAGAGCACGATCCTCTCGTACGTTGTTATCAACTTCAATTATCTTTGAACCAGCTAAAAGTTGCATAACCAGTCCAGATGTCACTATTGGGGTGATTCCAAGCTCCATTACTGTGCCTCTGTTCGAGGCAAGAATAACACGCATCCAATAGAATGGATCTGCACCAGTTGTGGAATGTATGCCATACAATGGCAGCTGACTGCAGACCAGGAAAATGAACAGCGATATAACAGTGTATATAACCTTCTCTCTGAAGGGAACCTTCCTGTCTGCGCTTTGAACCTCAGGAAGAAATTAAAGGAAGGGTCTAACCAGATGGAGCACTCTAAATCGACCTCCCATTTTTGTAATTAAACGCTCTCGACAACTGCATATGACAATGTAAGGTAAAATGCTTCAGCAATATGATTGAGGACATAAATAAAACGCCATTTATTAGTCCAACTAAAAAAAAGGAGGTCATGAATCAAACTTTAAAAGGACAAAGGCAAAAAATGAACTTGACACTTTATACAGTAAAATTATTAGTCAAACCATGCTTGTTCAAACGGATCACCTTAGCAAAATTATCTCTTTTCCATAAAAACTCCTGGGCTTTAAACATTCTGCATTTTTGCCACCTTATTAAACACAAATTGTTGCACCCCTTAGAATTTCTTCTGAAGCTAAAAGCTGTCATATATTCTGGAGGGAGCGGGTTTGGGAAGGATTCTGGAAATGGAGCTGAGAAGGAAGAATGGGGGTTTGATTGTTCAATCCAGGCCGTCGATCTTATTTGTGGCTAGGATGGACGGATCAGCAAGAAGGCGCGCGTGGACGTCAATCTACCCCTCCACGTGTGATCGTATCAGCATTTAAATCCAGTTTAATTAGATGCTTTAGTTAATGATATTAGGTCACACGTATTGTGCCTATATCTACCCTTGTGTTGAGTTTATGAAATTATCAATCAAGTTATATCTTTCCTAAAGTCTCTCTTCTCCCCTCCCGATCGTCTCTAATCTCTCTTCCTCTCTCAATCTCTCTTCTCAACTGATCTCTATCGTGTTCTTAATTTCAGAATCTCTTACAATTCCTCCGTTGAATAGAACTCTCTGCCCATCGGTACATCTATTGCATCAAATATTCTCCTCTTCCGGCAACTATGTCTAACACTCCGGCGGATCTGCACCGAGTTGTTACAGTGGTATCAGAGCGACGATTCTGTGACAATCGGCAAACACTCCAACGGAAGGCGATTAGATTTGGATTTTCAGAGCATCAGTTGAAGGCGATCGAACAATCGATGACGGCGGCGTTCGAGCGATCGACTGCTCTCTGTATCAGGGAAATGAATAGAGTTTTTGATAGTTACACTCGTAGATCGGAGGCTCGCCGACTTGCAAATGCTGGCTGGTATCCACAATCTGAAACCCTCACCCTAAACACCTCCGCCAATGGAGCTCAAGAAATGGCAACGCAGAACCCATTCAATTTGCTTGGTGATGATACGGAGGACCCCTCGTTGCTCGCGGCTCAGCAAAAGATCGAGCAAAAAAATATATGTGTATTTGGGAGATAAGATAATCCTCTTGCTAATCCAAGTACATATTTGGTCAGCAGTATTTGATTAGAAGCAAAGATGAATGTCTGAGCAGTATTTGGGAGATAATCTTCTGAGTCCCAGCCTTATCTTATCTCACAAAGTACCCTGCTCAAGAAATGGCCGTAACACCACCAGCCAAGCAGCCAGCGCAGAACAAGGTGGCGGCGGCGCAACCTAAGCTCCCCTCCAAGCCGGCTCCCCCTACTCAGGCTGACAAAGGGAAGCTGGTAGATGAAGGTGAGTTTGGTTATAAACCTGGTATTTGTGACTTAGCAATCGAGGGTGTGAAATTGGATTTGATGAGTGAAATTTGTAGCTATACGGTTGGGGTTGGTGATCTCGGTGGCAGAGGTGTAGCCTGTTTGAAGAATAAGAGCAAGAATCCTGAAGATGTATGGGGAGGTGATGCTTATTCTTGGTCGAGTTTGGGGAAGCCGTGGAGTTACGGGAGTAAAGGAGGGACTACGAGTAAGGAAATTGATTATGGGGCAGGTGGAGGGGGGAGGATAATGTTTCTGGTATCAAAGCTTTTGGAGGGGGATGGCAGTGTTTTGGCAGATGGAGCAGATGCAGGTCCCAAAGGCGGTGGAGGGTCTGGAGGCAGCATATACATCAAGGCTCATAAGATGATTGGAAGTGGCTACATAAGTGCTTGTGGGGGTAGTGGTTTTGCTGGCGGCGGTGGTGGTAGGATTTCGGTAGATAGTTTTAGCAGGCATGATGAACCAATCATTTATGTGTATGGTGGAAGCAGTATTGGTTGCCCTGAAAATGCAGGTGCTGCGGGCACATTTTATGATTGTGTTCCTCGCAGCCTTACCGTGAGCAATCATCAGAACCAACATTTACGGACACACTTCTTATGGATTTTCCTCATCCGTTTCTAACGAATGTCTATATACGGAATCAGGCGAAGGTTGCTGTCCCTCTACTGTGGAGCCGTGTTCAGGTACAAGGACAAATCAGCCTTTTGCGTGGAGGAGTTTTGAGTTTTAGGCTTGCACATTATTCAATGTCAGAGTTTGAACTATTGGCAGAAGAGCTATTAATGAGTGATTCTATTATTAGAGTTTTTGGGGCTCTTCGCATGTCTGTTAAAATGTTTCTAATGTGGAACTCAAAGATGTTAATAGATGGTGGTGGAGATGAGAATGTTGCGACATCATCACTCGAGGCTAGTAATCTTATAGTCCTCAGGAATTGGTATCCATTCAAATGCAAACTTAGGTGTTCATGGGCAAGGTTTATTGAATTTGACTGGAGCAGGAGATTACATGGAAGCTCAACTGCTAGTTTTATCACTATTTTATAGCATTAATATTGGACCTGGATCTGTTCTGCGTGGACCTCTGAGGAATTCTTTAGATGAGGCCTTGAAGCCAAAACGTTATTGCGATTCACAAGAGTGTCCCACTGAGCTGCTTCATCCACCTGAAGATTGTAATGTGAACTCTTCTCTAACCTTTACCCTACAGATATGTCGGGTCGAGGACATTCTTGTTGAGGGTTTGGTTGAAGGCTCTCTTGTCCATTTCCATAGAGCCAGAACCATCAATGTCCAGCCCTCTGGAATGATAAGCACGTCCAGAATGGAGTGCCACAGTGGTGTTGGTCAAGGAGAAGTCTGGTCTTGGTAGTGGTGGTGGACACGGTGGCAGGGGTAGAATGGGCTGTTACGGTGACATCTGCGTTCAGGGTGGCATAACTTATGGAGATTCTAATTTGCCTTGTGAACTCGGCAGTGGAAGTGGTAATGATAGCTTGGAAATATCAACTGCTGGTGGTGGTACTTTGGTGATAGGTTCGATGGAGCATCCATTGATAAGTTTAAATGTTGAAGGTTCTGTTAGAGCAGATGGAGAAAGCTTTAATGGGAGCCTTCAAAAGAATAATACTTCTATTGATAACTTTGTTGGTCCCGGAGGTGGATCTGGAGGTACTATATTGTTATTTTTGCGCTCTTTGGATCTTCGATTATCAGGAAATTTATCTAGTGCTGGAGGGCATGGTAGCTCTGAAAATGCAGCTAGGAGAAGGACTCTTGGGCGTGTAGCATTAAACACTTCTGGTCCCTCAGTACTTAAGGTTGATGTTGGTGTGTTTACGATGCTTCCTACTTCCCAATGGCACATTCCTCAGTACTTAAGGTTCTTCCAAGTTTCCCAAGCTATCAAAGTGGCAACTCTTCCATTTTGTGCGGAGAATCTGCTGGAAGAAGTAGGAGAAAAAGGGAGTGAAATGACACAAGCTACGGAGGAAAATGCAGGCAAGAGAGGGGCTAATGGGACTACTGAAGTTTTTCAGAGGGGGCAACCTATCCACAAAGAAAACACACCCCAAGGCCAAGTGTCACCCCTAGCGTCGTCAAACATCCGAGTCTTGGGGACAAGACTCCTTAAAGAGGGGAATATTGTCATACCCCATTCTGGAGGGAGCGGGTTTGGAAAGGATTCTGGAAATGGAGTCGAGATGGAAGAAGGGGGGTTTGATTGTTCAATCCAGGCCGTCGATCTTATTTGTGGCTAGGATGGACGGATCAGCAAGAAGGCGCGCGTGGACATCAATCTACCCCTCCACGTGTTATCGTATTAACATTTAAATCCAGTTTAATTAGATGCTTTAGTTAATGATATTAGGTCACACGTATTGTGCCTATATCTACCCTTGTGTTGAGTTTATGAAATTATCAATCAAGTTATATTTTTCCTAAAGTCTCTCTTCTCCTCTCCCGATCGTCTCTAATCTCTCTTCCTCTCTCAATCTCTCTTCTCAACTGATCTCTCTCGTGATCATATCTCTCTCATGTTCTTAATTTCAGATTCAGAATCTCTTACAATTCCTCCGTTGAATACAACTATCTGCCCATCGGTACATCTATTGCATCAAATATTCTCCTCTTCCGGCAACTATGTCTAACACTCCGGCGGATCTGCACCGGGTTGTTACAAAAGCTAACCGATCTCTTATCTCAAGTTCATCACTACTTGTCACAAAACCACCAACTCTAGATCAGCAAACATAAATTCATAACATCGGGTCGCATTAAAAATTATTGACAAGAGAAATACTAATCTAGATTAGTTCAGTTCAAGCATTAAGACTTAATCATGCAAGATTCAAATTAAAGCAAACCTATACGACCACGAAAAACAAAAATGGCTTCCTAAGGTTTATGGATCATCATTAAAACATTACCTGTTGCGATTCTTCCTAGTACCTGAATACTTATACAGTATTTCAGATTGCCATAAATTACGGCAAGCTCTGATTTCATCATATAATATATTTTCAGGGATGAACAATTTACTCTGATTCTAATCCACTAAATTTTCGACCTAGAAAGAAAATCAGGAAACAGAAACACCACATACATTAGAGGATTACGGATTGTACACAACGAAGAAAACTGAAAAATCTGCAACGAAAGAGAGCGGAGAATATCACAAACCAGTCAAGAACGGTCCGAATTCACAAATTGGGAATCATTTCTTTCCATGATTGCTTTTTAATAGTGGGACAGTGAACTGCTGATGTGGTGTGCTGACCAAGTTAAACCAATAATACAATGACACGCCGTACGAGTATGGCTGAGTCATATTACAATGAGTCTATTATTACGTCCCTTTCTTTTCAAGTTACCTGAGTCATACACAATGAAGGGTTAGCAGCTAAATCCCCTATAGTTTTACTTAGGTGTAAATTTTCATATGTGATTTCAGAAGGTGCACAAAGCTTTTTTATGGTTTACAAAGACATTTTGTATAGATGCAAATTCCTCTTATTATTTCACGTAGGTGCACTTTGCCTCTTTATGATTGCAAATCGATGCAATCCACCTCATACACTTAGATATGGTGAAATACAATTACAAACCCCCTCATATTTTAATAAGTTTTTATTTTAATATTTATGATATCATCTTAACATATGTATTATATGTTTGATGTATCTTTGTCCAAACAAGCTGAAAACCAGGCAAAATAACATGCAAGGGCAATGTTCACTTTTTTTAAAGCCACGTGGAGGTGTACTGCACCTTTTTAAACCATAGGATGGTAAATTGCACCTTATTGAAACTATAGGGGGTTAAATTGCACATAGCTCATACAATGAGTCATACCCGAATTTACAAGTTACAATGAGTGTATCAAAAATCTCGAGCTAGTTTAGGGTTATTTATTATTATTAACTATTTATAATTCTATACTCCCTTCATCTTTTCGGCTAAGGACATTTAGATATATATTTTATGAGTTTTAATTATATTAACAAATTAACACAACTTTTAAAGAATGGTTGGTGGGAACGAATGAGAATTCATCCAAAATTTATTAAGGCATAGTTGAAGCAATTAATTTATTTTCAATTTTTTATGTTGTAATTATAAAAAATAATCTAAAGTTTTCAGAAAGTTAAGAATCATAATTTTCCGAGTTCAGAGCTGAGCGAAATCGTGTGGGATCGAAACTTTTGTTCTTAATCTTGACATGTCGTAATTTGATCGAAATTATAATTTGATCATAATTACAACATAAAATTAAATACGAGTTTTGATACAAGAGAAATGTTAGGATTTAATATAAAGAATGTTTATCATAAATTTTAGGATATAATTTTATCAGAGTGCGTATAATCAACATAAATTATTTTTTTCATCCTTACTTCTTTTTCATAATTAGTACAAGAGAATTTTTAAGATTTAAAATATGCAAATTGGTACAAATGGTCCCCAATGTTTGCTAGTTTGGATGAATTGATCCATAATTTTTTTTAGTTTATTGGTCCCTAATGTTTCCTAGTTTAGATAAATTAGTCCTTCTGTTAAATTTTAAGTTAGTCAACTATTAGGCATTTATGGAATAAAAGTTTTAGAGACAAATTCATCCAATTTTTAAATTAAATTTTAACTTTTTTTTCAAATAATTTTTTTTAATTAATTTATTTCTCCAAAAAAAAATTGGTAAGAAAAAAAATAAAAACTTAATTAAAAAATAAATTAAAGATAACCAATCAGCTAAATCTAAATTAATTAATACTCCCTCCGTACCGAATGAAACGTCCCTTACCTTTTCGGCACGGTAATTAATGCGGTAGACTTTTCAGGTAAAGAATGGTGGTCCACTTGTTAA
The DNA here is from genome assembly GCA_028984105.1 of Lavandula angustifolia. NCBI lineage: Eukaryota > Viridiplantae > Streptophyta > Magnoliopsida > Lamiales > Lamiaceae > Lavandula > Lavandula angustifolia. Next base: position 16,779,764 of record CM054819.1, read on the forward strand.
TTAAGTTACTAATCCTACTCCTATAATTTAAAATATGTATTTTTAATTAAGTCCTCCAACGTTGGGCTTTTGGTTGCCGTCCTTCTTCAACTCATGTGGGACAGAGCAAGAGCCTACGCAATCAAAGGTGACTCCACCACCAAATCAGAGGATAACAACCCGCAGCAAAATCATGTTTCTGCCTCTCTTCTACCAATTAACACTCCCACAACAAGTCTAGTTCTGAATCGGTGTATGGAATGAACATCTTTGGGGGCGTGAAGAGTTCGTCGGAAGAGGCACTCAGATCCGCGGAGATCCTGGCTTCGACGGCCTCCCTCTTCTTCCCATCCCTCTCTATACCTCGCGCCACCCGTCGCTCGAGCTTGCTCTTAGTGAATGGGTATGGAGATATCGATTCAGAAAAGACATCAAAGGCTGCTAGGTAATCTAGAGCTGGAACATAAGAGGCTTCATCGGCAGCGGCGGCGCGCCTATCGCTCAGATCTCGAGCTTTTTTCTCTATACCCGTCTCGGCAACAGTAGTATCCGACCCAACGGAATTGGGATTTGGTGGGAGAGGGAGTTCAAGCCCTTTTAGATTGCTTGATCTCATCACGGTGACAGAATAGATCTTAGAGGACGATGAGAGATTTGGTGGGAGAGGGAGGTCAAGCATTTTGGAATTGTGGAGGTGGAGAGGACGAGAACGAGGGGAGAGAGTATTTACAATTAGGGTTAGAGTAAAAAGATGAGATATGTAATAGATTAGGTAGGTGGTGGGGTGGATAGGTTTGATTAGATGTAGTGGGTCTCACTCATGTAATTAGAATGTTGTTAATTATTTCTGAAAATGGAATACATGATATTTGTCTGGGACACCCCAAAATAGAATAGGGGACGTTTCATTCGGGACGGAGTAAGTAAGAGTTTTAGGAACAAATTCATCCAATTATTAAAATAATCTTTAACTAGTTTTTTAAACAATTTCTTAATTACTTTTCATTTAAATAATATTTTTTGTACTTAAAAAAATTAATTAAATATAAAAAATTAACTAAATTTAGATTAACAAATATTTTTGTGTATCACAGTGGAAGAAGGAAACGGGTTGACGCAGCGGTTGGGGAAGATGTAGTGTTCTTCGAGGTCGGAGATGATATTGGAGAGGAGCGGCTGGATGATTTAGAGGTGGGAGAGGTAGCCGGACGATATGGAGGATGACATAGGTAGTGTCATATCCAAGTAGTTCAACAACACACACATGTTGAGCCGGAGTTACAATATTTTTGATTAAGCAAGTGCTTGAGACTATGGTGACCCGTAAGGGCCGTACGCAAATCGCCCTCCAACTAGATATGGTCGCAAGTGTTGGATGGAAAGAATGAGCCCCATCAATTCCTTCTCATACGCCGACTTCAGCATAGTTGTGGCAATCAAGGGTTTGCTATAGAAAAAAGAAAGGACGTCCCTTCTGAATAAGAACGACCTCAATTCTCGAGCCAAAGGTGTCACAATCCACTACAAAGGCTAGCTTGAAATTGGGCATGTCAAGACAAAGATCATTATGCAGCACCACGAATGCTCGTTGCGCGTCGGTTGTCCATACAAACTTGGCCAATGCCTCCTTGAGTAGTTGGGTCAGTAGTCGGGTTACTAAACCGTAATCTCGAACAAAAAGCCGATAATACCCCGTAAGCTCCATAAATGAACGAACACCCTAACGATTTTTCAGTGTCGACCACTCAACCACCGCCTTGAACTTTGACGGATCCATGTGAACTCCATCAACCGAGATCAAATGACCTAAGTATTCCATATGCGAACAACCCAATGCGCACTTCTTCAGATTGGTCGTGAACTGATTATCACACAAAAGAGAAAGAACTGAAGCTAGGTGTTTACGGTGCGCCTCCCAGTTCTTGCTATACACTAATATATCATCAAAAAACATGAAAAAATACTTGCGAAGATGTGGCTGAAATAGAATATTCATGGCTAATTGAAAAGTAGTTCGAGCATTCGTCAACCCAAACGGCATAACTAGGAGCTCATAATGGCTGTTGTGTGTTTAAAAAGCCGTTTTCGCCACGTCAGCCTCCAAAAATCGAATCTGATGATATCCGACCCTAAAATCTATCTTTGAGAATACCGTCACGGTGACCAACTCTTCTAGCATTTCCTGGATCATTGGAATCAGATAATTGTCTAGCAATGTGGCTTTATTAAGCTTCTAGTAATCCACACAAAACTGCCAACTCCTATCTTTCTTTTCAACGAGTAGAATCGGACTTGAGAATGGGCTCGCACTCAATCAAATGATCCCCACCACCAACATATCATCGACCATTTTCTCTATCTCATCTTTCTGCGAGTGACTGAAACGATAGGGTCGGACAGTTATAGGACCCTCTCCCTCAATCAGGGGAATTTGATGATCTACCTCTAGTTGTGGCGGCAAGCCCGACGATTCCCCCGAAAACCTCCCCAAACTCCCTCACCAACTCGGTAATAATCACCGATTCTACCACGCTCTCCTAAACCTTCAAATAACTCGACTTGTGTACAATCAGCGTTGTTAACACTATGTCGTCCATCTTAAACATTGAGCACCTACAACACAAAGCTTCACCACCTCCCCCTTTTTTTCATCCATGAGTATTTCTTCCTCCCAATGAATCTTTTTCCACTCCAAAGTAATGAGCCATGCATAACTCAATACCACGTTAACGTCGCCTAATGGAAATACGTGATAACCCACCTCCACGTCTACTGAACCCAGCGATAATGAGACCCCCTGCACAACCCACGCATGTCCGTAGTGTACCTGTCGCCTAGGTTAACATGTAGTTTCTTGCTAGAGTCCGTGGGTAGAGATAACACCGATGCCATACGAGTGGAGATGAAATTATGCGAAGTGTCGCTGTCTACCAACAAAATAATTTCCCGGTCAGCAATAGTACCACAAATCCGTAGGGATCTTGGGCCAAAAATCCCGGCGGAGGTTCGCAATGGAAGTTTGCCAAACTCCCCCTTCGTGCCTTCCTCCACAGACGGCCCATACGCAACCTAACCCTGCACTTCCTCTAATTATAAATCAAGTGCATCATCATTATCCACCACGAGTACCCACAGAGAACCCTTCGTACACTGAAGGTGTAGCAGGTGGTAAGGTGTCCTACAACGAAAGCAAAGACTATTTCCTTCGAATATCTTCAAGCTTAGCATCCGTTATGCGCCGAAAAGGTGCGCAAGTTAGGGTGCTCTACTCGCCCTTCGCCACAATGGCATTTCTCTCACCGCCCGCCATCGGTGGATTTGTGAGAGCCAGGTGCGTGGCCATCGTTTCGTGCTTAGGCACCTACACAATTTTCCGATGAGTAAAAGGGTAGCCTAGACTCTTGCTACTCCAGAACTGGAATGCCTCTTTAACTATGCGAGCCTTGCGCATAGCGGCAGCTAGGGTTTTGGGCTCCTGAACCTTGACTTGCACATGAATGTGTCCTTTAGACTGAGGATGAATAGGCCAACGATATCGCTCTAAGAAAGAGTCACAACTTGATTAGCAAGCTGAGTGAATTGATCCATATGCTCCATCACAATAGTCTGATGACGAATTGCAACTAGCTTTTCCGACAACCCCACTGATAAACTTATCTTCAAATCGGCTTAATATGCTTAAATTCCAACCAAGTGGAATGAGGAGTTTTATGGCGATATAGAGTATACTAATGGAGCGTTGCGCCTTCCATAGACACCATAACTTGCTTGGAACACAGATTATCCGGACATTGGTACAACTCATAGTGCTAGACAATTCGAGAAAGCAACTAAAAGGGTTCGCGCCATTTAGGTGGACAAGTATGGCGTAGCCATTGAATTTTTGGCCGTTGCGCCGTCCATCTCTGTGATTAGCTCAACCATTGGGGTCCTAGGGCCCGAGGGGGCCAAAAGGCGAGCCGATATCAATTCCTCCAGCATGACAAGGGTATCAAGCTGAGAGTGCACCTTGTCCAGCCACGAATGGGTTTGAACTCCATCCACCGCCAATACATCTAGGGTGCCCTCGATCTTGGTCACCTGTCCATCCATAGAAATTGCATGTGTGTCCGGCATCGTATCTCCATGTGATCTGGCAGGTCCGACCAATTATGTAAACTAGATATGAAGCACAAACACACACACCCCACAAGAAATAATTCTTGCACGAGAAAATCCTAATCTTCCGATAATCTCAAATTAGAAAGTCTTGGGGCTAAAATGCCCCATGCAACAAATGATAATCAATTATAGTCCAAGGCCGAAACATTACCAATAAGAAATAATAATAATAATAATAATAATAATAATAATAATAATAATAAAAATAATAATAATAATAATAATAATAATAATAATAATAATAATAATAATAATAATAATAATAATAATAATAATAATAATAATAATAATAATAATAATAATAACTTGAATTATAAGCATTATCCCGCCAAGCCAAACTTCACGCTGCTCGAGCCCGACGAGCATATACTCGCAATGGAACCGACCCGATATTACTCTCCACACTTGGGCCATGATCCTCTTCCGCCTCCCGCATCGTATCAAACTCACAAGATGAACTAATATTTGAGATGGGACAATATGAGGCGCAATGATGGAGAATCAATTGTTGAACTTCCAAAAGATCGTGCTAAAATATTCATGAGATCTGATTGTTGCTATTGTTGATTACGTTTACTCAAGGGAAAAATAAATTAGTAATTATGTAGAATTTTCTTCAAAAGAGAGCTATTATGGCAACAATTTTGACCGTAGTTTAATTTGTCAATAAATATATAATGTCACTCACTGAAGGAAAAGTCCTAACATATCTCAGTTCAGATACCATGTGCAAATCAACCAAAAATAGCTCTATATTTCAGGACATCTACAAACCGAAGTGTTTGAATAGTCTTAGATGTTCTGGAATATCGAAGCATAAGCTAAAAGTAGGAGTTCCGGTTATGCTACTTAGAAATATCGTCATGGAAATGGTTTATGCAACAATACTGGACTGATTATTACAAGATCATGAAGCAAAGGTACTCACTGATTAGGATGCGGGAGACAAAGTATTAATTCCTAAAATATCGATGACATCATCTGATGCAAGAATACCGTTATGTTGGTCTAGAGACGAGCCTTCACGTGTAGGGGGGGTGAATACACCTGAATGCACATTTCAACTCAAACGCGAAAGTCAGCAAAGCTGAATGTTGCTACTGAACTAGTCAGTTGACCAAATAAACTTTCTGGATCACGTGGGCAGAGATAACCTTCTACTGAGTCCTATCTACTGACTTCTGTCAGTGAATAGTAGTTCAGTATTGGATATTGTGTGCGGAAGTGTAGGCCCAAAAATATGTTCATCTCAGTTTGAAAAACTCGTTTTATGCTGATTGTTTGAAAGTCAGTTTTATGCAATATGAACAGTACACAATGCAACAGTAAAAACGATATAGAATTTTTAAAGTGGTTTGGATACAGAAGATCCTACATCCACTGTCCTAAACAAAGCAGGAGTTCTTGAATTAATTTATACTGAGCAAGTCTCAGTTGATCTATGCACTGGAAAGATGCAGTCTTGTTTGCTTATACTGAGCAAGTCTCAGTTAATCTGTACGCCGGATAGATATGTACTTATAATCGTAGTGACTTTACAGTTTCAATCGTGAAGGATCGAGTTTCTCCAACTATGAAGGAGTTCTTTACAATAAGAACAGTTTAGAAAGTTGAACTCCTTTGAGTTTTCTAAGTTAATGATTTTACAATAAGCTTGCTTAGAATAGAGAAATGGAACTAATTAAACTCTAGAGTAAAGAACCAGAAGGGATCTCTCTGAATGCACGTTCTTTGCTGGAATTGACTTTGAGTTTGCTAGAGTGTTTGATCGCTTGAATGCTTGTGTTCCCATTGATATCTTCTCTGCACGAAGACTCTTCTCTGTTTATAGTCTCGACATATGAATAGATCCGTTGGAGGGAGTCTAGGCACGTGTCGAAAACAACAAGGAAAACGACCATCTTCATTTTGAATGATACTGTAGAGATTCCCTCTTTACGTCAGAGTAGGTACAGTGCTGACAACTTCTCATTGGTCGAGGTTAGCGAGTAGGTGCGGGTTGTTCAAACTCCAATATCATGCTGAGTTGACTTTCTTTGATTCCTTGGACCTTTTACTGAATTGTATCCTATTTCTATTATTCTGAGATTTTAGCTCGTGGCTCGAATTCCAGTACAGATTTTGTTGGTCCCGAGATAAAACTTTAGGTGTTGGGGGGGGGGGGTGAATACACCTGAAAACTTTCTCAACGTAAAATGCGAACAGTCCTTTTCAGGAGAGTGTCTTGCTGAACAGGTTCAGTGGACCAAATAAGTTGTTCTGAATCGCGTGGCAGAGTGACTGACTATACTGAGGCCTGCTAGCTAACTGAAGTCAGAATTCAGAACCGCTCAGTAAAAGTTCAGTAGAGTGCAGAAAGTGTAGGCCCAATTCAGTTGAGTTAGAAAACGTTTTTATTAAAACAGTTTCAGTTTATTAGTGCAATCTTTTAAGCTTTGCTGAAACACAGTTGAATGATTTTGAAAGATATTTTTAGTATGAACATAAATCAATACAATAGTAAAACAGAGCACACAGAACACAACGATTTTTAAAGTGGTTCGGATATCAAACAATCCTACGTCCACTGTCCTGAAAAGATCAGGAGACTATTTTATTATACTAAGTTAGTCTCAGTCGGTTTGTGCACTGGACAAACACTGTTCTTGAAGATTATACTGAGCAAGTCTCAGTTTACAAGGATCAAACTAAAGTGTTTGACAAACTCTCCAACTATGAAGGAGTTCTTTACAATAATGAATAGTTCAGGGATGAACTTCTTCGATCTAAGCTATAGATATGGTCAGCTGAGCTTAGGTTAGAGGGAAGGGAACGAGAATGAGGCTTCTAGAGCGACGAACAGTGAGGTATAAACTCTGGGTTCGTGTTCAATCGCTTGGATACTAGAGGCTTTGAATCTAATTCAGCTTGGTTCCCTTTGAGCAAGAATGTCGCCTTTCGCTTGAAGGTTTTCTCTGGAGTTCTTGCGGAAAGCTTGAGTCGGTTGGTTTTTTGCTCGTAATTGCTCGTTTGTTCTTCGTATGTCTTGGTTTTCTAGGTGAGCTTTGATTTGAATTCTTCCCTCTATTTATAGAGATATGTCATGGAAAGATCCGTTGGAGACGATGATCCATATGTCACTTTTGGGTAGCTAACGGCTCTTTCAAAGAAATCTGGCAGAGTCTTTTCCCTCCATTTCTAGAAATATGTTGACTTGCAGCTTTAATCAGAAGGTAGACAGCTAGCTGCTCGTCGTTGGTCGAGGCTGTAGAAAGTAGTTGAGAAAAACAAACTTCAAGGCAGATCTGAAGCTGACTTTTCTGAACCTCGTATGACTCTACTGATTTAACAAGTAAGATTGCTGACAGTTAAGAAGACTGTCTGGCCGTTGCTGAGTCCAACTCTACTAAAGGTCAACTTTGAGTTTAGTGAACTGCTCCTGCTGAGTCCAGTTTCACTGACTTCTTTCAGTATGCTGCTCCTGTTGAGTCCAGCACTACTGAGTAAGAAAGGCTCTCAGTATGCTGCTCCTGCTGAGTCCAGCACTACTGAGTCTTCACTACATGGTACTGAGGCTAATAGTCTACTGAAAAGTCAGCAGACAGAACTGAGTGCCTGAACCATGCTGAAAGAATGTCTACTGAGTCTGAAACTCTCAGAGATACAGCAATACAATTACAACAAAATGGTTCATCAATCAAACTAGGGTTTTGGGATCATTCAAATCTACTAGCACTAGGCTACTGAATCATCTCCCAACAGATTTAGTGGGTTGTAACTATCCCAACTGAGTTCTTGATGTTGAGTTCTTGGTTGAACGACAGCTGATCTACTGAACCCTATCAGTACTGAACTCTAGTTAGCCTACTGAGTTCCTAACATGCTAAACTCAACTAAGCTATTACATTATACAAAGGTTCATCATTCAACTAGGTTTTGAGATCTTCAAATCTTATTATACTGAATTTCATCCCAACATGTTCAAATTTCAAAGAAGACAATTTCCAATCATTGTCTATTACACAATGACTATTAATAAAAGTCACGGACAATCATTAAGTTGTGTGGGTTTGTTGTTAAAGAAACCCGTGTTTACTTAGTTATATGTCGCGGTCACGCGTGTCACAAAACGAGATGGACTAAAGTTTTTGTGTGTGATGATAAAGACGTAGATTGTAAAACTACAAAAAACATTGTGTACAAAGAAGTCTACAAATAAGGAAATAAATGAGTGGACCACAATCATTCTAAGCAAGTGGACCCCACCCTTTATACTTTTACACCACAACTTTACACCTTTACCTCCACTATCTTAATTACCGTGCCCAGTCCCAATGGGACATAAATAATGGGACGGAGGGAGTATTATTGGTGGTCGATGTTTAACACCAAATAAATCCTGCAAAATGCTAGAACTTTAATCAGTATAGCAACAAGTATCGAACACAGGGAACGGAGTATTTTAAACCTAAAAATCCTATCAATCAAGGTTTGGTTAGCAACCACGCAAGTTTTTGAGAATTTTCTAAACTAAACAAGAAAGTAAATAGCAGGAAATGAATACGGAATAAACTTATGCAAATAAAACGGGTCCAGCAAGATGATTCACACACATACACAATCGATCACTGACACTAATAATTAATTAATCCACTTAAATCAATTAGTTGTAGGACATCGTAATTAAACTGACATATCCCCTATTCCCCCTTAATTATTCGGTAATCGTCATGGTGGGCATTGAAATGACTACTTCTCTAAATTAGATGCAACCTACGTTGGTGGGCGATCAATAGATTTAACACCTAATCAGCTTTAAGAACTAAGGGAACCCAATTTAGGAGCCTACTCGTATGGTGGGCATCTAATAGTCTCCTACCAAATTAATCCAATTGTCCTAAGAACAATTTGCTACTTATTTAGCCTAATCCCATGAGAAACGATGGAAGTACTAAATTAGCTATGAATTAAATTAACTAGGGTGATCAAGCCTAAATTAATTAATCCAATTAATTAAACCTAGATTAATTCAGAACCTAAGTGATTAATTTTAAGCCCTAGTCTCACGAAATTAAAGTGGTGTGTGTTTCACATCTCGACGGCCCTAAAAAGACTTAGCCGCGCATATCGGCCGGACCGGCCGGACAGGCACCGAACCGGCAGACGAACACTTAACATGCTTTGGAAATTATAAAATAACTATGCACGAAAATTCTAACAAATTACCGAATTCGAAATTATTAAAAACACGAAATATGGTCCTAAAATTTATCAAATCATAAATTAAAGACTTCAGATCAATCCACAGGAAAATAAGTACGGAGACAATTCAAATTCGGGAATGCAAAACGAAAGTCATAACATGTTTCTTCCAAATCATACTACAAATCTTGAAACGAAAGTGAGAAATGCAAACTTTGAAATTGATAAACCCTTCGATCGGATTCCTAGGCTTCGGCGTTCTCTTCCTCGGAATGAGCACGGCTTCAGCTTATCGGAATTCTTCTCTCGGTAATTGGTGGCGGATGAATTGGTGCAGACGGATGATGATAATAATGTTACGGTGTGTAGCGTGCGTGTGTATGGGCGTAAGATCTGATTTTCGTTCATCTCCTCTCCTATATATAAGGCGGCTCCTTTTCCTTGTAGAAGTAGGGTTTTTATATCCAATATGGAAAGATATTAATTAGATAAATCATATCCAATTCTTTCCATATCATCTCTTCCCTTATCCTCCACCTTCCTTCTCTACAATTTCGTCCAAAATTTCATCTTTTAGACCCCAAATCGAGCCTTCCACCTCAGCAACTCATCACCGCTACATTAGCACGAAAAATCTGCAAGACATCACAGAAGTACGGTCCAACTGGCCAGGTGGGCCCCAAAACAGACAGAATTTGTATAGTACGAATTAGACTCATCAAACCTCCTTACACTTGAACTATACTTGCCCTCAAGTATAAGAAACACAAAAGAATACGTACTATTCAAATTCAGTCAATCCCTAAGACTTAAGACTCAAAATAAAAAGACACAAGACGAGAATAAGACAAGGAAAAGATAAAGACAAAGACACGAAACAAAGAAGCAACACAAAGACAAGGACAAGAAAACGACACGAAACAAAACAAGAAACAATACCAATCATTTCCGTAATCTCCACAGTCAAAGAACTAGCAAAACATGTCAAACTATGCAAATATGAATCTCATCAAACAAGTAGAGTTGCAAATGTAAAACAAAGCACACAAATATCAACTTGGTCAAAAACCTAAGCAAAAGTGGGTCATCCTCACGGTTCACTCAACACTCTCTAATCTAAGTCCGGTCAAGCCACTCAAAGAAAATAGTCCACTCTATCACGATAAAAGATTGTCACAACTGCAATATCAAGGAGGTCTTTCTTTTTGGTTAGAATGGGGCTTAGGACATAGATAAATTTTCGTTGGTAAAGGTCATAGGGTTTCTAAGCTCCAAGAAATGTAGATTGATGTCATGCATGTCGTACTTGCTCAAAATGAGATAATCAAGAATAGATAAATAACGCCCACCGCTAAAGAATTACACATCAAATGCTACTTAATACATCAACAAATACCCTTCAAATAAACTAATTTTTCCACTTTTTCAATTTTTTTTTGTGGTTTTTTTTTTTTTTTTTTTTTAAAACTGGGTACATACTCGTCTGTCTGGTCAGGTAGGCCGTAATTTCTGCTATTTAAAGTGCAGTTTTTTTTTCAATGATTCTGGCCAAATACCATTCTGTAGCATGTATCAACTGAGCAGCTAGAGGACTAAATCTGCTATCCTCACATATATAATAAGATCAATCTCAAGAAAGCTTGTAAAACATGCAATGACATTGGACAAGAGAAAGCTAAAAAGGCATTGGCTAATATTTTCTGACTAAATCAAAGAATCGGTCAAGGCTCAAATTAGTTCACTAGGGGATAATGTAAGGTAGGAAAGTATTGTCGCGGCTAAATGGCTCAATTCCTAGTGCCTCCTATCATGTATCACAAGTGACTCACCTTTCTTGCAACTTCGTGGACAAACACTCTAAAAGAATTTAGTAGGAAGTGTCCTACTTTAAAGGCTCAAATCTAATATACGGAGTGTGTGTAAAATTCGATCCACAATTTACTAATTATTTCTCATCCCAAATTACATACAAATATGCACCAAGTCCTACTCTTCACAGCAACTAACATGCTTGCATATTGAAACATAAAGCACAAATCAAACATGCTTAAACAATGAACAAGAGTGCATCAAAAACTTTAAATTTTGGCATGCTTCGACGACACAAAAGAAATGACGACACAAAGTGAAACGACGTAAAGACCTCCCTCCTTACACTTAAACCCTTGTGTGCCCTCACGCAAGAAAAGACAAAGAAAAAGGACGGAGAACATGACAAAAATACATAACAAATACCCCTCCTTACACTTGATCGTTGCAAACGAGCAAGTAAAAGAGAAACAAAACATAGACACGAGCACAAAAACACAAACACACAAAAACAAGAAAATAAAAACAAAAGCAAAAGTGGGGAAAATGGCGTCACCTATCGCCTGGAGGCGGAAGGCGAGAGAGAACCGTGCGCTCCAAATCATCAAAGCGTCGCCGAAGGCTGCAAGCTCACCATGCAACTAACTCCTCTGAGATCTTTTCTCCTTAAACTTAAGTCCACAACATTCTTCGTAGCCTAGATCTGGAAAAACAACACAAAAACAAAGACCAAACAATAATAAAATCAAAGGAAATAAACGATAATAAACTCGGGTTGCCTCCCGGTAACGCCTTTCTTTAAAGTCTTTGGCTAGACCTCCTCTTAAAGGGTCAATCTGGTGGAGGTATGCATAGTGGAGTCACATCCACTACCTTGATCACCCTATGCAATCCCTTCCCACGGTCTTTATACCACATGGAATCATCACAGATCTCTTTATCCCTCATGTCTTTGGAATCCAAATCAGCAAATCCATGTGTGAGAGTGAGTTCCATCTTATCCTGCAACAAATGCGTCTCAAGATATTCTTGGACAAAGCTCTCAAAAACGTCAGTAGAAAGGGCATCTTCATTCTCATGATCATTAGGTTTCTTAAGTGCATTATCAATATGATGAACATAAATTTCATTATGATACTTAACACTTATGGAAACTTCATCAACATCAATCACTGCCCTAATAGTCTTCAAAAATGGCATACCCAACAGAACACCCGCAGTACCCTCAACTTGCCTATCATTAGTATCTATAACATAGAAATCAGCAGGATAGACAAAATTGTTGATTCTGACTAGCATGTTCTCTAGTAAACCTATTGGAGCAATGCATGACCTATCAGCAAGTTGTATAATCACCTTAGCAGCCACTAACTCCACTCCAATTAATTGATTATACACAGAAAGTGGCATAACATTGATAGATGCACCCAAATCACACATAGCTTGCTTAACCATCATATGACCCATAAGACAAGGTAAAGTAAACATACCTGGGTTCACGCACTTGGCGGGGAGCATCTTCTGGATGATTTCCGACACCGACGTATCCATCAATACCTTCTCGGACTGCTGGATCTTACCCGCTATGAAGTCTTTGACAAATTTCCCAAATTGGGGAATCTTCACGGCTTCGAGGAAAGGTATGTTGATTTCCAGCTTCTCGAACAACTTTACATAATCCATGTATTCCTTGTTCGGTGTGCGTTTCCTCTCCAATGCCTCAGGAAATGATGGAGGTATAGAAGTTTTAGGGTCTGTCTGGACAGATCGGCCTTCTCTGATTGGCAGAACTTCATCAGTAAAATTCTGCAACTACGTCGGGTCTTTACGGGCGATCCGACCTTCTTTGTCGGTCGGCTCTCCATCGGCCGGATTCCGTAATTACGTCGGGTGCGTGCGGGGTAGTTCGACCTTCTGCTGCTCCGTCGAATGCTCGGTGCGGTCAACTCGGCGATGCATTACTGCTGCCAGATCTAATATTTTGGGGACTCACTTTCGGTGTTGGTTCGGACAACTCTTTTCCACTCCTCAACATGATGTGATTGCAACTATGGGCAGACGAATTTGGCTGAGTCTGAGAAGGTAATTACCTCTGATTTGCCTTCATTTCATCTAGCGAAGTGGTCATCATAAACATTTGCTTGGTCAGATTGTCCAAGATATTTTGTTGCTCCCACTTCAATAGTTGCACCTCTCTCTTCACGGCTTGGAGCTCATCATGATTTGAAGTTATTTCCTTCTGCATCTGCTTCTGATATGCAATGGCATCTTTTTGAGAAACAATCATCTCGCACATCAATTCTTCAAGCGAAGAGGATCCTTGGTCGGCTTGGTCGGGCGGAGGCATGATTGACATCTTCGGCTTCAATGCCATTTGATGCGAAGCTCGGTAAGGTTGCTCTATACCGAGGGTAGGTGTCCAATATAATTTGTCATAGCGATGGATGAGTTGTTGCACTTGACTTTGTGGAAATTCCACGCGCTTGTGTGTTCGGGCACCTTGCTCTCCATCAATTTCCTGCTCGAGCTCAGTCTTGTTTTTACCGTCCAAGCTAATTTGACTTACGTTAGCCCTAGCATTCAGATTGGGCTGGACTTGCAACGGTAATTGCCCTTGACTTGCCTTCATCTCTTGAATTGAAGAATTCCACTTGGAAATCTGCTTGGATAAATTCTCGACGGTGCTTTGATTATCCCTCTTTATCTAATTAATCTCCTCTTGCATCTGTTGTTGATAGGCAATGGTACTCTTTTGAGAATAATCATTTCAGCCATCATTTTCTCCAACGGGCTGCTTTGGTCCGTCTGGCCAGACGGGCCAGTCCGCTGCTGAAATTGCTGCGGGAATTGCCTTTGATGTGGAGGTCTATAGGGTTGTTGAAACCCTTGTTGCTGCGGTGGCTGATATTGTTGATGATGGTATGTAGGTTGTTGGAATGATTGTTGTGGAGGATTCCTTGGCGGTTGTGGCGCTTGATCATCTTGTCTCCACCTTAAGTTCGGATGAATCTTGTTCTGTCCATTCCAATTGTCGGCTGCATTAACATCATCGCCTTGACATTGCAAAGATGTGTGCCCTCTTTGACCACATGCACCACATGTGTGATCAGCCATTGTACGCCCAGATGAAGAGGAAGAGGAAGGAGGATTTCTCTCCTTGAATAGACGATCCAATTTGTCTTCGAGTTGATTGAACTTCTCCTCCATTTTTAGCCCAACTTTCATATCAAGATCATCTAAAAGTCTCCACTCGAAAGGTTCACAGACCTCCTTTGCATCCTTGGTCCTTTGTATTGGGATGTAGATTCAGCAAGGCCTTCAATGATTGCCTTCGCATCAGTGTAGTAGCTATTAGCAAAGCTACCCTTCAATCCAACGTTCACCATGGTTTTAGACTCATCTGTCATTCCTTGGTAAAAAATTTGCAGCAGACCACTTCAGAAAAACCATGGTTTGGGCAGCTATCAACTAGCTTCCCAAATCGCTCCCAATAAGCTCCAAAGGACTCGTCAAGCTCTTGAGTAATCCCGGAAATCTCCTTCTTGAGTACATTCGTCTTGGATTGAGGGAAGTATTTGTCCAGGAATGTTTGACGCATCTGAGCCCAAGTAGTGATTGACCTAGGCCTCAATCCGGAAAACCATGCACGAGCTCCATCTTGTAGAGTAAAAGGGATTGCTTTGAGCTTGAAAGCATCCAAATGTCCTTGCCTGTGCAGATCACAAACCTGATTAAATCCCTCCAGAAAAGCAAAGGGATTCTCGTTCAGCTTCCCGTAAAACTTTGGACATGCCGCGACCAAATTAAGCTTCACATCTATCTGCTCAGTGGTAGTTATGTGGATTGGTCCGGGCAAATCCTCTCCCAAGTTCCTCGAACCTGAGTTCATCTTCAGATTGGCTCTTTCTTCTTCAGCCATTCTTTCTTCTTCGAGATCAGAATTGTTGTCTTCAGAAAACGGGTCTGTCTGGCCTGTCGGACCGATTTCAGACTCTGACTCACTGGTTCTTTCCTCTGTCTGGTCAGTCAGATCTGTTTCTGTTCGTGACATCACTGGTTGCTTCTGCAACTTTGTTGTCTTCCTATTCTTTTTCGCAGTCTTTTCAATTTCTGGATCAAAGTGTAGAAAAGGACGGGAATACCTGCTCATACAACACTTAAAAAGCACAAAAGATCAGTAGAAAAAATAAGCTTAAATATAACACCGTTCCCCGGCAACGGCGCCAATTTGGTGGTCGATGTTTAACACCAAATAAATCCTACAAAATGCTAGAACTTTAATCAATATAGCAACAGGTATCGAACACAGGAAACGGAGTATTTTAAACCTAAAAATCCTATCAATCAAGGTTTGGTTAGCAACCACACAAGTTTTTGAGAATTTTCTAAACTAAACAAGAAAGTAAATAGCAGGAAATGAATACGGAATAAACTTATGCAAATAAAACGGGTCCAGCAAGATGATTCACACACATACACAATCGATCACTGACACTAATAATTAATTAATCCACTTAAATCAATTAGTTGTAGGACATAGTAATTAAACTGACATATCCCCTATTCCCCCTTAATTATTCGGTAATCGCCATGGTGGGCATTGAAATGACTACTTCTCTAAATTAGATGCAACCTACGTTGGTGGGCGATCAATAGATTTAACACCTAATCAGCTTTAAGAACTAAGGGAACCCAATTTAGGAGCCTACTCGTATGGTGGCCATCTAATAGTCTCCTACCAAATTAATCCAATTGTCCTAAGAACAATTTGCTACTTATTTAGCCTAATCCCATGAGAAACGATGGAAGTACTAAATTAGCTATGAATTAAATTAACTAGGGTGATCAAGCCTAAATTAATTAATCCAATTAATTAAACCTAGATTAATTCAGAACCTAAGTGATTAATTTTAAGCCCTAGTCTCACGAAATTAAAGTGGTGTGTGTTTC
This sequence comes from Lavandula angustifolia, assembly GCA_028984105.1. Classification (NCBI taxonomy): domain Eukaryota; kingdom Viridiplantae; phylum Streptophyta; class Magnoliopsida; order Lamiales; family Lamiaceae; genus Lavandula; species Lavandula angustifolia. The sequence continues at coordinate 16,795,844 of CM054819.1, forward strand.
ACATCTCGACGGCCCTAAAAAGACTTAGCCGCGCATATCGGCCGGACTAGCCAAACAGACCGAACTGCAGGACAGAACACTTAACATGCTGGAAATTATAAAATAACTATGCACGAAAATTCTAACAAATTACCATAATTCAGAATTATTAAAAACACGAAATATGGTCCTAAAATTTATCAAATCATAAATTAAAGACTTCAGATCAATCCACAGGAAAATAAGTACGGAGACAATTCAAATTCGGGAATGCAAAACGAAAGTCATAACATGTTGTTTCTTCCAAATCAAACTACAAATCTTGAAACGAAAGTGAGAAATGCAAACTTTGAAATTGATAAACCCTTCGATCGGATTCCTAGGCTTCGGCGTTCTCTTCCTCGGAATGAGCACGGCTTCAGCTTATCGGAATTCTTCTCTCGGTAATTGGTGGCGGATGAATTGGTGCAGACGGATGATGATAATAATGTTACGGTGTGTAGCGTGCGTGTGTATGGGCGTAAGATCTGATTTTCGTTCGTCTCCTCTCCTATATATAAGGCGGCTCCTTTTCCTTGTAGAAGTAAGGTTTTTATATCCAATATGGAAAGATATTAATTAGATAAATCATATCCAATTCTTTCCATATCATCTCTTCCCTTATTCTCCACCTTCCTTCTCTACAATTTCGTCCAAAATTCCATCTTTTAGACCCCAAATCGAGCCTGCCACATCAGCACGAAAAATCTGCAAGACATCACAGAAATACGGTCCAACTGGCCAGGTGGGCCCCAAAACAGACAGAATTTGTATAGTACGAATTAGACTCATCAATTATTTTTATTTGAGTTTAACGCTACTCTATAATTGTTAATTATTCTCTTTTATGCTTCGCTCAAGGGTTGCGTTATATGTGTTAATAAGTATGACAAATTTATTAATTTGATATGTTGTAATTATGTTTAAAAGCTTAAACTTAGGTCGTGTTTGTAAAAACTTAATTAAACTATTTTATGTACTTGTGTTTAAAGTTGTTTAAAGTTTTTATTGAGTAAAAAATATCAGTGTTTGAATAAATTTTTAAAAAAATAGCTTTATTTTAGAGAAAGTTGTTGTTGGGAGATGATTCAGTCCCTCCACAAATTGTTGGGAGATAACTCAGTAGCCTAGTGCTCTGAAGATTTGAAGATCCAAAAACCCTACTTTGACTGATGAACCATTCCGTTGTAACTTGTTGTTCTGTCTCTGAGAGTTACAGACTCAGTAGACACTCTTCGTTTTGGTTCAGGCACTCGGTTTTGTCCGCTGGCTATTCAGCAGATTATTGGCCTCAGTACCAGAAGAAGAAGACTCAGTAATACTGGACTCAGCAGGAGCAATATACTGAAAGGAGTCAGTGGAACTGAACTCTGCAGGAGTAGTTCACTGAACTCAGAGTTGATCTTCAGTAGAGCTGACTCAGCTGGAGTATGCTACTGAATATAGATCAGACTCAGCAACGGCTGAACAGTCTTCTGTCTGTCAGGATTTATTAAGTCAAATCAGCAGAGTCATACGAGGTATAGAGAAGTCAGCTTCAGATCCACCTTGAAGTCTGTTCTGTCTCACCTACTTTCTTCAGCCTCGACCAATGACGAGCGGCCAGCTGTCCACTTTCTGATTAAAGCTGCAAGTCAACAACTTTCCATAAATGGAGGAAAAGGACTCTGCCACCATCTTTGAAAGAGCCGTTAGCTACCCAAAAGAGAGAGACACGTGGATCGTCGTCTCCAACGGATCTATCCATATCTCTGCTCTATAAATAGTGGGATGAATTCAAAATGAAGCTGACCTAGAAATCGAAGAACACGAGAGCATTCACGAGCAACTCAAAATGACTTAAGCTTTCCGCAAGAACTTCACAGAGTAATCTCCGGCGAAAGGCGACATACTTGCTCATAGGGAACCAAGATGAACCAGATCATAAAGCCTCTAGTATCCAAGCGACTGAATACGAACCCAAGTTCATACTTAACCGTTCGTCGCTCTAGAAGCCACTTTCTCGTTCCCTATCCCTCTAACCTAAGCTCAGCAGATCTTATCCATAGCTTAGACGAAGGAGTTCATATCTGAACTGATCCTTATTGTAAAGGACTCCTTCATAGTTGGAGAGTTTGTCAAACGTTTTAGTTTGATACCTTGTAAACTCAGACTTGCTCAGTATAAATCTCAAGACTAGTGTTTGTCCAGTGTACAAACCGACTGAGACTATCTCAATATAATAAATAGCTTCCTGATCTTTCGGGACAGTGGACGTAGGATTGTTGGATCCGAACCACTTTAAAATTATTTGTGTTCTGTCTTTTTTACTGTTGCATTGATTACTGTTCATACTGAAAATATTTCTAAAATCATTAAATTGAGTTTCAACAAAGCTTAATCGATCGCACTAATATACTAAAACTGTTTTCTTAGAAACGTTTTTTAACTCAACTGAATTTGAGCCTACACATTTCCGCACTTACTGAACTTCAGATGAACGGTACTGAATTCTGACTCAAGTCAGCTAGCAGGCCTCAGTGAAGTCAGTCACTCTACCACGCGATCCAGAACATCTTATTTGGTCTACTGAACTTGTTCAGTACGCCACTCTCCTGAAAAGGACTGTTCGCGTTTAAAGTTGAGAAATTGTTTTCAGGTGTATTCACCCTCCCCCCCCTCTACACCTGAACGTTTAATCTCGGGACCAACAATTGTCCATGTTTTTATCAATTAAAAAAATAATTTAATTTAGAACAAGCATGCTTATGCTTTTAAAAATTCTCAATGAGACTTAACATGCCCTCCAAAAGTTACAGGGCGTTTTCCATGGCCTCATCCAAGGCGGGAATTTTTAAATATTACCCCAAGTATGACAATACAAAGTAGGAGCAGATCCGGTGAAACATACTATTTTTTTGTTAGTTCAATGTGGATGTGGTTCTATAGTTGTTACATAGGTAGATAGAAAAATCTAGTAAACACGTGTTCTCTCAATTGAGGTGATAAAAGTGGCAATTGTCATCACGAGACCCAACTACTCGTAATTAACCTTTTTCCTTTTAAAATTGCATTGGTTCCTTCATGTGGACACCAGCATCTCCAACTTCACTTCACATATCCATTCTAATCTTTAAACGTTCCCCTTCAATATAATATACATGGATGATCACCACCCCAACTGGGTAAGCAACAGCAGCAGCTGCCGCCGTCATGGGATGTGCCGGATCCACGCAGACTAAAGCAGAAGGTGAGTGACGACCCCAGATTTTTTAAATTAAAATGCATGCATGGTGTATGTGCCAAGATAATTTAGAATACTATATTTATTTACGAATATGATTTTTGAAGTTTGTGAATGAATGCATGCATGAGATGATTATGTATTACTACCGCAGGACGTGTTAAGCAGATCAAGAAGCCTAGAGCTTGAGAACACCCACAGCCGATCACCAAAAGCCAGCTGGTACAACTGAGAGAGGAGTTTTGGGACACTGCTCCTCACTATGGTGGTACCAAAGGTAATTAACACACTTCCACGTTATATATATATATATATATATATATATATATATATATATATATATATATATACGCTTTTGTTATTAATTATGATGGATGGTTGTGACAGAGAGATGGGATGCACTGAGAGCAGCAGCTGAAGCTGATCCAATGCTTGCTCAGGCGATTGTAGAGAGTGCTGGGATCATACTTCACAAGCTCGACATGACAGTTTGTTTCGACGAAAGAGGTATATATATAGATAGATCGATCATTTTCAAGATAGACTTAATTAAATTGGAGAATTAATGTAACTGCATGCAGGTACAAGATATGAAATACCTACTTATGTTTTGAGCGAGCCCAAGAACTTGATACGCGATTCTTGATTTCATCATGCTCAACAAAGAGGTGATTGATGCCTTCATCTTCCATGAACAGTAGAGTGTATAGCATGTTGCTTTTGGCTTTCTAGAAACATGTATATTATGTGTGTTTTCTGGTTGTGTTTGTTTCCAAAGCCAAAAGTTAAACCTTTTACAATCCTATAATATATATTTATTTTTACATCAACCACAAATTCTAAGTAGATGCATATAATTAGACAAACATGAGTACTAGTTTCATTTGCTATCTGTCTGTTCCAAGCTAGCAAATGAATGAGAAATGCTATAAGGCAGCATTAAATTAGCATACCAAATTCAAGAAGATAATTTTTATTTTCGTTTACGGACCTCTCTTCTCCCAGAAACTAGTATCGAGGGCGATTGGATAGAGATCGGAAACTGAAGTTGAAGAACTCCTCCATTGCACATCCATGGAAATACTCCCGTCCTCACCATCACGCGCTACCATTTCCACTTCATCACCTTTCGTCTTGTCAGTTGATATGATTACCACTGCGGACATACTTGGCCTCTCTGCAGCTACGAGCGCCAGATTGAAGTTCAAGTCTAATCTTGGGTCAACTAGCTCTAACAAGTTCCCTTTCGCCTTGAAGGAATTAGCCTGAAAAATTAATCCACATTTTACTTACAGTATTTATATGATGTTGATTAATTCAAAGAACAAAGTTTGAGAATCAAGAAAATAGAAGCTTTCCTCCTTTGACCACTTACAATTTCAAGAACAACTCCAAAGCTATGTACGTCAGCCTTGTCGGTCATATATCCTCGCATAGCATATTCCGGTGCCTTGTATCTGCTGAGAATCATTCTTCTACCAGTCAATAAGACATGTGTTTGTATCAAAAAGAAGCAAAGATGAATGTATATTTGATTAGTTGCTCACAAAGTCCCAGCTATGCGGGTGCATGTATGGGTATCGTCCCCTAAGCTCCCTGCTCAAATACACTGCTCAAGAAATGGCTAAAAGAACATAATATCGCCTAAAAGAATAAGATGAATGTACTTGGATAAGATAAGATAAGATAAGATAAGATAATCTTCTGAGCAGGGTACCCTGCTGACCAGATTGTTATCTCACAATACCCTGATGTTCTCTTTCCTTCTCTTTATCTGCCTCATCACTCAGCTTCAGTTTTCTTGGAGGCAGCATTGTCCCAGGCTTTCTTCCTCCTGATGGAGCCTTTGTTTTGCCTTTGGCTGGCTTTTTCTTTGGCTTGTTGGCAGCCTTAGCCTCGGCAATCTCCCTAGCAAGTTTTTCATCAGCTGCTATCTGAGCTTCTTCCTCAGGGGTGATGAATCTTTTAGTTCCTTTCTTTTTGGGAGGAGTGGGAAGCTTCAGTACTTTCTTTCCCTTTCCTTGCACTGGAGGAGGTAGAGGAACATCTTCCTCTTCTGAATCCTCCTCTGCATACTCAGCAATTTCTTTGATGATGTCACTTGGTGTCTGAGTTGCTTGAGTAGCAGAATCCTTGGGTTGTCCTGAGCCACTTGGGCTAGTCTCAGCAGGCACTACAGCCCCTGCTGCTGAGACACCCTGGGCCTCACCCTGTACTGTCTGAGTAGTAGCACCAGTGGCAGCAGATTGTTGAATCTGAGTCCCTCCTGCCACTATCCTTACTCCTTTTGGTACTGTAAGTACCTTCTCCTTCCCTTCAGGTGCCTTCACCTTTCCTTCCCCCTTTTTGGCATCAGCAAATAAACCAAGGGTGGGAATATGTACCTTTTTATCCAGACTTTTGTAAGCTGTGGAAAGATCGTCCAAGGCATATTGCAGCTTTACTAGTCTCTCATGCAGCTCATTCCTCTCATCTGTAAGTTGTTCGTTGTACTTCTTGTAAGAGTTGTCCACTGCAGTTTGAATGTCCTGCAACTTCTGATCCACCTTATCTTCCATGGCCTTCTGAATGGTTTGGAGTCTAAACTCGGAGGCCTGAGAGATAGAGGAGATGGATGCAGTATAAGCTGATTGGGCAGCCTTGTATTCTTCCAGAAGTTTAGCTTGGCCGGCCTCCATCAGCTTCAATTGCTCTTCGAAGTTAGCTCTTTGAGTGGCTAGTGCTTCGGTCAGAATCGTTGAGAAGTCAGGGGCAGGTGTCTTCTAAATTGATGTCCTGAGCCCCTTTATCTCTGCACTTTGAGCCTGAGTGGTCTGCCTCCACGTCTTGTGCACGGCACGGGCGAGGAGTCTATTCTGAGTGCCTTGACTCCTCAGTGCCCTGGCCACTGACTTCGAACGTCGGCTTTTAGGGCTGGGCGCTACCTCAAACGCAGACTCCAGCAATAGCAGGGTTGGTTCAGCCGTCTTTGAGGTACCAGCCGCCGACTGACCTGGAGCAAGGATGCTGAGTGGTGGTTCAGCTAGAGAAGTAGGAGCATCCTTGTCCAGTTGAGTTCCCTCATCAAGCTTCTCAGGGCCTGAATCACGGGGTGGGTCCTGACCATCAGGGTCTGACCAATCTGAGGGCGCCGTTGCTGAGGTGGGTTGGCGATCGTTCAGCATGGCGAGCATGGCTGCCCTCAGGTCGTGCAAGGAACAAATGTTAGAAGGCTCTGAGTAGCCTATCTTGTTCCTTATCATCAACTCCTCTTCGTGGAGTTGTTCGCAGGAGTGGTGTTTGATCAGCTTGTTCAGTGTTAACCACTCCTGGAACCTGATCAGCGTGTGGAGCCTATCCTGCCTCGCCAATATAATTAGATCCGTGTGGCTGGCTATCTCCGGAATATGTTCAGAGATCTCTTGGGAGGCTCTTGATTGCAGAGCAGATGCCTCCATCCCGATCGATTCTGATTCAGAAGCAGTCTCTGAGTCTTCTACCTCTATCGGAGACTGTTGCTTCTCAGCAGATGGAATACTGCTAAGTGGAGGGATATTCAAGAGGCTCTGAGAAGTAGGAATTGGTTCAGTCTCTACCCCTTGGTCCACTGTCTCACCTTGTTCAGTGGAGACGGCTTTCTCCACTGACAGAGTCTTCTCTGAGGACTCAGCCTCGTCCCTTAGCTGCAAAGGAGGTTCAACTACGACCTCACTGACTTTCTTCAGTCTCTTGGTCGGTGTCTTGGGACTAGACTTAGGAGGCGACCTCTTCTTTGTAGGAGTTGAGGTCTTCTGAGCTCCTGGGATCAGTAGGCCCAGCTCTAATTTGCTGAAGGGCCGCAGCCCTGCTCTGGAACCTGACTTTCTTGGGATTGAAGTATAGCTTATCAGCATATACTACGGTGTCAGCTCCGCAAAAGTCCTCTATCATGACTGACAGCTTCAGTCCGTATAATAGCTTTCCCTTCACAGCTAGGCGTTGGGATGATTTGTCAAACTTGGCGGACTGAGTCATGAATTCCTTGAGAAGGAACTAAGTCCAGTTGATCTTGGCGTGATCGTATATGGCCATCATCAGTTGAATCTTTGGCCTCGATACTTGATCAAAAGAACCGGTCTGACTCGTCAGCAGCTGAGTGACGATGTAGACAAGAGCTCTGAATTGAGGGAGCATGGCGTTCTTTGGGAAGGCTGCTCTCAATGTAGTTGGCTTCCCGCAGAAAGTCTCCAAATACTCGTCCATAAGATCATCTTTGTATCCCACCGTGCTGAATCCCTCATTGGGAAGTTTGAAGCCGCGCTGAAGAGCTTCCTTAACAGACATCGTCTTGATCTCGAAAATGGCATGGGAGGGGTCGGCAACCGTATGAGTAATGAATCTGCATCGGATGTCTCCTTCTGCTGACTCTGAGTTCAAGTACAACTCAACTATTTGGCGCGGGAGGAAATACGATGGCTCTCCAAGCCCGTCGCTCTGAGAGCGTCAAAGATCTCTTCCATGTAGTCGAGCTCGCAGGCGTCGAACTCCATCATCGGTTCGCACCAGACGCGATCCTTCTCTAGGTTCTCTTGCATATCCAGAGGAACGCTAACGTACGATCCTGCCCTGATTTATATTCTGCAAATGAAAAATATCAGTATCGAATTAAAAAATATTATACGTATCATATACGATGCTGAATAATCATTAAAGATTTACCAAGGAGTTTCTGAGAATTTGATATAGAAAATTTGCAAAGGTACGGAAGCTATTCTCAGAAAATCTAGGGCTCGAAAAAATTGCAAAGTGAAAATGGCGGTTTCTAAACTTTGAATGTGTTTTTATATGTTAAAGAAGATGAACAGTTAAAAATCCACGGTTCAGTTTGAAATAGCTTTACGAGATGGACGGCTAGGATTTAATGTTATAAAATAGGTAATGATCAATTTAGCCGCCTAAGTCAAAATACAGTTGTAACTAGCCAAAGAAGTAACTTGATACGACATGCATTTAATGCGCCGCAGAGTTCATCATGCTTTACATAGAATGTCATGTATTTAATATAAACCGTTATATTAAATGACATTTTCTAAGGCATTGAATACGAAGCTGAATCTGAATCATAAATGCACAGAATATTTCATTGGCTACTGAGTAGAGATACGCAAACCTGTCAGTTGAACATCGTAGTCAGCTGATACCTCGTGTAGATGGTTGCTTGGAGTCTCTACGTACTAGAATTTACTCTATTGAGAGTGAACATTCCCCCTTGCTGAATGCTCCTCTCCTGAATCCACTTACTGACTGGAGTCAGTAGGGTCCAGCAGACCTAGCTCTACTGAAAGTTTTCTGAATCTGGCTTCAGCTAGAGGCTTGGTCAGAATATCTGCCCTTTGATGGTTAGTATTGATCTTTTCCATCCTGATATCCTACTTTTTGACATGATCGCGAATGAAGTGGTGTCTGATGTCCACGTGCTTGCATCTTGTATGAAGTACAGGATTCTGAGTGATTGCAATTGCACTGGTGCTGTCGCAGAAGATCCGCACTTCATTCTGAATAACATCATAGTCGCGTAGCTGCTGCCTCAGCCAAAGGATTTGGGCGCAGTAACTTCCGGCAACCATATATTAAGCTTGAGTAGTTAACGTCGCTACTGAATGTTGTTTCTTTGAAACCACGAAATTAGCTTACTGCCAAGGAACTAACAAGTTCAAGAAGTTGACTTTCGGTCAATTCTACATCCTGCATAGTTAGCATCAGAATAATCAGTTAGTTCAATATTATCATCTGCTGGATACCATAAACCCATGTCAGGTGTTCCTCTGAGATAGCGGAGAATCTTCTTTGCTGAGTCCATGTGACTCTGCTTAGGATTCGCCTGAAATCGAGCGCAGACACCTACCGCATAAGTTATGTCAGGTCGAGTAGCAGTTAGATATAATAATGAACCAATAATAGCATGAAATTCAGTATGGTCTACTGATACTCCCTCTTTATCAAGATCAATTTTCATGTTAATGTTCATCGGGATCTTGATTGGTTTGCCGGATGTGCAACCGAACTTCTTGATGAGGTCTCGAGTGTATTTGCCTTGATTGATGAACGTTCCCTTCTCAGATTGTTTGACTTGAAAACCAAGGAAATAATTCATCTCTCCCATCATTGACATCTAGAACTTATCCTTCATCATTTTTTAAAATTGCTGACAGATGATGACGTTCTTCGATCCGAAGATTATGTCATCTACGTAGATCTGCACAAGTAGGATGTCGTCTTCCAGTCGAATGCTGAATAATGTGCGGTCTACTATGCCCTTCTGAAAACCTTTCTGAAGAAGAAACTCAGACAGAGTATCGTACCAAGCCCTGGGTGCTTGTTTTAACCCGTACAAAGCCTTTCTGAGTCTGTAGACCTGATGTCCCTACTGAAAGCCGGGAGGCTGTTCTACATAGACTTCTTCTTTTAGCACTCCGTTCAGGAACGCAGACTTCACATCCATTTGATAAACTCTGAATTGCTGATGTGTTGCGTAGGTTAGGAATAGTCTGATTGCCTCCAATCTTGCAACTGGAGCGAAAGTTTCATCGAAATCTATCCCTTCAGCTTGATAGTAGCCTTTTGCCACGAGTGTCGCTTTGTTCCTTACTATAACGTTGTTTTCATCTCTCTTGTTCTTGAAGACCCATTTAGTTCCAATCACATGTTGATGTCGGGGTCTATCAACAAGCTCCCATACTTCGTTTCTTGTAAACTGATTTAGCTCCTCCAGCATAGCTACGATCCAATCAGCATCCTTAAGTGCGTCCTCAACTGACTGAGGTTCTTCAGTAGACAGGAAGCATGAATATAATGCGCTTTCTCCCTAACAGAATCTGGATCTTGTCTTTACGCTTGCTGAAGGATCTCCAATAATCAGGTCAGAAGTGTGAGCGTCCAGCCACGATCTACGATGTTTCAACTCTTCATCTGAGATTTGTTCAACACAAATAGTAGGTGAGTTAGGCATTTCAGTTGTACTATTCTGAGATTGAAGCAATTCTGTTACTAGAGTTGGGTCTACTGAGTCACCAGGTTCAGGGGCCTTTAGCTCAGGAACTTCATTTGTTCCCCCTGAATTATTATCCTCAGTAGAAGTCTCAGTTGCCACTTGAGTTTCTTCATCGACCTGAGTTACCTGGGATTGACTCGTTCGGAGAGTCAACTGCTCGGCTACTTCGCCGGGCCGAGATTCGATAGACTTATCTTCAGTTTCTTCATCTGAATCATCATCCCAACACAGCTGGATCTTTCCAACTTTATCTTTCAAGCTCAGATCCTGTAGCTGCTTACTGATGTCCTCAGACTCTGGTTTAGAGTTTCTGCTCCTGTCTTCAGTAGCAAACTCATTAAGAACAACATGAGGGCTTTCCTCCACGAAAAGGGTCCGGTAGTTAAAAAATCTGAAGGCTTTGCTGACCCGGGAGTATCCTAAGAAGACTCCCTGGTCTGACTTACTATCAAAAGTCTTTAACTGATCCTTCCCATTATTGTGGATAAAGCACGAACACCCAAAAATATGGAAATAAGATAGAGAAGGCTTCCTTCCGTTCCATAATTCATATGGTATCTTCTTATGCTGCTTAGTCAGTAGAGATCTGTTCTAAGTGTAACATGCAGTGTCAGTTGCTTCTGCCCAGAATTTGGTTGGGAGTCCAGAGTCTGCAAGCAGGGTTCTTGTTGCTTCTTTGAGTGTTCTATTCTTCCTTTTAGCAACCTCATTTTGTTGAGGCGTGCGCACGGCAGATGTCTCATGCTCCATGCCTTCAGCTTTGCAGAACTCCTCCACCATCGAATTCAGGAACTCAGTTCCTCTGTCTGAACGTATGTTGATATTCTTGGTGTTCTTCTCGACACTGAGCTTTTTCAGAAGCGTTGGTAACTCTGTTTTGACGTCAGACTTATTGGCAATAAATATGACCCATGTGTAGCGCGAGTAGTCATCAATGACCACTAAAGCATACTTTTTGCCTCTGATCGTCACTGGAGAGACTGGGCCGAATAAATTCATATGTAGCAGCTGAAGGATTCCATTAGTGGAAGGCGATGGAACAGGTGGATTTTCATTCCTTGTTTGGTTTCCCTTCAGACATGCTTCACACTGAGTGTCTTTGCTGAACACTTCATTCGGTAGTCCTCTTTCTAGAGTGTTTCTAGCTAGCTTGTTGAGCGTCTTGAAGTTGAGATGGCTGAGTCTTCTGTGCCAGAGCCACCCCGTTCTGTTGTCATTCTTCGCCAACAAACAAGCTTCAGGTTTAGCTGAGTTCCAGTCTATTCGAGTTATCACAAAATTGACTAATAGAGAGAAGATTATGCTGAAGTCCTTCAACATATGATACTCTTGGAACTGTTGCGGTTCTAATGCTGAGTGTTCCATAGCCTCTGGTATAGCCTTTCGCGTTATCTCCAAACTCGATTCGGGGTCCTTCTTCAGTAGTATAATTCTTCAGTAGGTCCTTTTAGTAGTACAATCATACTGATAATGTCCTGGTTTCTTGCAGTTGTAGCAGGTAGTGACTCTCTCTTCTTTGCTCTCGTTGTCTTTCGACTGAGATGAGTCCTCCTGTTTCCTGCATTCAGAAGTATGTGAGTTAGGAGTGCGCTTAGGTGTATACTCAGACTTACCCTTGGAGTCTCTGACAACTCTTGAGAGTTTTCTGCGCCTCTCCTTCTCCTTCTGATACTTTACGGCAAGCAGCGCATACTTCTTAACCAGGTTTCCTTCTTGTATGTCACTGAGTGAAGGTTCAGCCTTGCTAGATGCTGGAGCCGCTATGCTGACTGATGCTTTGAAAGCATGGTCGATTTAGGTGTCAGCTTCAGCTCGCTGCTTCCTTTGAGGTAGACCAAACTCGAACTCCTCAGCTTTAAGTTCTGAAAAGATATGGTCAGGAGTAACAATATCTAAATCAGAATGTCTCAGTAAAGTAGAAAGGGAGTCCAATGACCGTCTGGCAGTGCCTTCAAAATCTTGAGATTCATCTCGCGATTGGAGAACGTCTTTCCCAGCCCGTTGATGGTGTTCATCAGATCCGTGAATCTAGATCTTCAATCGTGTCACCAGGCTTGAGAGACAGTCTCTCCAGCTTCCGGAGTTCCAGTGCCAGTTTGTTTGCTTTAATCTTCTGAGTCCCCCGACTCAGTAGCGCTAGAGCATCCCAGAGTTCCTTCGCGGACTTGTAGTCCTGAACTCTCCCGAGATAAGAATCGCTCAGGGTGGTCAGTATGACGTTTCTGGCAACCCGGTCTAAGTTGTGAAGCTTCTTCTCCTCAGGGGTGAAGAGACTTCTGTCTTTAGGGATCTTCTTCCCGGTCACCATGCCTCCTCCTTGTGCTGGGTCCTGAGTTACGACACTATCAACCATCGGAACGATAGGTCCGTCTTCCAGTACCTCTATCATGCTATCGTGGAGGGAAGTCAAATGTGCCTCCATTCTGACTCGCCATACCCCGTAGTTCTCTACTGAGAACATGGGTACTATCCTGATTCCTGACATATCAGACATAGAAAATAAAAATATGAATGAAGAATGATATGCAGTGAAAACGTTTTCTGGATCCGTTCAAGTAGACCAGTTTCAGAATAACAAGAGTCTTAGAGAACTCCTGCTCTGATACCAATTGTTAGTCCCGAGATTAAACGTTCAGGTGTAGAGGGGGGGGGGGGGGTGAATACACTTGAAAACAATTTCTCAACTTAAAACGCGAACAATCCTTTTCAGGAGAGTGTCGTACTGAGCAAGTTCAGTAGACCAAATAAGCTATTGTGGATCGCGCGGCAGAGTGACTGACTTCACTGAGGCCTGCAGGCTGACTTGAGTCAGAATTCAGTACCGTTCAGCTGAAGTTCAGTATAGTGCGGAAATGTGTAGGCTCAAATTCAGTTGAGTTAGAAAACGCTTTTAAGAAAACAGTTTCAGTATATTAGTGCGATCGATTAAGCTTTGCTGAAACTCAGTTGAATGATTTTAGAAATATTTTCAGTATCAACAGTAATCAATGCAACAGTAAAAAGACAGAACACAAGCAATTTTAAAGTGGTTCGGATCCAACAATCATATGTCCACTGTCCCGAAAGATCAGGAAGCTATGTATTATACTGAGATAGTCTCAGTCGGTGTGTACACTGGACAAACACTGGTCTTGAGATTTATACTGAGCAAGTCTCAGTTTACAAGGTATCAAACTACAGCATTTGACAAACTCTCCAACTATGAAGGAGTCCTTTACAATAACGATCAGTTCAGATATGAACTCCTTCGTCTAAGCTATGGATAAGATCTGCTGAGCTTAGGTTAGAGGGATAGGGAACAAGAAAGTGACTTCTAGAACGACGAACGGTTAAGTGTAGACTTGGGTTCGTATTCAGTCGCTTGGATACTAGAGGATTTATAATCAGGTTCAGTTTGGTTCCCTATGAGCAAGCATGTCGCCTTTCGCCGAAGATTACTCTGTGAAGTTCTTGCGGAAAGCTTAAGTCGTTTCGAGTTGCTCGTGAATGCTCTTGTGTTCTAGGTGTCTCGTGAGCTTCAATTTGAATTTATCCCTCTATTTATAGAGCAGAGACATGGATAGATCTGTTGGAGACGACGATCCACGTGTCTCTCTCTTTTGGGTAGCTAACGACTCTTTCAAAGATGGTGGCAGAGTCCTTTCCCTCCATTTCTGGAAAGTTGTTGACTTGCATCTTTAATCAGAAAGTTGACAGCTGGTCGCTCGTCATTGGTCGAGGCTGAAGAAAGTAGGTGAGACAAAACAAACTTCAAGGTGGATCTGAAGCTGACTTCTCTATACCTCGAATGACTCTGCTGATTTGACTTAATAAATCCTGACAGTTAGAAGACTGTTCAGTCGTTGCTGAGTTTGATCTATATTCAGTAGTGTACTCCTGCTAAGTCGCCCCATCGAAGATCAACTCGAGTTCGATGGACTACTCCCGCCGAGTTCGGCTTCCTCGACTCCTTTCGCATATCGCTCCTGTTGAGTCCAGTATCACTGAGTCTTCTTCTTATGGTACTGAGGCCGATAGTCTGCTGAATAGCCAGCGGACATAACTGAGCGTCTGAACCAAAATGAAGAGTGTCTGCTGAGTCTGAAACCTCAGAGACAGAACAACAAATTACAATGGAATGATTCATCAGTCAAAGTAGGGTTTTGGGATCTTCAAATCTTCAGAGCACTAGGCTACTGAGTGGTCTCCCAATAATTTGTGGAAGGACTGAATCATCTCCCAACATAATTGTTTAGTCCATTTAAATCTTATGGTTATCTTATTCAATATTACAACTTTATCAATATAAAAAATTATGTTTATTTTCTTCGTTAACACCAAATAAGTTTACAGCACGGAAAGTTAGTTCAGAATTAATGAAAATCACTAAATTAAATTAACGAAATTCCATAAATTAAATTATTAAGATTGTCTAAATTCAATTAACGAAATTGTCTAAATTAAATTAACGAAATTGCCTAAATTAAATTAATAAAATTGTCTAAATTAAATTAACTAAATTGCCTAAATTAAATTAACGAATTGCCTAAATTACATTATCGAAATTCTCTAAATTCAATTAACGAAATTGCTTAAATTAAATTGACGAAAATCCCTAAATTAAATTAACAAAATTGCCTAAATTAAATTAATGAAATTGCCTAAATTAAATTAACAAAATTGCCTAAATTAAATTAACGAAATTGCCTAAATTAAATTAATGAATTTCCTAGATTAAATTATAGAAATTGTCTAAATTCAATTAACGAAATTGCCTAAATTAATTTGACGAAAATCCCTAAATTAAATTAACGAAATTGCTTAAATTAAATTAACGAATTTCCTAAATTAAATTATCGAAATTGTCAAAATTCAGTTAATGAAATTGCCTAAATTAAATTGACAAAAATCCCTAAATTTAATTAACGAAATTGCCTAAATTAAATTATTGAAAATCCCTAAATTAAATTAACGAAGAAGAACTACAAGGGAGTGTCAAGAAGAAGAGAAGAGGTGTGAAGAATTATACAACTTGTTGTGTACCTTCAGTCAAAAATGAGTTCCCATATATTCCTTTCAGCATGCTTTCTCCCAAGGTTCAGATTTGTTGACTACTTTTAATAGGGTTTGAAAATGTAACACTATTTACGGTACTCAATTATTGGTTATATTAGGTTTGATAATATAAAGTATTATATATATGATAATATTGTATATAATATTATACATAATATATAGGATAATATTGAATCCTTTATAGTTTCGAAATTGGATAATATATAGGATAATCTTGAATATTTTTCAAATATATATATCAAGATTTTACGTAAGAATAATTAGGAATCTATGATTGCATATATAATATATATTATAATATTTATCAAGGTTTTACGTAAGAATAATTAGAAACCCTAATATTCTCATTTCTATTGCAATGGTTATTACTTAAGAATATTAGGAATAATTATGTAAGAATAATTAGGAATCTATGATTGTATATAATATATATATATATAATGATGTTATTAGTTGTATAAATTCACGAGAATGGGTACTGGTACAATGGTTTCATAGTCTGGAAAAACATGTTACGTCTCCGGTTCAATCCCTATTTGCACCTTAAATTTTCATTTTATTTTGTTTAGTCTACACTTATCTTCTAGATATAAAAAGGTTACAAATTTTATGAGAATTCGTAATGGCACAGTGGTATCTTAGTTTGAGATTTGTTTAGTCTGCACTTATCTTCTAGATATAAAAAGGTTACAAATTTTATGAGAATTCGTAATGGCACAGCGATATCTTAGTTTGGGAATATTTAGGAGGTCTCGGGTTCGACCTTTCTAAACCGAGGCAACACGAAAAACAAGGCTAAAGCAGCCGACACACACTGCACACACAATACATGTGAAGTATGTCAATTTGTACATTTTTACATGTATGGAACATCATGTATATTTTTGTATTTTCCAACTTTGAAATGTATAGAGTAGACATTCATCTCTTTAATTTTACCAGAAATGGCCGTTCGTAGTTAGAAGTAGTTCTTGAGATAATCGGATACGGAAAAATATGAAGAGATTTAGGGATTTCAATTTTAGGAATTTTTTTTAGCGTGTTTATGTTTAGGAGAGAGAATATTTAGGAGTCTATACGGCGGTATTGTGTTAAATTAACAATTAAATTTCCAAAAATGCTATTTAGATAAATAGTTTTTTTCAAGATGTTATTTCGATTAAAAACTTTATAATTTTGTACAGAAAGATAACATCCTAATTAACTATTGAGTTTTTTTATAAAATATATAAAAAAAAATTTGTAAAGACTTCAGAAATTGATAGGCATATGCATCATTATTATTTTACCATATAGAATCGGATTTAGACATGATTACTTTGCTCTCTTAAATCAGTAGTTAGGCACTCCTAAACGAGTAATCTTAATTGGATTTCCTTTAACTTGGCTCATATATTAAACTAATTAAATGTGCGTAATTGTCCAATGAAAATTCAATTAAGGTTTTAATTTTGGATGATAAGGGTACATTTCTCGACATCAGATATGATGTCCTAAAAATCACATATTCGAACAAAACTAATGTGATTTTGGTACAAAACTGCATATTTTAATAACAACTCATGTACTCTATTTATCTTTTTTCCCACTGTTTTATAATTTTTTTTTTAAAAAAAAGCATTATTTTATCTAAAACGGGATTTACAAATTTTAAGACAATAAATCTAATCCCACATTTCTTATAGAAATTGTATTCCTTCTACATAAAAACATATTATGTGTATTTCATATATTTGAAAATTTATCTATTGTGGTAAATTAATCAAAATTGTAATGCACTAACAAATCATTTCATAAATTTCACCTATGGACAAATCAACAATACAATTAGACCCTTATTATTGTGTGTATAAAACAAATCACATACATACTAATCTGAATTAAATTGTGTAAATTGTTCTTTGTATTATCTGAACAATAAACGTCAGGAGTGGAGTATACACATTAAAATTGGAGGAATAATAGAAAAAAGAACAAAGTAGTTCTGTTATTCATTGACATAAACTTAAAGATGATGAAGAGTAATGGGAAAACACAAATCCATACAAGATGAAAAACAGATGAAACGATTTGAACCACCAATCTTCAGTATCATAGCACAAGATGCTGTGGGTTTCCCTCGTTACCGAAAAAAAAAAAAAAAAAAAAAAGTTGGTGCATGAAGAAGACATTGGCAAACTTGGTGATGCTAAATTAACCTGTGTTCTGCAGTCCAGCAGCAATACCTTTCATGGTCAGGATGAGGGTGTCTTCGAGGCCCGGAGCGTAGTCGCTCGTCGGGTTCAGCTTCACGAGTTCAGCAGCAGGCTTCGATTCCATATACTCCTTGGAGATATGTGGCCTCAACTTCACATGGTAGTGTGGGTCTCGGATTCGCTTCAGTGTGTAGGCTTGAGTCACGTTCAACGTCGTGATGTACGAGTCACGTAGACGAAGGCGTTGCTTCAGGTACAAGTCTCCTTCCAGAAGATCCTTGTGTCCGGCAATCTAAAAAACACAAAAAATTAATCTTTAGAATCAGATCAGCATTAGATAGTAACAAGTCTTGTTACCTGCAGCAGGAGGTTCTTTGTTTCCTCAAAGTTGGACCTCAAACGCTCCCCAAACGACCACAAATCTTCGGAGACGAGGAGTTTGTCGTACAAGGCAGCAATGCCAGGATCTCCCTTGGCGAACACCATTTCAATCAAATCAATCGTGACTCTGTAGAAGGGCCACTGGTTGTACATATCTTGCAGCATTTTGAAGTTGCGTATGTCCTTCTCTATGGCTCGTTTGAACGCTGCCCCGAACCCTAGCCAAACCGGTAGATGGAATCTGGTCTGAGTCCACGCGAAGATCCACGGAATAGCTCTTAGTGATTCGATTCCTCCACTCGGTTTCCTCTTCGAGGGACGGCTACCGATGTTCATACGACCGTATTCTAGCTCCGGTGTTGCCTAGAAGAATTCATAAATTCTGTATGTTACCAAACTGATATATGCACAAATGAAATGGTAGTAAAGTACAACATTATATAGCTACTTACCAGGCGAAAATACTCGACAAAACGAGGTTCTTTGAAGACAATCGACCTGTACTCCTCAGTAGCAGCAACAGAAATATCATCAAGAAGCGCCCGCCATTCAGGCTTTGGGGAGACAGGGGGACGCATTCCGTGCTCCAACGTAGCAGCAGTGAAACGCTGGAGCGTTCTAAAGCACAAATGCTCCTCACCAAACGATTGCTCGATGACTTCTCCTTGAACCGTGACGCGAAGAGAGCCGTGGATAGTATCCGGTGGTTGGGACAATATAGCGAGATGTGTCGGGCCGCCTCCTCTTCCCACGGTCCCACCTCGCCCATGGAACATTGTTAGTTTCACTCCGTATTCCTTTGCAACTTTAACGAGATCCTCTTGAGCTTTATACATTTGCCATGCTGCTGCTAATCTGCCTGCATCTTTACCGGAGTCCGAGTACCCAATCATGACTTCTTGCTTACCGTTGATTCGGTTTTTGTACCAGTCGATCGAGAAAAGGCGTGCAACAGCAGCAGGGGCAGCTTCTAGATCAGCCAACTTCTCAAAAAGTGGAACAACTCTCAGAGGCTGCTTCACTTGGCATTCACGTTGTAAAAGTTCGACTGCTAGTACATCAGATGGTGCTGTGGCCATTGAGATTATGTAGGCACCAAAGCAGTCGGATGGCAGCTCTGCCAAGACGTGCAACGTGTCTAAAACATCAGCAATCTCTTCCGTTTTGGGGAGATCTGCCCCAAAGAGGGGCCTCTTGCTGCTCAGTTCGGAAAGAAGCCATTCTTGCCGACGTTCTTCTGACCAGTCTCTATACGAGCCTATTTCCAAATGTTGGGTAACGGCATCTAGGACATCTGTGTGCCTGTCTGATTCTTGCCTTATATCTAGTCTCACTAGTGAGAGGCCGAAAGTTGAAACTTGCCTTAAGAAATCAAGAAGGGTACCATCAGCAATTGGCTGGTCTCCACTAGCACACAGAGATCTGTAGCAGAGCTCAAGTGGCTCCAAGAACTGCACAGAATAAACTTGTTGAGTACTATGTGGAGATAAAACAGTTTAAGAATATCCAGCATAGTAATAACAAAATCGGCCCATTTGGCTTTAAACATTAGGAAACAAAGAGGTAATCATAAAAGTCAAGCAAGCTCACACACGCACTGGTATAAATAGAAGCAGAATCCAAAACCAATCAACTAAAGAAGACAATTCTGCAGCATTTAATCAAGAAATCTATGGAAGGGTGGACAAGTCATACTACGTATTAAGGATGCTCCAAGTTGTATCATGAATGTTTTGAAAATACCTGGTCAATATTTGTGTAAGTTGCCTCTTGAGGGATTTCAGACATTTCTTGAGCTAACAAATGACGAGAACGCTCACGCGTCTGGTAGAGCTTATCTCTCACATCACCAAGAATAACACGATAAGGCTCACTTGGAGGGATTGTTTTCCAAAACTCTGCACGACAACAAACACAATATTAAACTTCAGACGCACTAGGAATGGCTTTAATGCTAAACAATTTAGCGTATAAGATTTTAGGTTGTGCATAAGCAATTTGAAAGCTACCTATGTAATGCTTGGCATCTTTCTTTGAAGATTGGAGGAGTTCGTCAGCTCTAGCGCGGAGCTCATCACTGCAACGCCACATGGACAACTGGAGAAAGGTTGCAGAGTTAGATCGTTTCAAGGCTTAGCTCAACTTAACCAAAGATTCAAAGTTTCTAATGGAATAACCACTTTCTGCAATTACAGTAATTAAATACCTCAAACATGAGCTCCTCTATTTGAGAATAGTATAAATTAGCAGCCATCATTCTTGCCAGTAGGCAAACATCCCTAGTGACCTCGGGTGTTACTCTTGGATTTCCTGCAAAGAATTCAAACATTAGTCTCAAGAGAAGTTTGAAGAAGCTTTTCAGCAATTCATGAAAAAAAATTCCTTAGAATCCTAGAAATCATTATATAAACCACTAAAAGCATCAATTTTGTGAAAAAAGCTAAATATGTCATTAAAAATAGTGAAGAATGATCTGAATTCAATAAGCAATTATAAACTAATCATTTGGAGCATCAGAAATATACCATCACGGTCTCCACCCATCCAAGAAGAGAATTGAATAAGAGGGGCATTGTAAGGAACACGCTCATTGATCCCTATATTCTTGAGTGCTGTATCAACACGGCGCAAAAACTTGGGTACACCTTTCCAGATTGTTTCATGAAAATAACTCATCCCTGCCCGCATTTCGTCTTGCGGAGTAGGGGGGAGTCCGCCCGGATCTCATCAGTTCGGAAAGCAGCTTGAATCTAGAAACATTTGAACAACATAAAAT
Organism: Lavandula angustifolia; assembly: GCA_028984105.1. Taxonomy (NCBI): domain Eukaryota; kingdom Viridiplantae; phylum Streptophyta; class Magnoliopsida; order Lamiales; family Lamiaceae; genus Lavandula; species Lavandula angustifolia. Next base: position 16,816,501 of record CM054819.1, read on the forward strand.
ATGCATAGAAAAAGATATTGCACAGTACTTTTGAAAAAAAAAGACTATAACAATGCAATGATTGAAAATGCATAGCAATCACACAAACAAATCTGGAATCTAATTTATCTGTCAGCACCTTGTGAAGTTTTAACAACACTAGAATTCTTACAAAATTTGTAATCCAAATTCTGTTAACTTACAAGTCAAATCATACTCCAACAATAAAAAAAATCGAGTTCATTATTTTTCTTCATTTCTTTGTTATGCATTACTTATTCACAGTTTTTCTTCGTTCTGATCAGCTTTACTTGAACAAAGCCAGTTAATATCACCATTTCATACATCACTCAATAATAAAAACATGAATATTGAAGCAGAAAAGTTCAAGAATAGAAATTATTATATGCATGCGAACCAGCAGGACCAAATTACCTCTCTTTGCAGAGCCTCATCAAGCTCCTGCTTATCATCTGGAGTAATGTCTTTGGCATATAACTGAGCTAAACAATTCCGGATCCTGAAAAGGACAGGTTAAGCATTAATGACTAGCTCGAGAGAAACATCATTCCGGTTAAATACATAACTGTGTAGCAGAATCCAATCCGAATGGGATATAGCCGCCACTACAAAATTGTAAATCCAAGAAGGAGAATCAGAGAGCCAACCTTCCATGCTTCTGAAGCAACGACCTCCGTACAGACTGTGTAGGATGAGCCGTAAAAACCAGATCCACTGTCTGATTCTTCAATGCATCAAAAACTTCTTCAGGAGACTTGTGTAAGTCAACCACAAGTCTCTTCAAAGTCTCTTCAATATCTGATTCAGTGGTGGCGTTGCTCTCGTCAGTGTAGTCTCCCTTCTTCTTTTTGTTGCGACGGCGATGAGCAATCTGAACCTCCTCAGCCAAGTTGGCCAGGCTAAGCATGTGAGCGAAAGCTTTCGCCACGACAATCGAATCACCCGGATCCAAACTTGTCAATACATTGCCAAGCTCTTCCAGCTTCTCTGGATCGTGCTTGTTTTCATACTCGGCCGAGAGCTCATAACATTCTTGCACCTTCAATCATCGCAGAAATAGAAGTTTCAATTCACAACCATCAACCAAACACCCTTAATAAGCCCATACCATTCCCAAGTCACAAAAGTTGAAACTAAGAAAAAGTTTCTAGAAAGTTCAAGAAAGAAATGCATGTTTACTCATCAAGTCATAAACCAGTCAAATAGACACGGACCATCAGCAAAGAACAGACTTTCGAATTACAACAAAATACTATATATCCATATCAAGATAATCTTCAAAAACTATTGTATCATTTATTATATGAAAAAAATTAAAAAAAAAAAAAGAAAAGAAAAAAGAAACAACAACTCATCAAAATCCAATTATCACTGTAAACCCCTCTCTCCTTCAGAAGGGCTTAGATTTCGTTTTTTGTTCCTCACTGCAGCAGCATAGGATTTACACCCAAGTAACAACACCCAATTACAGCATCCCTAACTTTAAACATAAAAATCGAAAATCAACGGTTCAATCTGGTTTAAATCCCCAAATTAAGAACCAAAATTACTAATACCGTTTCCCTGAGATCCTCTCCATGCAAATCCTGAAGAATATCAAGAAAGCGATCCAAAAGCAGCGCGTCGTACTCAACTAGTTTATCATCTTCAGACACTTTCCCAGGAGCCAAAAGCCGCAACTGGGCATCGATTGATGCCATCTTCTCCAAATTTCTGGTAGCCATCGCAGTCGTTCCAATTCCCAACTCTAAAGAATAAAGAAAAAAAGACCCCAAATTTGAGAAAACTCTGAAAAAGTTTAGAGCATAAATTAAAGCTTAAATCAACAAACACAAATGCATAATTTGGAAGTCAATGGGAAGTGCACAAATTGAGCTTCATGCAAAGCTTGAAATTCACATGCAAATTGAGTGGAATATGAAAGCATGTTTTGGTGCTCCAGCCATGAATTGAAAGAGTGCGGACTAAAAGTCCATGATATTGTACCTGAATCTGGGTGCGAGATTCTTGACAAAGAAGGGGATCGGAGAGAGAGGAGAGAGATGTGATTTGAAGCCAGTACTGAAGACTTATATATAGATAGAAAAATAACGAGTAAGTACAAAACTCGTTCAAAGTTTACTTTTTTGAGTTTTGTTAGGATTGGGATTTCGTACGATATGATGAATCCTTACGTAAAGAGTAAAAGCTAATTTGGTCTGCAAAGTTTTAATTATTTTGAAATTTGGTATTTATAATTTAAAAATTATATTTTTTATATCTAAACTTAACGAATGATTTTTAATTAGGTGTCTATCTTATTATTCCATTAACTCCTACAAATTCATTTTTAAACAATTCATTTTATTATATCTAAACTTAACGAATGATTTTTAATTTGGTGTCTATCTTATTATTCCATTAACTCCTACAAATTCATTTTTAAACAATTAATTTTATTATATCTAAACTTAACGAATGATTTTTAATTTGGTGTCTATCTTATTATTCCATTAACTCCTACAAATTCATTTTTAAACAATTCATTTTATTGAAAAGTAGCTTTAATTTATATACTGGATTATTAATAAACTATACGAATGTAAAATATTAAAAGTAGAGGGGGTGTTTGGTTGGTGGGTTTGGGATCCTATTATGAGAATCAAATTATTTCATACCCATATAAGATATTTTCTCCATCTCGCTAATATTGTCTTACTTTCCTAATCGGGTTGTCTCGCAATTACTGTCATTTTTCCTAAAATAGCAAAAAATACTCTTAAAATAAAAAATGAAACTTACTACTCATCCTCACATTATCATACTCTCTCTCTCTCTAAAAATCTCTCTCTCAGAAACTTTAGATTTTTAATTTATGATTTTTAATTTTGTGAAAACTTTAGATTGTTTCTTAAAATACAATGTGAAAAAAGAAAACAGAAAAAAATCGATTGCCTCAACTATGCCTTGCAAATATTTTGATGAATTCTCATTTCTTCCACCAACCAATCTTCGAAAGTTGTGCTTATTTTTTAATGCAATTAAAACTTATAAAACACACTTAGACAAAAATTTTTAATCTCTATGTAGAAACCAAAGAGGACAATAATAGCGGAGGGAGTATTTGGTATGTGAGTATGAGAGTCTTATATTGTGTCTATTTCTTAATAAAATTAAAACTCATAAAATACACACTTAAATAAAATTTCCTGCGAGATGGAATGAGTATTGAGTCTGAGAGTCTTACTATGAATTCCATTATCATGTAGGCATGGGTTTTTCATACCCAAATAGAGTAGTGGGTATGAGATTTGAAAAATATATATATTATTAAATTAAATCGACTCTAACGAGGATCGAATACTTGATCAACTTTAAATCAACCACTTACGTAGAAGTGAGAATATCAATTACATTATATGTTGCTAGTGAGATTTGAAACTTATATAGGTACCATAATATTTTTTTAACTTATTGTTGAAAATTAATAATCAAATTATTTTCATAGTATTTAGTTGAAATAAATAATAATTAATTAAAATAATGACATATATATATATATATAATTTTTTAAATAATGAATATTCACTTATTTTTAAATAATAATAATAATCTAATCATATTTAAAAAAAATAAAAATTAATTATTTTCATTAATGATGTAAAAGATATTATTTTATTATAATAAAAATATTTTCCAAAAATAGTACTCCCTCCGTCCCACTCATCTTGACGAGTATTCCTTTTTGGGACGTCCCACCTATCTTGACGCATTTCCAAAAAAGGAAATAATTTATCCTCCTATTTTTTCATTTCTCTCTACTACTTTATCCCTCTCTCATACTTTATCATTCATTTTCTTAATTCTCGTGCCGAAAAGAAATGCGTCAAGATGAGTGGGACGGAGGGAGTACAAAACTAAGAATGACCCATAATATAATTATGCAAAATATTATGATATTTATAAAAAAAATATATCTAATTATTTTCTTTATTAAAAAATAGCTCATTCCCATAAAAGTATAAATATAACTAAGCATCATATTTTGTTTTGATACTCATTACTAAGTAAATACTACCAAGCACATTTAAAGGAATCAATCAAACTCATTACCCTTTACCAATGAATCAATCACCCTACTATCATACACATTATCATTACTATACTGATTCGTACCAAACGATCCCTTAGTCTTAGGGTTATTGATGAAATAAATATAGTCGGCTTTCTCATTTTGATACGAATTTCAAAGCTTCACAAATTAATGTATGAACTTTTGAATTTTTACAATTAAAGGCATGCGCGGGTCTCCAATTTTTTCCAATAGTTGGAAAAATTATAACGTCATTTCACTGAGTTGGAGTGTTGGACACCAAGACGCCACATCTTTAAATCAAAACGACGTAATTTTGATGCCATGTCACATAAATTGTCACCTCATTAATTCATAACAACACTAACAAAAAGAACGACTCATACCCACGAAATGAGAAAATTACCTAAATCTAACCCTAAATCAGAATGACATTGTTTCGTACCATCCACATTGGCTTCTAACTCAGCACTCCGACAGTCAGAAAAAATTAGGGATGGTATCATGCCTTCAATAGCAAAAATGTACTATAAAGTTTGTGCATTAATATACCAAGTTTTGAAGTTCGTATTAAAATTACCAATCGATTTTACTACATATTTTATTTCACAAATAACCTTTAATTTATTGTAGAATCTTCATTTACTTGAATTAAATAATAATAATAATCATAATAATAATAATAATAATAATAATAATAATAATAATAATAATAATAATAATAATAATAATAATAATAATAATAATAATAATAATAATAATAATAATAATGAATTTCATCATAAATTTTGGAGTGTATTTGGACGTCCCAATGTATAATAATAAAATGAATTGCTTAAGAAAATATGTATCTAAAATTGACTATTTTATCCCTGCTAATTAAGCAAAATTTGTACTGAGTTAACGGAATAATGACGGGAACACCTAAACAAAATGCATTTGTTAAGTTTAAACACCATAAAAGCAATTTTTGAAGTATATACATCAATTATTAAAATAATTGAAATTTTGGGCACCAGACTGCCTTTTCACTCTTACTTAGGTGTTTTCTAATTGCTTATTTTAAGCATTTAAAATAAGCATAAGTTGTTTTTAATGTTTGAAAAAATTGTTTACTGTAGCAGCTTCTCTAAAATTAAGTAAACAAAATGTGTTGGGAGATGATTCAGCATTAGATTGTTTAGAAGATTTGGCTGATCCCAAAACCCTAATTTGATAGGTGAACCATTTCGTTGTAATAGTAATGCCTTGGTCTCTGAGAGTTTCAGACTCAGTAGATTTTCCTTCAGCATGGTCCAGACTCAGAGTTCTGTTTGTTGATCCTTCAGCAGACTATCCGCCTCAGTACCATGAAGTGAAGACTCAGTAGTGTTGGACTCGAGCGGGAGCAAGATATGCGAGAGGTGTTCGGATTCGGTAGGCTTGGACTCGGCGGAGCAAGCGATACCGAGAGGTGTTCAGATTCAGTAGTGCTAGACTCAGCAGGAGCAGCATACTGAAAGAGTCAGTAGAATTGGATTCAGCAGGAGCAGTTCACTGAACTCAGAGTCGACCTTCAGTAGAGTTGGACTCAGCAGGAGTATACTACTAAACCCCAGGTCAGACTCAGCAACGGCCTAACAGTCTCCTTGATTGTCAATGATCTTCTATGATAAATCAGTAGAGTCGTCCGAGGTTGTTCACATCAGAGAAGTCAACTTCAGTATCTGCCTTGAAGTCTGTGTGTCTCAACTACTTTCTACACCTCGACCAATGACAAGCAGCCAGCTGTCAAAGTTCTGGTAAAAGCTGCAAGTCAACCACATTCCAAAAATGGAGGAAAAGACTCTGGGCGATTTCTAAAAGAGTCGTTAGCTACCCAAAGAGAGTGACACGTGGACAGTTCGTCTCCAACGGATCTATCCATGGCTCACCTTTATAAATAGAGGGAAAATCAAATCGAAGATATAGAACACACGAAACATACGAGCAACGAATGAACAAATTACAAGATTTCCGCAAGAACTTTAGTGAAACACTCAACGCGGAAGGAAACTACTTTGCCTTAGGAAACCAAGCTTAATAGAATCAAAACCTCTAGTATCCAAGTGATAGAACACAGACCCAGAGAGATTATTCCTCATTGTTCATCATTCTAGAAGCCTCTTTTTGTTCCCTTTCCCTCTAACCTAAGCTCCACTGAAATATTCATAGCTTAGACCCGAAGGAGTTCATATCTTGAACTGCTCTTATTGTTAAGAAATCCTCCATCGTTGGAGAGTTTGTCAAACTTTGTAGTTTGATTCTTGTAAACTGGGACTTGCTCAGTATAATCTTCAAGGCCGTGTTTGTCCAGTGCACAAACTAACTGAGACTAACTCAGTATAATAAAATAGTCTCCTGATCTCTTCGGGACAATGGACGTAGGATTGTTTGATATCCAAACTACTTTAAAATCGCTGTGTTCATTTACTGTTGCATTGATTTAAAGTTCATACTGAAAACCTTTAACAAAATCATACAACAGAGTTTCAACAAAGCTCAACTGAGTACTCTAACCTACTGAAACAGTTTTAATAAAAACGTGTTCAACTCAACTGAATCGGGCCTACACTATTCCGCACGCTACTGAACTCTTATTGAACGGTACTGAATTCTGACATCAGTCAGCTAGCAGACCTCAGTATAGTCAGTCAGTCTATCCACACGATCCAGAACAGCTTGCCTGGTCTACTGAATTTATTCAGCAGACACTCTCTTGAATTGGACTGTTCGCGTTTTAAGTTGAGAAAGTTTTCAGGTGTATTCAACCCCCCCCCCCCTTTCTACACATGAACGTTTATTTCGGGACCAACAAAATGCTTAATTAAACAATTATTTTAAGTATCTATTGAAGTTTTTTGGTGCTTGGCACCGTAATTTACGAAACTATCAAATATATTTGTTTTTTATTATTAATGTTTGATTTTGCTTGAAAATAATTATTTTCAACTTTAAGTAAAAGTAAATAAAAAGTGCTTATAATAAGACTTTGCAAATACCCTCTTAATTAGATTATTCGTAATAACTAATATATAAGCATTAGAAATTATATATATATGAGAATCAACCCCTCATATGAGAACTAAGAACCCATGATAACCATAGATTTATTCTTATCTATGGTTCTTATTAAATATCCAATTAATACTTATTTTTTAATGTAATTAATAAATAAGCTAGGGTATTAGGGTAATTAATATTTTATTTGATTAGAAATGTATCTATTTAAGGAATGATTGTAAACTAATAAATTATCCTATTTAAGGAATGATTGTAAACTAATAAATTATCCTAAGAGTCGTTACATATACACTAACAAAAATTGATTAAACAAACTTAATTTTAGAGGCTAACCATAATAATAAAAAAAATCAATGTTTGGTATTAAATTAAATAAAGAAAATCAACTTTAAAACAATTAGCATTGCCTCCAACAATAATATTAAAATGCATTTTATATTATATGTTGTTGATGCATCTATTTATACTATACAATGTAATTATATATGCATGGTGTGCATATGAAATGATGCATGAAATTATAATACACAATGCATATACACATGCATAATAAATTGTGTTCGTTTGTATGCATTGTAATAATTATATATATATAGGGAATGGATATTATGAGAACCAAATCTTAAAAGAGATACGAGAACCGATCTCGTCCCTTCATTTCGCAAATCTAAGACTCTCATTTATCCTCAAAAGCATTTAAAAATAAATCAAAAAAGGAGAAAATATAGCTCATTAAGGGTATTTTTGTAAACTCCTCTTCTTTTAATTCAACTTCAGATTTTCTCTCTCCACCCATTTTCGCTGCCATGTTCGAGTTTTACATATTTATGCTCATGATGTTATGTGTTTATGCTCATCTTGTTAACTTTTCATGCATGTCCGAATCGGAATGACAGAGTCGAGTTTCTTTTGACCCCGATTGTTTCTTTTGTTAGAATGAATCTGATGTGTACGCATAAAGATTGATTTTGGATGGGCCTTCATTGTTCTTGGGCAATTTTGCTCATTTCGTTTGTTTTATTCGATTTTTGTGCTTTCCTATTTTCTGATTTTCTGTTTATGTATATTATATTCTAGGTGAATTTATGCAGATTTTTATGGATGGAAGTCCCCCCTTCAAGAAATAATTCATATTTATCATATTTTTCCGTTACAATTTGATTTATGCTTACCTTTCTCAGAAATCATGCACACAAGTATATAATTTCATGCTAACCTTTCGATCAAGTTATGCACACATTTTTTTTCATTTGACTCAATCTTTTTATGCTAACCTTTCGATCAAGTATGTACACCACCAATATTAATTATGCACAAAAATCCAAAATAATATGTACCTATGGACAAAAAATTTATGCTTACTATTTCATATTTTTATGCTAATATATAAAATATTTTATGCTTACGCTTATAAAAAAAGGCACACGAAAAAAAAGGGTGTGCATACCAATATTAAAACTTTCATGCACACAAGATTGTTTATATATCTGCATACTCCCCAAATGTTTTTGGCATATGATCGAATTATGAATGCATAACTTACAATACTTTAATTTACCAAAAGATGTATTTCACTACATTGTTTTCCACAATACTTTAATATACCAAAAGATTTTTTTTAAAGGAACATCCTCTTCCGCTCTTTGGTTCTCTTCCTCTTTCCTTTCCCGCTTGAACCGCCTGCAATTATAACATATTTTATGCACATGACTAACGTAGTTTATGCATACATAAATGGGATTTTATGCAAACCATGTTATTTTATTATGCACATTACCCAGTGGATTTTATGCACACAACAAACGGATTTCATGTACACAAAGTTATATTTTTATGCTTACCTAATCGCAATTCATACACAAAATATTATAATTCCAAGTTAAATATTTTTATGCTTATACAATAAATAATTTATGCATACATAGTATAAACTTTATGCATATATAGGAAAGTGATTCACAGATTAACATATATCTTATGACAAGTGTCCACAACTCCCGTGTTTGTGAACTGTCCTACCCATTCATCAACAACAAAGTTTCTATCATTGAATTTTTTCTTACGAATTTCTCGACCCCCCCGAGGGAACCCAAAAGCCCGATAGACATCCATCTCATTAACTTCTATCCTCCTTCCCTCCGATATTACCAGTTCAGATCTCTTAGGGTCATAATTCTCCACTAACCAATAACACAATTTATTTGGTAATCTACTTACATCTATCCCCAATATACCCCCAAAACCCATTCTCCTTACTATATCCAACTGTGCTTGGTTCATTTTTCTTGTTGCCTCCATGAGGGAATGCAGACAACATCTTCTTGTAAGTTGTTTTACATCGTCCTCCATCTTCAGACCTTCTTCTCTGCTTGTTTCCAGACTCTCCTCAACTTTTTTAAGCCTTTTCCTTTTCAAATTTTCGTGTTGCGCATCAACTTCCACAATCTTCTTACCTTTTGATTTTGCAGACACATTCTTCTTGGTTATTTCGTTCGCTTTCCTATCTTTACACTTTTTCTTCCCTTTATTCAACAAATATTTTAATGGAATATCCTCTTCTGGCTCTTTGTTTCTCTTCCTCTTTCCTTTCCCGCTCGAACCGCCTGCAATTACAACATATTTTATACACATGACTAACTTATTTTATGCATACGTAATACTGATTTTATGCAAACCATGTTAATTATTATGTACATAACTCACGGATTTTCTGCACACAACAAACAAATTTCATGCACTCAATGTTCAAATGTTTATGCTTAACCAATCCGAATACATACAAAAAAAAATGCTAATTACAAGTTAAATTTCTTTAGGCTTATACAATTACTAATTTATGCATATATAGTATAAACTTTATGCATATATAGGAAATTTAGTAACTGAACATCAAACTATTCACATGATTGGAACACTAAAAACAATTAGTAAAGTCGTGCTTATGCATTGCACAGTTTATGCATACATACACAAAATATATGCTCATATTAGCATCGCAATATTAATTATTATGCACATAATGCAAACCATGTTAATTATATAGGAAAATTTATGCATACATATTATACAATTTATGCATATATAGTCTAAAATTTATGCATATATAGAACATGGAATAACTGAACATCAAACAAGTCAGATTTTTGAAATAAAAGAAAACAACAGTATATTGTCGTGCTTATGCAATGCACAGTTTATGCATACTACAGAAATTATATGCTCATATTAGCATCGCAATATTAATTATTATGCACATAATGCAAAGCATGTTAATTATATAGGACAATTTATGCATACATAGAATACAATTTATGCATATATAGTATAAAATTTATGCATATCTAGAACATGGATTAACTGAACATCAAACAAGTCAGATTTCTGAAAAAATGAAAACAATAGTATATTGTCGTGCTTATGCAATGCACAGGTTATGCATACATACAAAAATTATATGCTCATATTAGCATCGCAATATTATGAATACCTGCGTCCATACTAATCCATAACAAGGTTAATGCGAGCTTCTATTTTTCGAGTGCCTGAAATGAACAAAACAAAAATTTACTACTCGATTACATTCACATCAGCATAAAATCGTCAATGTTAACAACCCAGCTCACGGTTTAAAATAATTTCGGTCGCCCAATTTTTTAGGGTTTCATTCACATTCAAAATCGAATCTCCATAACATCAAATAATCCATGGGTTTCCTAATTTAAGTAAATAATCAGTCAAACAAACCTGAATCCTACTCGAATCGATGGAAATCGAGTTTATTTCTTCGATTGATTACTAGATTCACGTCTTTCTTCTGCCGCGGTTCATGGGAGAGTATTTTGGTGGTGGTTATGGCGAAAAACTGTAGTGTGGTGGAAGTGAATGGATGGAAGATTATGAAGGTAGTGGATGGCGGTTTTGGAGATGTCGAGAGTGGGGTGAAAAATTTCAAACGAAATGTTTAGATTTCTGGAAGTGCGCCCAAATAAATTACCTTCTGTATACCCATTATGCCCTTTTACTGAATTGTTTTTATTTTTTAAAAGAAAGAAGGGATTAATCTTGTTCATTAGATGAGAACCGATCAACGCATAGGATCGGTTCTCGTATCTCTTTTGAGGGATGGATCTCCCTAGATCCATGCCCTATATATATATATATATATATATAGGAGGGGAATGTCGAAAGTGTACAATTCAAAGTTTGAAAATGCAAAATGTACATGGATTTCCATAAATGCAAATATATACAAAAAAGTCTACTTCACACTAAGTGTGTGTGCAGTGTGTGTGCAGAGTGTGTGCAGGTGTGTGTGCAGGTTTCTGTCGGCTGATTGTTTTGAAAAGAGGTGCTTATATTAAAAAAAAAATAAAAAAAATAAGACTGCATTTATTTGAGCTGAAGAGAGCTCAAACCCGCGACCTCGATATTATTCCCAAAGTAACATATATTATTCCCAAAGTAACATACCGCTGTGCCATTTTGAATTCTCAAACAAATTGTAACCTTTTTATTTCTAGAAGATAACTGTAGACTAAACAAAATAAAATGAAAATATAAGTCGCCAATAGGAATCGAACCAGAGACGTAACATGTTTTTCCGGAGTATTAAACCATTGTACCAGTATCCATTCTCGAGAATATTAACGTTATTAAATTTTGAAAAACCATATGCATGTCAAAAGTAACCATTGTCTCTCTCTGTCGGTGCTGAAGAGATCGCTCTCCCTTTCTCACTCTCTCTCTCTCGCTGAAGCCCTCTCTCTCTCTCTCTCGCTGAAGACACTTCTCTCTCTCTCTCTCTCTCTCTCTCTCTCTCTCTCTCTCTCTCTCTCTCTCTCTCTCTCTCTCTCTCTCTCTCTCTCTCTCTCTCTCTCTCTCTCTCTCTCTCTGTCTCCGCATATGTTTGTCCCTTTCTATTTCTATTCAATCACTTTTTGCAGGTTAGAGAATATATTCTCTAAGTCTCAGAAATCAGAATATTACTATTTGTGTGCTTTAGGGTTTACTTTCACTTTCATGTGATGTTGTATGGTAGAAGAGAATGAGGAGAATTTATTTGATAGTAGGAGATTTGCTTCGTTTAGTGTCATGGTAGGAGATTTGTAGATACATAGATATTTGTGATCCATTCCAATATCAAGAATTCAAAATATTTAGGTAGTTTTCAGTTCATATTGTCATATTTGTGATCCATTCGAAATAATAAGAATCCGAAATATTCCAGAAATATTTGAATCCATTCGAATATTATATTTGAAAAATTTGAAGATCTTGATCAATGTTTTCGAAAATAATTTTGAAATAATGCGAAATAGTAGGGTTGATAACAGAAATGAGATTAGGGTTGATAACAGAAATGAGAATATTAGAGTTCCTAATTATTATTACGTAAGACCTTGATAAATATTATCATATATATTATAATAAAATTATAGATTAGTAATTATTCTTACGTAAAACCTTGATATATATATTCAAAAAATATTCAAGATTATCCTATATATTATCCAATTTCGAAACTAAATAGGATTCAATATTATCCTATATATTATATACAAGGTTAAATACAATATTATCCTATATAGTCTATATAATATTATCATGTATATAATACATTATATTTCGAAACCTAACCAATTATTGGCATGCACCGTAAATAGTGTATCATTTTCAACCTATCTTAAAAGTAGTCAAAGCCTACTGAAACGAATATATGGGAAATTGTTTTTGACTGAAGGCATACGAAAGTAAATTAATAATTCTTCACATCTCTTCTCTCCTTCTTCACACCTCATCTCTTATTCTTGACACTCCATTTCCGATCTTGTTCGTCCCACTTCACATCGAAGATTAGCTTCATCTCCCTCTTTCACTAAAAGGCTTCAATAGAATTCGATCCTAACAATTGACAAGTTAGTTTTATTTTAGGTTTATATATTTTGGTTTATGATTTTTATAAATCTTGTGTGCAATTGTTGTTGGTCCCGAGTGTACGGTCAGGTGTAGAGGGGGGGGGGGTGAATACACCTGATTCGATTTCTCAATTTCGAACTTGAACAGTCCTATTCAGGATGGTGTGCATGCAGCAGCTTCGGCCGGACTGCATACAACCGTTACGAATCGAGTAAAAGGCTAAAAGAGTACCGACTCGGTCGAGATCCGCTAACCGACTAGGTCGAATTCGGTATCGTTCGGTGAGAGTTCGGTGTGCGGAATTGTGTAGGCCCAAATCAATTTTTTGTGAGAAAACGTTTTAAGTCTCGGTTCGGTAGATTTAAAAGTTCGATATCTTTGAGACAGTTGATTGATTTAAATATGATGTTCGGTATGAATAGTAAAATCAATGCAACGGTTAAGAAAGCGATAAGAAGAGACACAGGATTTTTAAAGTGGTTCGGATATCGCTCAAATCCTACGTCCACTTTCCCGAATGATCAGGAGGCTATTTATTATCCTGAGTTAGTCTCAGTCAGCTTGCACACTGGGCAAAGCCGCGTCTTGGTTTTTATACTGATCCAAGTCTCAGTTTACAACACTATCAAACTTAAAGTGTTTGACAAACTTCTCCAACAGTGAAGGAGTCCTTATACAATAAGGATTGGGTTCAAATGTGAACTCCTTCGTCTAAGCTATGGATATAACAAGTGAGCTTAGGGTTAGAGGGATAAGGAACGAGAATGTAGCTATCTAGAGCGACGAACAGCTGAGGATTTAGCTATAGGTTCGTGTCAATCGCTTGGATGCTAGAAGCTTATGTCGGTTCAGCTTGGTTCCTTTTGAGCTGGATGTAGTCTTTCGCCGGAGATAACTCGGTTATTTCTTGCGGAGGACTTAGTCGTTAATTTTGCTCATTTGAATGCTTTCTCGTGTTCTAGGCGCGCATTCTCTTTTAAATCTTGAATGATCCCTCTATTTATAGAGCAGAGATTGAAATAGATCCGTTGGAGACGATCTTCTTCTCTCTCTCTCTCTTTTTGGTAGCAAACGGCTCTTTTGGTGTAGGTAACGAGTGTACTTTCCCACCTTTTTAGGTAAAAGGTTGACTGCAGCTTTTAGCAGGTGAGAAGACACGTGTATGTTTGTCATTCGTTGAGGTGAATGAAGTGGTTGAGACAAGACAAACTTCGAGACGGATCAAGGCGACTTCTCTCTTCCTCGTACATGACAATGCTGATTCTCTTTCAAGAGATTCGACGATCCCCGAAGACTATCTCGCCGTTGCTTGAGTCCGACCTTGTATTCGGTAGATAGGCTGCCGAGATAAATCTATCGAGGATCAGCTCGAGTTCAGATGAACTACTCTTGCCGAGTTCGGTTCAACCGACTCTCTCGATATCTTGCTCTCGCTGAGTCCAATATCATCGAGTCTTTCGATATCTTTGCTCTCGCTGAGTCCAAGATCACCGAGTCTTCAGATCGGTGCCGAGGCAAATAAGCTACCGAGCGCCTTGACCGGAGCAGAGTGTCTACCGAGTCCGAAACCTCGAGAGACAAATACAAATACAAAGGAATGGTTCACCAATCGAGATAGGGTTTTGGGATCTTCAAATCTTCTCAACGAGTTCGAGCACGAGGCTACCGAGCATGATTTAGTATGGAAGATAAGAGTCATTTCCCACAAGTATGGTCATGCTGAGGATTGAATCATCACCCAACAATTTCCCCCTATTTGATGATGCCAAAACCTATCATCTATGTCCTATCAACTATGTTAAACACTAACTTACTCAGGAACAGAGCTCCTAACAAATATTACAAGTAGAATCAGTGGAGTTGTCTGGTAAGTGCTAGACTACTGAGGGAGACAGGGCAGAACAATTTTCCCTTTTACAATAATTCCCCCCATGCAACAATTTCCCTTAAGAGAAATAATAATTCTCCGAAAGTCTAGTCTATCAGAGATCTAAACGAGCAAAAAACTGACAAGTAAATAATCAACGAGTGTGTCAGTAATCACTTCAGTGATTCTGAGTGTTAAAGCATAAAGCAAACACGGCTATTTAGACAACAAGTAGTTGTCAGAGCCAAAAGAAGATTTGTATATATATAATACACAGTTCAGTACATTACAAATCTTGCTAAGCTAAAAGAAGAACTAAGAGGGAGAACCCTTAAACTGCTGAATCCTATTCATGAAACCTTGGGATTTATCTTCAGGCAGTGGAACTCCATACATTCTGAACGTGTTCTTCCTCGGCCTCGGATATTCGGCGAAGTCTGCCTGGATCATCTTGTTCTAGTCCTCCGTTCAACGCAAAGATTCTTCACTTCTTGTTCAATCATTCCGAGATGTACTGAGTCGTCTTGTCTTCTGGGTGGAGGAATGATCCTTGCTTCAGGAACTCTGACTACTACCCCTTCAGTTACTGCTCTGTGCATATATGGGTAAAGATCAGGTTCAGTAATGGTCATCCACTCGACATAGGCATCAGCCTTAGACATTTCAGGCCAGAATCGCCAGAAATAATTTCTCTTGATAAACTCTATCTTGGCCGATTCCCATCTCTGATTGAACTGAATAGGCATCCATTCGTCTGATCTTGGCCATCTATGTGTTTTCAGATCGTTTGGCTTCTTGAACCTTCTGTATCGATAAGGAATGTCAGCTTTCGAAGGAATTCTCGGCTGGCCTCTTGTTCAGTACGTTTCCTGAGTGCCTCAAGGTCTGCCAAATGTATCCTCTGTCTGGCAGCCTCTATCTGTCTAGCTTCCTCTCCTCTGTAGAGATATCTATCCATCTGAGCAAATATTTCTTCAATTTCTGCATCTTGCTCTTGAGGCTTCTGAGGAGCTTGTTCGATTCAAGCAGGGTACTAGATCTAGATTTGGATGTACCCCGCCTTTCGCATATTCTTCTTTGCTTGCTCCTTTTCTTTTTCTCTGTCCTCTTCATCTCGTTATGATGAGCTTTCTCGGAGGCGCTCTAGCGGTTCTCTTTCCTCCTCTCGGATGGAGCTTTAGTCTTTCCTTTGGCGAGGCTTAGACTTTGGCTTGTTAGCCGCTTCGCTTCGCCTGCAATTTCTCGCCGGCTTCTCATCCGCAGCTATTTGGGCTTCCTCCTCGCCAGATATGTATCTTAATCTCTTTCTTTGGAGGGGTTGGAATTTTAAGCTTTTGTTTGCCCTTACCTTCTTGAACCGGGTGGTGGAATGGGAGCTTCTTCTTCTTCGAGTCCTCCACCGCACATTCGGCGTACTCGGCAACTTCCTTAATAATGTCTTTGGGAGTCCGGGTTGTCCGAGTAGTCTGGCGGGGTCTCGAGCCACTTGGGCCGGTTTTAGCCGTGCTCGCGCCCGAAACACCACGGGCCTCACCCTTCGAGACCGAGTTTGAGGCAGCTTCTCGGCACTCTTCTTTCCTTCCCTTTTTCCTTCACTTTCCCCCTTTTTGGCATCATCAATGAGCACCGGGGTAGGGACTAGGACTGACTTCTTTAGATTTTTGTAGGAGGTTGACAGCTCATCGAGACGACCGTGGAGCTTAGTCAGAGCCTCATGCAACTCGTTCCTCTCCATGGTAAGGTGTTCCTTGTATGCTTGCTTGTGAGAGAGGTCATTGCTTCCTTGAAGTCTTTCGGCTTCTCGGTGATCTTGTCTTCCAAGGCCGGTTGGATATTCTCGAGTCTTTGTTCGGTGGCCTCGGATTGTTCGGTGATAGCGTCGGTATGAGCCGGTTTAGAGGCCAAAAATTCATCCAAGTAGCTTGGCTTGGCTCTCCCGAAAGATCTTGAGTTGAGCTTCGAATTTGACTTGCTGCTTGAGCCAACGCTTCGAAATAAGCGTGGAAACATCGGGGCGGGCGATGAAGAGACAGAGGACTTCAGCCCTCGAATTTCTTTAGTCGTGGCTTGAGCGATGCGCTTCTATGTCCTATGGATAGCCTTCGCAAGATCTCGATTTTTGATCCCTTGGGCGGTTAAGGCTTTGGCCACTGATCGAGATCGCTTTGCGATCCGGGCCGGGCGCCGCTTCGAAAGTCGATCGCAGCAAGAGCCGAGCGGGCTCTGCGAGGACGAAGCACCAGCCTTGGACTTCTCGGGACCAAGGATACCGAGAGGTAGGGGCGGTTTCGGTATGGGTATCCTTGTCCTCCGGATGTCCCTCATCGGGCTTTCCGGGGCTCGAATCATCAGGGTGGGTCGTCATGGTCCGACCCATCCGAGGGTGCTTTGGGCCGGAGGCGTGCTTGTCGATCATGAATCATGGCCGGCATTGCAGCCCTCGGATTGTCCATTGAGCTAAGGTCTTCGGGCTCGAATAGCCTATCTCCTCTCTCGGTCTCAATTCCTCTTCATGCATTGCCGACGGGAGTAGTGTAGGACAAGGCGGCGTAGACGAGGCCACTCCCGATGTCGCGGCAACATGTGGAGCCTTGCTTGTTTTGGCGATGAGCAACAAGTCTCGAGTAGTCGGCAAGCTCCGGAACTAGTTGTAGAATTTCTCGGGATGCTCTGGATATAATCACCGAAGCTTCCATCCCGATTGATTCACCTTCGGATGCGGTCTCGGACTCCAAGTCTATGTGTGAAGTCTCGCTCTTCGGTTGGGAGGGAGCCGAGTGAGTGGGGGGACGAAAGGGGGGGCCGTCTAGGCGCCGAATATCTGCGCTCCGAGCTGCGGAAGCATCCCCTTGGTCCCTTTTAGTGGAAACAATCTTTTCCACTGACTGAGTCTTCTCAGAAGACTCGGAGCCTGTTCAACAGGCACTTGTGGAACCTCCTCGGTGGCTGGCACCTCAACGGCTTTCTTCAGTTTCTTTGCCGGTGCCTTAGGAGTTTTAGCGGGAGGAGTTCTTTTCTTTGTAGGCGTAGCTCGCCGAGACTTTGATTTTGGAGAGACTGCCGAGGGTCCCGACCCTATCTGTGGCTAAGCGCCGTCTTGTTGTGAAATCCGACCTTCTTCACATTGAAGTACTCCTTGTCACCGTAGGTGATAGGCTCGAGATCCACATAAATCTTCGATCATGATGGACGGTTTGAGTCCATACAAAGCAATTTGCCCTTTGCGCTCGGCGTGTTTGATGCTTTGTTGAACTTAGTAGCCTCGAGCCATGAATTCTCGGAGAAAGAACTCCGTCCAATTTATCCGGGCTC
This sequence comes from Lavandula angustifolia, assembly GCA_028984105.1. Lineage (NCBI taxonomy): Eukaryota > Viridiplantae > Streptophyta > Magnoliopsida > Lamiales > Lamiaceae > Lavandula > Lavandula angustifolia. Next base: position 16,834,710 of record CM054819.1, read on the forward strand.
GGTCGTATATGGCCATCATTATCCGAATCTTAGGCCTCGACACTGGTCAAACGACCCCGCTTGGCTTGTCGGTAGGCTGCGTCACTATATAGACAAGTGCCCCGAACCGAGGCAACATGCTTTGTTCTTCGGAAAGGCGGCTACGAATGTAGTGGGCTTTCCACGTGAAGACGGTAAGGTATTCATCAACTTGGTCGTCTCTACCCGATCGCATCGGGTCCCTTCGGAGGGCGAATCAAAACTCCGCTTCAAGGCATCCTTGATGGACATTTGCTTCACTCCATAGTGGCGTTTTGGATAGAATGGGCAACGAATCTCGCCACTATATCTCCGGACACGATTGTACGAATTCAAGTACAGCTCTGCAACCTTGTCTCGGGAGGAAGAACGAAGGCCTCCTAGACAGAAATTTCTCCAGCCACGACTCGCGCGAGCCGAGAAGATCTCATCCATATACTCCGGATCGCATGAATAGAAATCCATGGTGGGTTCAAACCACACGCGATCCTTCTCCAAAATGTTCTCGCATATCTGCTGGAGATATCATAGAGATATTGGTTTCCGCCATTGTACTCGTGACAAGAAATGAATCGATACTATTTTTGGATAGAACAGTCTTTGTAATGCGATACTCGAAACATATAACAAATACATTAACGAGATATAAGCATACCAATGGATAAAATTCGAGATAAGATTGAGAGTGTAATAGCAAGTAAGGATTGCGAATGCGAGATCTCGGATTTTTCGGAATTTGAAAGTTATGAAGTATGCTAATGGCGGTTCTTAAGATTTGATCGAATATATATCAACTATGAAGGTGAACGGTTTTCGATCGAAGGCTGAATGTAAACTTGCTTTATGATATGGACGGTTAAGAATAGAAGTTAAAACAATAGGCAATGATCACAAAAAGGCACCTAAGTCAAAGCCAGTTGTAAAATAGCCTAAGTAGTAACTGTGAAAAGACATGCATTAAATGCGTGCAGAGTTCATCAAGCTTATGTATGGAATGTCGTGCAATAAATGTGAGTCGTTAATAATAAAGACAAACCAAAAGATATTAATGTCATGCTGAATCTTTGCCATAAATGCAAAGTACTGTAGTATTAAATTACTACTGAGTAGAGATACGCAAACCTGTCAGCTGAACATAGTAGTCAGCTGATACCTCGTGTAGATGGTTTTCTCGAATCTCTATGTACTTGAACTTACTCGATCGAGAGTGATCATTCCCCCTCACCGGAATGTTCCTCTCCCGAAACCTTATTACCGACTAGGGTCGGTAGGGTCCAGCAGAGACCTAGCTCTACCGAAAGTTCTGCCGAATCCGGATTCGGCTAGAGGCTTAGTCAGTATATCAGCCCTTTGCTTGTCAGTATGGATCTTTTCTATTCTGATATCCTTCTTTTCGACATGGCCACGAATGAAGTGATGTCTAATGTCCACGTGCTTGCATCTTGTGTGAAGAACAGGATTCTGAGTGATTGCAATAGCACCGGTATCGCTCGCAGTAAAATCGGCACTTCATTCCGAATGACGTCATAGTCTCTCATCTTTGCGTCTCAGCCCAAAGGATCCGGGCGCAACAACTTCCGAAGAGCCATGTATTCGGCTTCCGGTAGTCGACGTGGCCACCGAGTGCTTGTTTCTTTGAAAACCATGAGATCGACTTGCCGCCAAGGAACCGACATGTTCCCGAAGTTGATTTTCGGTCGATTCTACATCCCGCATAGTCGGCATCGAATAACCAGTTAGTTCAATATTATCATCACCGGATACCATAAACCCATGTCGGTGTTCCTCGTAGATAGCGGAGAATCTTCTTTGCTTGAGTCCATATGACTCGCTTGGGATTCGCCCGAAATCGAGCACGCATACACCTACAAAGATAAGTTATGTCGGGACGAGTAGCCGTTAGATATAATAAAGAACCAATTATAGCACGGTATTCAGTTTGGTCTACTCGATACTCCCTCTTTATCAAGATCTATCTTCATATTCGTGTTCATCGGGATCTTGATAGGTTTGCTTGATGTGCGGCCGAATCTTTTGATGAGGTCTCGAGTGTATTTGCCTTGGTTGATGAATGTTCCCTTCTCAGATTGCTTGACTTGAAAACCAAGGAAGTAGTTCATTTCACCCATCATCGACATCTCGAACTTATCCTTCATCATCTTTTCAAATTGCTGACACATGATGACATTCTTCGAACCGAAGATAATGTCATCCACGTAGATCTGCACAAGTAATAAGTCTTCTTCCGGTCGAATGCTTGAATAGAGTGCGGTCTCATCGTGCCTTTACGAAAACCTTTACGAAGAAGAAACTCGACGAGGTATCGTACCAAGCCCCCGGGTGCTTGTTTTAACCCGTACTGAGCCTTTTCCGAGTCTATATACTTGATGTCCCCGCTTGAAAGCCGGGCGGTTGTTCCACATAGACTTCTTCTTTCAAGCACGCCATTCAGGAACGCAGACTTCACATCCATTTGATAAACTCTGAATCTTTGATGTGTTGCGTAGGCTAGGAATAGTCTAATTGCCTCCAATCTTGCAACTGGAGCGAATGTCTCATCGAAATCTATCCCTTCGGCTTGACAGTAGCCTTTAGCCACGAGTCTTGCTTTGTTCCTTACTATAACGTTGTTTTCATCTCGCTTGTTTTTGAAGACCCATTTGGTTCCTATGACATGTTGATGCTGGGGTCTGTCTACAAGCTCCCATACTTCGTTTCTCGTGAACTGATTTAGCTCTTCTGCGCATAGCAATGATCCGGTCCAAGATCTTTAAGTGCATCCTCAATATTCGAGGCTCTTCGGTAGACAAGAAGCGAGGAAAATAATGCGCTTTCTCCTTGACAGAATCTGGATCTTGTCTTGACATGTGCTGAAGGATCTCCAATTATAAGATCAGCAGTGTGAGCATCTAGCCACGATCTACGATGTTTTAACTCTTCATCTAAAATTTGTTCAACACAGATAGTAGGTGAGTTAGGCATTTCAGTTGTACTATTCTGAGATTGAAATAATTCAGTAACAAGAGTATGATCTACTGAGTCACCGAGTTCGGGGGCATTCAGCTCGGGAACATTACTAGACGTTCCCCCCCCGAGTTGTTATTCTCGGTAGTGTTGGTCTCGGTTACCTCTACGGTTTCCTCATCGACTCGAGTTACCCGGGATTGATTCTGTTCGGGAGAATCAATGCGCTCGGCCTACTTGCTCACTGGGTTGAGATTCGGTAGATTTGTCTTCGGTTTCTTCGTCCGAATCATCATCCCAACATAGCCGGATCTTTTCGGATTTGTCTTTTAAGCTTAGATCCCGTAGCCGCTTACTCGATGTCCTCGATTCGAATTTGAGTTATTGCTCCCGTCTTCGGTAGCAAACTCGTTAAAGACAACATGAGGGCTTTCCTCTACGCAAAGAGTCCGATAGTTGAATACTCGAAAGCTTTGCTTGACCCGAGAATATCCTAAGAATACTCCCCGATCTCGACTTGCTATCAAAAGTCTTCACTGATCTTTCCCATTATTGTGGATAAAGCATGAACAACCAAAAATATGGAAATAAGATAGAGAAGGCTTCCTGTCGTTCCATAGTTCATATGGTGTTCTCTTATGCTGCTTTGTCAGTAGAGATCTATTCTGAGTATAACATGCAGTATCAGTAGCTTCCCGCCCGTAATTTGGTTGAGAGTCCCGAGTCTGCGAGTAGAGTCCTAGCGGCCTCTTTTAGAGTTCTGTTCTTTCGTTCGAGCAACTCCATTCTCGCCGAGGTGTGCGTGCGGTGAAGTCTCATGCTCTATTCCTTCTGCTTTGCAGAACTCCTTTACCATGGAATTAAGGAACTCAGTTCCTCTGTCTGAACGTATTTTTCTGATCTTGGTGTTCTTTTCGACACTGAGCTTTTTCAGAAGCGTTGGTAACTCTGTTTTGACGTCAGACTTGTTGGCAATGAATATGACCCATGTGTAGCGCGAGTAGTCATCTATGACCACTAATGCATATTTTCTGCCTCTGATCGTCACTGGGGAGACTGGACCGAACAAATCCATATGTAGCAGCTGAAGGATTCCATCCGTGGAAGGCGATGGAACTGGAGGATTTTGATTCCTTGTTTGCTTTCCCTTCAGACATGCTTCACACTGAGTGTCTTTGCTGAATACTTCATTCGGCAGTCCCCTTGCTAGAGTGTTTCTTGCAAGCTTGTTGAGTGTCTTAAAGTTGAGATGGCCGAGTCTTCGTGCCATAGCCACCCCGTGCGGTTGTCATTCTTCGCCAATAAGCAAGCTTCGGGTTGATTTGAGTTCCGGTCGGCACCACATATATGTTCTTTCTGCGCGAACCTCGTTAACACTTGTTTTCCCCGTGGATTTATCAATAACATCACGAAACCGGCGTCAAAAATCACTCTATTTGAGTTATCACAAAATTGACTAACGAGAGAGAAGATTATCTTTGAAGTCCTTCAACATATGATACTCTTGGAACTTTGGCGGTTCCTATACCGAGTGTCCCATATCCTCTCGTGTAGCCTTTGGCATTATCTCCAAACTCAATTCTGGGGTCTTCCTTTAGTGATATAATTCTTCACAGACTCCTTTGGTATGTCATGTGTCTTGAGCATCCGTTGTCCACATACCATGGGTCTTTACGCACCTGCAAAACAAAATTATATTCAGGTACCCTTTATTTTTGATTTTGGGTCCTTAGATGTTAGTTTTCATAACCCAAATCTGTCTAACAACCCCGGTGGTTTCGGGACATTTTCTTTCCACTAGAGTCAACATATCTCGACCACCGGATCGGTCAAAGGTGACTTCTGAGGCTTCTGAGGTTCAGGAGTCCTGATCTTCTGAGTTGGTGGACTGCTGACCTTAGCCTTCTGTGTGGCTTTCCTTTTCTTCGACATTTGGAGCCTCTTCTGACTATAGGTTCATAATAGTATGACCCATACCGAGGCGGATGTGTCGGCTTTGGAGGTCCATACCGATCCGCCAATTTTAATTTGCTGGTTCCCCCTTGACTGTGCTGGGGTTTCTTGGCACTGATCTTCTTGTCAGAATGCTGACGTGTGGGATGAGGTGCTTTCATCTTCTGTTTGTTCTTTGCTAGGGGGTTCAGTATATTTGCGTTCATAGTCTCCCCTCGAACAAATCTATCGGCAAGCCGTACTTCCGAGTGTCTTGGGGCGGATGTGGAAGCTCCCCTGGCCGAATCCAAGTCCTTCCTTGCGGTGCTTTGACTTATTGCATGCTAGCATAGCCTCTAATTTCTTTTCAGCACCCATGTACCTCTCAGTCATCAAGCTCCTCCAAACATCATCACTCTTCTTCAGTGTGTCGTGCTCGGTCTGAAGTCCTGATATTTCTTGCTTCAGCAGACTTAGTTCAGTATCTTTCTGAGTCAAGTCATTGGTCAAAACTGAAATTCGATCTTCTTGATGCTGAGACTTGGCCATCAGAGAGTTTATTTCCTCCCTGAGTCTCAACACAAGTCCTTCGGCCTCAGTAGCAGCCTGACTCTCCTGAGAAAGTCTCTGATTTTCTACTTTCAGGGTATCCAACTCCTGAAGAGTCTTGCTGAGCTGCAGACTCATCTGAATTTATTCGTCGAGCAGTTCTTCGTATGCGGTTGCGACGTCCAAGTTCTCATCTGCACCTGAAATAGTGTCGTGTGTGCGAGTGTGAAGAGAAGTTAAGTGGTTCATGAGAATTTACCTCATCCTCTTCGCTTGCCATCATGCACTTTTCAGCTGATTCTTCAGCTTCAAGCTCTAAGGCCATGAAAGCTGCTTCATCGTCCGATGAATCCATAAAAGAGTCGACCTCTTCTGAGTCGTCTGAGATTTCACCAGCTATGTAGGATTGTCTTTTCTGGGCGAATTTCTCTCTCCTTGCCTTACGTGCTGCGCGTTCAGCACTACTGAGCTCAGGACAATCATACTGATAATGTCCCGGCTTCTTGCAGTTGTAACAAGCGATGACTCTTTCTTCTTTGCTTTCGCTATTCTTTGATGGTTCTGAGTCATCTTTCTTTCTGCATTCAGAAGATTGTGAGTCAGGAGTGTGTTTCGACATATAATTTGACTTACCTTTCATTTCCCGATAGGCTTTAGTCACTTTTACGTGTCGCTCCTTCTCCTTCCGATACTTTACGAGCAGGCGCATACTTCGAGCGAGACTTCCTTCTTGTAGATCATTGAGTGAAGGTTCGGTCTTACTCGTCGTTTTGCTCGTTCTTGGGAGATGTCTTTGTCGACCGATGCTTTGAAAGCATGGTCGATTTTTGTGTCGCCTTCGGCCTCTGCTTTCTTTGAGGTCCGTCGAACTCAAACTCCTCTGCCTGTAGTTCTGAAAAGATATGGTCAGGAGACACATCATCTAAGTCGAATGTCGCAATATAGTGGCAAAAGGTGTCCCAGTGTCCGTCCGGCAGTTGCCCTCGGAATCTTCAGATTCATCTCTCGGTTGCTGAATGTCTTTCCCAGCCCATTGATAGAGTTCATCAGATTGGTAAATCTGACGTTCAGATCTTCGATTTTGTCACCAGGCATGAGAGACAAGCTTTCCAGCTTTTGGAGTTCCAGTGCTAATTTGTTGGCTTTAATCTTCTGAGTCCCTCGACTCAGTAGCGCAAGAGCATCCCAGAGTTCTTTAGCAGTCTTGCATTCCTGAACCCTGCCAAGATAAGAATCACTAAGAGTGGTCAGTATGGCGTTTCTGGCAACACGGTCTAAGTTGTGAAGCTTCTTCTCCTCAGGAGTGAAGAGACTTCTGTCTTTGGGAATCTTCTTCCCGGTCCCCATTCCTCCTCCTTGAGCTTGGTCCTGAGTCACGACACTATCAATCATAGGAACGATAGGTCCATCTTCAAGCACTTCAGTCATACTGTCATGGAGGGATGTCAGATGTGCTTCCATTCTGACTCGCCATACTCCATAATTCTCCACCGAGAACATGGGTACCATCCTTATACCTGACATATCAGCCATGAAGAATATAGATATGAATGTAGAGTGATATGCAGTGAAAACGTTTTCCCTCGGATCCGTTCGAATAGACCAGTCTCAAAGATAACAAGAGTCAAAGAACTCCCGCTCTGATACCAATTGTTGGTCCCGAGTGTACGGTCAGGTGTAGAGGGGGGGGGGGTGAATACACCTGATTCGATTTCTCAATTTCGAACTTGAACAGTCCCTATTCGGGATGGTGTCATGCGTTAACAGTTCAGCACCAGGACAGACTGCATAACCGTTTCGAATCGAGTAAAAGGCTAAAAGAGTACTGACTCAGCTGAGATCTGCTAACTGACTAGGTCAGAATTCAGTATCGTTCAGTGAGAGTTCAGTGTGCGGAATTGTGTAGGCCCAAATCAATTTTTGTGAGAAAACGTTTTAAGTCTCAGTTCAGTAGATTTAAAAGTTCGATATCTTTGAGACAGCTTGATTGATTTAAATATGATGTTCGGTATGAATAGTAAAATCAATGCAACGCTTAAGAAAGCGAAGAAGAGACACAGGATTTTTAAAGTGGTTCGGATATCGCTCAAATCCTACGTCCACTGTCCCGAATGATCGGGAGGCTATTTATTATCCTCGAGTTAGTCTCGGTCGGCTTGCACACCGGGCAAAGCCGCGTCTTGGTTTTTATATCGATCCAAGTCTCGGTTACAACACTATCAAACTTAAAGTGTTTGACAAACTTCTCCAACAGTGAAGGAGTCCTTATACACTAAGGATTGGGTTCAAATGTGAACTCCTTCGTCTAAGCTATGGATATAACAAGTGAGCTTAGGGTTAGAGGGATAAGGAACGAGAATGTAGCTATCTAGAGCGACGAACAGCTGAGGATTTAGCTATAGGTTCGTGTCAATCGCTTGGATGCTAGAAGCTTATGTCGGTTCAGCTTGGTTCCTTTTGAGCTGGATGTAGTCTTTCGCCGGAGATAACTCGGTTGTTTCTTGATGAGGACTTAGTCGTTAATTTCGCTCGTTTGAATGCTTTCTCATGTTCTAGGCGCGCATTCTCTTTTAAATCTTGAATGATCCCTCTATTTATAGAGCAGAGATTGAAATAGATCCGTTAGAGACGATCTTCTTCTCTCTCTCTCTTTTTGGTAGCAAACGGCTCTTTTGGTGTAGGTAACAGTGTACTTTCCCACCTTTTTAGGTAAAAGGTTGACTGCAGCTTTAGCAGGTGAGAAGACACGTGTATGTTTGTCATTCGTTGAGGTGAATGAAGTGGTTGAGACAAAGACAAACTTCGAGACAGGTTGAAGCCGACTTCTCTCTTCCTCGTACATGACAATGCCGATTCTCTTTCAAGAGATTCTCGATCCCCGAAGACTATCTGCCGTTGCTTGAGTCCGACCTTGTATTCGATAGATAGACTCGCCGAGATAAATCTACGAGGATCAGCTCGAGTTCGATGAACTACTCCTGCCGGAGTTCGAGTTCAACCGACTCTCTCGCATATCTTGCTCTCCGCCGAGTCCAATATCATCGAGTCTTTCGAGATACTTGCTCTGCTGAGTCCAAGTATCACCGAGTCTTCATCGTACCGGTGCCGAGGCAAATAAGCTGCCGAGCGCCTTGACCGGAGCAGAGTGTCTACCGAGTCTGAAACCTCAGAGACAAATACAAATACAAAGGAATGGTTCACCAATCAGATAGGGTTTTGGGATCTTCAAATCTTCTCAACAGTTCAGAGCACGAGGCTACTGAGCATGATTTAGTATGGAAGATAAGAGTCATTTCCCACAAGTATGGTCATGCTGAGGATTGAATCATCACCCAACAATTGTAATATTTTGAAGATATACTTTGAAGATATTTTGAAGATATACGAAATAGGAATTTTAGAACTGAGTTTATTATTTTGAAGATATACGAAATACGAAATAGAAAATTGTAATATTTTTAGGGTTTAGTATTTTGAAGATATACTTTTGGAATATCGTTAATTTAATTTAGGGAATTTTTTCAATTTAATTTAGGGAATTTGTCCACCGAGTTTAGGGAATTTCGTCAATTTAGGGTTTAGGGAATTTCTCCACCGAATTTAGGGAATTTCTTCAATTTAATTTAGGGAATTTCTCCACCGAGTATAGGGAATTTCATCAATTTAGAGTTTATGGAATTTCATCAATTTCTTCAATTTAATTTAGGGAATTTCTTCAATTTAATTTAGGGAATTTCTCCACCGAGTTTAGGGAATTTCGTAAATTTAGATTTTAGGGAATTTCGTCAATTTCTTCAATTTAATTTAGGGAATTTCTCCACCGAATTTTGTCAATTTCATCAATTTAGGGTTTAGGGAATTTCTCCACCGAATTTAGGGAATTTCTTCAATTTAATTTAGGGAATTTCTCCACCGAGTTTCGGGAATTTCGTAAATTTAGAGTTTAGGGAATTTCATCAATTTCTTCAATTTAATTTAGGGAATTTCTCCACCGAATTTCGTCAATTTAGATGATTTCGATAATTTAATTTAGGGATTTTCTTAAATTTAATTTAGGGAATTTCAGCAGTTTCAGATATTTAAACAATTGAAGGAATTTCTTCAATTTAATTTAGGGTTTCAGCAATTTCAGATATTTAAACAATTTCAGCAATTTTAGATATTGAATAAGATAAACTTGATATGAAATTTGAGTGGAATAGTTGGCGAGACAGTAAGGTTTAGTTGGCATGCACCGTTTAGTTGGCATGCACCTTATTAGTTGGCGAGATTTGTAGATACATAGATAACTATGAGATTAGCTTATTATATTATAATAACATAAAAAAGTTAACGCACGGTATAACTATGATTATATTGTAGTTATTCCGTTTAGGTATAGAACGGAGTAATTTAATTTATTTTAGTAGTGCTAAGATAATTGTAAAAACACGAATTCATAGTATGTATGAAAAAATTCTTTACTGGAGAATAGTATGATTTCATTGTGCTTTCCGTGTTCATATGGGCTCTATTGGTGTTTATTTCAAAAAACTAGGTTTTTCATATTGAATTTGCAATACTAGTTCGTGGTTCATGAAAAATCACAATATGTAACTTGGAATCTGTCCGATCAGAAATTTTCTAGTGTACTGATACTAAATATTACTTTTTTTTGGGTTAGACTACGTTCTGAATTTTTTCTTTCTTCACATAATACTTTGTATATTAATGTAACGGTTTATGAAGAAGTGTGAACATGTATTTATGTAGTGCTAACGTTGTTTACAAGCTTAATTTGTCTTACTAATTAATTATAAACTATTGCAGGGTAACTGGAGGTGGATTAGGTACGAATGCAGGAATGTTTATCCAACTTTGAACACACATTGGAAGGATTTCATTATAGGGGATATTAGAGCGACATTGCTTGCCGTAGGTGGGCAGGAACTGGTGGATGACTTTTGTAGGACAAGTCCGTTTGGACACATCATGTCGTGGAAGGGTGGATGGACTGCTAGTAAGGCTATCCATTAATTGATGTGTCGCGAGGTGACTGTAGACGATGAGGCGGACGACTGCATGTGGTTCCAAATCAGCGGTGGACTCATTTCATTTGGTCCCTCAGAGTTTGCACTAGTATCCGGCTTGTGCATGGGCTCTTCAACCTTCGACCCCACTGCTGACCATGATGCATCGTGTATTGCAGTGCGGTCTCTCTTCTGTGATGAGAAAATGCCTAGTGTGGAGGAGTTGCATTCCGTGTTTAAGAACCAGATGGCCGAAGATGCATCGGCATTAGATTACATCAAGGTGGCAAATATTCTAATGCTTTACTTGATGGTTATGGGTGTACCGAAGCTGAGGTTGGTGGACGAGTTCGTTTGGGTGCTGGTGGATGATCTTGATAGGTGGAGTACATTTCCATGGGGTGCATATGCATACCAAGCATTAATGCACTATAAGCAGCATATACCGGTAGGAAGAAGGGCGTGCGGAAACAACTGCCATTTCGCGGGGCCCATATGGACTATACAGGTAATTATTTACGAATTTCATCATATTACCAAAGTATACACTAATTAATGACATATTTTTGTTGCAGGTTTGGGCATTTGAAGCTATCCCTTCACTTGGGGCCCTTGCCGGGAGCATAGTCAATGAAAATGCCATCCCCCACATGTTAAGGTGGTACTTCCCCCTATGGAAAGGTCAATTCCATGGCTTCTTCGACGATAATGTGGAATGTTACCCACTGGTAGTTACTGAACGTGAACAGGAATCAGTTTGGTACATGAGCACCCAAATCGACCAAGCACTTGGAGTGCAATACCGTCGGCCTCCGACGGTATTGTTTGGTTCTGAGGCTGTGAGGGACATGGGTATCCCCCGGCCACGTGGTAGAGCAAGATAAGCATCCCTTCTGTTATCACCACCGACGAATACGCGACGATCCACCCGTACAAAAGGGAAAACAAATGTGGAAGATAACGATTCAGATTCTTCTCCTAAGATGCAGCCCAGAGGTCGACGGAGTGCCTCCAATTTTTCTCCAAATTGGAATGAAGCCGAGTTTAGGAAGAAATGTGCGAAAGACATGGAGAAAAGTGTCCTCCCAAAACTGAAGAGTTATTTGAAGGGAGTGTTGAATAGCATGGGGTTGAAGACAGGGTTAACCTCATACCGAGCCTCTCCCGAAGGTTCGAGACACTCGATGTCGCACCGAGCAGAGGCCGAGGGTTCGAGGCACTCGACGTCGCACCGAGCCGACACCGAGCCTTCCCGCCACTCCTCCTCGCACCGAGTTGAGCCATCGGCTTCCCGCCACTCCTCCTCGTACCGAGTTGAGCTATCGGCTTCCCGCCACTGCTCCTCGCACCGAGTTGAACCATCGACTTCCCGCCACTCCTCCTCGCACCGACTGGAGCCCCAGCCCGAGCTGTCCCGCCTCTCCTCCTCGCACCGAGTTGAGCCCCAGCCCCAGCCATAGCCCGAGGGTTCCAGACACTCAACTACACACTGGGATGAATCAACTGCTTAGTGGGATGATGATGTGGTAATTTTGAACTTAATACTCTGTCTTAATAACCTATTACTCCAAATTACATTCTCTAAACTATATAAATTACCGAGTAATAACAATTTTTATAAATCAATTGCAGGATCAGAATAGTCCACCAAGGCCATTCGATGAGCCCCATATTCCTGTAATGGAGCCAGACTTAAGTCATATCTTAAGAGTCTCGCCCCAACGAGTTCAATATCCAGAGGGATTTGTACATCCGCTACCCACCCAGTTTGAGAGGGAACCTGACAAGGGTAAGGCACCCGCCAAGCGGGGAAGGGGACGGCCGAAGAAACAAACTGTGGTGGATCTCACGGATGACTTACATGAGTATATTAAAAAAACTGTCCAAGGGTATAATGAGTGGCGTGAGGGGGATGTGATGGCGTACGTTAGGGTTCCCAAGTCTCTCTTCATATTGCACCAGAGTTTCTTCACCCAGGTCGAAAATGTCAGGGTTATGATGGACTCGAAGGTACATCCATGAATTTATGTTTCTATAGTGTATAAACATATTTGATTTCTAACATTGTTTAACTATGATTTTGTGTAGATGATTGACCTTTGGTTAACTTCAATGAGACGGCTTTTAGGGAAGGGGGAAGGCTTGCTCCCGGACATGAATCCAGTATCAACAATTTTGGTTGATACTGATTTCTTTGTAAGTATATTGTTTTAGTAGATAATATAAGCTGTGGATCTAACTTAGCTCTCCAATAAATTTCTTAACACTACACATGATTTAAGCCGCACTCATACAAGAGTGGCTAGATAACTGTTGCAACCCAGATACTGGAAGCTTTGATCCGTATGCGGATTTTACTTGGTGGACTCCCCCAGAGGGGCTGATTGACACAGCCACAAGATGGCGATGGGCTAGCTATGTAAGTTTTGAGAAACTCCAAAACCCTTTGAAACTACGTTGTCTTACAAATTGCATTGTATTGTATAGGTCATAGCAGTGTGCCTCGTTCCCGCGGACCACTAGGTAACAATTTGTATCTGCCTCAACGATTGGAAGGTTGAGTTATATGACTTACTGTGGCATAGAGGTAACGAGGATTACGGCCCTACAAGAATTGGAACACTTGTACCGTTGACCAAATTCTTGTACAAGCTTCTTGAACATGCAGGCCATATGGGAGCACAAGTATGGACATCGTCAATGTCCTTTTAGCCGCGACTGTCCGGTTATTCTAGGCCCCGCCCCCCCACTTCACTCAGTTTGACCACATCAATTACGGCGTTTATGCATCCATGTATGTGGAGAAGCTGTTATTCGGGTATCCGACACCGATGATGATGACTCGCCTATCCACGTTAATCGAGTACCGAAAAATGATAGCGACTTTGATGTGGGAGAGTTGTATCCCTTAGCTATTTATGTTTCTTGCTCATTCGTACGGACATTTGGGTTTGTTCCAACGTATTTCTATCTCTCTTTTCTATGCGAACTTTATTTAGGATCTGACCTATGTTATTTTTTCCATGAACGTATTGCTACATATTTTGGGTTTGTTCGAACGTATTGCTACATATAATTAATTTTAGGATCGGAGTTTTATTTAGGACGTATTGCTACATATGTTATTAATGTATAATTAACGTATTTATTTAGGACCGGAGCTTTATTTAGGATCTGACCAAAATTATTTTTTTATAACGTATTGCTACATATTTTTGGTTTTTTAGAACGTATTTGGGTTTGTTCGAACGTATTTTGGACTTGCATGCGACAATTTCTACATAATAATTTCAATATCTTTATAAAAATATTATTCGAATTTTTTCAGATTATAACAAGAATATTTGGACTTGCATGGGACAAGAATTTCTACGTAATAATTTCTACAATTTCTACTTAATAATTTCTAACAAGAATATTCGAATTTATACGTAATTTCTACAATTTCTACGTAATAATTTCTACAGAATTATAACAAGAATATTCGAATTCTAAGTAATAATTTCTAAGTAATAATTTCTACGTAATAATTTCTACAATTTCGTATAAATTTCATATAAATTTTGATATAAATTTCGTATAAATTTCATATAAATTTTGATATAAATTTCGTATAAATTTCGATATAAATTTCGTATAAATTTCGCAGGGGTTACGTATAAATTTCGATAATGCATGCATGGGTTTCTCGTCCTTCAACAACAAGGTTACGTATAAATTTTGATAATGCATTGCATGGCTTTCTCGCACGAAGATTTCAACAGCAACGTTACCTATAAATTTCGATAATGCATGTTTCTCTTCCTTCATCAAATGCATGCATGTTTATTAGGTAAAGAGAGAGAGATAAAACACGAGTGACGTTGAGAAAGAGAGAAGAAATATCAAGTCCAACAATCACTTCTCTGCAAAAAGTAAGAGAAGAGAGAGAAAATTGTACTATGCTAGGGTGTAGGTATGTTGAGAGGTTTAAAATAATATATATGTACATTTTTGCATTTTGGTAAAGTCATGTACATTTTTGCATTTATGATTGTTTGATATGTACATTTTTGCACATCTCCCTATATATAAAGCAGATGCATATGAGATGTTATTGAAATATATCATTTATAATATTATAATGCATCAAATTTATAATATACGATTCGTATGCAACAAACTCTTCATATATATGCATCAAATTTGATAAACTTATGCATAAAAAATAGGTACATATTCATTTATATGAATGCATCAAAACATTTGAATTTATGTATAAAACACTTTATACATATGCATTAAACAGTTATTATTTATACATTATTTTCATTGTTGGCGGAGAAGAAGATATACTTTTAAAACTTATGTATCAATCTAAATAAACATATGCATCAAACACTTTATACATATGCATCAAACTAAATAAATTTATGCACAAGAAAAAAATAATGCATCACTCGAAATTATGCATTGATTCATTTTAATATTCTCTAAATTTTATTGCATATTACTTTTTGTTTATTGATTCACCCCAATATTAAATATTATTTGTTTATTAATTATGGAAATCTTCAAATATTTGCGGAAATGTCCCAATTTTACGGAAATATCTCCAATATTTGTTTATGGGGTATTTGTTTATGGAAATGTTCCAATATTTTTGCAAATCGTATTACATACTATTTGTTTATTGATTCATTCCAATATTTTGATAAGATTGAATTTAATATTTCTTAAAAAAGAGATATTATGTGTTATTTATATTACAAATATACCCTTACATTAATATAGATTAGGAAAATATTAATAATATATGGGAAAATCTGGCCGTTAATCTAATTATAGTCTATGATCCTGATTAGTTCTTAATTCTCATATATATATATATATATATATGAGAATTAAGAAAACTAATAATATACTCCCTATGTCCCACTCCAATTGTCCAATATTCATTTTCGGGTTGTTTCACTCCAATTGTCCATTTTCTTTTTTAGTAAAGTAATACTCTATAAATTTAGTAGATTCACTATTTTATCACTCATCTACTCACAACCAACAACTATCTTAATCTCCATACTGAAAAGAAATTGGACAATTGGAGTGAGACGGGGGAGTATAGATTAAATTAAATAACTTTGAATATAATTTCACTATTTAAAAGTATTTACAAACTATTCATCAGTATTTGTTAAGGCAATCAATATTTTAGACCATGATTAGGGATGCCAATTTTCCCGGTTGGGGTCGGGTAGTATAGAACCGGACCCACCCCGCATTTTGGACTTAGGGATTCGAACTCGGGACTCAAATCTGCACGAGTCCAAAAAATCGGATACACACAGGGTAGGTTTACACGACTCCAAACCCATTGATAGAACTTAAATTGCTTTAATTTGAATTGTCTTATTTTTTTTAGAAACTTGTTACTTGAACTTTCTAATTACGATTACCATCTATTATTATCTAAAAGTATGAAATGAAGAAAAAAAAAATAATAACATTAAATTAAATTAAATAATAAAATAAATAAATAATACGAGTTTGGGAGGGGGCTGGGAAGGGCGGAGGGGGGAGAAATTGGACCCAGACCCGCTAGGGTCCGGTCCGGACCCGTCCCACGCTTCTGAAGGGCGGGACAGCACAGGTCCGTCGGATCCAATTCCTATTGACATCTCTAACCATGATTTCATGTATTTGCAACTTTCTTTGTTTTGATTTCATTTGAAAAATATTCGAATCTTACATCTTTATTACGAATTTTATTTTGTTTTCTTTCACTTTTGCATTTTCAGTTATTAGTTTTTATAATTATAAATTATTAAAAATAAATTGAAAATCCATTCCTCAAATTATGGTATGTTTTTAATTGAAAATGATTTGAAACACTTCCATGAATAGTATTTAAAAAGTACTCCCTCCGTCCCATTAATATCGTCCTGTTTCTTTTCGGCATAGAGATTAAAAAAATTAATTTAGTTGTATATTTTATGTGTTTTAATAATATTAAGAAATTAACACAATTTCCGAAGAATGATTGGTGGGAAGAAATGATAATTCATCCAAATTTTATTAAGGCATGATTGAGGCAATTGGTTTTTTTTTTTTCATTTTTTTTCATGTTGTAATTAAAGAAATATTCTAAAGTTTCCAAAAAGTTAAAAATCATAATTTTCTGAGTCCGTAATGGAACGGAATCGTGTGAGAGAGAAACTTTTAGAGAGAGATGGTGTATAAGAATGTGTGATTGAGTAGTGAGTAATGAGGGGTCCACTTCATTGTTGAATGTAGAGTGTTTTTTGCCTTTACAGAAAACAAGACAATATTATTGGAACGACCCGAAAAGAAATTTCAAAACAATATTAATGGGACGGAGGGAGTAATACATAAAATAGGTTACATTATGTTATATTAAAATTATATTATACCTAGTAATATATAAAAATGTATACGTATTAGTATAATGCAAACATAATAATTTGAGAACATTAATTTAATAATACAAGTAAAATGTTATGTTCTTAAACACTTAGGGAATGGTTCTGGTGAGAACACCTTTAGAGTGTGAATTTGTGACACACTTTAGAAATAATAATACTACATTTTTAAGGTGTGTTTGTATGAACTTATTTTAAACCATTTTCTGTTTTTGACCACATAAACAATTTTTTTAATGTTTGTCGAACATGTTTTCTGTTTTAACTTTTCTAAAATTTAGCAATTAAACTATTTAATTAAGCAGGTTCTTTGAAACATCAATTTAGATTTTTTTTTATTCTTAAAGAACCATAATTTTTGAAAATCCAAAAAAATGAGTTTATATGTTAATTCCAGAAATCCTCTATTTTTTGTTAAATGTAATTGTTTTCAACTTTAAGCAAAATCAAATAAGAAGGACTTATAATAAGCATTTGCAAACACACCCTTAGTAATGCACTTTCCGATCGTGATATTGCACTTTAAGAGTTTTTTTATCATCTCACAAAAAGTGCATATTATCAACTATAAAAGTATATTATATTTATATTAAAAGTATAGTGTTCACACATTCATATTTTAATGGATGTTCTTATTTGAGTTTCTACCTATGCGCTTACGTAATTCTAATTGTATGAAATATTATATTATACTACATTAAATTATGGTAGAGGATCCCCTTTCTCAAAGTTCCTATCTTTCATTTGTCCTACAATAAAATTATCTATAAAGTCGGACAGCCTTATAATTTATAGAGTACTAAATGTGTCATATTATAAGTGTCTCGTATTTTCTTTTGGGTGGTCCCATTAAAAATAACTCAATCTTAAAATAATATTCAAATATAATCTAATGGCTACATTAATTTATACACAAAACACTATTTTCTTAAATCTCGTATAAAAAAATTGAAGCCGAACAACTTTGTAATGTAAAATTAATGGGAACACGACGTCAGATTTTAGTTTCAATCAACTCCAAAATTCAACGTTGGAACGGAATGTGACGTCTCGTTTAATCTCCTTTTATCTTATCGATATTACTTATGTAATATGTTTGAAAAAAAGGATATGCCTTGGAGATGCTTTCATATTTTTTTTAATTTTGTTTCAAGTTCACATATACTCATCTCGCAGGAGAAAATAATATAGTCAACATTCATTCATATATAGAAAATAAAAATGTTAATATTCATTCATATACATTTTTATTACGTACTTCCTCCGTCCCATTGATAATGGCCATTTGGCTTTCCGTCATGGGAATTAAGAAACGAGAATAAATGATAAAGTAAGAGAGAGAAGATGAGTGAGATGTAAGAGAGTGAATGATAAAATAGGTGAGAGAAATAATAAAATATAAGAGAATGTAGTACTTTTTTTTCTTTTTTTTAGAAAATGGTCATTTCAAATGGAACAAAACGAAAAGGAAAAATGATCATTATCAATAGGACCGTGGGAGTATATAATATGATATTTGCTATTTGAAGTGCGTACAATATAAAATGTTGTTCGTTTATGAAAATGTAATATGAATGAATTCCAAAAATAACTACCATTAATTTAAAGAAAACAAAATATGGTATCATGTGTGCCAGAAGTGTCAATACAGTGGTGGATAGGGGAAGACCCAACTGGTGCGATGACCCGATTTTTTTTATGTGTGAGTTATGATAATTTTTTTCATTTTACTCTTGTATATCGAATTTACAGATTTCATTCTCCTCATTTTGTAATTGTAGATCCAATCCCAAGGTCGACAGTCGAATCAAATGCGTAGTTCCAAATAAAAAACAAAAACAAGCTGGCCTCATCAATAATGGAGTGGAGTCAACATACAAGGAGTGTGGTCGGTCGGTTTCATAATAAACAAACATTATGCAATTTGCTTATTTATTTGGTTCTTTGAAAACTTATCCAACAGAATTGTCTAAAATGCATAAGCGAATAATAAGTATTTTATTCGCCCGCCTCAGAAAAACCTCCCTAGCAAAGTACATAAATATGACAGTAGAAGTTGTTTTTCGTTTGTTGAATTGATTATTGCCGACTTTTGACTTCATTATTTTCGAATCTTATTTCTTATATGAAAAGTCTATAAAGCATAATTAGATATTAGAAAAGCATATGCGGCCTGTATCATTGCTATTCCTTTAATTGGATTATCAAATTGCAATAATATTTATTAGTCTATCGATGTAGTACCTTAATTAATCCATTGGCCGGATGAATTAGGCTTTTAAATAATTAGATTAATTTGTAGGTAGCACTTATACATTATGTAATAATTGAACTCCATGAATATCCCATGAAATGTCAAAGAGTTAAAAGGTGCTTATTCATGGGTTCTAATTCTACTAATGCCGCTATGTAAATTTATCTTATATGTCGCAGCTCCGAGTTCCTCATAATAATAATAATAATAATAATAATGACCCAACTATAAAAAAATAAAATTGAACACATGAATTATCTTACGCCATCAAATTTATTCGAACTTTTACTTTATCAACTTTAAATAAATTGAAAATAGTCTTTCGCCTTTAGCATTCCAAAAGTGGGATACTTCAATTTAAAATTGCTTAAAAAAACTAGTTTGTTGAAATAGCCAGTTTAAATGATAAAATCAGTTGACACATGCCAAATTGTTAATCATGTTTATATAATATGACTAAAAATAGTTGGTAGTGGCGTCATTCGAAAGCTAGGTTTTCTTCAGTTTGTGAGTAAACCCTAGAATTATTTTGTTTATAATATTGACTTTTGACTAGAGGTTTGCAAAAATAATTTTAATTTTTTAATGATAAGGTAAACTCGTAATTACTATTAAATATACACATACACTGCACGTTAATCTTTTGTTCATTGAAATGACACATGTACGTGCAATTGTAGACTGTAGTAATAACTTAATTGCAAGCTGTGATTAATATTTTTGAGAGAGTTTAATGTATATGGGGACGATTTCATGTGCAATATCTCAATTTAAAGTATTAGCGGATGAAAATGAAAACAAGAATATATAGATGGAAAAAACAAAGAAAATAACCTCACATAAGTTATTGTGAATATCTTTTTAGACACACTTGCATACAATTGCAGTATGAGTTTTTCTTACCATATGTCGGATTGAAGGTGTATTAATTAGTTAGTGAATAAATCATTTACAATGATGGAAATACATCACTTATTAGCAAAGAAGGTGACATTTGACACTAATATCAAATAATAGTTTCCGCAGTAATATTTTCAATATTAGTTTAATGTCAAATGATATTATCCCGTAGTAATATTTCAACATTAAAACTAACTAATAATTCCCTTACGTATAAGTGATATCTTAAGATTTTTTTTATTAAGGGTAGTCTATCGGCATTATATGAGATTTACAACACATAAGTGGATTATCTACGGTCACCATGACTAACAAACAATGTACGTAAGTGAAATTTTAATTTATACTATCATTTAATCATAAGATAATTCACTCTATCAATAGGCAATTCTAAACATACTCAAGATGATTTTCTTGCATATATATAAGGGTTCAATTATACTTTAAAAAACTACATAAACTACAACGATCATTTATTTTCTCTCTCTCTAAATAAGTAAATAACAAAGTAAAAGTGCGAGAAGAAGGGCCGACCACAAACTTTTTAAACTATTATATTCTCATTTTTCTTGTTAATTAATAAAGGTAATTTTTAATTACAGACGGCTCAATTTAGTGGCGTAGACAAAATAATTGAAACCAAAAATCTACACGTCCCTTTCTACATAACACAACGAAACTATTCTATCAATTGATAAGTCGTAGCAATTATTGAACGCATGGGTTATTATATCACGTTCTTGAATAATGCCTTATATATTACCAACATAATTAATTTTTTAATTTACTATTGTTTGACTTCTTAAATTCAAAATTATAGCAGGGTTTAATCCTATTCATATACCAAACAAAGCGTGACTTAAGCAGTCATAAACTAAAACTACTCTTATATACTTGCGTACATTGTATGTCATCGACGGATCGAATTAGGACAATTCCACTTAGGAATGCTTGTAAATAGTTTTTTAAAATACTTATTTACTTGCATAATCAGTTTTTTAATGTTTACAAAATTTAATTTCCACGATAGAAAATAAAAATTGTGTTTAAATTGTATTTAAAGGACGGTAATTCTAAAGAACTACAAATATCTATCTATATATATATATATATATATATATATATATATATATATATAGGGATGTATTCTTTTGTGAACACCCTCTTAGAGTGTGAAAAATAAACAATTCTACACCATTGGATTTCAACATTAGATGGTTAGGATTTAGACTTGCTTTATTATAAAATAAGCTTTTTTTATTTCTAATATCTAAAGGCTAAATTTTGCTTAGTTCCCCACCATCAAATTAAATCTCTATCTTTTTTTTTTCTCTCTCATCTTCTCTCTCTCTCTCTCTCTCTCTCTCTCTCTCTCTCTCTCTCTCTCTCTCTCTTTTTCTCCCTCTCTTTCCCTCTCTCTCTCTCTCTCTCTCTCTCTCTCTCTCTCTCTCTTTTCAGATATGAAAGTCATCGGACACGAAATGCAATACGTATACTGTTCGTGATGCACTTTTCTTGGTTATCCGATGCACTTTCCTTATTATTCGATGCACTTTCCTTTGTTATTCGATGCACTCATCAAATTAAAATTAAAAAATCACATCTAGTTTATAAAAAATATAATAAACTAATTAAATTCATATTTTGGATAGGTAAGACAAACAAAACAATTAGTGAGCATAAAATGAAAAAATAAAAAAAATAATGAGATTGACAAATCTAATGCTCTTAAAGACAAATTTTGATGCACTTATAGGCATATCGTCATGCACTTTCCTTTGTTATTCGATGCACTCAACAAATTAAAATTAAAAAATCACATCTAGTTTATAAAAAAAAGCGTAATAAACTAATTAAGTTCAGTTTTTGGATTGCTAAGATAAACAAAACAATTGGTAGCATAAATAAAGCATAAAACGAAAAAATAGAAAAAAATATTAAGATTGAGAAATCTAATGCTCTCGAAGACAAATCTTGATGCACTTATAGGCATATCATGATGCACTTATAGGCACATCGTGATGCACTTATAACAAAAATCTAATGCACTGAATGGAGAGAGATAGAAGAGAGAGAGAGAGAGAGGGAGGAGTGATACATGATCAAGAGACGAAAAAAAAAGAAAAAGAAAAAGGAGAGAGAGAGACACACGAGAAGAGAGAGAAAGGAGGAAAAAAAGGAGGAGAGAGAGAGACACGAGAGAAAAAAAAAGAAAAGAAGAAAGACACACGAGAAAGAGAGAAAGGTAAAAAAAAAATAAAGAAATAAAAAAAAATATTGGATTATGGAATTGAGGATAAAAAATAAAACAACATTACTATATTACCCTTAATGAAATTTCATGATTATTATTAATTAAATAATGTTCATTTTATTATAGCCTTAGATCTTAGAAAATGGAAAGTGTAGATGTGTTCATTTTTCACCCTCTAAGAGGGTGTTCACAAATGATCCTTCCCCTATATATATATATATATATATATATATATATATATATCCTCCCTTCAAAAGAGATGCGAGAACCGATCGCGATCGTAGATGCATCCCTTTTCAATGGCCAAGATTACACTAATTAATCTCATTAAATAAAATAAAAATGGGGAAAATGGTAAAATTGGAAAGAAGAAAAAATCTAATTTGAAGAAACGTTTGATTCATTTCTCTCCATTCCACACCACTTCCACACCTCCATTCTCTCTCTCTCTCTCTCTCTCTCTCTCTCTCCCCTCTCTCTAAAATCAAAAACCTCTGTAGCCTAAATCCCGTCGATTTTTCTCCTATTTATGTTGTTCCATCTCACTTTCATCTCAATTCCACAGATCATTTTCGCTCTCCTCGTTCTTATCGGTCTGCATCGTTCTTGGAGGCGATTTCTACCCTAACCATCGTCAGGTTTCAACTTCGTTCGAAGAAATCGGAGAAAACTCGACCGTAATTCACGAATTAAGAGGTATGTTTCTTCTTTTTTCATGTTATTTTCGTTTACCCATCGATTAAATTGTGGTTTTGTGTTTCGGTTTCTGAAAACCGCCGCTATTTTGGGCGATATTTCTGCAAACCTTCGTTTATGTTTGCGTGCGGATATTTTGTAGTTTGCGTGCGGATATTTTCGTTTACCCATCGATTTAATTTTTTTGTGAAAATATTCTGGTGGATTTGCTTGAGATTTAGGAATTTTTTCTGGTTTTAAGTCCGATTACTGTTTTTTTTTTTTTTTTTTTTTTTTTTTTTTCCGGTTTTGAGTACGATTTCTGGTTTTTAAACATAGATCTACGATTTTTAACCTTAGATCTATGGGTTTTATCCCTAGATCTGTGATTTGTTTTCGATTCTTGTTAATCTTGATGTGTTTTTCGATCTGTTTCTAGAGATAAATATCGAGTTCCGCAATTATTGCTCTGTTTGGAATGCATTTCGTGATTCTTGCCCTTTTTTGAAAAATATGCATACGTAGCAGTTATATGCATAAATTTGTAGAAGGGTATGCATAATTTAGATGTTATATATGCATAAAAAATGAATGCATTGTATGTGGCGGACTACGTTTCATTTTGGGGTTCGAAGTAATATGCATGAATTTGTAGAATGATATGCAGGAATTAGACGTTATATATGCATGAAAATGAATTCATTGTGATGTGATGGACTGCGTTTCATTTTGGGGTTCGAAGTAATATGCATGAATTTGTTGAGTTGTATGCATGAAAATGAAGGCATTGTGAAGCATATGACGGACTGCATTTCATATTGTATTCGAAGTAATATGCATGAATTTGTAGAATGGTATGCTTGTATGAGATGTTATATATGCATTAGAATGAGTGCATTGTGAAGCATGTGACGGACTGTGTTTCATATTACTTCGAAGTAATAAGCATGAATTTGTATAATGGTATGCATGGATGAGAGGTTATATATGCATGAAAATGAGTGCATTGTGGAGCATGTGACAGACTGTGTTTCATATTGAGTTCGAAGTAATATGCATAAATCTGTTCGATGGTATGCATGAAAATATGAGTAAGTATGCATGAAAATGAGTGGCGATTTGCATGAATCTATAAATTGTCATGATTGAATCTCAATTTTCTTTTTCTTTTTGCAGGAGACATTCAAAGGTGGTGGAAAACCTTGGAGACTTCCATCTATAAAAATCTGCATAAATTCACCTAGAATATAATATGCATAAACAGATAATCAGAAAATAGGAAAACACAAAAATCGAATACAACAAACGAAATGAGCAAAATTGCCCAAGAATAATGAACGCCCATCCAAAATCAATCTTTATGCGTACACATCAGATTCATTCTAACAAAAGAAATAATCGGGGTCAAAAGAAACACGACACTGTCATTCCGATCCGGATATGCATGGAAAGTTCACAAGATGAGCATAAACACATAACATCATGAACATAAAGGTGTAAAAGTCAAACAAGGCAGCGAAAATGGGTGGAGAGAGAAAATATGAAGTTGAATTAAAAGAAGAGAAGTTTACAAAAATACCCATAATGAGCTAGATTTTCTCCTTTTTTGATTTATTTTTAAATGCTACCTAATGAAAAATGATAGCCATAGATCAACGAAATGGGCGGACGAGATCGGTTCTCGGATCTCTTTGAAATTAGGATCTCATTTGATCTCGTCCGCCCATTTCGTTGATCTATGGCCATCATTTTTCATTAGGTAGCATCTAAAAATAAATCAAAAAAGGAGAAAATCTAGCTCATTATGGGTATTTTTGTAAACTTCTCTTCTTTTAATTCAACTTCATATTTTCTCTCTCCACCCATTTTCGCTGCCATGTTTGACTTTTACACCTTTATGCTCATGATGTTATGTGTTTATGCTCATCTTTTGAACTTTTCATGCATATCCGGATCGGAATGACAGATCCGTTACAATCAAATGTTTCTTTTGACCTCGATTGTTTCTTTTCCTAGAATGAATCTGATGTGTACGCATAAGGATTGATTTTGGATAGGCGTTCATTGTTCTTGGGCAATTTTGCTCATTTCGTTTGTTTTATTCAATTTTTGTGTTTTCCTATTTTCTGATTATCTATTTATTTATATTATATTCTAGGTGAATTTATGCAGATTTTTATAACGTTTCATGCATGACAGAACACGAATGGATGGAAGTCTCCAAGGCTTTCCATCACCTTTGAATGTCTCCTGCAAAAAGAAAAAGAAAATTGAGATTCAATCATGACAATTTACAGATTCATGCAAATCGCCACTCATTTTCATGCATACTTACTCACATTTTCATGCATACCATCGAACAGATTTATGCATATTACTTCAAACTCAATATGAAACGCAGTCTGTCACATGCTTCACAATGCACTCATTTTCATGCATATATAACCTCTCATCCATGCATAACATTATACAAATCCATGCTTATTACTTCGAAGTAATATGAAACGCAGTCCGTCACATGCTTCACAATGCACTCATTCTAATGCATATATAACATCTCATCCATGCATACCATTCTACAAATTCATGCATATTACTTCGAATACAATATGAAATGCAGTCCGTCACAAATTCATGCATATTACGTCGAACCCCAAAATGAAACGCAGTCCGTCACATCACAGTGCATTCATTTCATGCATATATAACGTCTAATTCATGCATACCATTCTACAAATTCATGCATATTACTTCGAACCCCAAAATGAAACGCAATCCGTCACATACTCACAATGCATTCATTTTTTCATGCATATATAACATCTAAATTATGCATACCCTACTACAAATTTATGCATATTACTGCCACGTAGGCATATTTTTCCAAAAAGGGCAAGAATCACGAAATGTATTCCAAACAAAGCAATAATTTGGGAACTCGATGTTTATCTCTAGAAACAGATCGAAAAACACATCAAGATTAACAAGAATCGAAAACAAATCACAGATCTAGGGATAAAACCCATAGATCTAAGGTTAAAAATCGTAGATCTATGTTTAAAAACCAGAAATCGTACTCAAAACTAGAAAAAAACCAATAATCGTACTCAAAACCAGAAAAAACTAGTAAATCTCAAGTAAATCCACCATAAAATTTTCACTGAACAATTAATATACCTAATGCGGTTTCGAACGAGTTCACTTCCTTTTAAACAACTAGATATCTGGACACAAACATAAACGAAGGTTTGCAGAAATTTTTCTCAAAGTATCTGCGGTTTTGAGAAAAAGAAACTCAGAACCACGATTTAATCAATGGGTAAACGAAAAAAACAAAATTTTTGCACAAAATACCGACGGTTTACACAAACCGTTTCTCTTCAAAATTATAATTTCATCCATGGGTAAACGAAAATAACAACAGAAAAGAAGAAACATACCTCTTAATTCGTCGATTACGGACGAGTCTTCTCCGATTTCTACGAAGGAAGTAGAACAAGAGCGATGCTGCGGAGGGTTTTCGCGAGGAGAAAAAAGCGGAACGAAAAAAAAATGAGGATGAAGCAAAAGAAATTAGTTTCCCCGCCCAATACCAAACCCTTTAAAATGAAACATTTGAGTTTGCCAAAAAAGCCCTTTCTACATTTTTTTAAAAAGATTAAAGGGTTTAATCTTGGCCATTAGATTAGGATGCATCTACGCTTAGGATCGGTTCTCGTATCTCTTTTGAAGGGAGGATCTTGTTGGTCCCGAGATTAAGCGTTCAGGTGTAGAGGGAGGGGGGGGGTGAATACACCTGAAAACAATTTCTCAACTTTAAACGCGAACAGTCCTTTTCAGGAGAGTGCCGTACTGAACAAGTTCAGTAGACCAAATAAGTTGTTCGGCATCGCATGGCAGAGTGACTGACTTCACTGAGGCCTGCTAGCTGACATGAGTAAGAATTCAGTACCGTTCAGCTGAAGTTCAATATAGTGCGAAATGTGTAGGCCCAAATTCAGTTGAGTTAGAAAACGTTTTTAAGAAAACAGTTTCAGTATATTAGTGCGATCGATTAAGCTTTGCTGAAACTCAGTTGAATGATTTTAGAAATATTTTCAGTATGAACAGTAATCAATGCAATAGTAAACAAAGACAGAACACAGACAATTTTTAAAGTGGTTCGGATCCAACAATCCTACGTCCACTTTCCCGAAAGATCAGGAAGCTATGTATTATACTGAAATAGTCTCAGTAGGTTTGTACACTGGACAAACGCTGGTCTTGAGATTTATACTGAGCAAGTCTCAGTTTACAAGTCATCAAACTAAAGCGTTTGACATACTCTCCAACTATGAAGGAGTCATTTACAATAAGGATCAGTTCAGATATGAACTCCTTCGTCTAAGCTATGGATAAGATCTGCTGAGTTTAGGTTAGAGGGATAGGGAACAAGAAAGTGGCTTCTAGAGCGACGAACGGTTAAGTATAGACTTGGGTTCATATTCAGTCGCTTGGATACTAGAGGCTTTATAATCTGGTTCAGCTTGGTTCCCTATGAGCAAGTATGTCGCCTTTCCCCGGAGATTTCTCTGTGAAGATCTTGCGGAAAGCTTAAGTCATTTCGAGTTGCTCGTGAATGCTCTTGTGTTCTTGTCTGTGTTGTAGGTGAGCTTCAATTTGAAAACATCCCTCTATTTATAGAGCAGAGACATGGATAGATTTGTTGGAGACGACGATCCATGTGTCTCTCTCGTTTGGGTAGCTAACGGCTCTTTCAAAGATGGTGGCAGATTCCTTTCCCTCCATTTCTGGAAAGTTGTTGACTTGCAGCTTTAATCAGAAAGTGGATACCGGCCGCTCGTCATTGGTCGAGGCTGAAGAAAGTAGGTGAGACAGAACAGACTTCAAGGTGGATCTGAAGCTGACTTCTCTATACCTCGTATGACTCTGCTGATTTGGCTTAGTAAATCCTAACAGTCAGAAGATTGTCCAGCCGTTGCTGAGTCTGATCTATATTCAGTAGCATACTCTCGTCGAGTCGCCTCTACTCGAAGATCAACTCTAAGTTTAGTGAACTACTCCCGCCGAGTTCGGTCTCACCGACTCCTTTCGCATATCTTGCTCTCGCTGAGTCCAATATTACTAAGTCTTCTTCTTCTGGTACTGAGGCCGATAGTCTGCTGAATAGCCAGCAGACAGAACTGAGCGCCTGAACCAAATGAAGAGTGTCTACTGAGTCTGAAACTCTCAGAGACAAAACAACAAATTACAATGGAATGGTTCATCAGACAAAGTAGAATTTTGGGATCTTCAAATCTTCAGAGCACTAGGCTACTGAGTTATCTCCCAACGATTTGTCGAAGAACTGAATCATCTCCCAACATTTTCCCCCTATTTGATGATGCCAAAACCTAACATTATCACTATCAGAAGCATAGCTCCTTACAAATATTACAAGTATAATCAGTGGAGTTATTTTTCAAGTTCTAGACTACTGGGGGAATCAGGGAAGAAATATCAGAATCTATACAGAAAACTATCAGCAATTTCCCCCGTTCTAACAACATTTTCCCCCTTACTGCAATCTAACAGACTAGAATCTGACAAGATAAGAACTGACAGATATAAATATTCAGTGAGTGAGTGAGTCAATAATCACTTGAGTGATTCTGAGTGTTAAGCATAAAATAAACAGGGCCATGTAGACAATAAGGAATTATCAGGGCCGAATAGAAGTGATGTATTATATATGAAGAAGTTTCAGTACAGGTACATCAGACTTGCTATTCTAAGAAAGAAAGAACAAAAAGAAATACAGACACTATCTATCATCTTCTGAACTGCTGAATCCGGTCTTTGAAGTCCTTTGATTTTGCTTCAGGGAGTGGCAGTCCATACATTCTGTAGGTGACCTTCCTCAGCTTCAGTATCCCAGGCATATCAGCAGGCTCATCTTCATCTAACTGTTTGGCTTGAGCAGCATCCTTGATTTCCTTTTCAATCACCCCATAGTGTACAAAACCATCAAGCTTCAGTGGGGGAGGCATAAGTCTTGGAGCTGGGACCCTGACATCGATCTTTTCTGCTATGGCCTTCTGAACTCTTGCATAGATCTCTGGATCGGTCTTTAGAAGCCATTCAACATTGGCAATGGACTTGTGCATGTCAGGCCAGTATCTCCAGAAGTAGAATCTCTTGATATAATCTGCCTTCAGTGTCTCCTACTTCTGAGTCCGTTCCCATGGCATCCAATCATCAACTCTGGGCCATCTGTGGATCTTGAGGTCTGTAGGCTTCCTGAGTCTTCTGTATTTGTAAGGAATGTCAGCTTTCTCAGGTATCCTTTGGCTTGCTTCCTTCTCAGCCTTAATCCTCAGGGCTTCTAGATCAGCAAGTCTGAGCCTTTCTCTTGCTGCTTCAATCTGTCTGGCTTCAGCTCCTTTGTCTAGGTACCTCTACATCTGATCCCATATTTCTTGCATTTCTTGCTCTTGAGCCTTTGAGGGGATATAGGAGGGCACATTCTCTTCTTCCTCTGAGTCAGCAGGTGTTGAAGATTTTTCTTTGGAAGTGCCCTGCTGACCAGATTGCTGCTGTTGGTGCTCTCTTTCTTTCTCCTTGTCTGCTTCATCACTCAGCTTCAGATTTCTTGGAGGCAGCATTGTCCCAGGCTTCCTTCCCCCTGCTGGAGCCTTAGTTTTGCCTTTGGCTGGCTTTTTCTTCGGCTTGTTGGCAGCCTCAGCCTCGGCAATCTCCCTAGCAAGCTTTTCATCAGCTGCTATCTGAGCTTCTTCCTCAGGAGTGATGAACCTTTTAGTTCCTTTCTTTTTGGGAGGAGTGGGAAGCTTCAGTACTTTCTTTCCCTTTCCTTGCACTAGAGGAGGTAGAGGAACCTCTTCCTCTTCTGAATCCTCCTCTGCATACTCAACAATTTCTTTGATGATGTCGCTTGGTGTCTGAGTTGCTTGAGTAGCAGAATCCTTGGGTCCTGAGCCACTTGGGCCAGTCTCAGTAGGTACTACAACCCCTGCTGTTGAGACAACCTGGGCCTCGCCTTGTGCTGTTTGAGTAGTGGGACCAGTGGGAGCAGATTGCTGAATCTGAGTTGCTCCTGCCACTGTCCTTACTCCTTTTGGTACTCTGAGTACCTTCTCCTTTCCTTCAGGTACCCTCACTATCACCTTTCCTTCCCCCTTTTTGGGATCAGCAAATAAACCAGGGGTGGGAATCTGTACCTTTTTATCCAGACTTTTGTAGGCTGTGGAAAGATCGTCCAAGGCATATTGTAGCTTCACTAGTCTCTCACGCAGCTCATTCCTCTCATCTTTCAGTTGTTCGCTGTACTTCTTGTGAGAGTTTTCCACTGCAGTCTGAATGTCCTGCAACTTCTGATCCACCTTATCTTCCATGGCCTTCTGAATGGTTTGGACTCTGAGCTCGGAGGCCTGAGAGATAGAGGAAATGGATGCAGTATGAGCTGAGTGGGCGGCCTTCTATTCTTCCAGAAGTTTAGCTTGGCCAACCTCCATTAGCTTCAGTTGCTCTTCGAAGTTGGCTCTCTGAGTGGCAAGTGCTTCGGTCAGTATCGTTGAGAAGTCAGGGGCAGGTGTGTTCTGAATTGATGTCTTGAGCCCCTTAATCTCCGCACTCTGAGCCTGCGTGGACTGCCTCCACGTCTTGTGGATAGCACGGGCGAGGAGTCTATTCTGAGTTCCTTGACTCCTCAGTGCCCTCATTACTGACTTCGAACGTCGGCTTTTAGGGCTGGGCGCTACCTCGAACGCAGACTCCAGCAATAGCTGGGCTGGTTCCGCCGTCTTTGAGGTACCAGCCACCGACTGTCCTGGACCAAGGATGCTGAGTGGTGGTTCAGCTGTAGAAGTAGGAGCATCCTTCTCCAGTTGAGTTCCCTCATCAGGCTTCTCAGGGCCTGAATCACGGGGTGGGTCTTGACCGTCAGGGTCTGACCCATCTGAGGGCGCCGTTGCTGAGGTGGGTTGGCGATCGTTTAGCATGGCGAGCATGGTAGCCCTCAGGTCATCTAAGGAACAGATGTCAGAAGGCTCTGAGTAGCCTATCTTGTTCCTTATCATCAACTCCTCTTCGTGGAGTTGTTCGCAGGAGTGGTGGTGGATCAACTTGTTCAGGGTAGACCACTCCTAGAACCTGATCAGTGTGTGGAGTCTAGCCAGTCTCACCAATGTAATCAGATCTGCATGGCTGGATATCTCCGGAATATGTTCAGAAATCTCTCGGGAGGCTCTAGATTGCAGAGCAGATGCCTCCATCCCGATTGATTCTGATTCAGAAGCAGTCTCTGAGTCTTCAACTTCTATCGGAGACTGTTGATTCTCAGCAGATGGAATACTGTTGAGTGGAGGGATATCCAAGGGGCTCTGAGAAGTAGGAATTGGTTCACTCTCTACCCCTTGGTCCACTGTCTCACATTGTTCAGTGGAGACGACTGTCTCCACTGACAGAGTCTTCTCTGAGGACTCAGCCTCGTCCCTTAGCTGCAAAGGTGGTTCAACTATGACCTCATTGACTTTCTTCAGTCACTTGGTTGGTGTCTTGGGAGTAGACTTAGGAGGTGACCTCTTCTTTGTGGAAGTTGAGGTCTTCTGAGCTCTCGTCTTAGGATCAACAGGCCCAGCTCCAATTTGCTGAAGGGCCGCTGCCCTGCTCTGGAACCTGACCTTCTTCGAATTGAAGTATATCTTATCAGCATATACTACGTTGTCAGCTCCGCAAAAGTCCTCTATCATGACTGACAGCTTCAGTCCGTATAATAGCTTTCCCTTCACGGCTAGGCGTTGAGATGATTTGACAAACTTGACGGACTGAGTCATGAATTCCTTGAGAAAGAACTCAGTCCAGTTGATCTTAGCGTGATAGTATATGGCCATCATCAGCTGAATCTTTGGCCTCGATACTTGATCAAAAGAACCGGCCTAACTCGTCAGTAGCTGGGTGACGATAAAGGCGAGGGCTTTGAATTGTGGGAGCATGGCGTTGTTTGGGAAGGCTGCTCTGAATGTTGTTGGCTTCCTGCAGAAAGTCTCTAAATACTCATCCATTAAATCATCCTTGTATCCCACCGTGATGAATCCCTCATTAGGAAGCTTGAAGATGCGCTGAAGAGGTTCCTTAACGGACATTGTCTTGATTTCAGAAATGGCATAGGAGGGGTCGGCAACCGTATGAGTAATGAATCTGCAACGGATGTCTCCTTCTGCTGACTCTGAGTTCAAGTACAACTCACCTATTTGGCGCGGGAGGAAATACGACGGCTTCATTGACAGAAAACCCTCCAAGCCTGTCGCTTTGAGAGCGTCAAAGATTTCTTCCATGAAGTCGAGCTTGCAGGCATCGAACTCCATCATCGGTTCGCACCAGACGCGATCCTTCTCTAGGATCTCTTGCATATCCAGAGGAATGCTAACGTATGATCCTGCCATGATTTATATTTTGCAAATGAAAAATATCAGTATCGAATTGAAAAATATTATAAGTATCATATACGATGCTGAATAATCATTAAAGATTTACCAAAGAGCTTCTGAGATTTTGAGATAAAAATTTGCAAAGAAACGGAGTCTATTCTCAGAAAAACTAGGGCTTCGAAAAATTTGCAGAGTGAAAATGGCGGTTTCTAAACTTTGAACGTGTTTTTATATGTTAAAGAAGAAGAACAGTTAAAAATCCACGATTCAGTTTGAAATAGCTTTATGAGATGGACGACTAGGATTTAATCTTATAAAATAGGTAATGATCAATTTAGCCGCCTAAGTCAAAATACAGTTGTAACTAGCTAAAGAAGTAACTTGATACGACATGCATTTAATGCGCCGCAGAGTTCAGCATGCTTTACATAGAATGTCGTGTATTTAATGTAAACCGTTATATTAAATGACATTTTCTAAGGCATTGAATATGAAGCTGAATCTGAATCATAAATGCACATAATATTTCATTGGCTACTGAGTAGAGATACGCAAACCTGTTAGCTGAACATCGTAGTCAGCTGATACCTCGTGTAGATGGTTGTTGAGTATCTACGTACTGAATTTACTCAGTACTGAGAGTGAACATTCCCCCTTGCTGAATGCTCCTCTCATGAATCCACTTACTGACTGGAGTCAGTAGGGTCCAGCAGACCTAGCTCTACTGAAAGTTCTCTGAATCTGGCTTCAGCTAGAGGCTTGGTCAGAATATCTGCCCTTTGATGGTTAGTATGGATCTTTTCCATCCTGATAACCTTCTTTTCGACATGATCGCGATTGAAGTGGTGTCTGTTGTCCACGTGCTTGCATCTTGTATGAAGTACATGATTCTGAGTGATTGCAATTGCACTGGTGCTGTCGCAGAAGATCGGCACTTCATTCTGAATAACATCATAGTCGCGTAGCTGCTGTCTCAGCCAAAGAATTTGGGCGCAGCAACTTCCGGCAGCCATATATTCAGCTTAAGTTGTTGACGTCGCTACTGAATATTGTTTCTTTGAAAACCACGAAATCAGCTTACTGCCAAGGAACTGACAGGTTCCAGAAGTTAACTTTTAGTCAATTCTACATCCTGCATAGTCAGCATCAGAATAACCAGTTAGTTCAATATTATCATCTACTGGATACCATAAACCCATGTAAGGTGTTCCTCTGAGATAGCGAATAATCTTCTTTGCTGAGTCCATGTGACTCTGCTTAGGATTTGCCTGAAATCGAGCGCAGACACCTACAACATAAGTTATGTCAGGTCGAGTAGCAGTTAAATATAATAATGAACCAATAATAGCACAAAATTCAGTATGGTCTACTGATACTCCCTCTTTATCAAGATCAATTTTCATGTTCGGGTTCATCGGTATCTTGATTGGTTTTCCGGATGTGCAACCGAACTTCTTGATGAGGTCTCGAGTGTATTTGCCTTGATTGATGAATGTTCCCTTCTTAGATTGTTTGACTTGAAAACCGAGAAAATAATTCATCTCTCCCATCATTGACATCTCGAACTTATCCTTCATCATTTTCTCAAATTGCTGACACATGATGACGTTCTTCGATCCGAAGATTATGTCATCTACGTAGATCTGCACAAGTAAGATGTCGTCTTCCAGTCGAATGCTGAATAATGTGCGGTCTACTGTGTCTTTCTAAAAACCTTTCTGAAGAAGAAACTGAGACAGGGTATCGTACCAAGCCCTGGGTGCTTGTTTTAACCCGTCATGAGCCTTTCCCGAGTCTGTAGACCTGATGTCCCTGCTGAAAACCGGGAGGCTGTTCTACATAGACTTCTTCTTTCAGCACGCCGTTCAGGAGCGCAGACTTCACATCCATTTGATAAACTCTGAATCGCTGATGTGTTGTGTAGGCTAGGAATAGTTTGATTGCCTCCAATCTTGCAACTAGAGTGAAAGTTTCATCGAAATCTATCCCTTCAGCTTGACAGTAGCCTTTTGCCACGAGTCTTGCTTTGTTCCTTACTATAATGTTGTTTTCATCTCGCTTGTTCTTGAAGACCCATTTAGTTCCAATCACATGTTGATGCCGGGGTCTGTCAACAAGCTCCCATACTTCGTTTCTCGTGACCTGATTCAGCTCCTTCTGCATGGCTATGATCCAATCAGCGTCCTTAAGTGCATCCTCAACTGACTGAGGTTCATCAGTAGACAAGAAGCAGGAATATAAAGCGCTTTCTCCCTGACAGAATCTGAATCTTGTCTTTACGCTTGCTGGAGGAACTCCAATAATCAAATCAGAAGTGTGAGCGTCCAGCCACGATCTACAATGTTTCAACTCTTCATCTGAGATTTGTTCAACACAGATAGTAGGTGAGTTAGGCATTTCAGTTGTACTATTCTGAGATTGAAGCAATTCAGTTACGAGAGTATGATCTACTGAGTCACCAGGTTCAGAGGCATTTAGCTCAGGAACTTCATTTGTTCCCCCTGAATTATTATCGTTTGGGTTTCTGAGTTACCTGGGATTGACTCTGTTCAGTAGATCCAATCTATTCAGCTACTTCTGCTGCTAGCTGAGATTCAGTAGACTTGTCTTCAGTTTCTTCATCTGAATCATCATCCCAACACAGCTGGATCTTTTCAACTTTATCTTTTAAGCTCAGATCCTGTAACTGCTTACTGATGTCCTCAGATTCTGGTTTAGAGTTCCTACTCCTATCTTCAGTACTCATTAAAAACAACATGAGGGCTTTCCTCCACGCAAAGGGTTCGATAGTTAAAGATTCTGAAGGCTTTGCTGACCCGGGAGTATCCTAAGAAGACTCCCTGGTCTGACTTGCTATCAAAAGTCTTCAACTGATCCTTCCCATTATTGTGGATAAAGCACGAACACCCAAAAATATGGAAATAAGATAAAGAAGGCTTCCTGCCGTTCCATAATTCGTATGGTGTCTTCTTATGCTGCTTTGTCAGTAGGGATCTGTTCTGAGTGTAACATGCAGTGTCAGTAGCTTCTGGCCATAATTTGGTTGGGAGTCCTGAGTCTGCGAGCAGGGTCCTTGCTGCTTCTTTGAGTGTTCTATTCTTCCTTTCAGCAACCTCATTTTGTTGAGGCGTGCGTGCGGCAGACGTCTCATGCTCTATGCCTTCAGCTTTTCAGAATTCTTCCACCATCGAGTTAAGGAACTCAGTTCCTCTGTCTGAACGTATCTGGATGATCTTGGTGTTCTTCTCGACACTGAGCTTTTTCAGAAGCGTTGGTAACTCTGTTTTGACGTCAGACTTGTTGGCAATAAATATGAACCATGTGTAGCGCGAGTAGTCATCAATGACCACTAAAGCATACTTTTTGCCTCTGATCGTCACCGGAGAGACTGGACCGAATAAATCCATATGTAGCAGCTAAAGGATTCCATCAGTGGAAGGAGATGGAACAGGAGGATTTTGATTCCTTGTTTGCTTTCCCTTCAGACATGCTTCACACTGAGTGTCTTTGCTGAAAACTTCATTTGGCAGTCCTCTTGCTAGAGTGTTTCTAGCTAGTTTGTTGAGTATCTTGAAGTTGAGATGGCTGAGTCTTTTGTGCTAGAGCCACCCCGTTCTGTTGTCGTTCTTCGCCAACAAACAAGCTTCAGGTTCAGCTGAGTTCCAGTCAGCTACGTAGATATTCTTTTTGCGCGAACCTGACAACACTGTTTTCCCTGTAGATTTATCAATGACATCACAGAAACCAGCGTCAAAAATCACTCTATTCGAGTTATCCCAAAATTGACTAACAGAGAGAAGATTATGCTGAAGTCCTTTAACATATGATACTCTTGGAACTGTTGCGGTTCCAATACTGAGTGTTCCATAGCCTTTGGTATAGCATTTTGCGTTGTCTCCAAACTCGATTCGGGGTCCTTCTTCAGTAGTATAATTCTTCAGTAGGTCCTTTTGGTATATCATATGTCTTGAGCATCCGCTGTCCACATACCAAGGTTCCTTGTGCACCTCATCCTCTTCTCCTGCCATGAGATACTTTTTAACGTCTTCTTCAAGCTCTATGGCCATGAATGTCGCTTCATCGTCTGATGAATCCATGAAGGAGTCGACTTCATCTGAGTCGTCTGAGAGTTCACCGGGAATATAGGCTTGTTTTTTCTTAATGAACTTCTCCCTTCGAGCTTTGAGTGCTGCTCTTTTAGCAGTACTGAGCTCAGGACAATCATACTGATAGTGTACTAGCTTCTTGCAGTTATAGCAGGTAGTGACTCTCTCTTCTTTGCTTTCGCTGTCTTTCGACTGAGCTGAGTCCTCCTGTTTCCCGCATTCAGAATTATGTGAGTCAGGAGTGCGCTTAGGTGTGTATTCAGTCTTACACTTGGAGTCTCTGACGACTCTTGAGAGCTTCCTGCGCCTCTCCTTCTCCTTCTTGTA
This sequence comes from Lavandula angustifolia, assembly GCA_028984105.1. Lineage (NCBI taxonomy): Eukaryota > Viridiplantae > Streptophyta > Magnoliopsida > Lamiales > Lamiaceae > Lavandula > Lavandula angustifolia. Next base: position 16,871,542 of record CM054819.1, read on the forward strand.
AGTCACTGAGTGAAGGTTCAGCCTTGCTAGAGGTTGGAGTTGCTGTGCTGACTGATGCTTTGAAGGCATGGTCGATTTGGGTGTCAGCTTCAACTCGCTGCTTCCTTTGAGGTAGACCAAACTCGAACTCCTCAGCTCTAATTTCTGAAAAGATATGGTCAGGAGTAACAATATCTAAATCAAAATATTTTAGTAAGGTAGCAAAGGGAGTCCAGTGACCGTCTGGTAGTGCCCTCAAAATCTTGAGATTCATCTCTCGGTTGGATAATGTCTTTCCCAGCCCGTTAATAGAGTTCATCAGATCCGTGAATCTGACGTTGAGATCTTCAATAGAGTCACCAGGCATGAGAGACAGTCTCTCTAGCTTCTGAAGTTCCAGTGCCAGCTTGTTCGCTTTGATCTTCTGAGTCACCCAACTCAGTAGCGCTAGAGCATCCCAGAGTTCCTTTGCGAACTTGCAGTCCTGAACTCTTCCGAGATAAGAATCTCTCAGAGTGGTCAGTATGGCGTTTCTGGCGACACGGTCTAAGTTGTGAAGCTTCTTCTCCTCAGGGGTGAAGAGACTTCTGTCTTTAGGGATCTTCTTCCCGGTCACCATTCCTCCTCCTTGTGCTGGGTCCTGAGCTACGACGCTATCAACCATCGGAATGATAGGTCCGTCCTCCAGTACCTCTGTCATGCTGTCGTGGAGGGAAGTCAGATGTGCCTCCATTCTGACTCACCATACCCCGTAGTTCTCTACTGAGAACATGGGTACCATCCTGATTCCTGACATATCAAACATAGTAGATAATGATATGAACGAAGAATGATATGCAGTGAAAACGTTTTCTGGATCCGTTCAAGTAGACCAGTTTCAGAATAACAAGTCTTAGAGAACTCCTGCTCTGATACCAATTGTGAGAAGGCTGAATTATCTCCCATCTCTCAACCGATTGTGAGAAGACTGAATCATCTCCCAACATATACAATTCCAAGCAAAACAAAAGCTAAAAAAGAATAAAAAATATTGTAAATAAGCTTAAAAAGAACATGATGAGATGATATAAAAACCACTCATCAAAACCCCCCAAACCTAAGCTTTTGCTTGTCCTCAAGCAAAGAAACAAGATAAAAGAAAGACTATGACCAAATATCATAAAGATGAGCATAGCAATTCGAGCCTTATTCAGTTTTTAGAAGAACACATCATTAGCATGTGAAAATTATTCAAGCTTGATGCGACCTTCAAAACAAATTAGAACATAGAAGTAGTGTAGTCCCTCTCTAGAAATCTGTATCACTCAAACACTCAAGTGTATAAGGGTAAAATCATCACTCAAACTCAACCCTAGGAGAGCGTCTTCATAAGCTTGCAAATTGTCTAACTCTACTTATAATGAACATAATTCATGGCAAAGATCTCGAAGATCTTACTTTGGTTGTAATGGGGCTAAGGCATGTAATAAAAAGGTAGGGAATATATAGGAAAAGTGACTCATTAATGTACGAACAATCAAGGGATCTAGTAGAGCAACCAAATGATCATACATCAAAATAAACCTCTAAAACTAACCACATTTGAATCACCCATAATCAAACAAATCAAGTCACCCCAAGTTCTCACTTTCTTTTTTTTTTCAAAATATACTCCCCTTTTCAACTTCCTCATTTTTTTTCTTCACTTTTTTCTTCTTCTCTTTTTTTATCATCTCCCAACTCTAACATATGTCATCAATAAACCCCTTTCAATCGAAGTTAGGAGTACATGCACAAGTCTCCCATATTCTATCCAATTGTTTACCTTCCAACTCTCTACCAATAATTAGATAAAGATTTTAGTATAACACGGTGTCATCAAGTTCAGTACCAGGCTAGATAGAATCAAAATCAATTCACACCAATCTCATTGTTTTTTTTTGCTTCAAAAATTTGTCCCTTGATCACCAAACCCTCACAAGCCTCCATTTCCTTCCACATCACTAATGACTCTACTAGATCATTGGTTAAGGCTAGTTAGGTTAGGCAATTTAATTGGAGGTACATGAATAAAAAGGATACATTAAGCTCAAAGGGGCTTACTAGGTTGATGTTCAAGGTAGGATCATATTTGGCTCTGGCTAAAGAACGAGATAGTGCCTAAGATCATATCGATGCCATATACAAAAAGTGTTCAATAAACTTCAAACAGACTCAAAGCAAGTTCTAAATGTTCTCCCTAAAGCGAGTATCACACATGAAAGAAATTGAGACCGACATAAAATTTCGTCAGTTGCTCAAATTCTCACCAAAGGCTTTTGGACTACCATACTTTTACATCCTACATGTTCAAAAATTTCATCATGCTCAAATTCAATCCAACAATGCTTCAGCAAAGAAAAATTTTAAGGCAAGAAATGCATAAACATCAAATAGCATAAGTCAAAGTAGTTCAAATATCTAGTACATGGAGAATCATCAGAATCATAATTATACAAACCAAATCAGTAGGGTTCAAGATTCAACATACCCCCCAAACCTATCTACGAGCTAGTATCTAGCACGAAAATAGAGTGAAATAAAGAAAAATGGGTAAACGAATCTTCCCTGATGTTTAGGTGATGTCCGATCGATCTACAAATGCGAAGCTTGATCTGGCAGGCTCAGATCCAAAGTTAATCCCCACTGTATCAGCTCCCCTGCTGCTCTGACATAGCTTATTATGCATTAAAAATCAATAGGTGAAGCATATATGTCAATTTTCCTCTTCATCTTTTTATTTATTTATTTATTTATGAAAAGCAGTAAATCTAAGAAAACTAGAAAAACTCACAAACGTGGGTTGCCTCCCACGAAGCGCCGTTGGTTAGAGTCGTTGGCTCCACTTTGCTGAATCAGATTAGAAACTTGGCGACTTTGGACGCCCCATTACATCCTTGTCGAACACCTCCTTTGATGATGCTCCGCCGACATCCTTCACCGTGAAATGTTTTTTGGTTCGTGGATTCATCAATTTCACTACACCATGTGATAAAATGTCCACCACAGGAAATGGTCCGGAGAACGTAGAACTTGGGTATCTTGGAAAAACTCTAGAACCATCGTCATATAAAAGAACTTTAAGACCAGGATATAGTGTTTTACCCAGCGTGCTCTTCCCATTAGCAGCTTTAGTGCGTCTGACATAGATGGTTTTCTTCGGGAACATGCCTTTTTGATCTTCAACACATCCATCCAATTTCAGAACACCAACATTAGTTGACTCGTCATTGAATAATGCCTGTATTCCTCATCCCTCTGGACCATCAGAATCCTTCATTACATCATATGCAGGATCCACAAAGTTAACTTCAGTAGTTGAGGCCTTAGTTTCCAATGTGGTTGGAGTTAGTGCTTTAAATTCTGTAACATCCCCCAAGACTTTCATCCTCACAGTTTGTGATGGTACATCAACACAAGTCCTAGTGGTTGCCATAAATGGCCTCCCTAGGAGGATAAGCTGGTCACTTAGCCCTCGAGAAGTATCATCTGCATCAAGAACAATAAAGTCAACAGGAACAATAAACTTGTCTACCTTTACCAACAGATGTTCCACGATCCCCATTGGGGGCTTCACCGAGTTATCAGCAAATTAAAGCCTCATAGGTGTAGGCTTCAAATTGTTAACTCCTAACGTTTTGTAGACAGAGTAGGGCATGAGGTTGATACCAGCTCCAAGATCTAGCATAGCTCGTGTAACTCTATCCTTGCCCATAGAGATAGTGATGTCGAATCTTCCAGGATTTGCTAACTTAGGTGGTAGAGCCGATATATCAACTACAACACCCCCTGATTCAAGTGTGGGAAGATTTGTACTCTGCTCGTATGAGCTCCTTGAAGAACTTGGATTGCCTTGGAATACTCTTGATGAGGTCTAGGAGTGACAGATTGATGTTCACTTTAGAGAGTATATTGAACAAGGAGTCAAGCTGTTCTTCTTGTTTGTTAACCTTGAGGCGTCCTGGAAAAGGAGGTGGGGGCTTGTATGGGTTCACAGCTTTATGCGAAGGAGTCCGAACAATAGGCTCCTTCTCCTTATCTCTTGTTCTTTCATCAACAATAGCCATAGCAACTTCGTCGATTTTCTCTTTAGCCTTCTCCTAATCATTACCAAGCAAAATAGTAATGGATCTCGCCTCTTTAGTTTGTCCGGGTAGTTTCCTGTGTTGCATTTTAAGCAAAGCGACTTCCCGTGCTAGCTGGCCAAGTTGAGTCCCCAAATTTTTGGAAGTTGCTTCCACGTTCTTAACAGAAGTGGTGAGTGTCTCCATTTGCTCCCTATAACTCTTCATAAAGCAGTTTAAGGCATCTTGCAAGATGGAAATGGTATTCGGTTCAGCTTCCTCAATCTTTTGCTGAGGGCGAGTTGGTGATGTGCCTCCAAAGTACTGCTGCTGATTGGTATTCTGTCCTCCATAATTCTGGTAACTCTTATAGTTGGGATTGTACACTTGCTGCTTATGGACAAATTTTGTTGAGGCCTTTGATATTGCTTTCTCTCCTCCCATTCTTGGTGTCCTATGCCTTGTCCCCAGTTAGGTTCTTCTTCTTGAAATTGGCTGTGGATGATATTAAACTGGCATTAGGCAATTGAGTGTTGTGGATCATCACAAATGGTACATACCTCGCCAATCTTTGGGACTTGTACTTGTGTTTGCTTGAGCTCCTTGATTTCTTGTCTAAGCAGTTGAAGCTCCTTAATAGTATCGTCCGCGTACGCAGCCCGCACATCCTGCATTCCACGTTGTCTCACACTCTGACTTCTTTGGACGGAACGAGCCTTCAACATCTCAAAAAGCTCATGCAATGCACTTGGGGTCAGTGCAAGAATACCTCCGGGAGCCATGTTGTCAATCATATTATGACACGGCAAGACCAATCCATTATAGAAGAACTCATTCAGCATCGCGACCTAGTAATTATGATGTGGGCATTGGATGAGGAGTCCCTTGAATCTATCCCATGTTTCATGATATGTCTCATTGTCAAACTGATAGAAAGTAGCAATTTGTTGTCTCAAGTCGTGGCTCTTGCTTCGTGAGTAGTATCGCTCAGTGAATGCTTTATACACATCCTCCATTGTCCGCAAAGAATCAGCAGGCAGTGTGTTCAACCAATTCTTGGTCTTATCCTTCAGAGTGTAGGGAAACAACCGTCTTCCCAATTGATCAGTAGTTAGCCCGCTGAAAGGAAGAGTCCCCAATGTAGCATAGAACTCCCTCATATGGGCAAGAGGATCTTCAGTTGCTAGCCCGTAGAAAGATGGTAGCATATGATATTAGATAGGCTTCAGATCATAATTCCTTGCGGTCTCTTCTAGGACGAAGCAGGAGGTATTGGCTCCAAGTATCGGCCTTGTGTAGTCTCCCTGCAACCTCTTGTTGGGATTTTGTATATTGGAAGCCAATTTTATGCTTGTATACATTGTGCTTTGTCTCTACCACTATTTTATTCTCCTATCTGATAAATATATATATTTGCACATGTAATCCTTTATCTTGTACAAAAGTTAGATTTGTGTAGTGTGTCGGGTATCACAGAAGACAACACAAATTGGTTGAACTAACAAGATATAAACAGTTATCACAGCTGAGACAACTTAAGGATAAGTTATCGGTTTAAGCTGCAGTTTAGATAAGAAGTGGCTTGTCTTAGCTGCTTGTCTTTACTGGTACACTTAAGGTGGTGCATTGATGGATCACAGTGAGATGTGTTCTCCTGACTGACCTAAGTGGAGAACCAAGATCTCGGTGACTTAGCTGGTCTTAAGCTTGGTAAGACTTCAGCTTAGTGCATTTGACTATCTATTACTTTGACCTACTATGGTGAACGTCATCGCGACCGGATCTACGTATCTTGGGTGTTAGTAGTTATTTGTGGCTCAGGATGGTTGTCTGTATCTTGCAACCGTATCCTAGTAAAATGGGTTGATAATATCCCCTGAGGAACTCGAAAGGATTAGCACACTAAACCCGGCCGGTTGATTAAGTTCAGGTGTGTTAATAAGGTCGAGTGGTACTACACAGGAATATAAGATGTTAATTAATTTAAGCTGTCAATGAGCTTAATTAATTAACGGATATTTCTATCTTAAATACGGAGATCGATTAAGTTTAAAATACAAGCCCTTGCTCAATTTGCGATAAAGGGGTAAGTCAGCACGGATTCTCTAGTGGAATGAATATGTGTTTATTAATTAATTTTGCTCTGGGCTGAGCATAGATAATTAATTAATTTGAGGCCCATCTTTATTTCTTGTATTCGATCCCTGATCTGGCCCAATTAGTTGCCTAGTTATTTATTGTCTCTCAGATATCATTATTAATAGATTAATGTATTTTTACATTATTTAATAATGTTATTTATCTGGAATTAATTGGTTGGGCTAATTAATTGATAAATATTAGTATCCCAGTGGATTAATTAATTATATTATGGGCTAATTATGTGGAAGCCCATTAGAAATATAATTAAATTAATGGGCTACAAATATATTAATATTATATTAGCTTTTAAAGCCTATATATATTAGTATTCTGTTCAGAAACAGAACATACACATACATAAAATTGCACACACCGTGCGTGAGAGTGGGAGAGACAAAATCTTATTTTCTTCAGTTCTCTGACCACCCAGAGGAAGAAAAAAGCCAGGACACAGATCAGAAGATCTGACACACGAGCAATAATCAGAGCTGCAACAACATACGAAGGAGGAAGGTATCGATTCCTAACCTTATATTTCCTTAAATTGGTATCAGAGCGAGGTTTAGGCTCTGATTGTTGCTGTTAGGAGCATGATTAGGGTTTAATTCCGTTATTATCGGGCAAATTTTTGTGTTTGGGGCGGCCTGCGAGCCACTGTTTTGACCATGTTGTAACGTTTTTCTCGTGAGAAAATCCACGAGTAGTTGATAGGACCAATGTGCATCGTTGTATTTGCTGTTTTATACTGTATTTTGGTCCCTAATGGACAAAAATCGAGGCGCGACGAGACAGAAAAGGGCTAAATTCTAGTTTCATGCAGAACACGACGTCATCTTCAGAAGGTGCGTGGGGGCACGTGGGTACTTATTTTTCCGACCAGTTCGGATAGTTTTGTTTGTTTTTTTGTTAGCTTCGTCTGGATACGTCGTACGACCTATTCCAATTTCTGGTTTATCCGGAATAGCATCGGAAAGGAGAAGTGGTCGTGCTGTCCAGAAATCCCCAATTCGGTCGGAAAACCCTAATTTTGCTAAGGTTCCGCTGCATCTTGCGGTGGCGATTCCCGGCGGATCTGGAGTCCGATTGACGATTGGCTTGAACCTCTGGATTCCTCGTCTTACGAGCTTTGCGTCTATTGGTCGTAAGGGGTCATCCAATCCCGAATTCGATTGGAATTGACGTATGAAGTTTGCTGCTGGTTATGAATTCATTCCGACGAATCGTTTGAAATTCGGGAAATTGAGGAACTAATCTCGGCCGGAATCCGTTACATGGTGGTCGTGAGTGTTCCAATTATGTTTCCCCTCTATCAATTGATCGAATCGCGGCTCGGAGAGCATGAATTTGAGCAGCGAAGTTCGCCGGCGACGGGAGGCGAAATTCACTTGATTCCCGGCGCGGCGGCGGCAATTGTCGCCGGATTTAGGCCGCCCAGCGTGTGGGTGATACCTAGGGGCTACAGGCGACGACGAAGACGGCGGAGCCGCGCCGTGGAGGGCGCGGTAGCCGCGCGTCTACTGCCGGAACCGCCGCGCGCAGCGCGATTTCTGCTATTGCGAGCGACGGCGAGCGACGTGGGGCGACCGCATGGTCACAATGCGGCTGGCAGGAGAGGCAGGCGGCAGCGGCGCAGCGTCGGGCAGCGCTGGACATCGGCGGCGGCGACGATTTCTGCTAGAGAAGAAGATGCTGACGTGGCGCGCCACGTCAGCCCTTGCTGACACGTGTCTGCCACGTGGTAGGCCCCGTGATGACATGGCGATGCAGTTTTCAATGCAGTTTTCAAATTCGAAGATTTTGAAGATCGAAGAGCTGTATTTTGATCGGGCTGTGTCATAGTTAGGAATTACGTGTTTTGAAGCCCGATAACGACGTTTTAAATTTCCTATTTGCGCATTTATTATTATGCTTTAGCATGCGATTATGTGATTAATCGAACTTAGAAAGCATGTAAACAGGATCTATGTCGTTATTAAGCATGTTTTAATTTTCGCGAGCACATTTTATTATGTGCGTTTAGAAATTGCATGCTTTAGGAATTATGTGATGATGCATGATTCGTAACAAACCTTTTGAATAAAAAGACTAAACAATTTTAAATTAAATATTTAATTAGATTCCATTAATTTGGATATTAAACACTTAATCGGACCTCCATTAATTGGACTCTACATGAAAGTAGTAAGATTATGTGAGTAAACGTCCACCTGCGTGGCTTGCTTGCATTTTTGAGCTACCAGTTTTGTGAGATGAGTTTTCCCAAACAATATTTGATTATTATTGAGTAGTGGGAGTGAAGCCATAAACGTCCACCTGCGTGGCTTGCGTGCCTAGTAAATACGAGTACTCTAGAAGATAATAATTAAATAGGATGGCTAATTAGATCAAATTAAATGCGGCATGGTTCGAGTAAGTATATCAATTTCGACAATTTGATTCTATTTTGGTCAAATTAATGGTCAATGCTTTGATGTCACCGCAGGTACAATTCACTTCCCTCGAAGTCCCTTCCCGTGTTTTAATAGTGACATGGTCCAGAATATCGAACTATTAATTCCATTTGTCATAAGAACCTAGACGTGGATTGGAATTAAAGAGCTAGGTAAATAGCTTGGTTTAGGGTTACGCTAGTAAACGTCCACCTGCGTGGCTTGCTAGTGGAATTCCTAGAGTTGTTCGAGGTTTTTAATGTCATTGTTTTTACAAAAGGTTACAATAATTATTATTTACGAATTATGTGCAAATATTAATTTCATGCATGCTTTTGAATTACATTTTTCAGATATGTCTGTTCGAAAAAATTTCGAGTTCCTAAACAGTCTCATCAACCAAACCCTAACAGGTTTAACAATTTTAAATAATTTCATAGAGTGGAAGAGATATATTACCTCTCCAAATAAAAGCTCTGCAAAGGTCCTATAAGAACTTATGTTTTAGGACCGCTATGTCTAAGAACGAGTTTAGTATGAGTATGTTACTCAAATCTTTAGTAGCGATCAAAGAAGTTATAGGAAAGGGCAAGAGTGCTCAAGTCTTGAATATGCCTAGTAGTTCAAGGAATCCTCTGAAAGGCGGAAACCAGAAAAAGAGCAGAAAGGTTGGACATTTCAAAAAGAGCAGTGGGAGTAAGAAGACGGTCCTTACCGGCGACATGCGAATGTCAAAGGAGAAAGGAAGGTTCTTCAAAAGTGGTAAGAAAGGACACTGGAATAATTATAATCCAGATGTCAAGGCAAAACAGAAAGAGACGCGAGTCGCTCTTGTAACTGAAACTGTTCTGGTTTCCTCTTCTACCCACGAATGGGTAGTGGATTCGGGGGCAACTGATCATGTTTGTTACACCTTGCAAGGTTTCTTGCAGAAATTGCAATTGAGCAATGGCGAGGTGGTAGTCTCAATGGGCAATAGATCGAAAGTTCTTGCAATTGCCATTGGAGATTTACATCTATCTTTTGATAGTTCTGTTTTAGTATTTAAAGAAGTTTTAATATGTGCCTGAGTTTAGGCGAAACACTATTTCTGTTTCAAAACTCTGCACCATGGATGGTTATAAATCAAGTTTTGATAGTGAAGTTTCTATCATGTAAGACGATGATTTTATCTATGGTGGACCATTAAACGGATATTTATATACTATTACTTGTAAACCGCATAGTTCTGTTAATATTGCTTCCTCATCATCAATCCCTAAGAAGAGGAAAGAGTCTTCAAAGATAAACCAAACTTATCTGTGACACTTAAGACTTGGTCGCATCAATCTTAACAGGACTCAAAGCTTGGTGGAATATGGATCATTGGAGTCTCTCCAAGTTGAAACATTTCCAACTTGCGAAACCTGTTTGGAAGGAAAGATGATGACTAGGCCTTTCAAGGAAAAAGGTTATAAAGCCACAGAAGTATTAAGTTTGATACATTCTGACTTGTGTGAGTCTATGTCTACACAAGTTTGGGGAGGGTATGAGTACTTCATCACATTTACTGACTATTACTCGATGTATGGATATGTTTACCTTCTTCGCCACAAGTTGGATTGCTTTGAAACCTTTGAGGAATTCAAGGCAGAAGTGGAGAAGAAGCTAGGTAAAGAAATCAAAACACTATGATCTGATCGTGGTAGGGAATACCTATCCAACGAGTTCAAGGACTACTTGACAGAATGTGGGATTACATCCCGGTGACCGACAAGACGGCACGCCTCAGCAGAATGGTGTGTCAGAGAGAAGGAACCGAAGTCTCTTAGAGATGGTTCGGTCGATGATGATTTATGCAACTTTGCCAGTTTCCTTTTGGGGATATGCCCTAGAGACTGCTACATACTTGCTGAACCGTGTGCCTTCCAAGTCGGTACAAAAGATCCCTTTTGAGTTGTGGAGCGGGCACAAACCCAGTATGCACCACTTAAGGATTTGGGGTTATCCTACTTATGTGCTAAATAGGCAGGCCGACAAATTGGAATCAGGGTATCCGAAGGAAATGAAGGGTAGATACTTTTATGATCCTAAAGGACAGAAGATCATTGTTGGCCCTAACGCTCGGTTCTTAGAAGAGGATTACATTAGTAACCATAAATCTCGAGTCGACATCATCCTTGAGGAATCACAAGGTGGTCGAGTTCCATTTGATCAGCCAGTTGTGCAAGATAGTACTCTACGAGTGACTGCACAATCTGTTAACATAGCGTCTGACACTGTTCGACGTAGTAGGAGGGTGATATTTACACCTGATCGGTATATGTTCACTGGGGAGACGTTTGATCAACTCCCGACAGATGAACAAGATATCGTGGATCCCTGGACTTAACACGAAGCAGTGGGAGATGTAGATGCAGATTCCTAGCGAATCTTCATGGACTCAGAATTTAAGTCCATAATTGATATGGATGTATACGAGATCACTGAACTACCTGAGGGCTGCAAAGCTATTGGTAGTAAGTAGGTATACAAGATAAAGAGAGAGGACCGAATGGAGAGGTCATGGCCTTTAAGGCCAGGCTAGTGGCAAAGGGTTTTACCCAGAAAGAAGGTATCGATTAAGAAGAGACCTTCTCGCCTGTAGTAATGATCAAGTCCATTCGGAGTCTCCTTGCCATAGCAGCTCACATGAACCTAGAGATCTGGCAAATGTATGTCAAAACCGCATTCCTAAACGGTCACCTTGACAAAAGGTAGGGACATCTACATGAAACAGTCAGATGGTTATGTGAAGGAATGCGAAGAGCATCTAGTTTGGAAGCTTAAGAAGTCTATTCATGGACTTAAGCAAGCTTTCTGGTAATGGCACCAACGTTTTCGACGAGGTAGTCAAATCCTATGGATTTGTATCCTGTCCTAATGAGGTGCGTGTACCGTATTTGTGTTAACGTATCAGTGGTGTTTCTTGCATTTTACGTAGATGACATCCTTCTCATTGGCAACAATGTTGAAGTGTTATAAGACGTAAAGATGTGGTTATCCGAGTAGTTTCAAATGAAGGACTTAGGTGAAGTTGTTTACATCCTTGGGACCAAGGTTATCCGAGATCGGCAGAAAAGGATGTTAAGCTTGTCACAAGTGTCCTACATTGACACTGTTATTGCTCGTTTTAGCATGCAAAAGCCAAGAGAGGTTCAGTACCTTTCAGACATGGCATTTTTCTATCCATGAATCAGTGCCCTAAAACGCTTGAAGAGACAGAAAGTATGAGGCTAGTACCATATGCTTCCGCTATCGTAGCCTCATGTATGCGATACTTTGTACGAGAGCAGATATCTCATATGCTGTAGGCATGGTCTCAAGATATCAGTCTAACCCTGGAAAGGAACACTGGATTGCGGTCAAGTATATTCTCAAGTACCTTAAACGGACTAGAGATTATAGGCTTGTTTACCAATCAGACAGTCTAGTGTCTTTGGGTTATACAGAATCGGATTTCCAGGTTGATAGAGATGAGAAGAAGTCTACCTCGGGTTATGTGTTTACCTTGGGAGGTGGAGCCATTTCATGGAGGAGTGCAAAGTAGAAATGCATTGCGGACTCAACCATGGAAGCAGAGTATGTGGCTACTTCACGATTTGCCTAAGGCGATCACGATTTATTGTGATAATGTGGGTGCAGTGACATTCTAAGGAACCTAGATCTCACAAGGCGTGTAAACACATAGACAAGAAGTACCATATTATACGAGTATTCGTAAATCGAGGTGATGTGGTGATTGACAAAATTGGAACTGAAGTAAACCTAGCTAATCCTTTCACAAAGAGCTTATCACTCCCGGCTTACGAGAAGCATGTTCGTGGCTTAGGAGTGGTAGAGTTTCCCCCCACTTAGGACTACAGAAACTTTTGTATAAGTAGGAGAAGATGCAGTGATAGATAGAATAGATAGCTGAGAGATAGTTGAGTACTAGTTTGTACCTAGAACTGACACATTGTATACTAAAAATTTACTTTAGTATAAGTGGGAGAATTGCTGGGATTTTGTATACTGGAAGCAAATTTTATGCTTGTATACAATGTGTTTTGTCCCTACCACTATTTTATTCTCCTATCTGATAAATATATATATTTGCGCATGTAATCCTTTATCTTGAACAAAAGTTAGATTTGTGTAGTGTGTCGGGTATCATAGAAGACAACACAAATTGGTTGAACTGACAAGATATAAACAGTTATCACAACTGAGACAACTTAAGGATAAGTTGTCGGTTTAAGCTGCAGTTTAGATAAGAAGTGGCTTGTCTTAGCTGCTTGTCTTTACTGGTACACTTAAGGTGGTGTATTGATGGATCACAGTGAGATTTGTTCTCCTGACTGACCTAAGTTGAGAACCAAGATCTCGGTGACTTAGCTGGTCTTAAGCTTGGTAAGACTTCAACTGAGTGCATTTGGCTGTCTATCACTTTGACCTACTATGGTGAACGTCATCGCGACCGGATCTACGTATCTTGGGTGTTAGTAGTTAATTATGGCTCAGGCTGGTTGTCTGTATCTTGCAACCGTATCCTAGTAAAATGGGTTGATAATATCCCCTGAGGAACTCGAAAGGATTGGCACACTAAACCCGGCCGGTTGATTAAGTTCAGGTGTGTTAATAAGGTCGAGTGGTACTACTCAAGAATATAAGATGTTAATTAATTTAAGCGGTCAGTGAGCTTAATTAATTAACGGATATTTCTATCTTAAATACGGAGATCGATTAAGTCTAAAATACAAGCCCTTGCTCAATTTGGGATAAAGGGTTAAGTCAGCATAGATTCTATAGTGGAATGAATCTGTGTTTATTAATTAATTTTGCTGTGGGCTGAGCATAGATAATTAATTAATTTGAGGCCCATCTTTATTTCTTGTATTCGATCCCTGATCTGGCCCAATTAGTTGCCTAGTTATTTATGGTCTCTTAGAAATCATTATTAATGGATTAATGTATTTTTACATTATTTAATAATGTTATTTATCTGGAATTAATTGGCTGGGCCAATTAATTGATAAATATTAGTTGTCCAGTAGATTAATTAATTATATTATGGGCTAATTATGTGGAAGCCCATTAGAAATATAATTAAATTAATGGGCTACAAATATATTAATATTATATGGCTTTTGAAGCCTATAAATATTAGTATTCTGTTCAGAAACAGAACATACACATACATAAAATTGCACACGCCATGCATGAGAGTGGGAGAGACAAAATCTTATTTTCTTCAGTTCTCTGACCACCAAGAGGAAGAAAAAGGCCGGGAGACAGATTAGAAGATGTTGGGTTATGAGTCAGTAGATGATACTCAACAGTTAGTGGGTTAAAATAATATTGGGGGAAATCGTAGTAGTACTATGGAATTGAAGATCCCAAAACCCAGCTGCTATCAGTAGTGTAGTGTTTTGATAGGATTAACTGATGTATAGGCTAGACTGTTTTTGTTTTGTTTATCCTTGTGTCTATGTCCTGTACGAGGTAAAATGTTGGATTGATCTTCTGTCGAAGTTACTTTCCAGAACCCCACGTCATCAGTGTAAGAGCCTGCGTTCTTGAGTCATCAGCTGATCTTCGCCTCAGTAGAAGACATCTCATCAACTGACAGACATCAGCAGAAGAACTCTATGCAAGCTTAGTACCTTCGCAGTCATCAGCTAACCACACTCAAGAGAATATCTCTTGTCAGCCTACTCAGACGAAGAAGACAGAGATTGTTTCAAGTCTACTGTATCCGACAGGAAATGACCTAGCTGTTAAAGTCTTTTCGAAAGTCAGCAGAAGACCATACGAGGATTAGGGAGAGTCAACTCCGATGTCTGACACAATCTCACCTACCACAAACCTCGACCAATGAGAAGCCGTCAATGCGATATCTACTCTGACCAACTAAAGATGCTCTCATGTACAGTATCAACAACTCTGCTGCAACAATTCGAATTTATGGCCGTTTTCTTTGGAAGGTTATGACACGTGGCATCGTCGTCTCCAACGGACGTATGCCTGTTTCACGACTATAAATAGAGAAGAAAATCTGAGCTCCACGTACGGGATATCAAGGGAAAACGCTCAAGCTTTCAAACAACTCTAGCGCATTCAAGATCAATCCAGCGAAGAACTTGCTTAATAGAATAGCATTAGTTCTTCTCTCTAGAGTTCTTTAGATCCCTCTTCTCTAGCTAAGCTCATCGCTAAATCTATAGCTTAGAAATTCGAAGGAGTTCACATTTAGTGATTGTTTTTATTATAAGAACTCCTTCCTAGTTGGAGATTATCCCCTCCCCTTCAAACCTCGGTTTGATTTGTAAAGTCGCTAAGGACTATAACTTAGAAGGGTCTGTCCAGTGCACAGATTCCTTGCTGAGGCTTGCTCAGATAAATCAACAAGACCTCCTGTTCAGCAGGACCGTGGACGTAGGATCTTGCGTATCCGAACCACGTTAAAAATTGCTTGTGTTATTTGCTGTTTTATTGCATCGCATACAAACTGATTACAAAATCATATCCTTGCATAAAACGTATTCTTAAAAACGCACTAGCCAAAACTACTTGTGAAAATCACGTTTTCAAACTGAGACGAATCTCCGGGCCCCACACTATTCCGCACTAAGGTTTTCGACTGAGTCTCAACGACCGACAAAGTCGGTAGGAGAGCTCGTAGTTAACTCACTCGACCCGAGATCGAAGGTTCTTACTTGGCACTCGTTCATCGGGCCACACCAAACGGCTCACCAGTACTTCCGGTTTGAGAAAAAGAGCGTGCTCGGGTGTATTCACCCCCTCTCCGGCTTCTTCAGCAGCCTTCTCTTTTGCTAGAGCTTCTTACCGTCTATATTCCTCCAGATGATAGTATTCTGCTCTTTTATCCAATGCGATTATGCTGAAGTTTATCATTTCATCGATCGTCGGCTCAGCTCTCTTCTTCTGACCTTGCTGCTGCTGAGATTCAGTAGCTGTCTTCTCAGCTTCCTTCTCTTTCTCCTTTTCTTTGTCAGCTTCATCTCTCAGGATGAGTTTTCCGACAGGGAGGCCTCTTTGCTTGGTTTCCTAGCGGGAACCTTAGTACGGGCCTTTGCTGGAGCCTTCTTCGGCTTGTTTGTTGCTTCAGCCTCAGCAAGCTCTCTTGCTAGTTTTTCATCAGCTTCTATCTGAGCCTGTTATGTTGGGCTGATGTATCGTTTAAGGGATTTCTTCTGTGGTGTAGGAACCTTTAGTGGTTTCTTTCCATTTCCCGATACTGGTGGAGGCAGAGGAGGCTCTTCCTCATCATTTGGGTCCTCTTCCAGGAATTCAGCAACTTCCTTAATGTGTTTCTGAGATTCAGCAGAAGTGCCTATTCCCGCCTATTTGGGTCCTGAGCCACTTGGGCCAGTCTCAGCGCCTACATCACCTGCGCTGGAGACACCCTGGGCCATACCCTTTGTCTCAGTCTCTTCCCCCTTAGTAGGAGTTGGGGAGCAGATCTGACTTGTGGTCCCAGTACTGACTTCTTCCCTTTAGCTATCCTTTCCCCCTTTTTAGCATCATCCAATACGCCAGGGGTGGGAAGTGAGACAACCTTGGAGTTCAATGCTGAGTAAGCAGTCGATAGCCTATCCAAGGTTTTTTGCAGACCTTCAAATTTCTCATGTAAGTCGTTCCTCTCAGTTATGAGATCTTCACCATATTTGCGGTGAGAGGAATCGACAAGGTCTTGTATTGTCTTCAACTTTGCATCAAACTTGTCCTCACACTCTTTCTGAATAGAAGAAATTCTGAGCTCATGTGCTTGAGTGAGTGCAGAGAGTCTTGTCATGTTATCTGACTGAGCTGCCTTGAATGATTCCAGAAGTGAAGTCTGGACAGCAGTCATTGATGCTTGCTGAACTTCAAATTCAGCTCTCTGTGCGGTTAAAGCGTCCTTGAGAATGGCTGAGAAATCAGGGACAAGCGTATTCTGAACTGTAGTCTTCAGTTCCCTAATTTCCTCGCACTGAGTTGTCGTAGCATTCTTCCAAATCTTATGGACATTCCTCGCTAGGAGGCGGTTCTGTGTCCCTTGCATTTTGAGTGCTTTGGCTACTGATTTGGATTCTCGGCGTTTGACAATTGGGGCAACCTCATATGTAGACAGCAGCAACAACGTTCCCTGGTCTGAGTCGTGGGAGGTTCCTTTTGCCGCCGCACCAGGAGGGAAGGAGCTGATAGGTAGATCCGCTGAAAGTTGAGCTCCCTCCTCCTATTAAGTACCCTAAGCAGGCTTCTTAGGGCCTGCATCACTGGGTGAGTCCTGATCATCGGGATCAGAACCCTCTGAAGGGACGGTTGGTGAGGGATTCCTGTCCTCAAGCAATGCTAACATAGCCGCCCTTAAGTCCTCGAGTGAGTATATGTCAGCATGCTCGGAGTAGCCTATCTGCTGACGGATCACAAGCTCCATTGAGTTCAGGAGTTCGCAGGACTCGAATCTGATAAGGCGATCAAGGGTGATCCAATCTTGGAACTTGAACAACATCTGAAGTCTGGCCTTGAAAGCTATATTCACCAAGTCAGAGTGACTTGTGATTTCTGGAATGACCTCTGAGATCTCTCGGGTTGCTCTGTCCTGAAGCGTGTCAACCTCATACCCAAGAGTCTCTACTTCAGTACTTGTGTCCATCTCATCCACGTCTATTGGAGACTCTGCCTTCTCAGCAGAGGGAAGACTGCTGATTGAGGTCACATCCAGTGGAGACCTGGATGTACGAGCTATAATCTCAGGAGCAGTCCCCTATCCTACTAAAGCCTGTTTGTCAGCTGAGGAGGCTGCCTTCTCTGTAGACGCATTCTTTCCTACTTAGACAGTCTTCTCAGCAGAGTCTGAATCATCCCTCAGTTTGAATGGGGCTAGTACCACAGCCGTCTCAGAAGCCTTCCTCTACTTTTTCTGAGGGGTAGCACCCTTATTAATGGGAGTAGGGGCCTTCCTCTTCATCTTCCCTTCCTCAGTAGCACCTACGCCTATCTGCTGAAGCGCACTGGCGCGACTATGGAATCGAATCTTCTTGGGATTAAGGTAGCCTTTGTCAGCATAGGCTACGTTATCATCTCCATAGAAATCCTCTATCATCACTGATAACTTCATCCCTTAGAGGAGTTTGCCCTTGGCACTCAGACGACACGTAGATTTATCAAATTTGGAGATTGCATCTAAAACTCCTTCAAGAAGAATTTCGTCCAGTTGATCTTTACTCGGTCATAGATGGCCATCATCATTTGAAGCTTAGGTCTGGACACCTGATCAAATGAGCCGGCATGGCTCGTCAAAATCTGCGTAACAACATACGCTAACGCCTGTACTGTGGGAGCATACTGTTCTTTGGAAACGCAACTCTAAATGTGGTTGGCTCCCCACAGAATATAGATAGATACTCATCCAGGAGGTTGTCCTTGTACCCTGCTAGGCTCATGCCACCGCTGGGAAACTGAAAACTCCGTTCCAAAGCCTGTCTAACAGACATCAGCTTAACTTCAGCATCGGCTTTGGAGGGGTCAGCAACGCGATGAACTATGAAAGCCCCTAGTAAGTCCCCGTCTACCTCCTCCAAGTTGAGGTAGAATTCAGATATCTGACGCGGAAGGAAGTAAGCGGGCTTCCTCGACAAGAACTTCTCCAGCCCCGAAGCTCTGAGAGCATCAAAAACATCATCCAACATCTCTAGACCACTGGAGTCGAACTCCATGATGGGTTCTCACCAAACTCGATCCTTCTCTAGGATCTCTATCATATTCACGGATACGATCACACTGATGCCATTGGGATTTGTCATGACTGAATCTGCAAAATCACGTATTAATACTAGGAAGTAAAATAAATCAATATGAGTATTAATGAACGTAGAATTTACCGTATAAATCACTGAAAATATGCAAATACTGAAGGAAAAGGTTTTAAGCAGAGCGAAAATGGCGGTATAAGGATAGATACGTCGATATATATGAATTGAAGATGGAACGTTTGAAGATCGACGACTCGGTTTTAATCCTGCTTTAATTGGCGGACGGTCAAGATTTAATATTATATAAAGCAATGAGTAACCAAGCCGCCTAAGTCAAGTCCAGTTGTTAATAGCTTATATCATAACAACATTAATTTTTGGGTTGACTACTGAAAGAGATACACAAACCTGTCAGCTAAACATTGTAGTTAGCTGATACCACGAGTAGTTGGTTTCTAAATCTCTATGTACTGAACGAGTCCAGTACTGAGAGTAGGCATTCCCCCTTGCTTAATATTTATCTCTCCTGAATCCACTTACTGACATGAGTCAGTAGGGTCCAGCCGACCTAGCTCTACTGAAAGTTCTCAGAATCTGGCTTCAGCTAGAGGTTTGGTCAGTATGTCGGCCCTTTGATGATCAGTATGGATCTTTTCCGTTCTGATATCCTTCTTTTTGACATGGTCACGAATGAAGTCGTGTCTGATGTCCACATGCTTGCATCTTGTATGGAGAACAGGGTTCTGAGTGATTGCAATGGCACTGGAGCTGTCGTAATAGCTCGACACTTCATTCTGAACGACGTCGTAGTCTCATAGTTGCTGTCTCAGCTAAAGCATTTGGGCGCAGCAACTTCTGACAGCCATGTATTCAGCTTCAGTAGTTGACGTTACTACAGAATGATGTTTCTTTGAAAACCATGAAATGAGCTTACTGCTGAGGAACTGACAAGTTCCTAAAGTTGATTTTTGGTCAATCCTGCAATCTGCGTAGTCAGCATCAGAATAACCAGTTAGTTCAATATTATCATCTGCTGGATACCATAAATCCATGTCAGGTGTTCCTATGAGATAGCGGAGAATCTTCTTTGCTGAGTCCATATGGCTCTGCTTAGGATTCGCCTGAAATCGAGCGAAGACACCTACAACATAAGTTATGTCAGGTCTAGTAGCAGTTAGATATAATAGAGAACCAATAATTACACGAAATTCAGTATGATCTATTGACACTCCATATGGCTCTGCTTAGGATTCGCCTGAAATCGAGCGTTCGGGCGAAATTGACTAACAAAGAAAAGATTATGTTGAAGTCCTTCAAGATATGATACTCTTGGAACTATGGTGGTTCCAATGCTGAGTGTTCCGTAGTCTCTGGTATAGCCTTTTGCGTTGTTTCCAAACTCGATTCTGGGTCATTCTTCTGTGAAATAATTCGTCAGTAGACTCCTCTGGCACGTCATGTGTCTTGAGCATCCGCTGTCCATGTACCATGGGTCCTTGTGCACCTACCAAAACAGAATTATATTCAGGTACCCTTTATTTTTGATTTTGGGTCCTTAAGCGTTAGTTTTGGAAACCCAAATCTGTCTTACGACCCTAGTGGTCTCAGACATTTTATTTCCACTTTTGTCAACATATTTCACCGCTGGGCTGGGTGAAGTTGACTTCTGAGGCTTTATTGGTTCAGGAGTCCTGATCTTTTGAGCTGGTGGACTGCTGACCTTAGCCTTCTGAACGGCCTTTTTCTTCTTCTGACTCTTAGAACCCCTTCTGACAATAGGATAATAGTAATATGACCCATATTGAGCTGGATGTGTCAGTTGTGGTGTTCCAAACTGATCAGCCCACTTTACTGTGCTGGTTCCCCCTTGATTGTGCTGGGGTGATTTTGAGCTGAACTTTTGGCCAGACTTCTGATAGATAGGATGAGGTGCTTTCATCTTCTGCTTGTTCTTTGCTAGGGGGTTCAGTGTTTCTGCATTGATCGTCTCCCCTTGAACAAAAGTATCAGTTAGCCGATTCTATGAGCATGTGGAAGCAGATGTGGAGGATTTGTGGCTGAACCCGAGTCCTTCCTTGCAGTGTTTAGGCTTGTTGTTGGCTAGCATTGCCTCAAGCTTTTTCTTAGCTCCCATGTGACGATCTATCATCAGGTTTCTCCAGACATCATCACTCTTTTTCAGAGTTTCGTGCTCGGTCTGAAGTCCTGAGAACTTCTGCTTCAGCAGACTCAATTCAGTATCTTTCTGAGTTAAGTCTTTGGTCAGTACTGAGATCAAATCTTCTTGTTGCTGAGACTTGGCCATCAGAGAGTTAATCTCCTCCCTGAGTCTCACAACAAGTCCTTCCGACTCAGTAGCAACCTGAATCTCCTGAGAAAGTCTCTGATTTTCCACTTTCTGGACAACCAACTCCTGAAGAGTCTTGCTGAGCTGCAGACTCATCTGAATCTGCTCGTCGAGTAGTTCTTCGTATGTGATCTCGACGTCCAGATTTTCATCTACACCTGAAATAGTGTCTTGTGTGCCGTGTGAAGAAGAGTTAAATAGTTTTGGAGAGTTTACCTCATCCTCTTCTCCTGAGTCTCTGACGACTCTTTGAGTCTCTAACGACTCTAGACAATTTTCTGCGCCGCTCCTTCTCCTTCTGATACTTGATTGCAAGCAGTGCATATCGTTTAGCTAGGCTTCCTTCTTGTAAGTCACTTGTTGCAGGTTCAAGTTTGCTAGATGTTGGAGATGTTGTGCTGACTTATGCTTTACAGGCATGATCTATGTTGGGAGATGATTCAGTAGCTTAGTGCTAATAGATTTGAATGATCCCAAACCCTAAATTTGATCGGTGAACCATTATATTGTAATTGTATTGTACCGTCTCTGAGAGTTTCAGACTCAGTAGACATTCTTTCTGCATGGTTCAAGCGCTCAGTTCTGTCTGTTGACTTTTCAATAGACTATCAGCCTCAGTGCCATGGAGTGAAGACTCAGTAGTGCTGGACTCAGCAGGAGCAGCATACTGAAAGGATTAAGTGGAACTGGACTCAGCAGGAGCAGTTCACTGAACTCAGAGTTGACCTTCAGTAGAGTTGGACTCAGCAGGAGCATACTACTGAACCAAGGTCAGACTCAGCAACGGCCAGTCAGTCTCTTAACTGTCAGTGATCTTATAAGTCAAATCAGTAGAGTCATACGAGGTTCAGAGAAGTCAGCTTCAGATTTTCCTTGAAGTCTGTTTGTCTCACCTACTTTCTACAGCCTCGACCAATGACGAGCAGCCAGCTGTATACTTTGTGATTAAAGTTGCAAGTCAACATATTTCCAGAAATGGAGGGAAAAGACTCTGCCAAGTTCTTTGAAAGAGCCGTTAGCTACCCAAAAGAGAGTGACACATGGATCATCGTCTTCAATGGATCTTTCCATATCTTTTTCTATAGATAGAGGGAAGAATTCAAATCGAAGCTCACGACACATATGAAGAACACACGAACAACTACGAGCAACTTCAAATCGACTTAAGCTTTTTGCAAGTTCGTCAGAGAATTACTTCAAGTGAAAGGCGACATTCTTGCTCAGAGGGAACCAAGCTGAATCAGATTCAAAGCCTCTAGTATCCAAGCGATTGAACACGAACCCAGAGTTTATACCTCACTGTTCGTCGCTCTAGAAGCCTCATTCTCATTCCCTTCCCTCTAACCTAAGCTCAGCTGAACCTATCCATAGCTTAGATCGAAGGAGTTCATCTTTGAACTGTTCTTTATTGTAAAGAACTCCTTCATAGTTGGAGAGTTTGTCAAACGCTTTAGTTTGATATCTTGTAAACTGAGACTTGCTCAGTATAATCACTAAGACCAGTGTTTGTCCAGTGCACAAACCAACTGAGACTACCTCAGTATAATAAAATAGCCTCCTGGTGTTTTCGGCACAGTGGACGTAGGATTGTTGATATCCGAACCACTTTAAAAAGCGTTGTGTTCTTGTGTGCTCTGTTTTACTGTTCCATTGATTTCTGTTAATACTGAAAATATCTTTCAAAATCATTCAACTGTGTTTCAGCAAAGCTTAAAAGACTGCACTAATATACTGAAACAGTTTTGATAAAAACGTTTTCTAACTCAACTGAATTAGGCCTACACATTTCCGCACTCTACTGAACTCTTACTGAAAGGTACTGAATTCTAACTTCATTCAGCTAGCAGGCCTCAGTATAGTCAGTCACTTTGCCACGCAATTCAGAAAAGCTTATTTGGTCTACTGAACATGTTCAGCAAGACACTCTCCTGAAAAGGACTGTTCGCATTTCAGTTGAGAAAGTTTTCAGGAGTATTCACCCCCTACACCTGAACGTTTATCTCGGGACCAACAATTGGTATCAGAGCAGGAGTTCTCTAAGACTCTTATTTTCTGAAACTGGTCTACTTGAACGGATCCTGAAAACGTTTTCACTGCATATCATTCTTCATTCATATCACAGTTTACAATGTCTGATATGTCAGGAATCAGGATGGTACCCATGTTCTCAGTAGAGAACTACGGGGTATGGCGAGTCAGAATGGAAGCTCATCTGACTTCCCTCCACCGACAGCATGACAGAGGTCTTGGAAGACGGATCGTTCCTATGATTGATAGCGTCGAAGTCCAAGATCCAGCACAAGGAGGCGGCATGGTGATTGGAAAGAAGTTACCAAAAGACAGAAGCCTTTTCACTCCTGAAGAGAAGAAGCTTCACAATCTAGACCGAGTTGCCAGAAATGCCATACTGACCACCCTGAGTGATTCCTATCTCGGAAGAGTTCAGGACTGCAAGTCTGCGAAAGAACTCTGGGATACTCTGGCGCTACTGAGTCGGGGGACTCAGAAGATTAAGGCGAACAAACTAGCGCTGGAACTTCAGAAGCTGGAGAGATTGTCTCTCATGCCTGGCGACACAATGGAAGATCTCAACGTCAGATTTACGGATCTGATGAACACTATCAACGGGCTGGGAAAGACGTTCTCCAACCGAGAAATGAATCTCAAGATATTGAGAGCTCTACCGGACGGACATTGGACTCCATTCGCTACATTGCTTAGACATTCTGACCTTGATATTGTTTCTCCTGATCATATCTTTTTAGAATTAAAAGCTGAGGAGTTCGAGTTTGGCCTACCCCAAAGGAAGCAGCGAGCTGAAGCTGACACTCAAATCGACCATGCCTTCAAAGCATTAGTCAGCACAGCAGCTCCCACATCTAGTAAGGCTGAGCCTTCAATCAACGATCTACAAGAAAGAAACCTCGCTAAGAAATATGCACGGCTTGCCGTGAAGTATCAAAAGGAGAAGGAGAGGCGCAGAAAGCTCTCTAGAGTCGTCAGAGACTCCTAGGGTAAGTCTGAATATACACCCAAGCGCACTCCTGAACCGCATACTTCTGATTGCAGGAAACAAGAGGACTCAGCTCAGTCGAAAGACAGTGAGAGCAAAGAAGATAGAATCACCACCTATTACAACTGCAAGAAGCCAGGACATTACCAATACGACTGTCCTGAGCTCAGTACAGCTGAGAGAGCAGCACGTAAAGCTCGAAGGGAGAAGTTCATCAAGAAGCGTCAAGCTTATATTGCCGGTGAACTCTCAGACGACTCAGATGAAGTCGACTCCTTCATGGATTCATCAGACGACGAAGCGCATTCATGGCCATAGAGCTTGAAGAAGATGCTGAAAAGTGTCTTATGGCAGGAGAAGAGGATGAGGTAAACTCTCACGCTCCATTTAACTCCTCTTCACACTGCACACATGACACCATTTCAGGTGCAGAAGAGAATCTGGACGTCTCGATCACATATGAAGAACTATTAAACGAGCAAATTTTCAGATGAGGCTGCAGCTGAGTAAGACTCTTCAGGAGTTGGATACCCTGAAAGTAGAGAATCAGAGACTTTCTCAGGAGAGTTAGGTTGCTACTGAGTCAGAAGAACTTGTGTTGAGACTCAGGGAGGAGTTTAACTCTCTGATGGCCAAGTCTCAGCATCAAGAAGATCAGATCTCAGTACTGACCAATGACTTAACTCAGAAAGATACTGAACTGAGTCTACTGAAGCAAAAATTCTCAGAACTTCAACCCAGCATGAAATGCTTAAGAAGAGCGACGTTGTCTAGAGGAATATGATGACAGAGCGATACATGGGCGCTGAAAAGAAGCTTGATGTAATGCTAGCCAACAACAAGACAAAGCACTGCAAGGAGGGACTCGGTTTCAGTCATGGAGCCTCCTCATCTGCCCCCGTACGCTCAGAGAACCAGCTAACTGATAGGTTTGTTCAAGGGGAGACTATTTATGCTGAGATCCTGAACCCCCTAGCAAAGAACAAACAGAAGATGAAGGCACCTCATTCTAGCTATCAGCATTATGACAAGAAGATTAGCTCAAAATCACCCAAGTTCAGTCAAGGGGGAACTAGCAGGACTAAGTGGGTCGATCAGTATGGACCTCCGCAGCTGACACATCCAGCTCAGTATGGGTCATATTACTATAATCCTATAGTCAGGAGAGGATCCAAAAGTAAGAAGAAGAAGAAGAAGAAGAAGAAGAAGAAGAAGAAGAAGAAGAAGAAAGCCGTTCAGAAGGCTAAGGTCAGCAGCCCACAAATTCAGAAGATCAGGACTCCTGAACCAGTAAAGCTTCATAAGTCAGCATCGACCAGTCCAATGGTCAAGCATGTTGATCAGAGTGGGAAGAAACTGTCTGAGACCACCAGGGTCGTGAGACAGATTTGAGTTTCAAAAACTAACATCTAAGGACCCAAAATCAAAAATAAAGTGTACCTGAATATAATTCTATTTTGCAGGTGCACAAGGACCCTTGGTATGAGGACAGCGAATGCTCAAGACATATAACGTACCAGAGGAACCTACTGAAGAATTATACTACTGAAGAAGGACCCAGAATCGAGTTCGGAGATAATGCAAAAGGTTATACCAGAGGCTACGGAACACTCAACATTGGAACCGCCACAGTTCCAAGAGTATCATATGTTGAAGGACTTCAACATAATCTTCTCTCTGTTAGTCAATTTTGTGATAACTCGAATATAGTGATTTTTTACGCTGGTTTATGTGATGTCATTGACAAATCTATAGGGAAAACAGCATTATCAGGTTCGCGCAAAAAGAATATCTATGTAGCTGACTGGAACTCAGCTGAACCTGAAGCATGCTTGCTGGCGAAGAACGATAATAGAATGGGGTGGCTCTGGCACAGAAGACTTAGCCATATCAACTTCAAGACGCTCAACAAGCTAGCTAGAAACGCTCTAGCAAGAGGACTGCCGAATGAAGTATTCAGCAAAGACTCATTGTGAAACAGGTCTGAAGGGAAAGAAAACTAAGAAGCAAAATCCACCTGTTCCATCGCCTTCCACTGATGGAATCCTTCAACTGCTTCATATGGATTTATTCGGTCCAGTCTCTCCTGTGACGATCAGAGGCAAGAAGTATGCTTTAGTAGTCATTGATGACTACTCGCGCTACACATAGATCATATTTATTGCCAACAAGTCTGACGTAAAAAATAGAGTTGCCTGCGCTTCTGAAAAGGCTCAGTATCGAGAAGAACACCATAATAATAAAGATACGTTCAGACAGAGGAACTGAGTTCCTGAATTCGATGGTGGAAGAGTTCTGCAAAGCTGAAGGCATAGAGAATGAGACGTCTGCCGCGCGCACGCCTCAACAAAATGGGATTGCTGAGAGGAAGAACAGAACGCTTAAAGAAGCAGCAAGAACCCTGCTTGGAGACTCAGGACTCCCATCTAAATTTTGGGCAGAAGCAACTCACACTGCATGTTACACTCAGAACAGATCTCTACTGACAAAGCAGCATCAGAAGACACCATATGAGTTATGGAATGGCAGGAAGCCTTTCTTATCTTATTTCCATATTTTTGGGTGTTCGTGCTTTATCCACAATAATGGAGAGGATCAGTTAAAGACTTTGGATAGCAAGTCAGACCAAGGAATCTTCTTAGGATACTCCCGGGTCAGCAAAGCCTTCAGAGTTTTTAACTACCGGACCCTTTACGTGGAGGAAAGCCCTTATATTGTTTTTAATGAGTTTGCTACTGAAGACAGGAGCAGAAACTCAAATCAGAATCTGAGGACATCAGTAAGCAGCTACAGGATCTGAACTTAAAAGACAATGTTGAGAAGATCCAGCTGTGTTGGGATGATGATTCAGAAGAGGAAATTGAAGATAAGACTACTGAATCCCAGCCAGCAGCAGACGTAGCTGAACAGATTGACTCTACTAAACAGAGTCAGTCCCAGGTAACTCAGGTCGATGAAGAAACCCAAGTGGTAACTGAGACCTCTACTGAGAATAATAATTCAGGGGGAACAAATGAAGTTCCTGAGCTGAATGCCCCTGAACCTGGTGACTCAGTAGACCCAACTCTAGTAACTGAATTGCTTTAATCTCAGAATAGTACAACCGAAATGCCTAATACACCTACTATCTGTGTTGAACAAATTTCAGATGAAGAGTTAAAACATCGTCGATCGTGGCTGGACACTCACACTTCTGATTTAATTATTGGAGATCCTTCAACTTGTGTAAAGACAAGATCCAGATTCTATCAGGGAGAAAGCGCACTATATTCCTGCTTCTTGTCTAGTGAAGAACCTCAGTCAGTTGAGGATGCACTTAAGGATGCTGATTGGATCATCGCCATGCAGGAGGAGCTGAATCAATTCGAGCTTGTTGATAGACCCCGACATCAACATGTGATCGGAACTAAATGGGTCCTCAAGAACAAGCGAGATGAAAACAACGTCATAGTAAGGAAGAAAGCGAGACTCGTGGTAAAAGGCTACTGTCAAGCTGAAGGGATAGATTTCAACGAAACGTTCGCTCCAGTTGCAAGATTTGAGGGAATCAGACTATTCCTAGCCTACGCAACACATGAGCGCTTCAGAGTTTACCAAATGGATGTGAAGTCTGCTTTCCCGAACGGCGTGCTGAAAGAAGAAGTCTATATAGAATAGCCTCCCGGCTTTCAGCAGGGACATCAAGTTTATAGACACAGAAAGGCTTTGTATGGGTTAAAACAAGCACCAGGGCTTGGTACGATACCATGTCTGAGTTTCTTCTTCAGAAAGGTTTTCAGAAGGGCACAATAGACCGCACATTATTCAGCATTCGGCTGGACGACGACATATTACTTGTGCAGATCTACGTAGATGACATTATATTCGGATCTAAGAATGTCACTATGTGTCAAAAATTTGAGAAGATGACAAAGGATAAATTCGAGATGTCAATGGTGGGAGAGATGAATTATTTCCTCGTATTTCAAGTGACACAATCAGAGAAGGGAACGTTCATCAATCAAGGCAAATACACTCGAGACCTCATCAAGAAATTCGGTTGCACATCCAGCAAATCAATCAAGATCCTGATGAACACGAATATGAAAATTGA
This sequence comes from Lavandula angustifolia, assembly GCA_028984105.1. Lineage (NCBI taxonomy): Eukaryota > Viridiplantae > Streptophyta > Magnoliopsida > Lamiales > Lamiaceae > Lavandula > Lavandula angustifolia. Next base: position 16,899,385 of record CM054819.1, read on the forward strand.
TCTTGTTAAAGAGGGAGTATCAGTAGGCCATACTGAATTTCGCGCTATAATTGGTTCTTTATTATACCTAACTACTACTCGACATGACATAACTTATGTTGTAGGTGTCTGCGCTCGACAAAGAAGATTCTCCGCTATCTCAGAGGCACACCTGACATGGGTTTATGGTATCTAGCAGATGATAATATTGAACTAACTGGTTACTCTGATGCTGACTATGCAGGATGTAGGATTGACCGAAAATCAACTTCAGGAACTTGTCAGTTCCTTGGCAGTAAGCTAATCTCATGGTTTTCAAAGAAATAGCATTCAGTAGCGACGTCAACTACTGAAGTTGAATACATGGCTGCCGGAAGTTGCTACGCTCAAATCCTTTGGCTGAGACAGCAGCTACGCGACTATGACGTCATACAGAATGAAGTGTCGATCTTCTGCGACAGCTCCAGTGCAATTGCAATCACTCAGAATCATGTACTTCATACTAGATGCAAGCACGTGGACATCAGACACCACTTCATTCATGATCATGTCGAAAAGAAGGATATCAGAATGGAGAAGATCTATACTGACCATCAAAGGGACGATATTCTGACCAAGCCTCTAGCTGAAGCCAGATTCAGAGAACTTTCAATAGAGCTAGGTCTGCTGGATCCTACTGACTCAAGTCAGTAAGTTGATTCAGGAGAGGAGCATTCAGCAAGGGGGAATGTTCACTCTCAATACTAGAGTTATTCAGAACATAGAGATTCAGAAACCATTTACACGAGGTATCAGCTGACTACGATGTTCAGCTGTCAGGTTTGCGTATCTCTACTCAGTAGCCAATATCATATTTAATGCATTACTGATTCTGATTCAGCATCGTATTCAATGACTTAAGAGAATGTCATTTAATATAACAGTTTTCATTAAAAGCATGACATTCTATGCTATGTTTGTTGAACTCTGCCGCACATTAAATACTTGTCTTATAAAGTTACTTCTTTGGCTATTTACAACTGTAAGTTGACTTAGGCGGCTAGTTTGATCATTACCTATTTTATAACATTAAATTATGGTCGTCCATGTCATAAAGCAGATTTAAACTGAACCGTTGATATGGAATTGCTCATCTTCTTGATCATATAAAACACGTTTAAAGTCTGAAAAACCGCCAATTTCACTCTCTGCAACTAAAACCTAGATTTTCTGAGAACTCAATCTGCTATTTGCGAACTGCTTTAGAAATTTCTCAGAAAATATTACAGTAGAATTATATGCATATTCAGTATACTGTGATTACTTTGTAATATTTTTCTTCTTTCGATACTGATACTTCGTTTTGCAGATTATAATCATGGCATCTAAGAACGTTGTTGTTGCTACCCCGGCCAACATCGTAGAAATACTCGAGAAGGATAGAGTTTGGTGCGAGCCAATCATGGAGTTCGGCACCTGCGAACTCGACATTATTATCAACGTGTTCGAGGTGCTGAGGGCGTCAGGCCTCGAGGGTTTCTTGTTGAGGAAGCCAACTTTCTTCCTTCCGCAACAGGTTTCAGAGCTCTACTTGAACTGCGATTCAGTAGATGGAGATATTGTGGGGAGGTTCATTATCCACCATGTCATCGATCCTGCCCGTGCTGACTCTGAAATTAAACAGATGTTGATTAAGCAAGCTCTTCAGCGGAGCTTTCAGTTGCCCATGACCGGGATCAGCGTCACCGGATATAAAGACGACATGCTCGACGAATACTTGGAGATTTTCTACGGCAAGCCGACGTCGTTCAGAGCCGCATTCCCAAAAAACTCCATGTTGCCTAAGTACAAAGCACTGGCTTATATAGTCACTCAGATTCTGACTAGTCAGGCGGGCTATTTTGACCAAGTGTCCAGACCAAAGCTCCAGATGATGATGGTAATCTACGACAGAGCTCAGGTGAATTGGATGGAATTCTTCTTGAAAGAATTCATGACTCAGGATGCCAAGTTCGATAAAGCCTCGAACAACCTAAATGTCAAGGGAAAGCTTCTCTACGGAATGAAGCTGATGGTTATGATAGAGGACTTCTGTGGTGCTGATCACATCACCTACGCTGATAAGGGGTACTTCAACCCCAAGAAAGTCTGATTTCAAAGCAAGGCAGTAGCCCTACTGCAGATTGGGGCAGGGCCTGCTGAGCCTATGAAAGGGTCGAAGTCTACTCCGACCAAGAAGAGAAAACTACCCAAAGTTGTTCAGAAGACTCCGTCGAAGAAGCAGAAGACGGCTTCTGAACCGGTTGTTACTCCTCCCTTCAGACTGCGCGATGAATCAGAGTCTTTTGAGAAAACAGTCTCAGTGGAGAAGGCAGTCTCTACTGAAAGGGAAGCGTCAGTGGAAAAGGGGTCCGAAGGTGAACCATCTACTCCTATCTCTCAGACCCCACTAGATGTTCCACCCCTCAGCAGCATTCCATCTGCTGAGAAGGTCCCGTCTCCAATAGAAGTATAAGACTTGGAGACAGGATCTGATGTCGAGACTATCGGATTGGAGGCAGAAGCTCTTCAGAACAGAGACTCCCTAGAAGTATCAGAGGCCATACCGGAGATATCAAGTCACTCTGACTTGGTTGCTCTCGCGAGGCAGGCCAGACTTCACATGCTGATCAGGTTCTAGGAATGGTCTATGCTGAACAAGTTTGTTCTACACCATACCTGCAAACAGCTGCATGAGGAGGAGATGATACTCCGCGAACAGATAGGCTATTCCGAGCCTGCGGACATCAGTTCCTTGGAGGATTTAAGGGCGGCTATGGTGGCCATGCTGAACGACCGATACCCTTCTACAGCAGTCGCGCCTTCTGATGGGTTTGATCCTGATGATCAGGACCCGCCCAGTGATACAGGCCCTGAGAAGCTTGTTGAGGGAACTCAACTGGAGGAGGGTGACCAACCTTCAACCGCTGAACTACCTCTCACCATCCTCCCTCCAGTACAGTCAGCGGCTAGTACCTCTCATGCTGCGGACCCAGAACAGCTGTTGCTGGGGTCTGCTTTCGAGGTAGCGCCAGCCCGAAGAGCCGACGATCTAAGACTGTTGCCAAGGCCCTAAAAAGTCAAGGAGCTCAGAATAGACTTTTCGCCGAGGCAGACTATAAGACGTGGAAAAAGTCTACTCTTGCTCAGAGTGAGGAGATAAAGGAGCTGAGGACTTCTATCCAAACATCAGCAGCTCCTGATTTCTCAGCTATACTCACAGATGCTTTATCCACTCAGAGAGCAGAATTCGAGAAGCAAGAAGCACCGTTGGAAGCTGCCCATAAGCGACTATTGGAAGATTTTAAGGCAGCTCACTCAGCCCATACTGAATCAGTTTCTTCACTGAGTCAAGCCTCCGAGCTTAGAATTCAATCGCTTTAGAAGACACAAAGAAGTTTGGATCCAAAAAAGTATGCTTAGGCAGTTATTTCGATGAGCATAATAGAATGAAGAGGAATTTGTATCATTTCAAATCCCTATTCTTATCGAAAAGAAGGAACGAGAAAAACCAAAATATTCATATTCCTACTCAAACAAGAAATCCTAAACTCTTCCTTGAAGAGACAATTGATGCTAAGTTGCAGAATATTCAGAACTTGGTGGATTCTTCTCATAAGAAGTACAGCGATGATCTTATCACTGAGAGGAACGACCTCCACCAAAGACTTGAGAAAATGCAGACAGCCTTGGATAAGCTGGCTACTGCGTATGACGGTCTGAACAAGAAAGTTCAGGTTCCTACCCCTGGCTCAGCTGATGATGCCAAAAAGGGGGAAACGACACTAACACCAAGGGGGACTAGGTCAGTAAGAGGAGCAGCTGGCCGACAATCAGCTCCTACTGACCCCCAAGGTACTCCAGGTCAGGCCAAGGGTGTCTCAGCAGCGGGTGATGTAGGGCCTACTGAGACCGGCCCAAGCGGCTCAGGACCGAAGGACTCAGCAACCCAAACTCCCATTGAACATATTCAGGAGGTTGCTGATTTCATAGAGGAGGATTCAGACGAGGAGGAGACTCCTCTGCCTCCTCCAGTGGCGGGTAAGGGGAAGAAAAAGCTGAAACTCCCAACCCCACCACAGAAAGGAGCTAAAAGGTACATAAGCCCTGAGGAGAGAGCTCAGATTGAGGCCGACGAGAAACTTGCCCGGGAGATTGCTGAAGCAGAAGCTGCCAACAAACCCAAGAAAGCTCCTGCAAAGGGTAAGACCAAGGTCTCAGGGGGAAAGAAGCCTGGAGCTAGGCCTCCCCCTAGGAAATTAAGAATCAGCGGTGAGGCCGACAAGGAGAAGGAAGCTGAACAGCAACAGCAGCAAGAAAAGTCCAAGTCTGGACAGTAGGGTGATACTTCAGGTTCCAAATCCAAATCACAATCACCTGCTGAGTCAGAAGAACATGTTCCATCGTATGCCCCTTCTAAGGAACAAGAATTGGAAATGAAACAGATCTGGGATGCGATGGAAAGAGCCTTGAACAGAACGGCAGAAGCAAGGCAAATCAGATAAGCTCGTGAAAGGCTGTGGCAGGCTGACTTAGAAGCCTTGAGACTGAGGACTGAGAAAGAGGCGCGAGAGAGGGTACCTGACAAAGAAGCTGAAATTCCTTATAAATATAGGCGAAGCAGGAAGCCCACTGATTTGAAGATTTACAGATGGCCAAGGATTGACCAATGAATGCCATGGGAGCGGACTCAGAGATGGGAAACTCTCAAAGCTGAATTCATTAAGAGGTACTTCGTCTGGAAGTACTGGCCTGACATGAACATGATAAATGCCTTTGCTGAATGGCTTCTGGTGAGCGATCCTGAAATTTATGCCAGAGTCCAGAAAGCCTTAGCTGAAAAAGAAAATGTCCGAGTCCCAGTTACTAGACCGCTGCCTCCTCCACTGAAGCTTGATGGATCACTTCATATTGGAGTCATAGAAGGAGAAGTCAGTAGTGCCGTCAAAGCCTTAGATCTCGATGAATCTGACCCTGATGATATGCTGAAGATACAGAAGCTCATGATAGACACCTTCCAGATGTATGGATTGTTGTTGCCAGAGGAGAAGTCCATAGATTTCAAAGCACGGATCCAGAAGTTCAAGAGATAGATAGCTTCTTTGTATCTTATTTTGTTTCCTAGTATAGCAAGAGATGTTCTGTACTGAATTTCTTATCTTATATAAAACATCTTTGTTGTTTGGCCCGACAATACCTTATTGTCTTCATGGCCTTGTTTATTTAAGCTTAACACTCAGAATCACCTAAGTGATTACTGACTCGCACACTCACTGCTAATATCTGTGTTTGCTGGTTTTGCTTAGCCTGATAGATTCTTTTGTTAGAAGCATGAGGGAAATTTATTGTATGATATGTATAAGGGGGAAATTGTTGTTAGAATTCTGTATAGGTTCTGATATTTCTCTCCTGTATTCCCTCAGTAGATTAGAACTTGATGAACAACTCCACTGATTCTTCTTGTAATATTTGTAAGGAGTTTGTCTCTGATAGTTTGTAGTGTTAGGTTTTGACATCATCAAATAGGGGGAAATTATTGGGAGATGATTTAATAGCTTAGTGCTAATAGATTTAAATGATCCCAAACCCTAAATTTGATCGGTGAACCATTATGTTGTAATTGTATTGTACTGTCTCTGAGAGTTTTAGACTCAGTAGACATTCTTTCTGCATGGTTCAGGCGCTCAGTTATGTCTGTTGACTTTTCAGTAGACTATCAGCCTCAGTACCATGGAGTGAAGACTCGATAGGCCTGGATTCAGCGAAGCAAAGATACTAAAAGGAGTCGGTGAACCGGACTCGGCAGAGCAGCCATCGAACTCGAGTTGACCTTCAGTAGAGTTGGACTCAGCAGGAGCATACTACTGAACCAAGGTCAGACTCAGCAACGGCCAGTCAGTCTATTAACTGTCAGTGATCTTATAAGTCAAATCAATAGAGTCATACAAGGTTCAGAGAAGTCAGCTTCAGATCTGCCTTGAAGTCTGTTTGTCTCACCTACTTTCTACAGCCTCGACCAATGACGAGGAGGCAGTTGTCTACTTTCTAAATAAAGCTGCAAGTCAACATATTTCCAGAAATGGAGGGAAAAGACTCTGCCAATTTTCTTTGAAAGAGCCGTTAGCTACCCAAAAGAGAGTGATACATAGATCATCGTCTCCAACGGTTCTTTCCATGTCTCTTCTCTATAAATAGAGGGATGAATTCAAATCGACACATGCGAAGAACATACAAGCAACTACGAGTAACTTCAAATCGACTTAAGCATTCCGCAAGTTCGTCAGAGAATTACTTCAAGCGAAAGGCGACATTCTTGCTCAGAGGGAACCAAGATGAATCAGATTCAAAGCCTCTAGTATCCAAGCGATTGAACACGAACCCAGAGTTTATACCTCACTGTTCGTCGCTCTAGAAGCCTCATTCTCGGTCCCTTCCCTCTAACCTAAGCTCAGCTGAACCTATCCATAGCTTAGATCGAAGGAGTTCATCCTTGAACTGTTCTTTATTGTAAAGAACTCCTTCATAGTTGGAGAGTTTGTCAACCTCTTTAGTTTGATATCTTGTAAACTGAGACTTGCTCAATATAATCACTAAGACGAATGTTTGTCCAGTGCACAAACCAACTGAGACTAACTCAGTATAATAAAATAGCCTCCTAATCTCTTCGGGACAGTGGACGTAGGATTGTTGATATCCGAACCACTTTAAAAATCATTGTGTTCTGTGTGCTCTGTTTTACTGTTGCATTGATTTCTGTTCATACTGAAAATATCTTTCAAAATCATTCAACTGTGTTTTAGCAAAGCTTAAAAGACTGCACTAATATACTGAAACAGTTTTGATAAAAAAGTTTCCTAACTCAACTGAATTGGGCCTACACATTTACGCACTCTACTGAACTCTTACTGAAAGGTACTGAATTCTGACTTCAGTCAGCTAGCAGGCTTCAGTATAGTCAATCACTCTGCCACGCGATTCAGAATAGCTTATTTGGTCTACTGAACCTGTTCAGCAAGACACTCTCCTGAAAAGGACTGTTCGCGTTTAAGTTGAGAAAGTTTTCAGGTGTATTCACCCCCCCCCCCCCCCCTCCCCCCACACACCTGAACGTTTATCTCGGGACCAAAAATCTATTTGGGTGTCAGCTTCAACTCTCTGCTTCCTTTGCGGCAGCCTAAACTCGAACTCCTCAGCTTTTAATAATGAAAATATATGATCAGGAGAAACAGTATCAAGATCAGAATGTCTAAGCAATGTAGCGAATGGAGTCCAATGTCCATCTGTCAGTGCTCTCAATATCTTAAGATTCATTTCTCGGTTGGAGAACGTCTTTCCCAGCCCATTGATTGTGTTCATCAGATCCGTAAATCTGACATTAAGATCTTCAATCGTGTAGCCGGGCAGCTTCTGCAGTTCCAGCGCTAAGTTGTTAGCTTTGATCTTCTGAGTCCCCGGACTCAGTAGCACAAGAGCATTGTTGGAATAAGGATTCAGTAGATGAATTGATAGATTTGATAGATCCCAAAACCCTAGCAGAATATTGTACCTTTATATCTATAATAGCTCAGTCGAGTTCAGTTGTTAGGAACTCAGTAGGCTAGAGTTCAGTTGCTGCATAGTTCAGTATAAGATCTTGCACTCTGCTGGTGGATTCAAGATCGAAGAAGTCAGTTGGTCAACAAACCACCAACTGAATTTGCACAGGAATTTGTGCCCATGCACTGAATGCTCAGAAGAACGTCAGTAGGAAGACTCTTCAGTTGAAGCTCTGAGGATTCAGAGGAAGTCTGCCTTGATGTCTGAAAAGTCTCACCTACCAATCTACCTCGACCAATAAGGAGCCGACGACAACCTATCTTTTTTGACAAAAGTTGCTCCCAGACTGAAAAAGAGGAGAATCTCTACAGTGCACCTACTCACCAACGTTTAAGATTAAGGAGGCATTTTTCTTGTCGTTTTGACACGTGGCTAGACATCTCTCCAACGGATCTATTCACCATCAACGACTATATAAGAGAAGTTTTCATGCAGAGACACTACCGGGAACACAAGTTGTCTACGCACAAATCTCTTAACACTCTCAACGAAGAATCCAGTGAAGAAATAACATTCATAGAAGAACCCTTTTAGTTCATCACTTAGAGTTATATTTGTTTTCCTTCTCTTATCTAAGCAAGCCTCATTGTAATATCCATAACTTAGAAACCTTGAGGAAGTTCACATCCTTGTGAAATAGTTCTTATTGTAAGAAATTCCTCTTAGTTGGAGAAGACTCAAACTCTTAAAGTTGGAAACCCTTGTAAAGTCAATACGACTATAAGTAGAGAATCTGTCTTGCGCACAGATCACTAAGAACTTGCTCAGTATAAGCTTCAAGTTTTATCTGTCTTGAGAACAGATCATTGAGATTTTCTCAGTATAAATATAACAAGCATCCTGCTTTGGTCAGGACAGTGGACGTAGGACCTAGTGTGTCCGAACCACTTTAAAAATCTGCTGTGATTATTTATTGTTTTCTCTAACTGTCCATATTGCATTAAAACTGTACTTCATCAAACTCAACATAAAACCGATTTTCTAATCAAGACGTTTAATAGGGCCTACACTTCCGCTTACACTCTAATATTGAACGACTGTTCGACTGACTCAAGTCAGTAGAGCTGAACTCAGTAGAAGAATTTCTTGCCCACGCGATCTGAAGTATATTTGGCTGTCTGACTCAGTTTAGTAGCAAACTCAGCTAAAGCTGACTTCGCGTTTGAGAACCAATTTGTATTTAGGTGTATTCACCCCCCCCCCCTCCCCCTCTACACCTGAACCACGTCTCAGGACCAACAATTGGTAACAGAGCGCAGTGTTCTTAACTGATCATTGTTCTCTGAAACTGGTCTATCTCAAACAAAGATGCTAGAAACCCCGTTTTCACTGCATCTTACATCTCTTCATTGCATCCTATATCCTATATTTCAATGGTTGATATTTCAGGGATTAGGACGGTACCTATGTTCTCAACTAAGAACTATGCGGTATGGCACGTAAGGATGGAGGCACATTTGACCTCGCTGCACGACAGCATGACTGACATCCTGGAAAAAGGCCCTATTGTTCCGATGGTCGACTCAGTCGTACTTGCATTGGACGGAGCAGAAGGTGCCCGAACCGGACCGAAAGTTGCGAAGGACAAAAGTCTCTTCACTCCTGAAGAGAAGAACCCGCACAACCTCGACCGAGTTGCTCGTAACGCTCTACTGATGACACTCAGTGACTATTATCTCGGAAGAGTACATGACTGCAAGACTGCAAAGGAGCTATGGGATGCTCTCGCAGTGCTGAGCCAAAGAACTCCACAGATCAAAGAAAACAAACTGGAGTTAGAGCTGCAGAAACTCGAGGCATTCGCTATGCTTCCTGGGGAGTCCATAGATGATTTTAGTGCTGGATTCACAAATCAGATCAACATCATCAACGGACTGGGGAAAATGTTCAGCAACAAGGAGACCAACGCCAAAATTCTAAGGGCTTTCAGCAGGCCCAAGTGTTATTCTTTTGCTACGTGTATGAGGAGATCTGACCTGAGTTCTTTTACTCTTGATTGTGTATTTTTAGAACATAAAGCAGAGGAGTTCGAATTCAACCTCCCTCACTCCCCCGGTGCTGAAGCTGAAGTGCCAATGGATCATGCTTATAAGGCATCAGCTAGCACTTCCAGAGCAAGTCCCTCAGCAACAAGCCAGTCATCTGGAAGCTCAGTGACCATACCTACTGCTGACAACTTGGCTGAGAAGTATGCTCTCCTCGCTGTGAAATACCAGAAGGAGAAGGAAATGTTCAGGAGGAAGATGAAAAAGGCTTCCCAAAAATACCAAGGTAAGAGAGATAATCATCGCACGAAAAGTGAATCTAAATCTCTACCTGATTGCATGAGTACTGAAGCTGCCCCCGTGGAACAAAAAGAAACATCTAGAAGGGATGGCAGAACCTCAGTATGCTACAACTGCAAAAGCCAGGACACTACCAATACGATATGGTAACTGAGACCTCTACTGAGAATAACAACTCAGGGGGAACTATTAATGTTCCTGAGCTAAATGCCCCTGAACCTGGTGACTCAGTAGACCCAACCCATGGTACTGAATTACTTCAGACACATAACAGTACTACTGAAATTCCTAATACTCCTACTGTTTGTGTTGAATAATTTCCAGATGAAGTAACAAGACAACGTCGCTCGTGGTTAGATGCTCACTATTCAGATCTTATTATTGGAGATCCTTCAGCTAGTGTCAAGACAAGATCCAAATTCTGTCAAGGAGAAAGTGTCTTATATTCATGCTTCTTGTCGACTGAAGAACCTCAGACAATAAAGGATGCGCTGAATGATGCTGACTGGATCAATGCCATGCAAGAAGAGCTGAATCAATTCACACAAAACGACGTATGGGAGCTTGTTGACAGACCTAGACACCAACACGTGATAGGAACGAAGTGGGTCTTCAAGAACAAGCGTGATGAAAACAACGTCATAGTCAGGAACAAAGCTCGACTTGTTGCCAAATGATATTGTCAATCGGAAGGAATAGATTTTGACGAAACATTCGCCCCAGTCGCAAGATTGGAAGCTATTCGTCTATTCCTAGCTTATGCAACACATCAGCAGTTCACAGTCTATCAAATAGATGTGAAGTTAGCTTTCCTGAACGGCGTACTGAAGGAAGAAGTCTACGTTGAACAACCGCTCGGCTTTCAGCAGGGACATCAGGTTTACAGACTTAAGAAAGCTTTGTACGGTTAAAACAAACACCCAGGGCTTGGTACGATACCCTCTCAGACTTTCTACTTCAGAAAGGTTTTCAGAAAGGAATAGTGGATCGCACCCTATTCAGTATCAAGTCAGGATAAGATATTTTACTGGTGCAAATCTACGTGGACGACATCATCTTTGGATCAAGGAATCTAACTATGTGTCAGAAATTCGAGCAGATGATGAAAGAAAAGTTTGAAATGTCGATGATGGGAGAGATAAACTATTTCCTTGGACTTCAAGTCAAACAATCAAAGAAGGGAATATTCATTATTCAAGCTAAATACACAAGAGATCTCATCAAGAAGTTTGGCGAATCCAGCAAGTCAGTAAAGATACCCATGAACACCAATCTCAAGATTGATCTTGACAAAGAGGGAGTATCTGTTAACTCTACTGGCTATCGTGCTATTATTAGTTCTTTATTATATCTTACAGCAAGCAGACCTGACATAACTTATGATGTAGGTGTATGCACGAGATTTCAGGCGAATCCCAAGAAGAGTCATATCGATTCAGCGAAGAGAATTCTTCGTTACCTGAAGGGAACACCTGATGTTGGATTATGGTATCCAGTTGATGATAACTTGGAACTAACTGGTTATTCTGATGCTGACTATGCAGGTTGCCGAATCGACAGAAAATCAACCTCAGTTGATGAAAACCTGGAACTAACTGGTCATTCTGATGTTCCTCGGTAGCAAGCTTATATTGTGGTTTTCACAAAAACAACATTCAGTAGCAACTCCCACTACTGAAGCTGAATATATGGCTGCTGGAAGCTGTTGTGCACAGATATTGTGGCATCGACAACAGCTGAGAGACTGCGACATCCATCAAGATGAAGTGCCGATCTACTGCGACAGTACCAGTGCTATTATAATCACTTAGAATCCTGTTCTAGATACAAGGTACAAGCACGTGGACATTCGTCATCACTTCATCAGAGATCATGTCGAGAAAAAGGATATCAGAATGGAGAAGATCCAAACTGATAAGCAAAGAGCTGATATCCTGACCAAACCTCTAGCTGAGACCAGATTCAACGATCTCTCAGTAGAACTAGGTCTTATGGATCCTACTGATACGATTCAGTAAATGATCCGGGAAGTACTAAGCAAGGGGGAACTTACTTTCAGTACAGCTGAATACTCAGATTCGTCAAACGTGGTATCAGCTGACTACGATGTTTAGCTGACAGGTTATGAGTATTAAATTCAGCTTTTGGTGATTCAGCAAGTCATAGCATTTATTTCCCGCCTTTAATGTTCATAGTATTGCATTGAGTATGTCGTTTTCATTAAACTCACGACATTCCGTAAAACTATCTGCGGCGCATTAAATGCATGTCATTTCACCTTACCATTTAGGCGATAGAGATAAGTAGGTGAGATTATAGGCGGCACAGTAATCATAACCTATTATAACATTCAATCTGATTCGCTCACTTATTAAAACCTGATTAATCTCAACCGCACACTTAAAAACCACCTTGCAACGCCCAGAGTAGGAGTTGTGTAATTATAGCTTATAAATCGATAGTTGATAGATGGACTGTAATTAATTTGTATGAACAATGGGGATAGCAGAGAAGAGAAGGGATGAGGAAATTGAGAGAGAGAGGATAGAACAGTAGAGAGGAGTGAGGAGGCGGAAATTCATTTCATACCCATTACATAATTCCACTATGTCTTATAAAGGCCGCGATATATTACCTAGATATTAAGCTCATAAACTGAAATTAAAGATACTTAATAAAGATGTAAAGATAACACATGGAAATCATCTCGGTCGTCCACGCACGGCCTTCCTTTTCCTGAGATCGATATCTAGCCACTCGTTGATCCAACGGCCACGATTCTCTTTCCCAAAGTCAAAAGCTTTTCGAATCTAGTAGGATAAGATTTCAGATCCAATTCTTTCTTTCCCAAATCAGAGACGAAACCCTCCTCTATTTCTTGCGATTTCTTCCCGTTTCCGTCATCTTCCGTCTCGTTCTCCAGCTGGGGCGTAACATTGCCCCCTTCTTCAGTACAACCTTGTCCCCAAGGTTGTAGGTCCGGGAGGTGTTGCTTCAAGTAAGTATTACTTACCCAAGACTCGATCTTTTCACCTTGAAAATCCCATTCAACCAAGAAGGATTGAATAATTCTTCCTTTTCTTGAAAGTTTACTCCTTTTTCCTTTAATTGAAGGTTTGAAAGCAACCGATCTGTCCTCTTCAAGGTTGGGCAGCGTGTCTGAGTGAAACCGGTTGGGCTTCACAGATCTCTTCAGAAGGGATACATGGAAGACGAGCCATATCCTGGACCCGGCTGGAAGATCAAGTCGGTACGTAACTTCCCCAATTCGTTCTGTAATAGCATAGGGCCCGTAGTAGCGGGGAGATAGCTTTTGATTTTGCATGATAACCACACTAGATTGCCTGAAGGGTTGTAGATTTAGGTATACTCGCTCTCCCATACTGAACTGCCTAGCAGTTCTGTGTCTATTCACGTTCTTAGCCATCCTCTCTTGAGCCTTCAACAGATTCTCCTTGAGTTTCTGATGAAGTTGTAGTCTCTCTTCGGCGAGCTGCAGGCTGTCAAGGGAATCAGTACGCGGATATGGTCCTATAGTGAATATAGGAGGACTATATCCGTAGAGGGCTTCAAAAGGGGTCATTTTTAGGCTGGAATGGTAATTGGTGTTATACCAATACTCAGCCAAGGATAACCACCTATGCCACTGTCTGGGATGATGTCTCACCATACATCTGAGATATGTTTCCAGACACTGGTTCACCCTTTCAGTTTGTCCATCTGACTGGGGGTGATAGGAAGAAGTCATGTCCAATCTTGTTCCCAGTAATTTAAATAGCTCAGACCAAAACACACTTGTGAACACAGGGTCCCTATCAGTGACAATACTGAGGGGTTGCCCATGAAGCCTTACTATGTTATCCAAGAAGATTTGGGCTATAGAAGGGGTACTGTAAGGGTGGCTTAGCCCAATGAAGTGGTTGTATTTGGTTAGCTTGTCCACCACAACTAGTATTACTGTCCTTCCCTGTGATTTAGGTAGACCTTCCACAAAGTCCATAGAGACATATGTCCATGCCTGATTAGGTATAGGTAGTGGTTGAATCAGTCCTGGACTGAGGCACCTTTCAGACTTACTCTCTGCACATGTAGAGCATGAACTCACCCAGTCAATCACCTCTTTTCTCATTCCTTTCCAAACAAAATATATTTTCACCCTTTGATAGGTTCCTTCCTCACCAGAGTGCCCCCCTATGGCAGAATTGTGCAATTCCCTGATTATATCCCTCTTTAATTCTTCAAAATTCCCAATCACTATCTTATCCTGTTTCCTCAAAACATCTCCAGAATAGGTATAATCAGGGTTTGTGGTAGGATCAATCATCTTGGCTGAAATAATGGAGGCCAAGTGTGAATCCCCCACATAACTCTCAGCCACTCTTTTAATCCACAAAGGTATAGCACTAGTCATAGCTAGACACTGATTAGTGTCTCTTCTGGACAGTGCATCTGCTGCCACGTTTTCCTTTCCCTTCTTATATTGTATTGAATAATCATATCCCAAAAGTTTTGGGATCCACTTCTGTTGGAGTCGGGTAGTAATTTTCTGATACAACAAGTGCTTTAAAGCTTGTTGGTCAGTTTTGATGATGAAGTGATTACCCTGCAAATAACACTTCCACTTCTGAACTGCTAAGAGAATAGCTAGGAATTCCTTTTCATATATAGATAGTGCTTGATTTTTCTGGTTTAATACCTTGCTAAGATAGGCAATGGGCCTGCCCTCTTGCATAAGCACAGCCCCCACACCTGTTCCACATGCATCAGTCTCCAGAATGAAATCCTTCTTGAAATCAGGTAAAGCCAATACAGGTGCAGTAACCATAGCTTCCTTTAATTTCTGAAAAGCCCCTTCAGCCTTCTGCCCCCATTCAAAAGCTCCTTTTTTTAATAGATCAGTTAGTGGCTTGCTGAGAATTCCATATCCCTTAATGAATCTTCTGTAATACCCTGTCAGTGCTAAGAAGCCTCTCAGTCCCTTCAAATTAATAGGGCTCTTCCATTCCATCATTGCAGTAATTTTGTCTGGGTCAGTAGCCACCCCATGTTGTGAAATAATGTGTCCCAGATAGGACACAGACTTCTTTCCAAATTCACACTTGCTCATCTTTGCATATAACTTCTGTCCCCTCATTATCTCCAGCACCTCTCTCACATGCTGTAAATGTTTTTCCCAAGAATCACTATAAACAAGTATATCATCAAAGAAGACCAAGATATTCTTCCTCAACCTTCCCTTAAAGACCTGATTCATTAATGATTGGAAGGTAGCAGGAGCATTACACAAGCCAAAAGGCATAACTAAATATTCATAGTGACCATGATGGGTCCTAAAAGCAGTGAGATATCTGGAATCTGGATCCATAAGGATCTGGAAATACCTGCACCTCGATCAATTTTACTGAAATATCTAGCACCATGTAACTCATCTAACAACTCATCAATGATAGGTATAGGATAATCATGCTTCACAGTTAAGTTGTTAAGATACCTGTAATCAACACACATTCTCCATGTCCCATCCTTCTTCTTTACCAGTAATACAGGAGAAGAAAATGGGCTTTTGCTAGGCTGGATCTCCCCAGATTCTAATAGATCAACTACTGTTTTTTCAATTTCTGCTTTTTGTGCATGAGAAACTCTGTATAGGTACTGTTGTTTGGGTGTGCTGCCAGGTTGCAAGATAATTTTATGCTCAATTCCTCTGCTAGGTGGCAAGCCTTTAGGTGTCTCAAAGACATCCTGATAGGATTGCAACAGTGGATCCATTAGAGGATTGTTTTGATCCTTTCCCTCCCCCATAGCCAACAGCAGGAACTCTTCTGGTGTGGTAGAGTTCTGCTGCAGCAGTTGATACACAGCTGCTGCAGTGGTAGACACTGGAACACCTCTTCCTTTTGCTGTGTTTACATAAACCCTCTCACCATTGTGCATAATGGAAAAGAATTTGTTGTCATAATCCAGTATGATAGGAGACCCTTTCTTTAACCAATCACTTCCTAAGATCAAGTCATACCCAGCAGTAGGTAATAACCTGATATCATAGATGAAGTCATACTCCTGCATCCTCCACTTTAATCCTTTAATCTTTTTATCACTCACCATAAGATTCCCATTAGCCACCAAAACCTTGAGAGGTCTAGCTGGTTCAAAATTTCTTCCCAGTTTAGAGGCTAAGATTCCCAGAATTGAGGAAACTAAGGGAACTTCCTGTGTCTACTAAGATTCTTAGTTTCTGTCCCCCAGAACTCCCCATAAGCCTCATAATGCTCTTACCAAATTCCTCCTCCATAGATCCCAAAGTTACCATGGTCATGCCTAGCTCATCACTTGCATCCCCATAATCCTCCTCATCAGTCTCCACTTCAATTCTATTTAAGAAATCCCCTTGTTCTTCAACTGTCATAACCATGAAATTAATCTTGTTCTTACACCTGTGGCCAGGGGCAAACTGCTCATCACAGTTATAGCAGAGCCCCTGAGCCCTTCTCTGATCCATTTCTGCTAGAGTAAGCAGTTTGAATCCGGGTTTAGGATGCTGATTAGACTTCTGATGCTGCTTCTGGGTAGGTTTTGGCTCTTGCTTCCTAGGTTGACTGTTGACAGTTATGCCTCTTGTATATTCTTTGAGTTTCCTCAGTAAGGAGTCATTCAAATGAACCTGCTGTCTGCCTAGATGAATGGCAGACTCTAGTGAGTTAGGGTTGAGCATTTCTAAACCAGCCTTTATGTCCTTGTCTAGTCCACTCACAAAAGCAGCAATCCAGTAGTCTTCATCAAATTCTCCACACTTGGTGTGGAGAATAAAAGCCTTTAATTCCTCAAACCTAGAGACATACTCCTCATAGGTTCCTGTGTGTCTCAGCTTATGTAATTCTCCAATTGCCTTATTAGCTTGTAAATCTTGAAACTGGCTAGAGATCAACCTTACAAATTGTGCCCAAATGAGTTCTTCACCCTTAAAAGGCAAATTATCATACCACTCCAAAGCTTTCCCTTCAAAGTGCATAGAAGCAAAAGCAACTTTTTGCTCTTCGGGTATCTGAACCATAGAAAAATAACTATGACACCTCATTAGCCATGATCTAGATCGATTTCCATCAAATTTAGGGAAATTGATCTTTGCTACAGTAGGTAACACCCCTGCTGTATTCCCAGAGTTACCAGTGTGTGATCTAGTCCCGTTCCCTCGGTTACTAACCCCCATAGAGTTTGAGTAGTTGGACTTAGTGTTATAGCCTTGTTTCAGACCACTACCCAATATAGAAGGCCTCATATCCTCATTAAATCGGGGAGTTTCCATATACATTCCACCACCAGTCCTGGGCCCTTCCATGAACACCGATCCACTTCCTTCATCCACCCATTTCCCATGCGGCCTAAACCCTGGGGGAGATCTGGGGTTTACTCGTATTGTGGGGTTAGCATAGTGTGGTGTTGATGGCCTAACATGCGATATTTCCGGTCTAGATCCGGTATGAAGTTGTGATTCCACCAGATCCAAACGATCAGCCAAGCTACGTATCTGACTCGATAAATTGTTGTTGAGAGTGCGTGTGTTTTGATTAAGTATGTCGATTAATACCTGTGTTTTTTCATCCATATTTGCAGGCTGTAGAACTGAGTCCTCTTCATCTTCTACAAGACCATCCTCGAGGATGGGAGGCAGATTGGAAGCGGCCATAGATCGTGCCGCTCTGATACCAATGCAACGCCTAGAGTAGGAGTTGTGTAATTATAGCTTATAAATCGATAGTTGATAGATGGACTGTAATTAATTTGTATGAACAATGGGGATAGCAGAGAAGAGAAGGGATGAGGAGATTGAGAGAGAGAAGATAGAACAGTAGAGAGGAGTGAGGAGGCGGAAATTCATTTCATACCCATTACATAATTCCACTATGTCTTATAAAGGTCGCGACATATTACCTAGATATTAAGCTCATAAACTGAAATTAAAGATACTTAATAAAGATGTAAAGATAACACGTGGAAATCATCTCGGTCGTCCACGCACGGCCTTCCTGTTCCTGAGATCGATATCTAGCCACTCGTTGATCCAACGGCCACGATTCTCTTTCCCAAAGTCAAAAGCTTTTCGAATCTAGTAGGATAAGATTTCAAATCCAATTCTTTCTTTCCCAAATCAAAGACGAAACCCTCCTCTGTTTCTTGCGATTTCTTCCCGTTTCCGTCATCTTCCGTCTCGTTCTCCAGCTGGGGCGTAACACACCTCATATTCAAATCTGAATATATATACGCTGTCATCTCTAAACCGCCTCACTTATATCCGCTATTAACGAAGACTTGTGCACTCCATTTGCTCACAAAATTGCATCAGACATATACAACATCATTTGTACTTTTTCTTCGGTAAGAATTTCTTTTACTAAATCAGCTACTAATTTACTCTATTTTCGAGTACTAATTCGTGTTTTGCAGATTTCAGTTATACAAATGGCACAGTTCATTCCAATCAGTAACGTGACTACCCCATAAGATATGGAGGAGATCATATCTGGGAAGCGGGTGCTGTTTGAGCCCGTTTAGTCCGTCAGGACATGTGGAGTGGAATGCATGGCGCCTGTATTTGATGCTCTCGAGAGATCAGGCCTCCTACCGATCCTCTCCCGCTCACCGCGTCATGATCTTCCATGATAGGTCACGGAGTTCTTCCTGAACTTCTGCCAGGACGATGACTCAAATGACATCTCTTTTGTCATCTCAAGGCGTGAGGTCCATCCCAGTCAATGGGAGGACATGGCCACGCAGTTGGACGTCTCCAGACGTCTATGTGTCAGCTTCGCATTGGAAGATGAAGGGAATTCAATCGCCGGGTACAAAGAGTCTAAAATAGACAAGTACCTGTGCTGATTCAGTGGTCAGCAGGACTGCGTATTCAAGGCAGCTTTTCCCAAGAGTCAGCTGCTGCTGAAATACAGGGGATTGGAATACGTTGTCAACCACATTTTGACAAGATCCCCGGGATCATATGATCAGCTGTCCCGCATTCGCATTCAGATCATGATGGACATCGTAGATGCAGCGCCTATCAACTAGAATGCATTCTTCAGAGCCGAGTTCAAGGCTCAGTCGCAAAAATTTGCTGACTCTGAAGAAGGGATGAAGCTCATTCTGAAAGGGAAGTTTCTATACGGGACGAAGGTGTCGATCATGATAGAGGACGACCTCCCAGATAAAGTTTCACTTGCTAATGCCTATTACTTTGATCAGAGGCTGATGAAGTTTGTGAACTCAGCCTCAACCGAGATATCCATAGGGAAGGGACCACTGGCTAAGCGCCTCCTGGAGATCACTAAGGATCCCCTCCCTACTCAAGAGAAGAAATAGAAGACACTGAAGAAGCCTACTTCAGTCGTCCCTCCTCCTTCACCCATTTCAGTTAAGGACTCAAGGTCAGGACAATATGATGTGACCCTGAAGGAAAAGGTGAAGAGACTACATTCGGAGGAAACTCAGCCGGAGACCCCCGCTGAAACTCAGGCTGCTGAGATTTCCTCCCTCCCGACTTCAGTGCTTAATGCACAACTGAAGGTAGCTGACGAAGTAGCAGCTGAGATTCCTGAGATCAGTTCTCATGCTGATCTCGTGGACATAGCAATCCACACTCGAGTCCAGATGCGCCAACGATTTCTGGAGTGTGATTTGCTAGAAGAGACCATCAGACTCATATCTCTGTCCACGCTGCTAGAAGAAGAGCAGAACCTGAAAGAGAACATCGGCTACGAGGAGCCATCGGACATCGCCTCAATGGAGGATCTGAAGGCAGTGATGCTCATGCTACTCAGTGACAGGATGCAAGGAGCCAAGCCTTCCTCCACCCAGCCTCCTCCTTCTCCCCCTCCATCTCCTCCTCATGATGGATCGCCTAAGGATGCAGATCTGGGAGGATCTGCTGAAGGCAAAACTCCCAAGAATAATCAGCCACCCCCACCTCCGACATCAGGCTAGATCATTCAGACTCCTTCCTCAACTCAGCCTAAGCCCACACATCGATATCAAGCTGCTAAAATCAAGGAATTCTCTATGGAGTCAATCAACAAGGTGATCAAGCCTCAGGCGCATAAGAATTGGAACCCTACCGATGATGTGAAAACGAAATGGAGCAAGTTCACTGAGGCACAGACTAAGACGCTGAACAGCCTTACCAATGAAGTGCAGAGGATTAGCACGCCCAGTTCTCTTAATGCAAAAGAGATCCTCGCCAAGGCACTTGCAGCGTAAAAGACAGACCTGACAGCTCAGTTTCAACACATACTACAGTCGCAGGCCAAAATTTTCTCAGAAGAAGTGGCGGCTGTAACAGGTCAAGTCAAGAAGGCAGTGGAAGAGAGATATGCGTTCACAACTGATGGTGTTTCTAAGGCACTGACTCAGCAGCATAAATCCTGCCAAGAGATCGAGAAAAGTGCTTCAGTAGCTGTTGAAGACTACCTCATTTGTTTGAAAAATCCAAAGAGGCTCTACTCAAAGCTATCAACAGAGAGCATGAGCAATGGTGGGAGTCTTATACTGACGCAACGACTGACATTGCCACTGGGATGACTATGGTCAAGGGCTCAGTGAATGCACTGACTACAAAGGTAACCGCCCTGGCAACACTTATTGATGATGCCAAAAAGGGGGAAGGATCTAGATCAGCTCAACTCCGATCCCTCCTTAAGGCAGAAGACCAGCAGGGCGAACCTAGCTCAGTAGCAGCACAGGGGGAAGTGTAAGCTAAAGGAGCAACTAATTCAACTGTAGCTGAGGTGGCCACGTACTTGGAGAATTTGCCTGTTGAGGATTCGCCACCTCCAGCTCCCAAGAGAGCTGATAAGGGTAAGCGCAAGGCTCCAGCTGACCCTAGCCCACCCAAAGAGAAGAAGCTCAAATTCAAATCTCGCGAGGAGTAGATAGCCTACGATGAGAAGCTCGCGAGAGAATTGGCTGAGCAAGATGCCAAGAAAAATCCTGCTGCAAAGAAAGGGGTACAGATCCGTTCTCCTGCGCCTTCACGCACTCGGACGAGTATCCCCAGGCAATCAAAATCAGCAGCAGCAACAACTATAGCTCAACAGTCCAAACCCGGACAGTCCAAGTCTGAGAAGCAGGGTGCATCAGGATCTAAGTCCAAATCAGAATCGCCTGCTGACTCTAAAGAATAGCATGTGTTATCCACGGTCCCTTCTAAGGAACAAGAGCAAGAGATCAAAGAAATTTGGGACGCGTGTGAAAGGGCACTGGATCGATCAACTGAGGCAAGGCAGATCAGAGAGGCAAGAGAGAGGATCCGCCTAGCTGACTTAGAAGCCCTCAGGCTGAGAACAGAGAAAGAAGCAAGGGAGAGGGTGTTCGTGAAAGATAGAAGCATTCCTACCTCTTCCCGATACTTCAGGAGCAGAGAGCCAGTCAGTGATGTGAAGAGAGTCGTATACAAAAGAACAGATGACTGGGTTCCTCTCAAGCTCAATCAGCAGTAGGAGAAGCTGAAGGTGGATTTCATTAAGAGATTCTACATATGGAAAGTCGGCAATGAAGGCTCTACTGATGCTGATGCATACTTCAAGGACTTTCTGACTGTTGCGAATCCATCTCTCCTAGCTGAAATTCAGACTCTACTAGACCAAACTGGTCAAGTGCTGAAGGCTCCTCCGTTCAGAATTCTTCCTCCTCCGATGTCTCATCAAGACAACTTATGCAAAAAGGAGATCGAAGAAGAGATTAAGGATACCATTATCATCAGAGCTCTGAAGAAAGATGATGAAGAAGACTTGGCGGATATCAAGGCCCTCAAAAGCAAAGTCTACGCAGGATACGGCCTTGAGCTTCCGAAGAAGAAGTCTGATAACTTTCGTGCCCGCATGCAGAAGTTTAAGAAGAAGCCCAGCTGACTCTCCTCTCTCTCCTTAGTCTAGCTTCATAGTGATAGAAAGTCATGTACTATAATTTCTCATTCATATACGAAAATATCACTTTTTGGCCTCGACAGTTACTCATTGTCTTTACGGCTTTATTTACTTGTCAGCACAATTGATCACCTAAGTGATCAGATATTTATCTTACTGACCCTATGTGACTTATGTGCTTATCTACCTTAGAATTATTTCCTACTGGTTACTTGTGTTTGCTTTATTCTTCTCTGATACTTTGTTAGTACTTAGGGGGAAGAGCTCTTTTATATGATATAGAGGGAAATTGTTTCTTAAGGGGAACCTGCATTATAGGGACATGATTGATAACTGCTGAATTTACGTTTGATGATTAGCTACTATGAAATATGATATATTCTAATCTTTGATTATTTCTGTATCGGCCCTGATATTGTGCGAATGTGCTGAACCTGCCTTTTAGCTCTAATAGCTCTGATACTTGTCAATAGAATCCCTGATAACCTCAACATGCTATAACTGTGTTAATTAATTTCCATAAGTTCTGATACATTCAGCATTCCATAACTGTTTTGGTTCTTAGCCTGGCTCTGATACATTACTTAATATCATAAGTCAGCTCTGATATTCTTTTACTTGTGATTGCTCTGATTCTTTCTTTTCATTATCTTAGTCAGCTCTGAGATATTGACTGGAGCATTCCTTTTGTAATAGATCTTTATTCAATAGCTATAGCTCTTAATCTTAGCATATTCCTTGATAGAAGATGTAATAGATTTTGGCATCATCAAATCGGGGGAAATTATTGGGATAAGGATTCAGTAGATGAATTGATAGATTTAATAGATCCCAAAAGCCTAGCTGAATATTGTACCTTCGTATCTATAATAGCTTAGTCGAGTTCAGTTGTTAGGAACTGAGTAGGGTAGAGTTCATTAGCTGCATACTTCAGTAGAAGATCTTGCACTCAGCTGGTGGATTCAGGATCGAAGAATTCAGTTGGTCAGCCAACCACCAACTGAATCTGCATAGGAGTTTGTGCCCATGCACTGAATGCTCAAAAGAATGTCAGTAGGAAGACACTTCAGTTGAAGGTCCGAGGATTCAGAGGAAGTCAACCTTGATGTTTGACAAGTCTCACCTACCAATCTACCTCGACCAATAAGGAGCCGATAGCGACCTATCTTTTCTGATAAAAGTTGCGCCCAGACTGAAAAAGAGGAGAATCTCTACAGTGCACCTACTCACCAACGTTCAAAATTAAGGAGCCATTTTCCTTGTCGTTTCGACATGTGGCTAGACCTCCCTCCAACAGATATATTCACCATCGACGACTATAAAAGAGAAGTCTTCATGCAGAGACACCACCGGGAACCCAAGCTATCTATGCACAAAATTCTTAACAGTCTCAAAGAAGAATCCAGTGAAGAACTAGCATTCATAGAAGAACCCTTTTAGTTCATCACTTAGAATTATATTTGTTTCCCTTCTCTTATCTAAGCAAGCCTCATTGTAATCCATAGCTTAGAAACCTCGAGGAAGTTCACATCCTTGTGAAATAGTTCTTACTGTAAGAAATTCCTCTTAGTTGGAGAAGACTCAAACTCTTAAAGTTTGAAACCCTTGTAAAGTCACTACGACTATAAGTAGAGAATCTGTCCACCACACAGATCACTGAGAACTTGCTCAGTATAAGCTTCAAGTTGTATCTGTCTTGAGAACAGATCACTGAGACTTGCTTAACATAAATATAACAAGCATCCTGCTTTGGTCAGGACAGTGGACGTAGGACCCAGTGTGTCCGAACCACTTTAAAAATCTGCTGTGTTGATTTACTGTTTTCTCTAACTGTCCATATCGCATTAAACTGTATATCATCAAACTCAGCATAAAATCGGTTTTCTAATCGAGACGTTTAATAGGGCCTACACTTCCTTACACACTCTAATACTGAACGACTGTTCGACTGACTCAAGTCAGTAGAGCTGAACTCAGTAGAAGAACTTCTTGCCCACGCGATCTGAAGTATATTTGGCTGTCTAACTCAATTCAGTAGCAAACTCAGCTAGAGCTGACTTCACGTTTGAGAACGAATTTGTATTCAGGTGTATTCACCCCCCCCCCCATACACCTGAACCACATCTCAGGACCGACAAGCATCCCATAGTTCCTTTGCTGACTTACAGTCCTGAACTCTGCCGAGATACGAGTCGCTCAGTGTGGTTAAAATGGCGATTCTGGCTACCCGGTCAAGGTTATGAAGCTTCTTCTCTTCTGGAGTGAAGAGGCTTCTATCTTTTGGCACCTTCTTTCCGGTCACCGCTCCTACTCCTTAAGCTAGTTCCTGAAAGTCAACACTATCGACCATAGGTACGATAGGTCCGTCTTCCAAGACCTCTGTCATGCTATCATGGAGGGAAGTCGGATGTGCTTCTATTTTAACTCGCCATAACCCGTAGTTCTCTATGAGAACATGGGTAACATTTTGATTCCTGACATATCATACATGTTAGAAAATGATATCAGTGAAGAATGATATGCAGTGAAAACGTTTTCAGGATCCGTTCGAGTAGACCAGTTTCAGATAACAAGAGTCTTAAAAAACTCCTGATCTGATACTAATTGTTGGTCCTGAGTCAAACGTTCAGGTGTAGGGGGGGTGAATACACCTGAAAACTTTTTTCTCAAACTTGAACGCGAACAGTCCGATTACGGAGATTGTCTGCTTAATGAATTCAGTTGACCAGGCAAGCTGTTCTGGATCGCGTGGATAGAGTGACTGACTATACTGAGGCCTGCTAGCTGACCGGTGTAAGAATTCAGTACCGTTCAGTAAGAGTTCAGTAAAGTGTGGAATAGTGTAGGCCCGATTCAGTTGAGTTTGAAAACTTTGTTTATGAAAATTGTTTCAGTAGATTGGTGCACTCAGTTAAGCTTTTTACTGAAACTCTGTTGAATGATTTTGTAAAGGGTTTTCAGAATGAACAGTAAGTCAATGCAATAGTAAACGACACAGCGACTTTTTAAGTGGTTCGAATATCCAAAATCATACGTCCACTGTCCTAAACAGATCACGAGGCTATTTTATTATACTGAGTTAGTCTCAGTTGGTTTGTACACTGGACAAAACACGGCCTTGAAGATTATACTGAGCATGTCCCAGTTTACAAGGTTCAAACAAAAATGTTTGAAGGATTCTCCAACAGTGAAGGAGTTCTTTACAGTAACAACAGTTCAAGATATGAACTCCTTCGGTTCTAAGCTATAGATATTTCAGTGGAGCTTAGGTTAGATGGAAAGGGAATAAGAAAGGGCTTCTAGAGTGAAGAACAATGAGGAATAATCTCTCTGGGTTCGTGTTATTTCACTTGGATTCTAGAGGCTTTAATTCTATGAAGCTTGGTTCCCTAGAGCAGTATGAGTGCCTTTTGCGTTGAGTGTTTTCTCTGAACTTCTTCGCGGAAAGATGTGTTCTTGTTCGTTCAATGCTCGTATGTTTCGTATCTGTTGTATATTGTCGTGTTGAACGATTTGATTTTCTCTCTATTTATAGAGGTGAGCTATGGATAGATCCATTGGAGAGGAACTGTCCACGTGTCACTCTCTTTGGGTAGCTAACGGCTCTTTTGAAATCGTGCAGAGTCCA
Source organism: Lavandula angustifolia (assembly GCA_028984105.1). Classification (NCBI taxonomy): domain Eukaryota; kingdom Viridiplantae; phylum Streptophyta; class Magnoliopsida; order Lamiales; family Lamiaceae; genus Lavandula; species Lavandula angustifolia. The sequence continues at coordinate 16,924,800 of CM054819.1, forward strand.
CTCTCTTTTTCAGGAAAGTGGTTGACTTGCAACTTTGTACCAGTACTTTGACAACTGGCTGCTTTTCATTGGTCGAGGTGTAGAAAGTTTTTGAGACATTCAAACTTCAAGGCAGATACTGAAGCTGACTTCTCTGATATGTACGACCTCGGACAACTCTACTGATTTAACTTTGAAAACCACTGACAATTAAGGAAACTGTCAGGCCGTTGCTGAGTCTGACCAGGGGTTCAGTAGTATACTCCTGCTGAGTCCAACTCTACTAAAGGTCGACTCTGAGTTCAGTAAACTACTCCTGCTGAGTCCAGTTCTACTGACTCTTTTAGTATGCTGCTCCTGCTGAGTCCAACACTACTGAGTCTTCACTCCATGGTACTGAGGTGGACAGTCTACTGAGGTTCAGCAGACAGAACTTCTGAGTCAGGACTAGGCTGAAGGCAAGTCTACTGAGTCTGAAACTCTCAATGACCAAGGCGTTACTGATTACAAAGGAATGGTTCACCAATCAAATTAGGCTTTTGGGATCAGCCAAATCTTCTAAACAATCTACTGCTGAATCATCTCCCAACAATACACATAAAAAGTTCACATTGTGCTGATAATATAATTTGTAGAAGTCGAATTCAATTTAAGCACATTCAAATTCTAATTTCCTGAAACTGCTGATCACAAACATGTGTACATTTTTATGCAAAAAGTGCATAATGTAATTCATTATGTTCTCATTCAAATGTCCACATTCAAATTCAAAATGTGCAAAATCTAAACCCTAGAAATTGGGGATGCAAGGAACAATCTGCACAATCAAAATTCTCAAACAACAAAACCCTAGAAATTGGGGATGCAATTAACCATGTAAGGAATCAAAATTTCCAATAAACAAAACCTAGAAATTGAGGATTGTTGGTCCGGAGACGAGTATCAGGTGTAGAGGGGGGGGGGAGTTAATACACCTGATTGCAAGTTTTTCCTCAAATGCGAAGGTCAGCTGAACTGAGTTTTGCTACTGAATGAACAGTGTCAGATATAAACCTTCAGATTGCGGGTCAGAGTGGTTCAACAGCTGAGTCTGTTCTACTGACTTAAGTCAATATAAACATTTCAGTTGAAGAATGATGTGCGGATAAGTGTGGGGCCTATAAGACTTCGTCTCTTTTGAAAACGTGTTTTCGCAAACCAAAATCGTTTTGGCTGGTGCACTTTTTAAGTACGTTTTATGCAAAGGATGAGTTTGTAAATGGGTTTGAGCACAATACAATAAAACAGTAAATAACACAAGCAGTTTTTAACGTGGTTCGGATACGCAAGATCCTACGTCCACGGTCCTGCAGAATAGGAGTTCTTGTTGATTAATCTAAGCAAGCATCGGCAAGGAATTTGTACGCTGGACAGACCCTTCTAAGTTATAGGCCTTAGCAACTTTTACAAATCAAACCGAAGTTTGAAGGGGAGGGGATGATCTTCAACAATGAAGGAGTTCTTACAATAAGAACAATTCACAGAAAGTGAACTCCTTCGAAGGTTTTAAGCAAAAGATATAACAATGGAGCTTAGATAGAGAAGGGGGAACTAAAGAATCTCTAGAGTGAAGAACTAAAGATTTTCAACTACGCAAGTTCTTCGCTGGATTGGCTTTTGGTGCGCTAGAGAGTTGTATGCTTGTGAACATGTGTTCCCTTGTTGTCCCGTGCGTTGAGCTTGGAGACGATCATCCCTTTATCTCTCTCTTTTGGTAGCTAACGGCTCTTTTGAAGTAGAGTGACAGTGTCCTTTCCCTCCTTTTCCGGAAAGTTGTTGACTTGCAGCTTTAGTAGGTATAAGACACGTGTCTGCTTATTATTTGTCGAGGTTTAGAAAGTAGTTGAGATAGAATAGACTTCGAGGCATACTGAAGCTGACTTCTCTCTTCCTCGTATTTGACTATGCTGATTGTCATTCAAAAGATCTGACAGTTCAGAAGACTGTCTGGCCGTTGTTGAGTCTGATCTCTGATTCAGTATTGAATATGCTGAGATGTCTCTACTGAAGATCAACTCTGAGCACAGTGAACTACTTCTGCTGAGTTCAGTTCTACTGACTCCTTTTAGTATACTGCTCCTGCTGAGTCTAGTATATACTGAGTCTTCTACATCTGGTGCTGAGGCTGATAAGTTACTGAACGCCTGAACCAGAGCAGAGTGTCTGCTGAGTCTGAACCCTCAGAGATAAAAAACAAACACAAAGTAATGGTTCACCAATCAAGATAGGGTTTTGGGATCTTCAAATCTTCATAGATTCTCTCAGGGCATAAGCCTAATGAGTGTATGTCAGTGCGGATCAGTACGGAAGACAGAATCATTTCCCACTATGTAAAACTGTGCTGAGGATAGAATCATCACCCAACAGCTACGATAGCTCAGTGCAAGGAAATCAGGGCACTGAAGACTACAGTTCAGAACACTCCCATCCCTTATTTCTCAGTCATTCTTAAGGACGCCCTTACCGCACAAAGAGCTGAGTTTGAAGTTCAGCAAGCATCAATGACTGTTGCCCAGACTTCACTTTTGGAATCATTTAAGGCAGCTCAATCTGATCACATGACCAGACTCTCCGCACTCACCAAGGATTACGAGCTCAGAATTGCATCTATGCAGAAGGAGTGTGAGGAGAAGTTTCGTGCAAAGTTGAAGACAATACAAGACCTTGTCGATTCCTCTCACCGCAAATATTGTGAAGATATCATAACTGAGAGGAATGACTTACATGAGAAATTCGAAGGTCTGCAGAAAACCTTGGATAGGCTATCGACTGCTTACTCAGCATTGAACTCCAAGGTTGTCTCACTTACCACCCCTGGCGTATTGGATGATGCCAAAAAGGGGGGAAGGATAGCTAAAGGGAAGAAGTCAGTACTGGGGACTCAAATCAGATCTGCTCCCACTGACCTAACTCCTACTAAGGGGGAAGAGACTGAGACAAAGGGTATGGCCCAGGGTGTCTCCAGCGCAGGTGATGTAGGCGCTGAGACTGGCCCAAGTGGGTTAGGACCCAAAGAGACAGGAACAGGCACTTCTGCTGATTCTCAGAAACACATTAAGGAAGTTGCTGAATTCCTGGAAGAGGACTCAGAAGATGAGGAAGAGCCTCCTCTGCCTCCACATATATCGGAAAAGGGAAAGAAACCACTGAAGGTTCCGACACCACTAAAGAAATCCCTTAAACGATACATCAGCCCAGCCGGACAAGCTCAGATAGAAGATGATGAAAAACTGGCAAGAGAGCTAGCTAAGGCTAAAGCGGCAAACAAGCCGAAGAAGGCTCCGGCAAAGGCCCATACTAAGGTTCCTACTAGGAAACCAGCAAAGAGGCATCCTATCAGAAAACACATCCTGAGAGATTAACTGACAAAGAAAAGGAAAAAGAGAAGACAGCTACTGAATCTCAGCAGCAGCAAGGTCAGAAGAAAAGAGCTGAGCCGACGATCGACGAGATGATAAACTTTAGTATAATCGCACTGGATAAAAGAGTACAATACTATCAGCTGGAGGAATATAGACGGCAAGAAGCTCTAGCAAAAGAGAAAGCTGTTGAAGAAGCTAGAGAAGCAGAAAGACTGAAGCCAAGACCTCCTCTGCCGAAGGACAAGGAAATTCCATATAAGTACAGAAGAGGTCGCAGACCCAATGATCATAAGATGCATAGGTGGACTCGGATCGACAAATGGATGCTCTGGGAGAAGACTCAGCATTGGGAGACTCTTAGGGCTGAATTCATCAAGCGCTTCTATGTCTGGCAATTTTGGCCAGAAACTCATAAGGATGATGCCTTTACTGAGTGGCTTTTCATGTGTGATCCATAGATCTACAATATGGTTGAGAAACCATTGAAGATAAAGAAGATGTTTAGACTCCGGCTTACAGACCACTGCCTCCACCTCAGAAGCTTGACGGATCTCTCTACACTGGTGCGATTGAAGGAGAAGTCAGAAGAGCAGTCTTACCTTTAGATATTCATTCTAATGATTCTATAGATAATTAGAAGATTCAGAAGCTCAGGAGAGACACCATCAAGATGTATGGACTCCCTCTGCCCGAAGAGAAATCAAAAGACTTTAAGGCAAGGATTCAACGCTTCAGGAGATAGTCTTGTTAGGTCCTCTTTGTTCTTGTTTTTTGATAGCGTAGCAAGAGATGTATCTGTACTGAACTCTTCATATATATATATATATATGCATCTTTGCTACTTGGCCTGAAAATATCTTATTGTCTCCATGGCCTATCTTGTTTAATTTAACACTCAGAATCACCTAAGTAATTACTGACTCACACACTCATTGCTTATCTGTGTTTTGTCTGTTGTTGCTAGGTTTTATTATTATCTCGGAGGGATTGTGTTGGGAGAATTGTTTTTAATAAGATATTTTTGTTACTCCTAACGGTCCTCAGTAGATTAGAATCTAGAGGTACAACTCCACTAATTCTTCTTGTAATATTTGTAAGGAGTCTGTACCTCATAGTTTGTAGTGTTAGGTTTTGGCATCATCAAATAAGGGGAAATTGTTGGGATATGATTCAGCAGTAGATTGTTTAGAAGATTTGGCTGATCCCAAAACCATAATTTGATTGGTGAACCATTCCTTTGTATTTGTAAAGCCTTGGTCTCTGAGAGTTTCACACTCAGCAGACTTGCCTTCAGCATGGTCCAGGCTCAGAAGTTCTGTATGCTGAACTTCAGTAGACTATCCGCCTCAGTACCATGGAGTGAACACTCAGTAGTGCTTGGACTCGACAGAGCAAAGATGCCGACGGTGTTCGATTCAGTAGTGTTGGACTCAGCAGGAGCAGCATACTGAAAGAGTCAGTAGAATTGGACTCAGTAGGAGCAGTTTACTGTACTTAGAGTCCATCTTCAGTAGAGTTGGACTCAGCAGGATTATACTACTAAACCCCTAGTCAGACTCAGCAAAGGCCTGACAGTTTCCTTAACTGTCAGTGGTTTTCAAAGTTAAATCAGTAGAGTTGTCCGAGGTCGTACACATCAGAGAAGTCAGCTTCAGTATTTGCATTGGAGTTTGAATGTCTCAACAACATTCTACACCTCGATCAATGACAAGCAGTCAACTGTCAAAGTACTGGTAAAAAGCTGCAAGTCAACCACTTTCCTGAAAAAGAGAGTGGGTTCTGCACGATTTCAAAAGAGCAGTTAGCTACCCAAAGAGAGTAACAGGTGGACAGTTCGTCTCCAACGGATCTATCCATAGCTCACCTCTATAAATAGAGGGAAATCAAATCGTTGAATATACAACAGAGATGGAATTTACGAGCATTGAACGAACAAGAACACAAGCTTTCCGCGAAGAACTTCAGAGAAAACACCCAACGCGAAAGGCACTGATATTGCTCTAGGGAACCAAGCTTCATAGAATTAAAGCCTCTAGCATCCAAGTGAAAGAACACGAACCCAGAGAGATTATTCCTCATTGTTCTTCACTCTAGAAGCGCTTTCTTATTCCCTTTTCCTCTAACCTAAGCCTCACTCAAATATCTATAGCTTAGAACCGAAGGAGTTCATCTCTTGAACTGTTCTTACTATAAAAGAACTCCTTCACTATTGGAGAATCATTTAAACATTTTTTGTTTGATCTTTGTAAACTGGGACTTGCTCAGTATAATCTTCAAGGCCATGTTTGTCCAGTGTACAAACCAACTGAGACTAACTCAGTATAATAAAATAGTCTCCTGATCTGTTCAGGACAGTGGTCGTAGGATTTTAGATATCCGAACCACTTTAAAAGTCGTTGTGTCTTTTACTGTTGCATTAATTTACTGTTCATTCTGAAAACCGTTTACAAAATCATACAACAGAGTTTCAGTAAAAAGCTTAACTGAGTGCACCAATCTACTGAAACAGTTTTCAATAATAATGTTTTCAAAACTCAACTGAATCGGGCCTACACTATTCCACACGCCACTGAATTCTTACTGAACGATACTAAATTCTGACATCAGTCAGCTAGAAGGCCTCAGTATAGTCAGTCACTCTGTCCACGCGATCCAGAACAGCTTGCCTGGTCTACTAAATTCATTCAGCAGACAATCTCCGTAATCGGACGTTCACGTTCAAGTTTGAGAAAAAGTTTTCAAGTGTATTCACCCCCCCCCCCCCCCTACACCTGAACGTTTGACTCGGGACAAACAAATACTATACGACACTGATCACATCGGATTAGTGATCATACTTTTCGTATTGTTGCCCAATGCTATGAGGAGATCATCAAAGGCAAAAAGATAGACGTCGAAGAAGCCTTGCTAGGTACATAATGTTCTGTGCACTAGTACTCTAATAATCCTAACTCTATAATTTTGATGTTAGAACAAACACTTATGTGCACATATTTTGGATCGATTTTAAATTAAGACTTTTATACGTACACTGGTTTGTGCACATTTGCGGTTTTATGTATGCACATTTACTTTTTTATGTATGCACATTTACAGTTTCATATATGTTTATTGTTTTAACGCATTTTTAACGCATTTTCTTACAAAATTTTATGCACCTTTATTTGCCTTTTTATGCACATTCTTGCACAACGAAACTTGTTAACCGAAACTTGGAGCGAGGCTTGTCGAACTATGATTCGCGAACAAGAACATCGAAATTAAGACACTTTGATGCAAGAAGAAAATAGTTTGTATATAGGAACACCTGAGCAGACCAATAATTCTCCATATTTGGAAGTCGAGCAAATGTAATTAAGGACTTTTTCATTGTGAGAATTATTTAGTTGTAATTATTTAGTTTCATGGTTGGATTATAACTACACGTTTAGTCAAGATGAATTGTATCATTGCAATTATTCAGTAGTAACAAGGATTACAATGCAATTTTGTGTTAAATTGTTGATTCAATTTATGCACTTTTAAATATTTACGTATGCATTTTCTCTGTAAACATTATGCACTTGAAAAGTGGACTTTATGCACTTTTACCACCTATCTGTATGCACATTTATTAAAATTAATAGAAAATCAACAATAACATTAATTAACATTCTCATGGATTTCTAGACTAAATTGATCGAAAATCGACATCATTGTTAAATCGGAGCCTTGGGGGCGACATCATCTAATCCCTATCAAAATTTGAAAAAACAAACAAACAAACTATTAGGATGAATCACCCAAATTGGTTTCAAAATTAATTACACATGTTGGACAAATTGTCCATACTTAAATCGTCGACTACCACGAACAAAAAATCGATTAGAATGAAATCGAAGCCTTGGGCGACCCGCATCTTTCTAATCCAAAATGCAATTTAAATATCTATATATGCACTTTATTTGTAACCATTATACACCTGGAAAAGTGAACTTTATGCACATTTATAGCTTGTATGTATGCACATATATTAACATTAATAGAAAAATCAACAACATATAACACTTCCGCAGGATCTCAAAACTTCAAAAGCTAATCGAACGAAAATCAACAACATTATCAAATTGGAGGCTTGGGGTACATCATCTTCATATGCCCTATCCATAATCGGGAAAAAAAAAAAAAAAAAGAAAAAAAAACTATTAGGATGAATCGCCCAAAGTTGATTTCAACATTTAACTACCCAAGTCGGATAAATCGCCCAGAATTAAATCTCCGACTGCTGCAAACAGAAAAATCGATGAATTAAACTCAGCCTTGGGTGACTACAAGTTTCTTATCCAAAAGCAAAATCAAAAAAAGAGAAACATCAAACCAAAAGTTACTAATTCGATGAAGTATTTTCCCTCATTAGCGAGATCTGGCAACTCGGAAATGAATTATGAACAAATTCCCATGATGAAGACAACGACTTTTCGAGTGAAGAAGAATGAAGAAAATAGTGTGAGGTTCTCTCTCTTTTCAACAACATTCATTAATGCTCCTCCCTTTCTCTTGCCATCCATTGCAATCCTATACACAATAATTCCACTAGAGTATCTCCTAGATAACATGTGCACATAAACAAAAATCCTACGTACATGCATACGATTAAAAGGAAACGTGTATACTATTTATAGAAAAATCTGCATACTATTTAAATGCATTGAAAGGCAAATGTGCATACTATTAAAAGCACATGTGCATACTATTTCAAAGCACGTGTGCAGACTATTAAAATGCAAATGTGTATTATAAATAACTGTTTTTAGATCTATTTTGTCTCATCCCAAGTGCATACATTTCAAAGAGAAAGTGCATATCAAGGCTCACAAATGACATGTCCGGACAACTCCAACAGAATATGTGCACAAAATACAACCACACAAATGATTAATTGAACCCTAGAGATTTCCAACAAAAAATTAGGATAAAATTCAGCTACAAATTCGATTTTGAACCCCAATATCAAACTCATACCTTCGATTCAAGAAATAACAAGGTTGAAATTCGATTGTGCACAAGAAATTGGTGTCACACAAATTCGAAACCCTAGTTAATTGATTTTGAACCCAAATATCAAACTCATACTTTCGATTCAAGAAATAACAAGGTTGAGATTCGATTGTGCACAACAAATTGGTGTCACTTAACTTTGATTCGCGAAATACCTTTGAAGCTTTCACATGGATTTGATGCAACCCTTTAGGGCGAAATTACGTCTTCTCAAGGAACAAAAACCAAACGATTATCTCCGAAAGTCGTCTTCAAGCAAAATTTCAAAGGGAAGAGATGTCGTCTTCACGCGTCGATGCGAACTGAAACACCGTCTTCTGGCGTCGATATCTCCAATTCGAGAGGGAAGAGAACCCTAGCTTAAATAATTTGAGTTTCCACCACTCAATGGAATGGTAAAATCTTTATAAAAATATCTGCACATTCCATTCCCAAAATACCCTTAATGAGGCTGCTAAACCCAAAATTAAAGACTAATGAAATTGAATTTCAATTGCATCTAGACCATCTATTAGGCTTGATCAATGGTTGAGAGTTGTTCTTATTTCTCTCATTAAGGGAGTGTTCTCAAAAGATTCACTATATATATATATATGGGGAGGTTCCTGTTGGTCCGGAGACGATAAGTCAGGTGTAGAGGGGGGGGGGTGAATACACCTGAGCTCAGTTTCTTTTTCTCAATGAAGGTCAGCTGAGCTGATGATTGCAACTGATGAACAGTGCCAAATAAGCCTTCGATAGCGGGACGAGTGAGTCGGCCCATCGAAGCTCTCTCCTACCGAGTTGTCGATACTTTGAGAATCAGTCGGAGACTGTTGTGCGGAAAGTGTGGGGCCCGGAATTCGTCTCTTTTGAAAACACGTTTTAGCAAATTAAATCTTTTGGCTGTGCGCTTTATAAAATATGTTTTATGCAAGCTTATGATTTTCAAGTCAGTTGAATGCTATGCAATAAAATAGTAAAAGAACACAAGAGATTTAACGTGGTTCGGATACGCAAGATCCTACGTCCACGGTCCTGAACAAGGCAGGAGAACTTGTTGATTATTACCGAGCAAGCCTCGAGCGGGGATACTGTCTGGTGGACGGTTCCCTCCGAGTTATAGTCCTTAGCGACTTTACAATCCAAACCTAAGTCCCGAAAGGGAAGGGAATTTTCTCCAACTGAGAAGGAGTTCTTACAATAAGAACAATTCACTAAATGTGAACTCCTTCGAATCTAAGCTATAAATATGACAATGAGCTTAGTCTAGAGAAGAAAGGGATGTAAGAACTCTAGAGAGAAAAACTGAGAAATCTTCTAAGTATGCAAGTTTTCCTCTGGATGATCTTTGAGTGTTCTAGAGCGTTTATGAACTTGAGCTTGTCCCTTCGAAATTCCGTCTTTCAGAGCTTCAAAAACTTCTCTATTTATAGTTGTGAGTTATAGCATATGTCCGTTGGAGACGACGATGCCACGTGTCACAAGCTTCCAAGGAAAACGGCCATTAATTCGAACTTGTTGCAGTAGGGCAGTTAATGCACTGTTCATGAGAGCAGCTTTACTGTGTAGAGTAGGTAAGCGTTGTCGGCTTCTCATTGGTCGAGGTTTGTAGTTGGTGAGAATGTCAGAGTTGACCGTTCAACAACCTCGTATGTCTTCTGCTGAACTTTTCAAAAAGACTTGAATAACTGGGTCGCTTTCCGTAGGATACAGTAGACTGAAAAGTCTCTGTCTTCTTCAGCTGAGTCGGCTGACACGGCATCTACTGAGTAGGTCAACTATCGACTGCGAAGGTACTGTGCTTGTTTCTGTTCTTCTGCTGATGACTATCAGCTGGGAGTAGTCTTCTACTGATGATTTGTCAGCTGTTGCGCTGTCTTCAACTGAGTGGAAGATCAGCTGCTGACTGAAGAACACAAGCGATTACACTGATGACGTGGGGTTCTGAAAAGTATCTTCGACAGAAGATCAGTTCAACAATTACCCCGTACAGGACTTAGACAAAAATAATAATCAATACATCAAGTCTAACCTATACATCAGCTAATCCTAACGACACACTAATCTACTGATATCAGCTAGGTTTTGGGATCTTCAATTCCATAGTACTACTATGATTTCCCCCAATTTTCTTTTAACCGAACAACAGTTGAGTATCATCTACTGACTCATATCCAACAGTTCCAATAGGAACACCCCTTAGAGTGAGAAATAGGAACAATTGTCATCCTTTAGATCATGTAAATTGACGGATCAGATTCATTTTCAAATTTTTTTACCCGAAATGCACCATTTACTTAAAAAATATGCACAAAGGGTATTACAGTCAAATTTTTTCAATATAATAAACCTAACCTAGCGTATTACAATTAAAATTCCGCTCATTCACGGTTTGTTTTCTGCATTTTCTCATCTCTTCTCGCCTAGTTTTTTTCCGGTCTTCCATTGCTTGGTTTCCAAAAGATTTCGACAACGAAGATCAATTGGAGATCAGTAGGTAAAAATCAGCGATTTCTAAACAGGGTTTCCAAAAGATTTCGACAACGAAGATCAATTGAAGATCAGTGGGTAAAAAACAGCGATTTCTAAACAGAGTTTACAAAAGATTTCGACAACGAAGATCAATTGAAGATCAGTGGGTAAAAAGTGGCGATTTCTAAACAACATTATTCATCCCTTTGTCACTGTGTAAACACGAAGAAGATTCAGAATCAATTTGTGAGTTTTTTATTTTCTGTCGAATTTTTAACGGTGATTTGGATGTGTGTTGTTGATTATTTTAATTTATAAATATATGCACAATTTTGCAAAAAAAATGCACAATTATGAGGGAAAATATACATAATTAATGAGAAAAAAATGTACAATTACTGGGGAAAATATGCACACGTTTAATGGGGAAAATATGCACAATTATTAAGAAAAATATGCACAATTAATAGGGAAAATGTTGGTCCCGAGAGTACGTTCAGGTGTAGAGGGGGGGTAAATACACCTGAAAACTGATTTTCTCAACTTAAACACGAACAGTCCTTTTCAGGATGATGTCGTACTGAACAAGTTCAGCAGACCAGATAAGCTGTTCTCAATCGTGTGGCATAGTGACTGACTCTACTGAGATCTGCTAGCTGATTGAGAGTCAGAATTCAGCATCTTACAAATAGAGTTCAGTGGTGCGGAATAGTGTAGGCTCAAATTCAGTTGAGTGGGAAAAACGTTTTTATCAAAACAGTTTCAGTTGATTAGTGCAGTCTGTTAAGTTTGCTGAAACTCAGTTGAATGATTTAAAAGATGTTTTCAGTATGAACAGTAAATCAATGCAACAGTTAAGGACAGAACACAAGACACAGAGATTTTTAAAGTGGTTCGGATACAAGAATCTTACGTCCACTGTCCCGAAAGATCAGGAAACTATTTATTATACTGAGATAGTCTCAGTCGGTTTGTACGCTGGACAAACACTAGTCTTGAGATTTATACTGAGCAAGTCTCAGTTTACACGGTTATCAAACTGAGTGTTTGAAAAACTCTCCAACTGTGAAGGAGTCCTTTACAATAAGGATCAGTTCAAAGGTGAACTCCTTCGTCTAAGCTATGGATATATTCTATTGAGCTTAGGTTAGAGGGATAGGGAACAAGAATGTGGCTTCTAGAACGACGAACAACTGAATATAGCTTTGGGTTCGTGTATCGTCGTTTGGATACTAGAGGCTGTATTAAGCAGTTCAGCTTGGTTCCCTAAGAGCTGGAATGTAGTCTTTCGCCGGAGATAGATTCTTTGAACTTCTTGCGGAAGACTTAGGCTTTTTTGAATTTGCTCGTTTGAATGCTCTGTGAGTTCTCTCGTGTGTTCTTCGTTATTTTCGTGTTTTCCGTTCGTTTAGCTTCAAATTTGATTTATCCCTCAATTTATAGAGAAGAGATTAGGATAGATCCGTTGGAGACGACGATCCCTTGTCTCTCTCTTTTGGGTAGCTAGCGGCTCTTTTGAAGTATGGTGGTAGTTTTTCCCTCCATTTCTGGAAAGTTGTTGACTTGCAGCTTTAGTAGGTATAGAGTACGTGTCTGCTTGTCATTGGCCGAGGTTTAGAAGGTGGTTGAGACAGAACAGACTTCAAGGAGATCTGAAGCTGACTTCTCTCTTCCTCGTATTGACTCTGCTGAGATGACTTCAAAGATCCTAACAGTCAGAAGACTGTCTGTCCGTTGCTGAGTCTGATCTCTGATTCAGTAGCATGCTTCTGCTGAGTTTGCTCTACTGAAGATCAGCTCTGAGTACAGTGAACTACTCCTACTGAGTTCAGTTCCACTGACTCCTTTCGCATATCGTTGCTCTGCCGAGTCCAAGATCACCGAGTCTTCTACTTCTGGTGCTGAGGCGGATAATCTACTGAGTGTCTGAACCAGAGCAGAGGGTCTGCTGAGTCTGAAACCTCAGAGAAAAAACAAATTACAACGTAATGGTTCACCAATCAATATAGGGTTTTGGGATCTTCAAATCTTCACAGACTTATTCAGAGCACAAGGCTACTGAGCGTATGATACCACAGAAGACTGAGTCATTTCCCACTATTTATCATCACTGCTGAGGATAGAACCATCACCCAACAGAAAATATGCACAATTAATGATAAATAACGAAAAGATAAAATTATTAAGGAAAATCTGGGACGAGACTCAGATCTAGGACGATAATTAGTGAAACTATGCACAATTAACGATTGTTCTCGTAAAATTTGGGACGAGACTCGATGATATTAAAACATGGAAGAAAATTAACGAAAATGACGTTTACATCAAAGGAAAGAAGATAAAAAAAATAATAAATTGTGCAAGATTACAAAAATAACCTCAGTGCAAACTTTTTGCCTTAAAGGTGCATTTCGGGATTTTAAGTGATGGCAGGATCTGGAGCATCGAATTACTTGATCAAACGGTTATAAATCGTTCATATTTCTCACTCTAAGGGGTGTTCTCGTATGATCTCCCCTCTATATATATATATATATTTATTTATTTTACTTTAAGTAAAAATAAAATTAAAACGCCTATAATAATAATGGCAAATAGTATAAATTTACATTTCGATTTTAGTATATATACACGCACACACTTGTATTGAAGCGATATGATATTCTTATTGCATAATTTTCATTAATTTAATATATTACTATAGTATTCAGTAATATTATATCAGAAACATACATGTCGATATCTCAACTTTCAAATATAAAATGCATAATACAATATTAAGTTATATAAGTAAATTGAGTTTGAAAAAGTTGATGAAAATATGATAGGCAAATAAAATCTTGTTCAAATTCTCTTAAGTAAATTTATTATTTATTTGTCGGATTCTAATCGTACAAATTGTCAAGTCTTATACTCTTATCCACAAAATTGCATATGCACACCCCATTCTTATAAATTACTTGGCATCTCAAATTATAATATTTCTGGATGCGCCGTCGGTAACTTTCTGAAACAGAAAACAAGAAGAGGGTTTTGTAGTAGCCCGATAGATTCACCAGGTATTATTGTAATTGTAGGAGCACAAATTGAAGGCTACACCATCCTGACTTCAGTGGTTTAGAGTTAAAGGTCAACATTCGGAATCACAAACACTACAGAGCAGATGCAGGGACAAATACTGTAGAACACCATAGTTTTAGATTTCACTAGAAACTCCATTACAAATGGAAAATATTAAAAACCTTAATAAAACATGGAATGTATGAAAACTCTTTTCCCTAATAAAACATTTTCGTCATCATCTTAGATTTCTGAAGAGGTGCTCCCTCTCAAGAGTGAACCACGCCTGTGACCACCAACGACTATATCTTTAAGGCGGGAGATGGGAGCAATCAACCTGCCCATCCTCTGCACATGAACAAGTAAAATAAACACAAATCACTAAAGCACAGACTGCAAATAACAGGATTGTCTACAATATACTGGCCAATAAAGCCGATGAATTGTTTCAAATCCGTAAAACTACAAGAAACTGAGGGAAGGAAAAAAGATTACGTAACAGCTCACTTAGGCTAAAAATTTCATCAGTCTACCAATTGGACAGGAAAGTTGATCAACAAATAATATATACAAGAGATCCAACAAAGTGTTGTGTTAACCTACAGATAATAAATTTTGTCAAAGCCTAACATAGTTGACATACACATCCACTCTCTCTCATATTCTCTCTCATATTCTTATGAGAAGGACAAGGATTGAAAACTACATTCTGAGGCAAGTAAAAGAGAAGCATACACATTTATTATCATGACAAATGAAAAGTGCGGTTATCATCAAATAAGTCGAGAGGTACAGTGATCAAAACTAATCATACAAAAACTAAAGCACAATATTTTTTGGGAAAGTAGGACTCTAGGACAACTCTGTTGTCTTCCTTCCTCTTTAAATGTAAGGGCCAGCGTACAAGGGCCGAAATGATAATGGCCATAATAGAAATGCAAGAGTGGAGACAGAAGCTAAGCATGGATGATATAAGAGGGCTTTTTTTGGAAAAACTATATATGCAGATTGCATGCTGTTAGCTTAACTCAGCTGATCAAGAGTGTTCTGGAATTTTTTATTCTTGTTATAGTCAGCATGTTAAAAATCCTAATCAGAACTCCAGGCGTTTTCCCCCAACCAAGAGGCATAATCCACGAGGCAAACTGATAGGCCTAAATAATAAAATAATCCTAGTTATTAGCATACCGACTGCCCAAATACAACATAATTTTATTTTTCTTACCAAATGGTCTTAATGTTTATTAGAAAAGCTCAACAAATTACAGATAAACCCGAAATCGCAGTCCAACAAAACGTAAATAACCTAAATTTGCACAACAATTGAGGTGCATGCGTCAAGGGCGCCTCACAGAACCAAAATGTAAGCATTGGCAAAGCCTCAGAGGCGATTTTCCACAGTATAGCCTCAAAGAGAACTTTGAGGCATAAGCATCAAACGATTTCTAAGATAATGGCTTGGAAGCATCAACTGGTGCCTTAAGATACTTTATTTGATTTCTTGTAGCTATTAAATTGGAGTTATTTTTATTGTCCCTAATCAGTTTACAATCATCCAAACTTATTATTTGTTGCTCCAGCCACTCAGTTAAGACATGTAGTCATGGAATTAAAAAGCGCTCGAGGCGTACGCCTCGAGGCGCGCCTCGGAGCGAGGCGCCGGAAAAAAGATCTGAGGCGTATGCCTCGTTGAATTCGCTTCGCCAGGCCGCCTCAGTCCGTCGAGGCGCGCCTCGAGGCGTACACCTCGAGTCGATGGCTGAGGCGTTCGAACCATGAATTGGGGCCTATTTTATTTGACTCATTCTTCAATTTCAACCAAATAACTCAAATTGGCCCAAATTTCATGCAACCCATATGTTTGTTTTTCAAAATTTATCAAAATCGATTCAACCCTAATTGATTAGAACCCAATTTTCTTCCAAATCAAAATAATTTACCGTGAAACCGCCCTGCTGCCTAGAAACCACCACCGCCGCTGGAACGGCAGCCATCGCTGCCCTGAAATTGCCGCCGCCGTCACCGCCTTCAAGCCCCTGCCGCCGCCGACTTCACGGGAGATTGTAATCGAGTTTCTCTCAGCTGTTTTTTTTTACTCGTATAACATGTGGCTGTGATATTGTAATCGAGTTTCTCTCAATTAATTATGAGTATTGTGAAATTGAGTATTGTGGAATTAATTATGAGCATTCTCCTGCTATTCTGGAATTAATTATGAGCATTAAATAATTATTTGCAATTTCGTTTGGAAGTGCAAATAGAGGTACTTTAAATCTAACTAACAATTTAAACTAACTAATAATTTAAACTTTTTTGTATTAAAGTCACCAACGATATTTGGTTGATGAGGATGACGAAGAAGAGAATTATGACGATGAAGATTAATGATGCTTAATTTGTGATGTTGAGATTTAAGACCTTATAACTCTTTGTGTTGGTTTGAATTGGTTTTTTTGTTGGTTTGAACTTGGAAGAAACTTGATTTTATGTGTTTATGTGTTTTTGTGGTGTTATATGTTTATTAGGGGAAAAAATAGAATTTACGCCTCGATTTTACACCTCTGTCCGCCTCGAGGCTTACGCCTCGTGACTCGTAAGGAAAACGCCTCGGAACCCATTTACGCTTTTTTGAACTTTGCATGTAGTCATTATAATAACTAGTTCAATTAAGTTAGCATTTTTACCAAACAATTATGCTTTTTAGCTTTTCACTTCCTATGATTAATCAACTTTTCCCACAGTCTATAAGTTTAATCAGCTTATCAAAAGCAATTTTCTTACCCCAAAACTTGACCTCAGTAGCACTTGGAGAGGTAAAACTGAAATATACAATGGTAAATTTCATTTCAGAATTTTTTAAATCTAACTAACAATTATGCCATTCAACATCTTAAGCTTAATAATACTTTTGGTACAATTCTATTTGTACTTCTTTATTCACCAGGATGGAAATTCTGCAAAAATATTACAGCATCCTTAAGATTTTAAGGAAGTTTGGGTTTCAAATATCTTATTATCAAATCTATGTTTTCTTTGGGATATATCACAACTAATAAGTCATTGGGTTTATCCATGTTCATTAAAATAAATTCCAAATGATCAATAGATAACCAGAACCTAATAATGTCCAGTGTCATCTTTCCCAATAGTTGGTTGAGTCTCAGGTCTGGCTTTTGGGACCTGCTTGATTTCAGTGTAGGTAAGTCTTAGCATACAAGACCCATACAATTTTCAGTGTTATATATAATTAGTGTATTGTTTCTGGGGTGTTCAAAGCTTTCTACAAAAGATGAATATCAGATCCGGGATTTGGTGTACACCAAGTTCCTGGTTGAACATGGCAGGTTTCAATAGACAGAGTGGTCTGGTGGCTTCATCCTTGATGGGCTAGGTCTTGGGTCCTTTTCATCCTTGACGAGACAGGTTTCAGGTATGCTCAAACCTGGCCCGAGTATGCCCCTTACTAACACTAAATTTTTCATTATGAAGCACTTTGCATCCAAAATCAGAGTTACTAGATTTGCACAAAGTGGAAATTTGCAACTGGATTCCATTCATTTGGTGCCATCAAGATTAAGATTCTACTGAGAAACTTATAATAGAACTGGAATCATCAAATTAGACTAGGAATTAAGCAACTCAGTGATGAATAAGCAACGGTAAAGCTCTTTCGTGTAAGCTATAAAACATAGAAGGAAGGATGGGATAGCCATCTGGGAAACACAAAAAATGCAATAAACTCATGCATAATTCCACTACAGAAATATTAAACAGCAACTCACGTTCTTAAATTAGATGTTAACAGTTAATACCTCATCAATGATACCCAACTGCCACCTGAGGCGCAAAACCTGCCACCTCTCGTGCTGCCACTGGTGACCGATAATTACAAGCCCCATAACTGCTGCTGCCATGAAAACAGACCAGAGGGTATTTGTTTCTTTTGCCTGAGCATATAAAGAAAAAGCACGTCTTTTCCACCAAGCTTCACAGGGAAGGTCAGCAGCACCATCACATTTATCCCCTTCTAATGGCTCCTGGAAGTTTGGCAAATCGAGATCCACAGCATCATCTTCATCAGTTCCTGCACCATCCGCACAATTATTGGACCTGTCCATGGTTGTTTCACTAGCAAACGAACTAAAGTCTCGGGTGTAAATACTCTGCAGTTTTTCAAAAGCCACATCTATCCTGAACTGTACTCAACTGACAGATAATGTATTACCTTTATCATCATATACCTGAATTCCTGGAAATTCTTCAGTCATGACTCCTTCAATAGTCACATTTTTCTCATCCTTCAAATCTGAGTTAACTCCTTCCTCTGTACCCAACTGAGATAGATCATCTTCATAACCCTTTTCACTCTCATCCAATCCAGGTTCAATTGGTAAATTCTCGTGCTGGCTCGGAGGAAAAACAAAGTGGCTAGACATAAACATGGCATTTGAAGTTTCACCTTCATGCTCTTTATCTAACCTTGTTTGGCTATATTGGCTTGAAACAAGCCGTTCGGGACCAGGAGCAGCAGCATATGCTGACGCAGTGAGTGATACAACTTCCCATTCATTTCCTCTGGGACCGGTTTCCTCCCCTTCTTCATTATCAGCCATTTACAAGAGTGGCAATCCAATAGTTCCTATTTGCGTAACAAAATAGAAAGTTAAATGTTAGTCGGAACAAAACTACCTGAAGCATGGAGCACATTAACGTTCAAAAGCATTTTACTAAAATGACGATGTCCATAAGCAGGAGTCCAATGAGAGAAAGTGATTCAAGTATGCAGAATGCTCATCAATCATTTACTTGCAACAATACCTGTAGTAGTCATGTGTTGGTAGGTGCTAAACAAGTTATCACCGTCACTCAAGTATAAGAGTCTCATTTCACTGCACGTATATATTGGCTAGTTGAATCCAAGAATAGATAGCGCCCCCAGCGCCTCATCCAAAATCATGAAATAACACAACCAGCAAATACTTCCACAAATATTTCCCCCAAAGCTAATATTAACACAGCCTACGACCACTAAATTGCATCAACAAGCACACTCGTTACAACAGCTACGTAAAAAAAGCTAATAAGCAAATACATATGTAACACAAGCTACAAATCTAACTCAGAAAATCGGCCAAATGTAATTCTGACGGAAAATCATTCGAACAGCTAAAGTGAAACAACCGAGTTCCTAATTGCGCAAACAATCCAAGCAAACAGAACAAAATTCGGCAATCGAGGAATCAAGTCAAACAATCAATAAAGCGGATCCATGATGATCACGGTAAACATAATTAACCAATCAATTTGGAAAGATAACTTACAGGAGGAGTAGAGATGGCGATCAAACGGATCAAACGGAGCTCGAGCTGGAGCTGGAGCGAGGAGAAGAATTACTGAACATGTATCAGGAGGATCACAATCTACAAAATAGAAGGGGTCAGGATATAAGAGGTACCGAGATAACCGGTAATGTAATTGGGTTTTACCGGCTACGGAGCGGAACGGCGTCGCTTGGGTCATAATATAAGCAACTATTTGATATTTTGAGTATTATTTTTTTGAAAATTATACCCGAATTTTGTAGTATATTTTTGAAGTTTGATTTGCGCCTCTAAAATCTGTACGTTCTCCTTCTAATTTTGCAAATTCACCCTATTATCTCGAAATCAGTCGAAAAATGGACAATTAGAAGATAATCCTAAATTTTCCGATCTGGATGGCAGATTAGACGGACATCTTTATTCATGAGAATACACAAAATGAGCCTCTAGAGTATGGTTCTAGACCCAAAAGCACATACCCACTAGCGTTAGGTCAATTTATGTAGGCTTGTGATGCATACAAACACACTTAAATAATTAGGTAGACCTATCCATGTAAAAACAATACTAACCGTTCATTACTTTCCGATGTGAGATATAAGATTTGATCTACGAACATAACAATCTCAATGGTGAAAACTCCAATTGTTAATACACGATAACAAATCTCCACATTGAGGTAAACTCTAATCGTGAACAAATAGCAAGCTCGCTCCACCTCCTCCATAAAAGCCTTAATAAGATTATACAAATCAGAATACCAACAAAGTCGATGTCTCAAATAGTTGCAGGATCATCATTCATTTAAGTATACAAAATTGGAATCTTTCTTGGCAAAACAGTATCCGGGTAAAGTGAAACCTCACTTCAAGGTGCTTTCTACTCCTCACATGCTCGACCTCCTTCAAAAGCCTCTAAACTTTTCGACCACAATCTTGTTATTGCCACTGTCACAAACACGAACCAAATTTTGGCTCTGATACCACTTGTTATGATTTTTGGACCTTCAAAAAGTGATGAATGAATTTCGTGGACCCAATGCAAGAACAATAAAGATCATGGTCGAGAAATTTGGAGGTCTTTTAAGGGGGTTGTGCCAAATGTGGTATCAAGTGGTATTTCTTGACGATTGGAGTTTTGTGAAGCGAGCTTGTTATTTGTTCACGATTGGGGTTTATGTCAATGTGGAGATTTGTTATGCTGGATTAGATATTGGAATTTTTGCTTGCGTCACAACAAAACCAAAACTTTGGCTCTGATACCATTTGATAAGATGTACCACACATTCCTCTTAAAAGACCTCCAAATTTCTTGACCACGACCTTTGTTATTGTCTCCGTTATGTCCAAAAAACTCGTTCGTCACATTTTGAGGGTCCAAAACGACGAACGTCTCGAAGTATGCAGCACCGCAGGACTATGAGCTCCGGTGAACAGGACTTCCGGCGAGGACTAGAGCTTCAGGACAACTTAGAAGTAAGATGTGTATGCAGAGAGAATACTGGATGATGGTGTATTGAAATGCAATGGCCAGTCCACACAAACCCCACCAAGCCCAATGCCAAAGCCCAACTGCCAAGGCCCAACAGACAAGCCCACGGACCACCCAAATGACCAATTGTCAAGATCCAAGTCCAAGTCCAAGGACACGGACACGGGCACGGACACGGACCGGAACCGGAGCAGGAGCCGGGGCCGGGCACGAACGCGCCGCACCGCGTGTGAGGCAGTCGGCGAAAAGGCTCGCGCGCATGAGCATGTGTGGTCCAAGTCTACCACATGTCACTTTGTTATCTCCTACAAAGTGGTAAAGAATTAAATACCACTAAAAACATTGTTCATTAATAAATGTGGGACATAGATTAATCTAATAAATCTCCAAAATCCGAATAAGGTAAGTTTCTCCACTTTATATTAGGGGTGTTCATCGGCCGGTTTGGTCGGAAAACCGGACCGGTTAACCGGTTAACCGACCATCCGGTTAGAGAAAATTGTTGGCCGAAGATCGAATCGAACTAGCTGGTTCGGTGATCGGTTATAACCAATTATAACCGGTCGGTTAATCGAACCGGTCATTTAACCAAACTTTTTAAAAAAATAAATTTTATTATGCTTTTCTTAATTTTTTCTGTTGGGTGATGATTCCATCCTCAGCACTGTTACTCTTAGTGGGAAATGATTCGGTCTTAGACACTGATCTTAAGCTCAATAGCCTTGTGCTCTGTACTTGTCTGAAGATTTGAAGATCCCAAAACCCTATCTGATTGATGAACCATTCCCTTGTATGTTGTTTGTCTCTGAGGTTTCAGACTCAGTAGACACTCTGCTCTGGTCAAGGCGCTCAGTAGCTTATTTGCCTCAGCACCAGTGTAGAAGACTCAGTATTTACTGGACTCGGCGGGAGCAAGATATGCGGACTCGGAGCCGACCTTCGTGAGTGTACCTCAAGCATTATACCTACCGACTACGGGATCGGACTCGGCACGGCGAGCGGTCTTACGAACTGTCGATCTTTTTGAAATACAATCAGCATAGTCATATACGAGGAAGGGAGAAGTCAGCTTCAATTAGCCTCGAAGTCTGTTCTGTCTCAACCACTTTATTTACCTCGACAAATGACAAGCATACACGTGTCATCCTACCTACTAAAGCTGCAAGTCAACACTTTCCAAAAAAGGAGGAAAAGGCACTGTTACCTACGTCAAAAAGAGCCGTTTGCTACCAAAAAGAGAGAGAGAGAAGAAGATCGTCTCCAACGGATCTATTTCAATCTCTGCTCTATAAATAGAGGGATCATTCAAGAAGAAAAAAAAGGAATGCACGTATCTAGAGCAAAAATCAAGAAAGCATTCAACGAGCAAAGAACCCAAAGAACGTCTTAGCAAGAACTCGAAGAACAATCTTCCGGCGAAAGACTACATTCTAGCTCATAGGGAATCAAGCTGAACCGACATACAAAGCCTCTAGTATCCAATCGACGTTACACGAACTTATAGCTTACCTTCAGCTGTTCGTCGATCTAGAAGCTACTCACTCATATTCCCTATCCCTCTAACCCTAAGCTCAACCGTTCTTATCTATAGCTTAGACGAAGGAGTTCACCTTTGAACCTGATCCTTATTTTATAAGGACTCCTTCGCTGTTGGAGAAAGTTTGTCAAACACTTCTAAGTTTGATGTTTGTAAACTGAGACTTGGATCAGTCTAAAAACCAAGACGCGGCTTTGCCCGGTGCCGCAAGCCGACCGAGACTAACTCGGGATAAATAATAGCCTCCTGATCTTTCGGGACAGTGGACGTAGGATTTGAGCGATATCCGAACGACTTTAAAAATCCTGTGTCTCTATTGCTTTCTTAACTGTTGCATTGATTTTACTATTCATACTGAACTGAATATCTGCTGAACTGAGACTTTCATAAAACGTTTTCACCACTCAACTGATTTGGGCCTACACACATTTCCGCACGCTGAACTCTTACTAAAGATACTGAATTTCTGACTCAGTCAGCTAGCAGATCTCAGTAGAGTCAAACTCTTTGCCGCACACGATTCAGAACAGCTGTTTGGTCTGCTGAACTATTTCAGTCAGACACCATCCTGAATAGGACATTCGTGTTCGAAGTTGAGAAATCGAGTCAGGTGTATTCACCCCCCCCCCCTCTACACCTGACCGTACACTCGGGACCAACAATTGGTATCAGAGCAGGAGTTCTTAAGACTCTTGTCATTCCAAACCGGGTCTGCCGAACGGATCCGGAGAAAACGTTTTCACTGCATATCACTCTACATTCATGTCTTTATCTTCTATGGCTGATATGTCAGGTATAAGGATGGTACCCATGTTCTCAGTAGAGAACTATGGAGTATGGCGAGTCAGAATGGAGGCTCATCTGACTTCCCTCCACGATAGCATGACTGAAGTGCTTGAGGAAGGACCTATCGTTCCCATGATCGATAGTGTTGTAACTCAAGACCGAGCTGAAGGAGGAGGAATGGTGACCGGGAAGAAGATTCCCAAAGACAGAAGTCTCTTCACTCCTGAGGAGAAGAAGCTTCACAACTTAGACCGTGTTGCCAGAAACGCTATACTGACCACCCTTAGTGATTCTTATCTTGGCAGGGTTCAGGAATGCAAAACTGCAAAAGAACTCTGGGACGCCCTAGCGCTACTGAGTCGGGGGACTCAAAAGATTAAAGCTAACAAGTTAGCGCTGGAACTCCAAAAGCTGGAAAGCCTCTCTCTCATGCCTAGTGACAAAATTGAAGATCTAAATGTCAGATTCACAAATCTAATGAACTCTATCAATGGGCTGGGAAAGACATTCAGCAACCGAGAGATGAATCTGAAGATACTGAGGGCACTGCCGGATGGACACTGGACACCTTTTGCCACTTTATTGCGACATTCTGACTTAGATGCTGTGTCTCCTGACCATATCTTTTCAGAATTACAGGCAGAGGAGTTTGAGTTCGACAGACCTCAAAGAAAGCTGAGAGCTGAAGCTGACACAAAGATTGATCATGCTTTCAAAGCATCAGTCAGCACAGCATCTCCCGCGACGAGCAAGACGACGAGTAAGACTGAACCTTCACTTAACGACCTACAAGAAGGGAGTCTGGCTCAGAAGTACGCGCTGCTCGCTGTGAAATATCAGAAGGAGAAGGAGCGACGCAGAAAAGTGACTAAAGCCTATCGGGAAACGAAAGGTAAGTCAAATTATAAGTCAAAACACACTCCTGATTCTCAATCTTCTGAATACAGAAAGAAGGATGACTCAGAACCATCAAAGAATAGCGAAAGCAAAGAAGAAAGAGTCATCGCTTGCTACAACTGCAAGAAGCCAGGACACTATCAATACGATCGTCCTAAGCTCGAGTAGTCTTTGAACGCGCCAAAGACGCAAGGAGAGAAGAGAAAAATTCGCCAAGAAAAGACAAGCTTATATCGCAGTAAAATCTCGGACGACTCAGAAGAAGTCGACTCCTTTATGGATTCATCGGATGATGACGCAGCTTTCATGGCCCTAGAGCTTGAAGCTGAAGAAACAACTGAAAAGTGCCTAATGGCAGGCGAAGAGGATGAGGTGCATAAAGACCCATGGTATGTGGACAGCGGATGCTCAAGACACATGACATACCAAAGGAGTCTCATCGAAGAATTATATTACCGAAGATGGACCCGAATCGAGTTTGGAGATAATGCCAAAGGCTACACGAGAGGATACGGCACACTCAAAGATAGGAACCGCCAACGTTCCTTAGAGTATCCTATGTTGAAGGACTTCAGCATAATCTTCTCTCTGTTAGTCAATTTTGTGATAACTCGAATAGAGTGATTTTTGACGCTGGTTTCTGTGATGTCATTGATAAATCTACAGGGAAAACAGTGTTACCAGGTTCGCGCAAAAAGAATATCTACGTGGCTGACTGGAACTCAGCTGAACCTGAAGCTTGTTTGCTGGCGAAGAATGAAAACAGAACGGGATGGCTATGGCATAGAAGGCTCAGTCATCTCAACTTCAAGACGCTCAGCAAACTAGCTAGGAACACTCTAGCAAGAGGACTGCCGAATGAGGTGTTCAGCAAAGACACTCAGTGTGAAGCATGTCTGAAGGGAAAGCAAACAAGGAATCAAAATCCTCCAGTTCCATCGCCTCCACAAATGGAATCCTTCAGCTGTTGCATATGGATTTGTTCGGTCCAGTCTCTCCAGTGACGATCAGAGGCAAAAAGTATGCTTTAGTGGTCATAGATGACTACTCGCGCTACACATGGGTCATATTTATTGCCAACAAGTCTGACGTCAAAACAGAGTTACCAAAGCTTCTGAAAAGGCTCAGTGTCGAAAAGAACACCAAGATTGTTAAAATCCGTTCTGACAGAGGAACTGAGTTCCTGAATAGTATGGTGGAGGAGTTCTGCCAAGCAGAAGGCATAGAGCATGAGACTTCAGCTGCACGCACACCTCAACAGAATGGAGTTGCTGAACGAAAGAACAGAACTCTAAAAGAGGCAGCTAGGACTCTACTCGCAGACTCAGGACTCCCAGCCAAATTCTGGGCAGAAGCTACGGACAATGCATGTTACACTCAGAACCAGTCTTTACTGACGAAGCAGCATGGAAGAACACCATATGAACTATGGAACAGCAGGAAGCCTTCTCTATCTTATTTCCATATTTTTGGTTGTTCATGCTTTATTCACAATAATGGGAAAGATCAGCTGAAGACTTTTGATAGCAAGTCAGATCAGGGAGTATTCTTAGGATATTCTCGGGTCAGCAAAGCTTTCAGAGTATTCAACTATCGGACCCTTTGCGTGGAGGAAAGCCCTCATGTTGTTTTTAATGAGTTTGCTACCAAGACAGGGAGCAATAACTCAAATTCCGAATCGAGGACATCGTGAGACAGCTACGGGATCTAAGCTTAAAGGACAAACCCGAAAAGATCCAACTATGTTGGGATGATGATTCGGACGAGGAAACGAAGACAAATCTATCGAATCTCAACCAGCAGAGCAAGTAGGCGAGCGATTGATTCTCCCGAACGGAATCAATCCCGGGTAACTCAGTCGATGAGGAAACCGTAGAGGTAATCGAGACCACTACCGAGAATAACAACTCGGGGGGGAACATCTAGTAATGTTCCTGACCTGAATGCCCCTGAACCTGGTGACTCAGTAGATCATACTCTTATCACTGAAATTCTTCAATCTCAGAATAGTACAACTGAAATGCCTAACTCACCTACTATTTCTGTTGATCAAATTTCAGATGAAGAGTTAAAACATCGTAGATCGTGGCTAGATGCTCACACTGCTGATCTTATAATTGGAGATCCTTCAGCACATGTCAAGACAAGATCCAGATTCTGTCAAGGAGAAAGCGTATTATTTTCCTGCTTCTTGTCTACTGAAGAGCCTCAGAATATTGAGGATGCACTTAACGATGCTGACTGGATTATTGCTATGCAGGAAGAGCTAAATCAGTTCACGAGAAACGAAGTATGGGAGCTTGTAGACAGACCCCGGCATCAACATGTCATTGGAACCAAATGGGTCTTCAAGAACAAGCGAGATGAAAACAACGTTATAGTAAGGAACAAAGCAAGGCTCGTGGCAAAAGGCTACTGTCAAGCCGAGGGAATAGATTTCGATGAAACGTTCGCTCCAGTTGCAAGATTGGAGGCCATAAGACTATTCCTTGCCTACGCAACACATCAAAGATTCAGAGTCTATCAAATGGATGCGAAGTCTGTGTTCCTGAACGGCGTACTGAAAGAAGAAGTCTATGTGGAACAACCGCCCGGCTTTCAGCAGGGACATCAAGTTTATAGACTCAGAAAGGCTCTTTACGGGTTAAAACAAGCACCCAGGGCTTGGTACGATACCCTGTCAGAGTTTCTTCTTCAGAAAGGTTTTTAGAAGGGCACAGTAGATCGCACGTTGTTCAGCATTCGACTAGAAGATGACCTATTACTCGTGTAGATCTATGTAGATGATATTATCTTTGGTTCGAAGAATGTCATTATGTGTCAGCAGTTTGAAAGAATGATGAAGGACAAGTTCGAGATGTCGATGATGGGAGAAATGAACTACTTCCTTGGTTTTCAAGTCAAGCAATCTGACAAAGGAACGTTCATCAATCAAAGCAAATACACTCGAGACCTCATCAAAAGATTCGGCGGCACATCCGGCAAACCTATCAAGATCCCGATGAACACGAATATGAAAATCGATCTTGATAAGGAGGGAGTATCAGTAGATCAAACTGAATACCGTGCTATAATTGGTTCATTATTATATCTAACAGCCTACTCGTCCCGACATAACTTATCTTTGTAGGTGTATGCGCTCGATTTCGGGCGAATCCGAGCGAGCCATCTCGGACTCAAGAAAGAAGATTCTTCGCTACCTCGAAGCACACCCAACATAGGTTTATGGTATCCAACTGATGATAATATTGAACAAACATGTTATTCTGATGCTGACTATGCAGGATGTAGAATCGACCGAAAATCAACTTCAGGAACGTGTCAGTTCCTAGGCAAGTAGGCGATCTCATGGTTTTCAAAGAACCAGCACTCAGTAGCCACGTCAACTACCGAAGCCGAATACATGGCTGCCGGAAGTTGCTGCGCCCAAATCCTTTGGCCGAGACAAGACACTAAGAGACTATGACGTCATTCGTAATGAAGTGCCGATCTTCTCGACGATGCACGGTGCTATTGCAATCACTCGTAATCTCGTTCTTCACACGAGATGCAAGCACGTGGACATCGACATTACTTCATTCGTGACCATGTCGAAAAGAAGGATATCGAATGGAAAAGATCCATACCGACAAACAAAGGGCTGATATACTGACCAAGCCTCTAGGCGAATCCGTATTCGTGAGAACTTTCGGTAGAGCTAGGTCTCTGCTGGACCCTCACCGACCCCGGTCGGTAATAAGGTTTCGGGAGAGGAACATTCCGGGTGAGGGGGGAATGATCACTCTCGATCGAGTAAGTTCGAGACGTAGAGATTCAGAAAACCATCTACACGAGGTATCAGCTGACTACTATGTTCAGCTAACAGGTTTGCGTATCTCTACTCTATAGTATCTAATGTAACAATGATAAGCATTTATTATGGAGTTTCAGCATGATTTAAATATCTCTTAGTTTGTCATTTATTGATAACAGATTACATTTATTACACGACATTCTATGCACAACTTTGCTGAACTCTGTGCGCATTAAATGCATGTCTTATCATAGTTACTCTTTAGGCATGTTTACAACTTGCATTGACTTAGGCGGCTTTTGTGATCATTACCTTTTATAATATTGAATCTTAACCGTCCATCTCATAAAGTAGGTTTAAACTCAGCCTTAGATCGATAACTGTTCAACTTCTAGATATGCATATATTTCGATCAAATCTTAAGAACCGCCATATTCGCACTTAACATTTCGATCATATCTTACCTCCGAAAAATCCGAGAATACCTTTGTGCAAAAACCCTCATTTGCTTACTTTCACCTCGATCAAATTCTCGGTATGCCTACATGAAGTTACTTATGTGTTGATCATTATTGATTAGTATCATATATAAAAATATTTTATTTAAAAATCGATACTGATAACAGCTTCGTGTAACAGGTACAATGGCGGAAACCAATATCTCTATGATATCTCCAGCGGATATGCAGAACATTCTGGAGAAGGATCGCGTGTGGTTTGAACCCACCATGGATTTCTATTCATGCGATCTGGAGTACATGGACGATATATTCTTAGCTCTGCGCGAGTCAGGGCTGGAGAAATTTCTGTCTAGGAGGCCTTCGTTCTTCCTCCCGAGACAGGTTGCAGAGCTGTACTTGAATTCAGACGCAGTGTCTGGAGACATAGTGGCGAGATTTGTTGTCCATTCTATCCAAAACCCTACTACGGAGCTGATGCAGATGTCCATCAAGGATGCTTTGAAGCGGAGCTTTGATCTGCCCTCCGAAGGGATCAGTACAGTCGGGTACAGAGACGACCGAGTTGATGAATATCTTACCGTCTTCTGTGGAAAGCCCACTACTTTCAGAGCTGCTTTTCCGAAGAACAGCATGTTGCCCTCGGTTCGGGGCACTTGCTTATATAGTGACGCAACTACTGACAAGCCAAGCAGGGTCGTTTGACCAGGTGTCGAGGCCTAAGATTCAGATGATGATGGCCATATACGACCGAGCCCAGATTAATTGGACGGAGTTCTTTCTCCGTGAATTCATGGCTCAGGCTGCTAAGTTCGACAAGGCATCGAACATGCTGAGCGCAAAGGGCAAATTGCTGTATGGACTCAAACTGTCCATCATGATCGAGGATTTATGTGGATCTGAGCCTATCACCTACAGTGACAAGGAGTACTTCAATGTGAAGAAGGTCAGATTTCACAACAAGACGGCGGCGCTTCGGCCAAATAGATAGGTCGGGACCCTCGGCAGTCTCTCCGCAATTAAAGCCTCAGCAGGCTACGCCTACAAAGAAAAGAACCCCTCCCGCTAAAACTCCTAAGGCACCGGCAAAGAAACTGAAGAAAGCCGTTGAGGTGCCAGCTACTGAGGAGGTTCCCGAAGTGCCTGCTGAACAGGCTACTGAAAGGACTACACAGCCACTACAGCTGGTTGATGAGTCCGAGTCTTCTGAGAAGACTCAGTCAGTAGAGAAGATCGTCTCCACTGAAAGGGACCAAGGGGATGCTTCTGAAGCTCAGAGCGCAGATATTCAGCGCCTAGACAGCCCCCTTTCTGTCCCTCCACTCAGCTCAGTCCCTCCAACTGAAGAGCAGACTTCACACATTGACTTGGAGTCTGAGACTGCATCTGAAGGTGAATCAACCGGGATGGAAGCTTAAATGATCTTATCTCGAGCCTCCCGTGAGATCCTTCAACAGATACCGGAGCTTGCTGATCATTCAGACTTGATGATCATTGCCAAATCAGCAAGGCTCCACATGCTTCTACGCTTTCAGGAGTGGCCGCATCTACTTCGCCTTGTTCTCCACTACTCCTGTCAACAACTCCATGAAGAAGAGATGAAGTTGAGGCAGCAAATAGGCTACTCAGAGCCTGCTGACCTCAACACCATGGAGAATCTGAGGGCCGCTATGCTTGCGATGATACATGACAAACAAGCAGAAGGCTCAGCACCCTCAGATGGGTCAGATCATGACGACCAAGACTCACCCAAGGATTCAGGCCCTGGACAACCTGATGAGGGATCACTCCAGGACAAGGATACACATGCTGACATTCCTGATATTCCACTCAGTATCCTTGGACCTGAGAAGTCCAAGGCTGGTGCTTCGTCCTCAGCAGAGCCCGTTCAGCTCTTGCTGCAGTCGACTTTCGAAGCAACGCCCAGCCAGACCGCAAAGAGATCTCGATCAGTGGCAAAAGCCTTAACTGCTCAAGGGATCAAAAATCGAGATCTTGCGAAGGCTATCCATAGGACATGGAAGCGGCATCGCTCAAGCCACGACTAAATAACCTCGGGGCTGAAGTCTTACGTCTCTCAATCGGCCGCCCCCGATGTTTCGCGCTTATTTCGAAGCGTTGGCTCGCCAGCAAGTCCATTCGAAGCTCGGCTCAAGATCTTTCAGGAGAGCCAAGCCAAGCCACTTGATGAATTTTTGGCTTCTAAACTGGCTCATACTGACGCTATCACTGAACAATCCGAGGCCACTGAACAAAGACTTGAGAATATCCAACTGGCCTTGGAAGACAAGATCTCTGAGAAGCTGAATGATTTTAAGGCTGCAGCTGAACTCTCTTACAAGAAATATGATGAAGTTCTAACTTCTGAGAGGAACGAGCTGCATGAGGCTCTAACAGACATCCAAAATCAAATTCAGACACTGTCAACCTCCTTCAACAGCCTTCAGAACACAATACTTATCCCTACCCCGGCTGCAATTGATGATGCCAAAAAGGGGGAAAGTAGAAGAGGGAAGAGTATTGAGCCAGCAAAAGGCAAGAAACAGAGTATTGAGAAGCCTACTCCTACAAAAACCACAAAATCTACAAAATCTTCTAAGGGGGAAGCTACACTGAAGTCATCCCAGACTCAGACTCAGACTCAGACGGGTGAGGCCCAGGGTGTCCCAACTGCGAGCACAGCTGAGACCGGCCCAAGTGGCTCAGGATCCCAGGCTACTCATGCAACCCAGACTCCTACTGATATCATCAAGGAGGTTGCAGAGTATGCTGAACAGAAAGAGGACTCAGATGATGAAGAAGAGGTTCCTCTACCTCCACCTGTTCAAGGAAGACGTAAGAAAGTAATGGATCTCCCGACCCCTCCAGCAAAGAAGAAAACCAAGAGATATATTTCTGCTGCGGAGGAGGCTCAGATAGCGGCTGATGAGAAGCTCGCTAGGGAGATTGCCGATCTTTGAAGCCGCCAACAAGCCAAAGTCTAAGCCTGCTAAAGGAAAGACAAAGGCACCAGCACGCGGTGGAAAGAAGAAAGCGCCTGCTAGGTTGCCTCCCAGAAAACTCAGAATCGAGGATGATGAAGATAGGGAGAGGAAACAATAACAGCAAAAAGGCACTCAGCAGCAAGGTACATCCAAAGATAAATCCAGTACCTCTGCTGATTCTGAAAAAGCTCCTCAGAAGCCTCAAGAGCAAGATGCAGATATAGAAGCGATATTTGCTCAGATGGAGAGATATCTCTACCGAGGAGAGGAAGCTAGACGGATAGAGGCGCCGCGACGAGAGGATACATTTGGCAGACCTCGAGGCACTCAGAATTCGTACTGAGCAAGAGGCCAGGCTGAGAGTTCCTTCGAAAGCTGACATTCCTTATCGTTACAGAAGGTTCAGGAAGCCAACTGATCTGAAATCACAAAGATGGCCGAGATCAGATGAATGGATGCCTACTCAGTTCAATCAGAGATGGGAATCGGCCAAGATTGAGTTTATCAAGCGAAATTATTTCTGGAGATTCTGGCCTGATATGTCTAAGGCTGATGCCTATGTTGAATGGATGGCAGTTACTGAACCTGATCTATACCCATATTTGCACAGAGCCGTAACTGAAGGGGTAGTAGTCAGCGTTCCTGAAGCAAGAATCATTCCACTACCCAGGAGACAAGACGACTCAGTCCATCTCGGAGTGATTGAACAAGAAGTGAAGAATGCTGCGATGAACAGAGGTCTAGAACAAGATGATCCAGCAGACTTCGCGGAGTATTTGAAGCTGAGGAAGAACATGTACAGAATGTATGGAGTCCCACTGCCTGAAGATCAATCTCAAGGTTTCATGAATCGGATTCAGCAGTTTAAGGGTTCTCCTCCTTAGTTCTCTTCTTAGCTTAGCAAGATTTGTATTGTACTTAACTGACTATCATATATATACAATTTGCTTTTTGGCTTTGACAACAACTTGTTGTCTAAATAGCCGTGTTTGTTTCATGCTTTAACACTCAGAATCACTGAAGTGATTACTGACACACACACACTTTGTTTATTTACTTGTCAGTTTTTGCTCGGTTAGATTTCTGATAGACTAGACTTTCATAGAGTTGTTATTTCTCATAGAGGGAAATTATTGCCCATGGGGGAAATTGTTGTAAAGGGGGAAATTGTCTCTGCCCTGCTCCCTCAGTAGTCTAGCACTTACCAGACAACTCCACTGATCCTACGTGTAATTGTGTAAGGAGCTCTGTTTTTGAGTAAGTTAGTGTTTAGCATAGATGATAGGTTTTGGCATCATCAAATAGGGGGAAATTGTTGGGTGATGATTCCATCCTCAGCACTGTTACTCTTAGTGGGAAATGATTCGGTCTTAGACACTGATCTTAAGCTCAGTAGCCTTGTGCTCTGTACTTGTCTGAAGATTTGAAGATCCCAAAACCCTATCTGATTGATGAACCATTCCCTTGTATGTTGTTTGTCTCTGAGGTTTCAGACTCAGTAGACACTCTGCTCTGGTCAAGGCGCTCAGTAGCTTATTTGCCTCAGCACCAGTGTAGAAGACTCAGTATTTACTTGGACTCGGCGGGAGCAAGATATGCGAACTCGTAGCCGACCTTCAGTAGTGTACCTCAGCATTATACCTACTGACTACAGGATCAGACTCAGCACGGTAGACAGTCTTCTGAACTGTCAGATCTTTTTGAAATACAATCAGCATAGTCATATACGAGGAAGGGAGAAGTCAGCTTCAATTAGCCTCGAAGTCTGTTCTGTCTCAACCACTTTATTTACCTCGACAAAAGACAAGCATACACGTGTCATCCTACCTACTAAAGCTGCAAGTCAACACTTTCCGAAAAAGGAGGAAAAGGCACTGTTACCTACGTCAAAAAGAGCCGTTTGCTACCAAAAAGAGAGAGAGAGAAGAAGATCGTCTCCAACGGATCTATTTCAATCTCTGCTCTATAAATAGAGGGATCATTCAAGAAGAAAAAAAGGAATGCACGTATCTAGAGCAAAAATCAAGAAAGCATTCAACAAGCAAAGAACCCAAAGAACTACGTCTTAGCAAGAACTCGAAGAACAATCTTCCGGCGAAAGACTACATTCTAGCTCATAGGGAATCAAGCTGAACCGACATACAAAGCCTCTAGTATCCAATCGACGTTACACGAACTTATAGCTTACCTTCAGCTGTTCGTCGATCTAGAAGCTACTCACTCATATTCCCTATCCCTCTAACCCTAAGCTCAACCGTTCTTATCTATAGCTTAGACGAAGGAGTTCACCTTTGAACCCGATCCTTATTGTATAAGGACTCCTTCACTGTTGGAGAAAGTTTGTCAAACACTTCTAAGTTTGATGTTTGTAACCGAGACTTGGATCGGTCCTAAAAACCAAGACGCGGCTTTGCCCGGTGCGCAAGCCGACCGAGACTAACTCGGGATAAATAATAGCCTCCTGATCTTTCGGGACAGTGGACGTAGGATTTGAGCGATATCCGAACCACTTTAAAAATCCTGTGTCTCTATTGCTTTCTTAACTGTTGCATTGATTTTACCATTCATACTGAACTGAATATCTGCTGAACTGAGACTTTCATAAAACGTTTTCACCACTCAACTGATTTGGGCCTACACACATTTCCGCACGCTGAACTCTTACTAAAGATACTGAATTTCTGACTCAGTCAGCTAGCGGGTCTCAGTAGAGTCAAACTCTTTGCCGCACACGATTCAGAACAGTTGTTTGGTCTGCTGAACTATTTCAGTCAGACACCATCCTGAATAGGACTGTTCGTGTTCGAAGTTGAGAAATCGAGTCAGGTGTATTCAGCCCCCCCCCCCTCTACACCTGACCATACACTCGGGACCAACATTTTCTTTTTCATTTTTCTTTTATAAAATATCTTATATCTTTGTAGAACTGACATTTACAAATTAGGAATGGGAATAAAAATAAATATGATTGTATGAAACTAATTAAGTAATTAATAATTATCATTAATTTATCAACTTATAAGTTATAAGTCTAGATTCTAATATTAGGACAGTTAGTAGAACTCAAAAAACAAAATGTGAACATCTGGAAATCTGAAGGTGAATACCGTGAATTCATAAACCAAAACGTCAACATCTGGAAATTTAAACTCATAACTAAAATTTTATTGTCTAAAAATAAAAATCTGCATGCATAATTGAAAAAGTCCACCATCTTCAAAAGTCTAAGTCTCTGCCAGTGCCAGTGTGCCACTACCATCTTCAAAAGTCCACCAATCCATTTTCCATCTTCAAACCATCTTCAAATCATCATCAATGTAGTGGCCAGTCAAACACAGAAAATTGATCTTACTATTACTAGTCCAAGTATCAGTCGTCAATGACAATCTTTGCTTATGTTTCTTCAATAAAGCCTTCAAACAGTTATGTTCCTCAAGATACATATCCAAAATATCTCGAGTTATGGTACTTCTAGAAGGAACAATAAACCTAGGACAAATAATGGATAAAAACTCTCTAAATCCTTCATCTTCTACGAAAGAAAATGGCAATTCACATTTCACAATCATTCGAGCAATTGCCTTTCTACATCCTTCCTGATCAAATTTCATATTATTAAAGCACCCCAACTCTCTTCCAACTCCCCCAGGAATGTTGCTACAAAAGCTGTCTAAAGTGTGTGTAGACACTTTATTTTTCTTATTGTGTGGATTGGTTTTACATACCTTCAAGTGGCAGTTCATGCTTGATGTCCCATTTTTATTTAGATCAGAGGCGTAAGTTTTATCACAATAGTTACATCTGCTACGCTCATTTCCCTTCTCATCAGTGTACTTTGTAAAATGATCCCACACAACAGATCGTTTTTTTATTGCTTTTCTTTTCGTAGATGTAGCTTGAGAGGTACCTTGTGTGTCAGCAGTTTCTTCTTGGATTACAATTACGTCAGGATTAGCATTTTCTTCAACCTCATCATGCCCCATTTCAGCGTCTACTGTTCCCAATTGTAGAACCTCATCGTCAGCCATTCCTATTAAACAAGAGAAAATAGGAAAATTAGCTTTCTCTGTTCTCATAGCATCAAAGTCGAACAATATTACAAGATTTGAAACAAGTCTGAGTTAGATTTGAAAAAAATACAAGAACAGAACAACTGAACAAGAAAAATAAATTCCACACCAAACATACCAATTGATGTTAAATTGACAAGGTTCGTCGACTTTCGAAATGGGCGTCGAAACGGCGGCGTAAGGATTAACGTCGAGCGCCGGCGAGGCCGCTAGCGTGCAGCGCCGGCCGGTGAGTGGTGAGCGCCGGCCGCTGCCGGTGCCGGTGCGTGAGGCGTGAGCGGTGAGGGCCGTGAGGCTGCTGGGCTGCGGTCTGCGCGTGAGGGTGAGGGCTGCGCCGCTGCTGGGGGTGGGGTGTTCAATTAGGAATTTAGGATTAGGGTTCTGCTGGCGGTAAGTCGTAACAAGTTATGAAGTTAATACTTAATAAATTATATAATTTGTTATTTTTTTTTAAGTAAACCGGTTTTCGGTTCGGTCCGGTTAAACCGGTGGAAAACGCCGAACCGGCCGATCACCGAACTATATAGATTTTCCTTGACCGATCACCGGACCAAACTTCAAATTTCGGTTCGGTTTTGGCCGAACTCATTTCGGTTCGGTTATTTCGGCCGGTTTAGCCAAACTGTGAACACCCATACTTTATATAACATATTAGTTTTGTCCCCCAAACTTTGAGCCACTATTTCTCACTCACCGAAAATCGGAATCGAGAAATTAAGCACACTATAATTATCTACTCGAAACGTAGATGACGTCATATATCTCAATTCATAAATCGGATATATATCGAGGCTCGAAAAGACGATTAAACAGGATGAATTTTGCCTAAGTCAAATTAGCATTTAATGCTAAATAAATTTTCATAATAACAATATATATATATAGGGTAGGGTTCCCATGAAAACTAATATATATATGAGAACTAAGAACTATTATGATTCATTGATTTTGGATAAATAAACGGTTGGATTTAATCATAGATTATGCATATGTATATAATTTTTAATGTCAGAAAGGTTATATTTGTCCAACTTTAAAATATTTAAATCTTATATTTAGAAAAGATCATGCCAAAATCTAGGTTTATCGGCAGTTTTTTCACAGCAGTTTTTAAGTATGCATTTATGTGCAAAATTAATATCTTTTTTCCAGTTCTGTGTAATTCGGGCAGTCAATAGGGAGGAAACGTAAGGGTTTCATTTACCCCACGTTCCAGGCCAAGAAAGAGAGTCTATGAGAGAGTTCATTTGCTGCCTGTCTGCTGTTCGATTTTAGCTCACTCATTGTTAAAGGATCTCCCTCGCTTCTATTGGTTATACTAGTTGGTTTTCGAGGACGTCTTCAGGAGAAGAGGGTTTTTTTTTTGTGCCGCTCTCGCTTCTACACTTTTTCTGCATATGCATTATTGATTTTTACCGGGACCAAGGTTGAGATAATTAGTATTTTGAAAAGATTATTGGCAACCACAACCGTGAAGGTATTTTTATATATGAAGTTTGTGATTTTTCATCTTTGATTCATGTGATTGTTTTTTTTAATACATATTTTTGAGTTTTTTCTATTGCATCGAAATCCTAAAATTTAGGTTTTACAAATGCTTCATCTGTAGTTTCTTCTGGAATCATTTAATGTTTAGGAATGATTAATGTTTAAAATTATATTCGATGCTTCGGACTGTGTTCAACGCATATGCATAAATATCAATTTCATGCATTTTAATTATGATTTGAAATTAATTCAACTAACATTTAACAATCTTAGATGCTTTGACAGAATGTATGCATATGCATATGACCTTATTAACTTTTTCGGCTAATTTATCTTTTTTATGCAATGATTATTCGTGTGTAAATGCATTGATCATTGCATAAGAATATTTACTTTTTAAAAATTGCATTAAATATTATTTTTTGATGCATATATGGTTGTTTTTCAACATTGTGTTGTTTTGATTTGTGCTTGGGAGTGGGTTAAATGCATATGCATACATTTGAATATTATGCATCTTAGATAAATCCTAAATGCATTAAGCTTAATGCATTTAGTAATCACTTAATGCATAAAGCTCATTGCATATTGTAAATGCATAAGGAAAGTTAGTGTTTCATTCTTCTTTTAATAATGGTTTGAAATTAATTCAATTAACATTAAAACAATCTTAGACGCTTTGAATCGTTAATGTATGCATATGGCCTTATTAATTGTCACTATTTGTCTAATTTATTTATTTTTTATGCAATGATTACACGTGTGTAAATGCATTATTATTTCATGTATGATACATTAACAAAACTGTGTAATTGTTTAAAATATTATAATACTCTTTGCAGATGTTTATGTTGGATGATGCATATAATTATATATTTGTTTGATATACATCACGTATTGCTTGATGCATTGGTATATATTTTTTGATGCATAGAGCTATATTTTGTTTGTTGCATATGTCCAATATTTCTTAATGCATGGGTCTATATTACTTGGTCCATCTTACAATTCAGATAATTTACTTACTGGAAAAATACAGGGATCGATGGAGTTGGGAGCTAGCGACTTCGTGGTGGAATTGTTTTGACAAATTTGGAGCCAGACTAATTTATTAGTTTTGCTTTTTATAGGTGCAAATATTGATCGGTGGACTTCAAATTTTTGTAATGGGTCTGGGAAGAAATTTTATTGATCCAATATTTTTCAGTATTTTTTTTTTGTCATTGTATCAACGCGGTATGATTGGGATTGATAACTGTAGATAAATCAAACATTTTATGAAATATTTATTTTTTTATGTACTTAATTTTGTTTCTAAATATCTATGTAGAGGTTTAATAATCGGTTTCACAAAAGAAAAGTACATCCATAAATATAATATGCATTTCTTTATATCTTTGAATGCATTGAACTATATTCATAATACATATAAACTACAAAATAAGAATATAATAATAACAAAAAATTAGTAATTGTTGTAATTCCTTAAATCTGATTTTCTTTATGCATTATATTATGTTATGATATCCAATCATTTTTTATTTATGATGCATGTTAATCTTCACTAAAAATAAGAAATTAAGTTATTAAAATATTATATGTTGTTTGATGGTTCATACGTATATCGATTGAATTACTAGACGTGATTTATTCAATCTTATCATGACTGATTACCAAATTTTACCATATCAAAAAATGTATTCCATAAATAATAGATATGTTTGTTATAGAATACAATGTAAAGTACAAGAATAACCTTTACTAATTTTACATTAAAAATAATGAATTAAATGAGTGTTTAATAACAATCGTAGATTGAAATATATGTACGATTTAGATTAGTTCCTAGTTCTTATTTGAGGGTAAAGTTCTCATAAGATCCATCCCCTATATATATATATATATATATATATATATATATATATATATATATATATAGATAGATAGATATATGATCAAATGAGAACCAATTCCTATATGAGAACTAAGAATCAATCTTAACCATTTATATTCTTTGATCTATGGTTGTTTTTAAAGCTATCATTCAATGCTTTTTTATTTATTAAACAATAGGAGAAGGTTATTGTTGTAATTTGTTTTACATTTCATAATTAATGTGTTTTCTATACATGGAAATATTTCATTTTTCTCATATTCTATATTCGTTTCCTTATGTTTCCATTTCACATTATTAATTTTGATTAACTAAAATTGGACGGTTCGAAACTTTTCCATTAATTAATATCATAATTACTCAATTCAAGAAGATTGACATATTTTCTTCCATGATCTCATGTATTTATCAATACCTTTAATGTGATCATTAATGTTTTTATATCATCAAATACATTAATACTTCATTCACGTGAAGGTTAAATCTTCATTAGTGGAAGATTATTTTTTTACGAAAGAGTTCTCGTACATGGAAATACATTAATTTTTTCATATCATCAAATACATTAATACTTTAATTTATTACCTTATATAACTATTCGTAAAAGAATTAATCAATTAATTTTAGGAAATGACAATATACATTAAATTTAATAGATGAAACAAAATGTAATTACTAATTCATCATTCCGTGTTTAGTAGCATCTAAGAAGTAGAATTCTTCATTAATAAATAGAGATGTTATAAGAATGTTTGTTTTAAACATATATATCAACCTTAATAAACTTATGCATCAAACTCTTCATACATATGCATCAAATTTGATAAATTTAAGCATAAAAAAGTAGGTACATATTCATTTATATGAATGCATCAAAATATTCGAATTTATGCATCAAACATTTTATACATATGCATTAAATAATTATTATCTATGCATTATTTTCATTGTTGGCGGAGAAGAAGATATATTTTTAAAACTTATGCATCAAACTAAAAGAACATATGCATCAAACACTTTATATATATGCATTAAACAATTACTATCTATGCATTATTTTCATTGTTGGCGGAGAAGAAGATATATTTTTAAAACTCATGCATCAAACTAAATAAACATATGCATCAAACACTTTATACATATGCATCAAACTGAATAAATTTATGCACAAGAAAAAAAAATAATGCATCATTCGAAATTATGCATTGATTCATTTTAATATTCTCTAAATAATATTGCATATTACTTTTTGTTTATTGATTATGGAAATGTTCCAATATTTGCGGAAATGTTCCAATATTGCGAAAATATCTCCAATATTTATTTATGGAGTATTTGTTTATGGAAATGTTCCAATATTTTTGCAAATTGTATTACATACTATTTGTTTATTTATTCATTCCAATATTTTGATAAGATTGCATTTAATATTTCCTAAAAAAGAGATATTATGTGTTATTTATATTATAAATATGCCCTTACATTAATATAGATTAGAAAAATATTAATAATATATAGGGAAATCTGACTGTTAATCTAATTATAATCTATGATCATGATTAGTTCTTAGTTCTAATATGGGAGTTGGTTCTCATGGGAACCCTACCCTATATATATATATATATATAAATATATATATATAAACGATTTTCCAATAATCCCCCACATGAGTGGAAATAGTTAAATGCATGCATGCTCAGGCACACAACTCTGTCACCAAGAGACAATAAAACATCAGGATAGGTGGCTTGTGACCTTGAACCTTCCTTAGTCAGTACCATCGAGCATACCGGTGGACTAGTGGACACGTGGCCTTGAACTATTCCTCCATGGTGTATACTTAGACAATAGCACTAACACTATAAAGTCTCAACCTCGTCCGTTCTCGCGTTTGTGTACTTTACAAGCCATGGACAACCTCTTTGGATTCAAAAGTGTTATACAGAAGCGGCCCTCACTTCTCACTTACATAGGTGATTCTTACTCGTGTATCCTGCCATACTCCACCTTCTCAAGGCATCCAAGAATCATTAAAAGTCAAAGACTTAACCTCACCACTTGACAAGTCACCCACACTCTCGAGCTCTTTTAGGGAATAGACTATTTGAGTGTGGTATCAACAGACTCATATAGCTTAGTTTTCCCATTGAACCAAGTTCATGGGATCTCCAATCTACAAGGTTGGGTATTCACTATAATCGTCTTTAAATTGTGGATTTAACTCCCATTCCCTCTATGAGCTTCTACATTTGATCTCGATTCAAACTCTTAGTAAGCGGATCTGCTAGGTTATATATAGACTTGACATAGTCTACAGAGATAACCCCACTCATGATCAAATGTCTTACGGTATTATGTCGACGACGAAAATGTCTCGACTTACCATTATACAACCCACTCTTGGCCCTACCAATAGCCGTTTGGCTATCACAGTAAATCATCACATGTGGTACGGGTTTCGTCCAATATGGAATATCTTCAAGAAAATTATGTAGACATTCGGCCTCCTCACCAGCCTTATCGAAAGCAATAAACTTAGATTCCATGGTGTATCGGGCTATGCACATTTGTTTCGTGGATCTCCACGACACAGCCCCTCCCCCTATAGTGAACACATAACCACTAGTAGACAACGAATCTTTAGTGTCGGATATCAAATTCGCATCACAGTACCCTTCAAGTACTGGGGAATGTCTAGAGTAGTGCAACCCAAAGTTAAGAGTGTATTTCAAATACCTCAGAACTCTTACAAGAGATTTCCAATGCTCTCTACTCGGATTACTAGTATAGCGACTCAGTTTGTTCACCGGACAAGCTAGGTCGGGCCTCACACAATTCGTGATGTACATAAGACAACCAATGACTCTAGCATAATTCTCTAGAGCAACAGGATCACCCATATTCTTGCTCAAGTGAACATTAACTTCCAGAGGAGTCTTTGCCGGCGCACTATCAAAAGTATTAAATCTCTTAAGCACTGTTGGTCCCGAGAGCACATTCAGGTGTAGAGGGGGGGTGAATACACCTGAAACTCGATTTCTCAACTTAAACACGAACAGTCCTTTTCAGGATGATATTGTACTGAACAAATTCAGCAGACCGCTGTTCTGAATCGTGTTGGCAGAGTGACTGACTCTACTTAGATCTGCTAGCTGACTGAGAGTCAGAATTCAGTATCTTGCAGATAGAGTTCAGTGGTGCGGAATAGTGTAGGCCCAAATTCATTTGAGTCAGAAAAATGCTTTTATCAAAATAGTTTCAGTAGATTAGTGCAGTCTGTTATGTTCGCTGAAACTCAGTTGAATGATTTAAAGAATATTTTCAGTATGAACAGTTAAATCAATGCAACAGTAAGAAGAAACAGAACACAAGACACAGAGATTTTTAAAGTGGTTCGGACACAAAAATCCTACGTCCACTGTCCCGAAAGATCAGGAAGCTATTTATTATACTGAGGTAGTCTCAGTTGGTTTGTACGCTGGACAAACACTGGTCTTGAGATTTATACTGAGCAAATCTCAGTTTACAAGGTTATCAAACTGAAGTGTTTGAAAAACTCTCCAACTGTGAAGGAGTCCTTTACAATAAGGATTAGTTCAAAGATGAACTCCTTCGTTTAAGCTACGGATATATGCTATTGAGCTTAGGTTAGAGGGATAGGGAACAAGAAGGTGGCTTCTAGAACGACGAACAATTGAGTAAAGCTATGGGTTCGTGTATCGTCGTTTGGATACTCGAGGCTGTATTTATCAGTTCAGCTTGGTTCCCTAAGAGCTAGAATGTAGTTCTTCGCCGGAGATGAATTCTTCGAACTTCTTGCGGAGAACTTAGGCTTTTCGAATTTGCTCGTTTGAATGCTCTGTGTGTTCTCTCGTGTTCTTCTCGTGAGCTTCAAATTTGATTTATCCCTCTATTTATAGAGAAGAGATTAGGATAGATCCGTTGGAGACGACGATCCTTTGTCTCTCTTTTGGGTAGCTAACGGCTCTTTTGTAGCATGGTGGAAGTGTTCTTTCCCTCAATTTCTGGAAAGTTGTTGACTTGCAGCTTTAGTAGGTGTAGGACAGGTGTCTGCTTGTCATTGGCCGAGGTTCACAAGGTGGTTGAGACAGAACAGACTTCAAGGAGATTTGAAGCTGACTTCTCTTTTCCTCGTACTTGACTATGCTGATTGTCTTTTAAAGATCTGACAGTTCAGAAGACTGTCTGGCCGTTGCTGATTCTGATCTCTGATTCAGTAGTGAACTCCTGCTGAGTTGGCTCTACTGAAGATCAACTCTGAGTGCAGTGAACTACTCCTGCTGAGTTCAGTTCAACTGACTTTCAGTATACTGCTCCTGCTGAGTCCAGTATTACTGAGTCTTCTACTTCTGGTGCTGAGGCGGATAAGCTACTGAATGCCTGAGCCAGAGCAGAGGGTCTGCTGAGTCTGAAACCTCATAGACAAAAACAGATTACAACTTATAGGTTCACCAATCAATATAGGATTTTGGGATCTTCAAATCTTCAAACTATTTCAGAGCACAAGGCTACTGAGTAAATGTCAACACAGAAGACTGAGTCATTTCCCACTATACCTAATTCCGCTGAGGATAGAATCATCACCCAACATTTTCCCCCTATTTGATGATGCCAAAACCTAAACTATCATCTAAACAACCTAACACAATGACTTATCAAAAACAGAGCTCCTTACAAAATATTACAAGTAGGATTAGTGGAGTTGTTCTTCAAGTCCTAGACTACTGAGGGGATCAGGGCAGAAAGTCAGAACATATACAGAGATTTAACAATTTCCCCCTGTCTTAACAACATTTCCCCCCGAAAACACAGCAAGTCTATCAGAATCTAGCTAAGCAACAACTGACAGTAAATAACAAAGCGTGAGTGTGTGAGTCAGTAATCACTTTAGTGATTATGAGTGTTAAGCATAAACAAACACGGCTATTCAGACAATAAGGAGTTGTCAAAGCCAAACAGAGATATTATATATGTAAGAAAATCCGTACAATTACATCTCTGCTAGGCTATGAAAGAAAGATACACTGAGAAATCAGAAGCAGAAGCTATTTGAATTGCCTAATCCTGTCTTTGAAATTCTGAGATTGAGATTCAGGAAGGGGCACTCCATACATCCGATATGTGATCTTCCTCAGGTTCAGAATCTCTACAAAGTCTGCTGGGTCTTCTTCATCAAGAAACTTGGCTTCAGCAGCATCCTTCACTTCTTTCTCTATCACACCGTAGTGGATGGA
Organism: Lavandula angustifolia; assembly: GCA_028984105.1. Classification (NCBI taxonomy): domain Eukaryota; kingdom Viridiplantae; phylum Streptophyta; class Magnoliopsida; order Lamiales; family Lamiaceae; genus Lavandula; species Lavandula angustifolia. Next base: position 16,968,705 of record CM054819.1, read on the forward strand.
TCCATCAAGTCTTTGTGGGGGATGCAAAATTCTAGGATCTGGAACTCTTACTTCAACATTCTCATTAATGGCTTTCTGCAGCCTGGCATACATCTCTAAGTCAGCTAGGATAATCCATTCAGTATATGCCATCATTGCCTTGGGCTTTTCAGACCAGAATCTCCAGAAGTAGTTCCTTTTGATGAATTCAGCTTTCAGATTTTCCCATCTCTGAGTCTGTTCCCACGGGATCCAATCGTCCACTCTAGGCCATCTGTGAGTCTTCAGATCTGTAAGCTTCCTGAATTTATAGTATTTGTATAGGATGTCAGCCTTGGCAGGAATCCTCTGGTTCGCTTCTTTTTCAGTTCGCAGTCTGAGAGCTTCAAGATCAGCTTTCCATATCCTCTCTCTGGCTGCTTCTATTTGTCTTCACCTCTGTATAAGTATCTGTCTAACTGAGCCCAGATTTCCTCCATCTCTTGATCTTGTGCCTTAGAGGTAGTGTACGAGGGCTTGTGAGGTGGTTGGTCGTCTGAGTCAGCAGGGGTTGAAGATTTTCTTTGGTGGTTTCCTGCTGCCCAGTTGACTGTTGTTGTTGCTGCTCCTTCTCCTTTTCTTTATCAGCCTCGTCGCTGAGTATGAGCTTTCTCAGAGGCAGCCTTGCTGATTTTTTGCTTCCAGCCGGAGCCTTGGTCTTGCCTTTAGCAGGCTTCTTCTTTGGCTTACTCGCGGCTTCAGCTTCAGCAATCTCCCTAGCGAGCTTTTCATCAGCTGCTATCTGAGCCTCCTCCTCTGGAGTAACATATCTCCTGGATCCTTTCTTATTAAGAGGGGTTGGGAGTTTCAGTGCCTTTTTACCTTTTCCGGCAACTAGAGGTGGAAGAGGAGCTTCTTCCTCTTCTGAGTCCTCCTCGTCAGCATACTCAGCAACTTCCTTAATAATGTCAAGGGGAGTCTGTGTTACCTGAGTAGCGACTTCTTTGGGTCCTGAGCCGCTTGGGCCTGTCTCAGTAGATGCTTGCATGCAGATTGAGACACCCCAGGGCCTCGCCGGTTCGGTAGGTGCGGTAGGGGCGGATGGTCGAGTAGAAGATTGCCCCTGTTACTAACCTTGCTCTCTTCGGAGCCTTCAGTATCAGCTCCTTGGCAGCTTCCCCCTTAGTTGATTTTTCTGTTATAGCTTTTCCTTGCTTAGCCATACTTTCCCCCTTTTTGGCATCAGCAAGTAGGGTTGGGGTTGGAGCTGAGAGTTTGTTGTTCAGGCTTTTGTATGAGGCTGACAGATCATTCAGCGTCGTTTGCAGCTTTGTCAGGGCCTCATGCAACTCGTTTCTCTCATTGATCAGTTGATCGTTGTATAGCTTATGTGAGAGATCGGCCGCGGCCTTGAATTCCTTCGATTGCTTCTCCACGAGTCTCTTCTATGGCCTTACGTATAGTTTCCATCCTGAGCTCATTGGCCTGAGAGATTGTGTTGACGGATTCAGTGTGGGTGGTTTGGGCGGCCTTGAAATCATTAAGCAATTTAGCTTGGCCTTCCTGAATCGTCTGAAGCTGAGCGTCGAAGTCAGCTCTCTGAGTGGCTAGCGCTTCGGTTAAGATATTGGAGAAGTCAGGGGCAGATAATTCTGAAAGAGTGGTTCTTAGCTCCTGAATCTCTACGCTGGTGGCCTGGGAGGACTGTCGCCAAGTTTTGTGGACAGCACGGGCAACAAGGCGATTCTGTGTGCCTTGATCCTTCAGTGCCCTGACCACTATTTTTGAGCAACGGATCTTTGGGCTGGGCGCTACTTCAAAAGCAGATTGGAGAAGAAGCTGAGCAGGATCAGCTGCCTTCGAAGTACCAGCCACCGTCTATCTAGGACCAAGGATGCTGAGTGGAGGGTCAGCAGTAGATGCAGTGGCATCCTTGTCCTGTTGAGTTCCCTCATCAGGCTTCTCAGGGCCTGAATCATAGGGTGGGTCCTGACCATCGGGGTCAGACCCATCAGAGGGTGCTGATGCTAGGACTGGCTGACGATCATTCAGCATTGCCAGCATGGCAGCCCTTAGATCTTCTAAGGTACCGAGATCAGATGGCTCTGAGTAGCCGATCTTCTCTCTGAGCTTCAGTTCCTCTTCATGAAGCTGTTCACAGGAGTGATGGATAATCAGTCTTTTCAGGTTGTGCCACTCCTGGAACCTGAGCAGCATATGGAGCCTCGCCTGCCTTGCAATTATGACAAGGTCGCTGTGGCCGGCAATATCGGGAATGTGCTCCGTAATCTCTCGGGATGCTCTGGATTGGAGAGCTGAAGCTTCCATCCCGATCGATTCTTCTTCTGAGGCGGCTCAGATTCCTCTATCTCGATTGGAGATGCCTGTTTCTCAGCAAAAGGAAGACTGCTGAGAGGTGGGATACCCAAGGGGCTTTCCAGGGGCTGAACGTCCTCACCCTGGATATGTTCAACTGGGACCCCTTGGTCCACTGCTTCATCACGTTCAGTGGAGACAACTTTCTCCACTGACTCAGTCTTCTCAGAACACTCTGGCTCGTCCCTGAGCTGCAGAGGCTGTTCAGCAACTACTGCCTCTGGCTCTGCCATGGTTTCAGTAGGCACGGTTGTGCTGACCTTCTTCAGTCGCTTGGCTGGTGCCTTAGGTGATAGAATTTGAGGGGACCTCTTCTTCATTGGAGTGGTCTTCTGAGACGTGGTTTTAGGAGCGGCAGGCCCAGTGCCGATCTGCTGAAGGGCCGCTGCCCTATTCTGAAATTTGACCTTTTACACATTGAAATACTGCTTATCTGCAAAGGTGATTCGGTCAGAAGTGCAAAGTTCTTCGATCATGACTGAGATCTTTAGTCCGTATAATAGCTTTCCTTTGGCGCTCAGCCTATTGGATGCTTTGTCGAATTTCGCGGACTGCATCATAAATTCCCTTAAGAAAAACTCTGTCCAGTTGATCTTGGCCCTGTCATAGATGGCCATCATAAGTTGTAGCTTCGGTCTGGAAACCTGATCGAAGGAGCCTGCTTGACTCGTCAGTAGCTGAGTTCTAATGTATGCTAAGGCTCTATACTGAGGGAGCATGGTGTTCTTGGGAAACGCGGCTCTGAAGACTGTTGGCTTCCCCCAGAAAATGGACAAGTAGTCATCCATCAGATCATAGTTGTACCCAACTGTAGTAATGCCTTCGCTTGGCAAATTGAAGCTTCTCCGAAGAGCTTCTCGGATTGACATCTGCTTAACTTCTATGTCCGTGCATGAGGGATCGCCTACTGTGTGGACGACGAATCTCCCTCTGACATCTCCATCTATTGATTTGGCGTTCAGATAGATTTTAGCAATCTGACGTGGGAGGAAGAAGGTGGGCTTCCTCGTCAGAAATCCTTCGAGTCCGCTTTCGCGGAGAGCTGAGAATATCTCATTCATGAAATCGAGATCGCAGACATCGAACTCCATGACTGGCTCGCACCAGACACGGTCTTTCTCCAAAATCTCTTGCATATTCTCTGGACCAAAAACAACATTTCCTGACATTTTGATAATCTGCATATATCGTATAAGTTAGTACCGATTAAGGATATAAAAAGATAATGATATACGATACGTAAATATCATTTAAGAATTACCGAAAGATTTCCTGAAGATTTGAAAAGAGTTTAGATAGAAGGTCAAGAATATTTCAGAAAATCTTGGGTACTTAGGATAATTGCAGATACGAAATGGCGGTTTTCAAGGATTTGAACACAGATATATATCTTAGAGAAGATAAACAGTTAAATATCGATGGTTCAGTTTGAACGCGCCTTTTAGATGGACGGCTAGGATTGAGTTTTATATAATAGGTAATGATCATGTTAGCCGCCTAAGTCAAAAGCCAGTTGTAACTAGCCTAAGTAGTAACTTGATACGATATGCATAAAATGTGTGGCAAAGTTCAGCATGCTTGTACATAGAATGTCGTGTATTAAATGTGATCCGTTAAAATTTAATGACATTTCTTAAGGCATTGAATACGATGCTGAATCTGATCATAAATGCACGGGAATCGTTCTATAGGCTGCTGAGTAGAGATACGCAAACTGTCGGTGAACATCGTAGTCGGCGATACCTCGTGTAGATGGTTGCTTTGAGTCTCTACGCACCGATTTTACTCGATGCGAGAGCGAACATTCCCCACTTTCGAATGCTCCTCTCCCGAATCCTCTTATCGACCGGAGTCGGTAGGGTCCAGCAGACCTAGCTCTACTGAAAGTTCTCTGAATCTGGCTTCAGCTAGAGGCTTGGTCAGTATATCAACCCTTTGATGGTCAGTATGGATCTTCTCCATCCTGATATCCTTCTTCTCGACATGGTCACGAATGAAGTGGTGTCTGATGTCCACGTGCTTGCATCTTGTATGAAGTACGGGAATCGAGTGATTGCAATGGCACCGGTACTATCGCGAGAAGATCGGCACTTCATTCCGAATGACGTCATAGTCGCGTAGGCTTTTGTCTCGGCCCAAAGGATTTGGGCGCGAAGCAACTTCCAAGCAGCCCATGTATTCAGGCTTCAGTAGTTGACGTGGCTACTGAGTGTTGTTTCTTTGAGAACCATGAAATTAGCTTACTGCCGAGGAACTGACATGTTCCAGAAGTTGATTTTCGGTCAAATCTACACCCTGCATAGTCAGCATCAGAATAACCAGTTAGTTCTATATTATCATCAGCTGGATACCATAAACCCATGTCAGGTGTTCCTCTGAGATAGCGGAGAATCTTCTTTGCTGAGTCCATGTGACTCTGCTTTGGATTCGCCTGAAATCGAGCACAGACACCTACAGTATAAGTTATGTCAGGATGAGTAGTTGTTAAGTATAATAAAGAACCAATTATAGCATGAAATTCAGTTTGGTCTACTGATACTCCCTCTTTATCAAGATCGATCTTCATATTCGTATTCATCGGGATCTTGATAGGTTTGCCGGATGTACAACCGAATCTCTTGATGAGGTCTCGAGTGTATTTGCCTTGATTAATGAATGTTCCCTTCTCAGATTGTTTGACTTGAAAGCCGAGGAAATAGTTCATTTCTCCCATCATTGACATCTCGAACTTATCCTTCATCATTTTCTCAAATTGCTGACACATGATGACGTTCTTCGAGCCGAAGATGATGTCATCTACGTAGATCTGCACAAGCAATAGGTCGTCTTCCAGTCGAATGCTGAATAATGTGCGGTCTACTGTGCCTTTCTAAAAACCTTTCTGAAGAAGAAACTCAGATAGGGTATCGTACCAAGCCCTACGTGCTTGTTTTAACCCATACAGAGCCTTTCTGAGTCTATATACTTGATGTCCCTGCTGAAAGCCGGGAGGCTGTTCCACATAGACTTCTTCTTTCAGCACGCCGTTCAGGAAAGCAAACTTCACATCCATTTGATAAACTCTGAATCTTTGATGTGTTGCGTAGGCTAGGAATAGTCTGATTGCCTCCAATCTTGCAACTGGAGCGAAAGTCTCGTCGAAATCTATCCCTTCAGCTTGACAGTAGCCTTTTGCCACGAGTCTTGCTTTATTCCTTACTATGACGTTGTTTTCATCACGCTTGTTCTTGAAGACCCATTTTGTTCTAATCACATGTTGATGCCGGGGTCTATCAACAAGCTCCCAAACTTCGTTTCTCGTGAACTGATTCAACTCCTCCTGCATGGCTATGATCCAATCAGCATCTTTCAGTGCATCCTCAATTGACTGAGGTTCTTCAGTAGACAAGAAGCAGGAATATAAGGCGCTTTCTCCCTGACAGAATCTGGATCTTGTCTTTACGCTTGCTGAAGGGTCTCCAATGATTAAATCAGCAGTATGAGCATCCAGCCACGATCTACGATGTTTCAGCTCTTCATCTGAAATTTGTTCTACACAGATAGTAGGTGAGTTAGGCATTTCAGTTGTACTATTCTAAGTTTGAAGCAATTCAGTTACAAGAGTGTGATCTACTGAGTCACCAGGTTCAGGGGCATTTAGCTCAGGAACATCATTAGTTCCCCCCGAATTATTATTCTCAGTGGAGGTCTCAGTTACCACTGGGGTTTCTTCATCGACCTGAGTTACCTGGGATTGACTCTGTTCAGGAGAGTCAATCTGTTCAGCTACTTCTGCTGCTGGTTGAGATTCAGTAGACTTGTCTTCAGTTTCTTCATCTGAATCATCATCCCAACATAGCTGGATCTTTCCGACTTTCTCTTTCAAGCTCAGATCCTGTAGTTGTTCACTGATGTCCTCAGATTCAGATTTAGAGTTATTGCTCCTGTCTTCAGTAGCAAACTCATTAAAAACAACATGAGGGCTTTCCTCCACGCAAAGAGTCCGATAGTTGAATACTCTGAAAGCTTTGCTGACCCGGGAGTATCCTAAGAAAACTCCCTGATCTGACTTGCTATCAAAAGTTTTCAGTTGATCTTTCCCATTATTGTGAATAAAGCACGAACACCCAAAAATATGGAAATAAGATAAAGAAGGCTTCCTGGCGTTCCATAGTTCATATGGTGTCTTCTTATGCTGCTTTGTCAGTAGAGATCGGTTCTGAGTGTAACATACAGTGTCAGTAGCTTCTGCCCAGAATTTGGTTGGGAGTCCTGAGTCTGCGAGAAGGGTTCTTGCTGCTTCTTTGAGTGTACGATTCTTCCTTTCAGCAACCCCATTTTGTTGAGGCGTGCGTGCAGCAGATGTCTCATGCTCTATTCCTTCTGCTTTGCAGAACTCCTCCACCATGAAATTAAGGAACTCAGTTCCTCTGTCATAACGTATTTTGACAATCTTGGTGTTCTTCTCGACACTGATCCTTTTCAGAAGCGTTGGTAACTCTGTTTTGACGTCAGACTTGTTGGCAATAAATATGACCCATGTGTAGTGCGAGTAGTCATCAATGACCACTAATGCATACTTCTTGCCTCTGGTCGTCACCGGAGAGACTTGACCGAACAAATCCATATATAGTAGCTGAAGGATTCCATCAGTGGAAGGAGATGGAACTGTCGGATTTTGATTCCTTGTTTGCTTTCCCTTCAGACATGCTTCACACTAAGTGACTTTGCTGAATACTTCATTCGGCAGTCCACTTGCTAGAGTGTTTCTAGCCAATTTGTTGAGCGTTTTGAAGTTGAGATGGCTGAGTCTTCTGTGCCAAAGCCATCCCGTTCTGTTGTCATTCTTAGCCAACAAACAGGCTTCAGGTTCAGCTGAGTTCCAGTCAGCTACATAGATATTCTTCTTGCGCGAACCTGATAACACTGTTTTCCCTGTAGATTTATCAATAACATCATAGAAACCAGCGTAAAAAATCACTCTATTCGATTTGTCGCAAAATTGACTAACAGAGAGAAGGTTATGCTGAAGTCCTTCAACATATGATACTCTTGGAACTGTTGCAGTTCTAATGCTGAGTGTTCCATAGCATCTGGTGTAGCCTTTAGCATTGTCTCCAAACTCGATTCGGGGTCCTTCTTCAGTAGTATAATTCTTCAGCAAGTCCTTTTAGTACGTCATATGTCTTGAGCATCCGCTGTCCACATACCAAGGGTCCTTGTGCACCTGCAAAACATAATTATATTTAGGTACCCTTTGTTTTTGATTTTGGGTCCTTAGATGTTAGTTTTGGTAACCCATATCTGTCTCACGACCCTGGTGGTCTCAGACAGTTTCTTTCCATTTGTGTCAACATATTTAACCACTGGACTGGTTACTGCTGACTTTTGAGGCTTTTCAGGTTCAGGAGTCCGGATCATCTGAGTGGGTGGACTGCTAACCTTTGTCTTCTGCACGGCTTTCTTCTTCTTTCTCTGACTTTTGGATCCTCTCCTGACTATTGGATCATAGTAATATGATCTATACTGAGCTGGATGTGTCAGCCAAGGAGATCCATACTGCTCAGCCCACTTTGCTTTGTTGGTTCCCCCTTAACTGAACTGGGGTGATCTGGTGCTGATCTTCTTGTCAGATTGCTGATAAGTAGGATGAGGTGCCTTCATCTTCTATTTGTTCTTGGCTAGGGGGTTGAGTATATCTGCATTGATGGTCTCCCCTCGAGCAAACCAATTAGCTAGCCAGTTTTCTGAGCGTACGGGGGCAGATGAGGAAATTCCCTGGCTGAATCCAAGTCATTCCTTACAATGCTTAGGTTTGTTGCTTGCTAGCATAGCTTCCAGCTTCTTTTCAGTGCCCATGTATCGCTCTGTTATCAGGTTCCTCCAGACATCATCACTTTTCTTTAGCGTTTCATTCTCGGTCTGAAGTCCTGACAGCTCTTGCTTCAGTAGACTCAGTTCAGTATCTTTCTGAGTTAAGTCATTGGTCAAAACTGAAATCCGATCTTCTTGATGCTGAGACTTGGCCGTCAGAGAGTTTATCTTCTCCCTGAGTCTCAACACAAGTCCTTCTGACTCAGTAGCAACCTGACTCTTCTGAGAAAGTCTCTAATTCTCCATTTTCAGGGTATCCAATTCCTGAAGAGTCTTACTAAGCTGCAAACTCATCTGAATCTGCTCGTCGAGTAGTTCTTCATATGCGATTGCGACGTCCAGATTCTCCTCTGCACCTGAAAGGGTGTCGTGTGTGCAGTGTGAAGAGGAGTTAAATGGATCATGAGAGTTTACCTCATCCTCTTCTCCTGCATGAGACACTTTTCAGTATTTTCTTCATCTTCAAGCTCTAAGGCCATGAAGGCTGCTTTATCATCCGATGAATCCATGAAGGAATCGACTTCATCTGAGTCGTCTGAGAGTTCACCAACAATGTATACTTGTCTCTTCTTGATGAACTTCTCCCTTCGAGCTTTGCGTCTTTGCTCGTTCGGCGATGCTCGAGCTCGGGGCGGTCATAGTGATAGTGTCCTGGCTTCTTGCAGTTATAGCAGGTGGTGACTCTTTCTTCCTTACTTTCACTGTCTTTCGACTGTGCTGAGTCATCATTTTTCGTGCATTCAGAAGTATGCGAGTCAGGAGTGCGCTTTGGCGTATATTCAAACTTACCCTTGGATTCTCTGAGGGCTTTAGTCACTTTTCTGCGCCTCTCCTTCTCCTTCTGATACTTTACGGCAAGCAGTGCGTATTTCTTGGCTAGATTTCCTTCTTGTATGTCAGTGAGTGAAGGTTCAACCTTGCTCGACACTGGAGATGCTGTGCTGACTGATGCTTTGAAAGCATGGTCGATTTTGGTGTCAGTTTCAGCTCGCTGCTTCCTTTGAGGTAAGCCAAACTCGAATTCTTCTGCTTTAAGTTCTGAAAAGATATGGTCAGGAGTAACAATATCTAAATCAGAATAACGTAATAAGGTAGCAAAAGGAGTCCAGTGACCGTCTGGCAATGCCCTCAAAATCTTGAGATTCATGTCTCGGTTTGAGAATGTCTTTCCTAGCCCGTTGATAGAGTTCATCAGATCCGTGAATCTGACGTTGAGATCTTCAATGGTGTCACCAGGCATGAGCGATAATCTTCTGAGTCCCCCGACTCAGTAGCGCTAGAGCGTACCAGATTTCCTTCACGGACTTGTAATCCTGAACTCTTCCGAGGTACGAGTCATTCAGAGTGGTCAGTATCGCGTTTCTGGCGACGCGGTCGAGGTTGTGAAGCTTCTTCTCCTCCGGGGTGAAGAGACTTCTGTCTTTAGGAATCTTGTCACCAGTCACCATCCCTCCTCCTTGTTCTGCTGTCTGGGTTATGACGCTATCAATCATAGGAACGATAGGTCCGTGAACTTCCATCATGCTGTCGTGGAGGGAGGTCAGATGTGCCTCCATTCTGACCCGCCATACGCCATAGTTCTCTACTGAGAACATGGGTACAATTCTGATCCCTGACATATCAGACATATTTAATAATGATGTGAATGAAGAAAGATATGCAGTGAAAACGTTTTTCCTGGTCCGTTCAAGTAGACCAGTTTCAGAATAACAAGAGTCTTATAGAACTCCTGCTCTGATACTAATTGTTGGTCCCGAGAACACATTTAGGTGTAGAGGGGGGGGTGAATACACCTGAAACTCGATTTCTCAACTTAAACACGAACAGTCCTTTTCATGATGATGTCGTACTGAACAAATTCAGTAGACCAGATAAGTTGTTCTGAATCGTGTTGGCAGAGTGACTGACTCTACTTAGATCTCGCTGGGCCGGCGAGAGTCGAATTTAGTATCTTGCAGATAGAGTTCAGTGGTGCGGAATAGTGTAGGCCCAAATTCAGTTGAGTGAGAAAAATGTTTTTATCAAAACAGTTTTAGTAGATTAGTGCAGTCTGTTAAGTTCGCTGAAACTCAGTTGAATGATTTAAAGAATATTTTCAGTATGAACAGTTAAATCAATGCAACAGTGAGAAGAAACAGAACATAAGGATTTTTAAAGTGGTTCGGACACAAAAATCCTACGTCCACTGTCCCGAAAGATCAGGAAGCTATTTATTATACTGAGGTAGTCTCAGTTAGTTTGTACGCAGGACAAACACTGGTCTTGAGATTTATACTGATCAAGTCTCAGTTTACAAGGTTATCAAACTGAAGCATTTGAAAAACTCTCCAACTGTGAAGGAGTCCTTTACAATAAGGATTAGTTCAAAGATGAACTCCTTCGTCTAAGCTACGGATATATGCTATTGAGCTTAGGTTAGAGGGATAGGGAACAAGAAGGTGGCTTCTAGAACGACGAACAGCTGAGTAAAGCTATGGGTTCGTGTATCGTCGTTTGGATACTAGAGGTTGTATTTATCAGTTCAGCTTGGTTCCCTAAGAGCTAGAATGTAGTTCTTCGCCGGAGATGAATTCTTCGAACTTCTTGCGGAGAACTTAGGCTTTTCGAATTTGCTCGTTTGAATGCTCTGTGTGTTCTCTCGTGTTCTTCTTGTGAGCTTCAAATTGATTTATCCATCTATTTATAGAGAAGAGATTAGGATAGATCCGTTGGAGACGACGATCCTTTGTCTCTCTCTTTTGGGTAGCTAACGGCTCTTTTGTAGCATGGTGGCAGTGTCCTTTCCCTCCATTTCTGGAAAGTTGTTGACTTGCAGCTTTAGTAGGTGTAGGACAGGTGTCTGCTTGTCATTGGTCGAGGTTCAGAAGGTGGTTGAGACAGAACAGACTTCAAGGAGATTTGAAGTTGACTTCTCTTTTCCTCGTACTTGACTATGCTGATTGTCTTTTAAAGATCGACGGTTCGGAAGACGCTCGGCGCGTTCTTGAAGTCCGATCTCCGATTCGGTAGTGAACTCTTGCCGAGTCGGCTCTGCCGAAGATCAACTCCGAGTGCGGTGAACTACTCTGCTGAGTTCGGTTCAACCGACTTTCGGATATCTTTGCTCTCGCTGAGTCCAAGATACTGCGAGTCTTCTACTTCTGGTGCTGAGGCGGATGAGCTACTGAATGCCTGAGCCAGAGCAGAGGTTCTGTTGAGTCTGAAACCTCAGAGACAAAAACAAATTACAACTTAAAGGTTCACCAATCAATATAGGGTTTTGGGATCTTCAAATCTTCAAACTATTTCAGAGCACAAGGCTATTGAGTAAATGTCAACACAGAAGACTGAGTCATTTCCCACTATATCTAATACCGCTGAGGATAGAATTATCACCCAACAAGCACCTTCTCAATATAATGAGATTGAGACAAAAACAATTCCTTCGGGAGTTCTTTGAATCTTCACTCCAAGAATAACGTCAGCAACTCTCATATCTTTCATATCGAAAGTTCTCTTAAGCATACGCTTGGTGTCATTTATGACTTAAATATTTTGTCCCATAATTAGCATGTCATCTACATAAAGACAAATAATTACAAACCCATTCTTCGTGTGCTTTATGTAAACACACTTGTCACATTCATTTATCTTAAAACCATTCGACAACATAGCCTCGTCGAATTTCAAGTGTCATTGTAATGGTGCTTGTTTCAACCCATATAGGGATTTCACCAACTTACATACTTTTCGCTCTTGGCCAGGTACTACAAACCCGTCAGGTTGTTCCATATAAATTTCATCTTCTAAATCTCCATTTAGAAAGGCGGTTTTCACATCCATTTGGTGAATCTCAAGATTGTACAGAGCAGCAATTGCGAGAAACACACGGATTGAAGTAATTCTCGTTACAGGCGAATAAGTATCGAAGAAATCGTATCCTTCAATTTGCTTAAAACCTTTAACCACTAAACGAGCTTGTTGGTCCGGAGACGATAGTCAGGTGTAGAGGGGGGGGGGGTGAATACACCTGATCACAGTTTCTTTTTCTTAGAACTTGAAGGACAACTAAGCTGTTGGTTGCGACTGATGAACAGTGCCAGATAGTAACCTTCGATCACGGGTTAGAGTGTGTCAGCTACTGAGCTCTCCTACTGAGTTTAGTCAGTCGTTGAAACTCAGTCGGAGACGTTGTGCAGATAAGTGTGGGGCCCGGAAATTCGTCTGTTTTCGCAAGTTAAGAGTCTTTTGGCTGTGCACTTTTAAAAATACGTTTTATGCAAAGATATGATATTAAATCAGTTTGTATGCAATGCAATAAAACAGTAAATAACACAAGCAGTTTAACGTGGTTCAGATACGCAAGATCCTACGTCCACGGTCATGAACAAGGCAGGATAACTTGTTGATTATTCTGAGCAAGTCTCAGCAAGGAAACTGTATACTGGACAGATCCTTCTAAGTTATAATCCTTAGCGACTTTACAAATCAAACCGAAGTTTGAAGGGTGGGGATAATCTCCAACTAGAAGGAGTTCTTACAATAAGAACAATTTCACAGAATGTGAACTCCTTCGAATTTCTAAGCTATGAATATGGCAATGAGCTTAGCTAGAGAAGTAGGGATCTAAAGAACTCTAGAGTGAAGAACCAAGAATATTCTATGAAGGCTAGTTCTTCGTTGGATGATCTTTCAAATTTGCTAGAGTGTTTGAATGCTTGAGCTTTTTCCCTTGTGAATCCCGTGCGTGGAGCTCGGATTTCTTCTCTATTTATAGTTGTGAGCAGGCATATGTCCGTTGGAGAAGACGATGCCACGTGTCACAAGCTTCCAAAGAAAACGGCCATAATTTCGAATTGTTGCAACAGGGCAGTTAATATTGTACATGAGAGCAAGCTTTAGTTGTTTAGAGCAGGTAAAGCGTTGTCGGCTTCTCATTGGTCGAGGTTTGTGGTATGTGGGAATGTGTCAGAGATAGAGTTGACTATTCCACATCCTCGTATGATCTTCTGCTGAACTTCGAAAAGACTTGAGCAACTGGCTCGCTTTTACGTCGGATGATGGACTCAAGACAGTCTCTGTCTTCTTCGGCTGAGTCGGCTGACAAGTTGATAAGGCTTTGGTGGGTCAGCTGATGACTGCGAAGGAACTGAGCTTTGCATTATGCTCTTCTGCTGATAACTATCAGCTGATGGGTTGTCTCCTACTGAGGTGGAGATCAGCTGCTGGCTGAAGAACGCAAGCTCTTACATTGATGACGTGGGGTTATGGAGAGTAACTTCGTCAGAAGATCAGTCCAACAGTTTACCCCGTACAGGACTTAGACAAAAAGATAATCAAAACAAAATAAGTCTAACCTATACATCATCTAATCCTATCGACACACTGCACTACTAATATCAGCTGGGTTTTGGGATCTTCAATTCCATAGTACTACTATGATTTCCCCCAATATTCTTTTAACCGCTAGACAGCTGAATACCATCTACTGACTCATAATCCAACAGAGCTTTATATTATCAATTGATCCATCTGCCTTATACTTTCTTTTTATGATCCATTTACATCCTAAGGGCTTGCAACCTTCGGGTAAATCTGCTAAGACCCAAGTGTGATTTTGCATGATGGAATCAATTTCACTTGGACGGCTTCTGGCCAAAGTGGGCCATCGGGTCTAGAAAGAGTTTCTTTTATAGACCGTGGTTCTTCATCCAAAAGAAAACTACATAATCAGGACCGAAGTCCTTAGCAACTCTTGCTCTAGTGCTACGTCTTGGTTCTAAAGTTTCAAGATCGGCAGCTTGCCTTTTACGCGTAGCAGGTTCTACCCCCACATTTCTAGAACTACTAGCAACTTCTCTCGCTTCACCATTAGAGTTCGAGTCAACTTTATCATCCTTTTTACATGGATAGATATGTTCAAAGAATATAGCATTCATTGACTCAATAGTAGTTCCAACATTCATATCGGGCACGACCGACTTATGAATAACAAACCAATATGCACTACTATTCAGTGCATTACAATCGACGGTCTTAAGTCCGATTGTAACTTGCTTAGGCAAAGGCACTTCTACCTTAGTCAAACATCCCCACACCTTGAGGTATTTATAGGAAGGTTTTCTTCCTTTCCATAACTCGTAAGGAGTAACATCCCTACCTTTTAAAGGTATTTTGTTTAATAAGTAGGTAGCCGTCAAAACGGCTTCCCCCCACATGTTCTGGGGTAATCCAGAACTTATTAACAATGCGTTCATCATCTCTTTTAAAAGTTCAATTTTTCCTTTCAGCAACACCATTTGATTGAGGTGACTCTCCATCTCTATCACTTCGTACCATTTTGATTTTACAATCAAGTTGGTTTTCGGCTTCTGTTTTGAAGTTAGTAAAAGATTCAATCGCCTCATCTTTAGTCCTTAAAAGATAAAGAGTACAATACTTAGTGCAGTCATCAATAAAAGTAATAAAATACTTTTTCCACCTCTAGTTTGTACAAACTTTAAGTCACATACATCAGTGTGAATTAGCTCTAGATGCTTGGTATTTCTTTCTACAGAATGAAAAGGTGACTTAGTCAACTTTGCTTCAACGCAAACTTCACACTTATTTTTGTTAAACTCGTTTACTTTAAGTAGATCGAGATTAACTAATCTTTTTATTGTATTTAGATTAACATGTCCTAATCTACAATGCCATAAATCAGAACACTCAATCAAGTAGGAGGAAGTAGCTTCATTCTCATTATTCTTGCCCTTAATGGGGCTCTTGGCGCAAAGCCATTATAGACAACTTGAAAAGGCCCTCAGAGAGGTAACCTTTTCCTAAAAACATTCCGAACTTTGAGAAAATAAACTTGTCAGACTCAAACACTAGTCTAAAGCCTCTCTTAACTAATACAGAGCCGGACACCAAATTTTTCTGGATATCAGGGACATGCAGCACCTCTCCAAGAGTCAGGTTCTTCCCGGAGCTCAACCTTAGCACCACAATACCATAGCCAACTACCTCAGATGAGGCTTGATTTCCCATATTAAGCTTCCTCCCATGGCAACTCTTGTACTTGGTGAAGCGACTATGATCACCACAAACATGTGTCGTGGCAGTGGTATCAATATACCAATTCCCTTCATTCTCCACGACATTTGCCTCTTCAGTGACGACGCCCACAAGGTCGGCTTTTGTGAGGTCTACCTCCAACATGTTGGCCTGTTGAGCCCTCTTCTTCTTCAGCTTACGGCAGTCCTTTGACATATGGCCGGACTTGCCACAGTTGTAGCAATCCCCTTCAAACTTGCGGGGTTGAACCTTGCCCTTCCCTTTGGGGTTGCTATTTGGACGCCCTCTCATGACAGTGTTGGAGTTGCCACCTTTCTCTACTAGGTTGACTCTTGGTTCCATGGGTGCTTTGCCCTTCCCATCTCGAGTCCTCATATCGGTCTCGATGCGGAGCTTGACAACAAGGTCTTCAAGCGCCATTTCCTTTCGCTTGTGCTTTAAATAGCTCTTGAAGTCCTTCCAGCTCGGGGGAAGTTTCTCAATTACGGTTACCACAATGAAAGCATCGGGCAAAAGCATCCCTTCGGCGTGGACGTCATGGATAATGAGTTGGAACTCTTGCAATTGCTCCATGACCGGTCGAGAGTCCACCATTTTGTAGTCCAAACACTTGGCGACTACAAACTTCTTAGTCCCTGCATCGTCAGTACAATATTTCCTTTCAAGTGCCTCCCAAATAGCCTTGGAGGTCTTTACATTTGCATACACACTATAAAGACTATCATCTAGTCCACTAAGCAGGAAATTTTTACAAAAATAATCTAAAGTAAGCCAATTTTCGTAGGCTATACAGACTTCCACATTCTTTTCGTTTTAACTTGGAGGGACGGGTGCGTTCTCCATCAGCACGGACGTGAACCCCAATGTTGTCAAGTAGAACAACATCTTTTGTTGCCATCTTTTGAAGTCGGCTCCACCAGCGGGAAACACTCTAGACGAGTGCAAAGGTTCCGTCAGGGTTGGGTTCGAACCCCCCACCACACCAAGGTGGTTCACACTCCCAAATGGGACATTATTCTGCATAGCAGGAGACATAACAGTGAAGTTAAATGCCAAGTTAGTGGCATTGGCACGGTTAAGTGTGATTCTAGCGTCGATGGCATCGGATATGGCAGCAAGAGTTGGAATAGCAAAAACCGGAGTAGGTGTCGGCACAAACATCGGTGGGACGACATTTCTGAAGGATAATTGACGGTTAGAAATTCCTCCTTCGTATGTTGTCGCAGCTTTGATTGTTGCTCCTGTGTCAGATCTTCTGATCTGTGTCCCGGCCTTTTTCTTCCTCTGGGTGGTCAGAGAACTGAAGAAAATAAGATTATTGTCTCTCTCAATAAACGCCGTGCGTTTACGAAATTATGTGTATGTGTCATCTGTTTCTGAACAGAATACTAATATATATATATATATATATATATATATATATGTATGCTTCAAAAGCCAATATAATATTAATATATTTGTATCCCATTAATTTAATTATATTTCTAATGGGCTTTCACATAATTAGCCCATAATATAATTAATTAATCCACTGGGCTACTAATATTTATCAATTAATTGGTCCAACCAATTAATTCTAGATAAATAACATTATTAAATAATGTAAAAATACATTAATCCATTAATAATGATTTCTGAGAGACAATAAATAACTAGGCAACTAATTGGGCCAGATCATGGATCCAATACAAGAAATAAAGCTGGGCCTCAAATTAATTAATTATCCATGCTCAGCCCAGAGTAAAATTAATTAATAAATACAGATTCATTCCACTAGAGAATCCGTGCTGACTTACCCCTTTATCCCAAATTGAGCAAGGGCTTGTATTTTAGACTTAATCGATCTCCGTATTTAAGATAGAAATATCCGTTAATTAACTAAGCTCACTGACAGCTTAAATTAATTAACATCTTATATTCTCTGAGTTGTACCACTCGACCTTATTAACACACCTGAACTTAATCAACCGGCCGGGTTTAGTGTGCTAATCCTTTCGAGTTCCTCAGGGGATATTATCAACCCATTTTACTAGGATACGGATGCAAGATACAGACAACCAGCCTGAGCCACAAATAACTACTAACACCCAAGATACGTAGATCCGGTCGCGATGACGTTCACCATAGTAGGTCAAAGTGATAGATAGTCAAATGCACTCAGCTGAAGTCTTACCAAGCTTAAGACCAGCTAAGTCACCGAGATCTTGGCTCTCCACTAAGGTCAGTTAGGAGAACACATCTCACTGTGATCCATCAATACACCACCTTAAGTGTACCAGTAAAGACAAGCAGCTAAGACAAGCCACTTCTTATCTAAACTGCAGCTTAAACCGACAACTTATCCTTAAGTTGTCTCAGCTGTGATAATTGTTTATATCTTGTCAGTTCAACCAATTTGTGTTGTCTTCTGTAATACCCGACACACCACACAAATCTAACTTTTATACAAGATAAAGGATAACATGTGCAAATATACATATTTATCAGATAGGAGAATAAAATAGTGGTAAGGACAAAAACACATTGTATACAAGCATAAAATGTGCTTCCAGTATACAAAATCCCAACAATTCTCCCACTTATACTAAAGTAAACTTTTAGTATACAACGTGTCAGTTCTAGGTACAAACTAGTACTCCCTCCGTTTCATTCCATTAGTCCAGTATTTCTTTTCGGGCTGTTCCATTCCATTAGTCAACTTTCCTTTTTTAACTTAAAATAAAACTCTTATATATTCTAGTGGACCCCACTACTTTATACTACTTTACACACAATAAACAACTTTCTTAATCTCCGTGCCGAAAAGAAAGTGGACTAATGGAGTGGAACGGAGGGAGTACTTAACTATATCTCAGCTATCTAGGTACAAACTAGTACCCAGCTATATCTCAGCTATCTATCCTATCTATCACTGCATCTTCTCCCACTTATACAAAAGTTTCTGTAGTCCTAAGTGGGGAGCATCTCTACCATCCCGAAGCTACGAACATGCTTCTCGTAAGCCGGGAGTGCCACTGCACCCGCATTATCACAATAAGTCGTGATCGCCTTAGGCAAATTCTGAACAATATCAAGATCCAGGAGGAAATTCTTAAGCCAAACTGCCTCTTTCGAAGCTTCTGAAGCAGCCACATACTCTGCTTCCATGGTTGAGTCTGCAATGCATTTCTGCTTTGCACTCCTCCATGAATTGGTTCCACCTCCCAAGGTAAACACATAACCCGAGGTAGACTTCTACTCATCTCTGTCAGCCTAGAAATCCGATTATGTATAACCCAAAGACACTAGACTGTCTGACTGGTAAACAAGCCTATAATCTCTAGTCCGTTTAAGGTACTTGAGAATATACTTGACCGCAGTCCAGTGTTCCTTTCTAGGGTTAGACTGATATCTTGAGACAATGCCTACATCATATGAGATATTTGCTCTTGTACAAAACATTACATACATGAGGCTACCGACAGTGGAAGCATATGATACTAGCCTCATATTTTCTATCTCTTCAGGCATTTTAGGGAACTGACTCTTGGATAGAAAAATGTCATGTCTGAAAGGTACTGAACCTCTCTTGGCTTTTTGCATGCTAAAACGAGCAATAACAGTGTCAATGTAGGACGCGTGTGACAAGCTTAACATCCTTTTCTGGCGATCTCAGATAACCTTGATCCTAAGGATGTAAGCAGCTTCACCTAAGTCCTTCATTTGAAACTGCTCGGATAACCACATCTTTACGTCTGATAACACTTCAACATTGTTGCCATGAGAAGGATGTCATCTACGTAAAATACAAGAAACACCACTGATCCGTTAACACAAATACGGTACACACACCTCGTTAGGACATGATATAAATCCATAGGATTTGACTACCTCGTCGAAAACGCTGGTGACATATCCGGAAAGCTTGCTTAAGTATATGGATAGACTTCTTAAGCTTCCAAACTAGATGCTCTTCGCCCTTCTTCACATAACCATCTGGCTGTTTCATGTAGATGTCCCTACCTTTTTTCAAGGTGACCGTTTAGCAATGCAGTTTTGACATACATTTGCCAGATCTCTAGGTTCATGTGAGCTGCTATGGCAAGGAGAATCCGAATGGACTTGATCATTGCTACAGGAGAGAAGGTCTCTTCGTAATCGATACCTTCTTTCTGGGTAAAACCCTTTCGCCACTAGCCTGGCCTTAAACGACATGATTTCTCCATTCGGTCCTCTCTCCTTCTCTTGTATACCCACTTACTACCAATAGCCTTGCAGCCCTCAGGTAGTTCAGTGATCTCGTATACATCCATATCAATTATGGACTTAAATTCTAAGTCCATGACGATTCGCTAGGAATCTGCATCTACATATCCCACTGCTTCGTTGTAAGTCCATGGATCCACGGTATCTTGTTCATCTACCGGGAGATGACAAACGTCTCCCCAGTGAACATATACCGATCAGGTGTAAATATCACCCTCCCACTACATCGAACAGTGTTAGGCGTTGTGCTAACAGATTGTGCAGTTACTCGTGGAGTACTATCTTGCACAACTGGCTGTTCAAGTGGAACTCGACCACCTTGTAATTCCTCAAGGATGATGTCGACTTGAGATTTATGGTTACTAATATAATCCTCTTCTAAGAACCGAGCGTTAGGGCTAACAACGATCTTCTGTTTTTTAGGATCATAAAAGTATCCACCCCTCGTTTCCTTTGGATACCCTATGAACAACATCACTTCTGAATGTGATTCCAATTTGTCGGCCTGCCTATTTAGCACATAAGCAGGATAACCCCAAATCCTTAAGTGGTGCATACTGGGTTTGTGCCCGCTCCACCACTCGAAAGGGATCTTTTGTACCGACTTGGAAGGCACATAGTTCAGCAAGTATGTTGCAGTCTCTAGGGCATATCCCCTAAAGGAAACTGGCAAAGTTGCATCACTCATCATCGACCGAACCATCTCTAAGACACTTCGGTTCCTTCTTTCTAACACACCATTCTGCTGAGGCTTGCCCGGTATTGTCAGCTGGGATGTAATCCCATATTCTTTCAAGTAGTCCTTGAACTCGTTGGATAGGTATTCCCTACCACGATCAGATCGTAGTGTTTTGATTTCTTTACCTAGCTTCTTCTCCACTTCTGCCTTAAATTCCTTAAAGGTTTCAAAGCAATCCAACTTGTGGCGAAGAAGGTAAACATATCCATACCTCGAGTAATCGTCAGTAAATGTGACGAAGTACTCATACCCTCTACAAGCTTGTGTAGACATAGACCCACACAAGTCAGAATGTATCAAACTTAACACTTCTGTGACTTTATAACCCTTTGCCTTGAAAGGCCTAGTCATCATCTATCCTTCCAAACATATTTCGCAAGTTGGAAATGGTTCAACTTGGAGACACTCCAATGATCGATATTCCACCAACCTTTGAGTCTTGTTAAGATTGATGTGACCTAGTCCTAAGTGCCACAGATGAGTTTGGTTTACCTTAGAAGACTCTTTCCTCTTCTTAGGATTTGATGATGAGGAAGCAATATTAACAGAACTACGTGGTTTACAAGAAATAGTATATAAAGATCCGTTTAATGGTCCACCACAGATAAAATCATCGTCTTTCATGATAGAAACTTCACTATCAAAACTTGATTTATAACCATCCATGGTGCAGAGTTTTGAAACAGAAATAATGTTTCGCCTAAACTCAGGCACATATTAAACATCTTTAAGTACTAAAACAGAACTATCAAAAGATAGATGTAAATCTCCAATGGCAATTGCAGGAACTTTCGATCCATTGCCCATTGAGACTACCACCTCGCCATTGCTCAATTGCCTTTTCCGCAAGAAACCTTGCAAGGTGTAACAAACATGATCAGTTGCCCCCGAATCCACTACCCATTCGTGGGTAGAAGAGGAAACCAGAACAGTTTCAGTTACAAGAGCGACTCACGTCTCTTTCTGTTTTGCCTTGACATCTGGATTATAATTATTTCAGTGTCATTTCTTACCACTCTTGAAGAACCTTCCTTTCTCCTTTGACATTCGCATTTCGCCGGTAAGGACCGTCTTCTTACTCCCACTGCTCTTCTTGAAATGTCCACCCTTTCTGCTCTTTTTCTGGTTTCCGCCTTTCGGAGGATTTCTTGAACTATTAGGGATATTCAAGACTTGAGCACTCTTGCCCTTTCCTATAACCTCTTTGACCGCTACCAAAGATTTGAGTAACATACTCATAGTAAACTCGTTCTTAGACATAGCGGTCATAAAACAAAAGTTCTTATAGGACCTTTGCAGAGCTTTTATTGGGAGCGGTAAGATATTTCTTCCACTCTATGAAATTATTTAAAAATTGTTAAACCCGTTAGGGTTTGGTTGGTGAGACTGTTTAGGAACTCGAAAAATTTCGAACAGACATATCTGAAAAATATAATTTATAAGGCATGTATGAAGTTAATATTTGCACATAATTCGTAATTAACCATCATTGTAACCTTTTGAAAAACCAATGATGTTAAATACTCGAATAGCCCTAGAGATCACACTCGCAAGCCACTCAGGTGGACGTTTACTCGTGTACCCCTAGACCAAGCTACATACCTAGCTCTTTAATTCCAATCCACGTCTAGGTTTTTAAGATGAATGGAATTAGTAATCCGATATCTCTGGACCATGTCACTATTAAAACGCGGGAAGGGACTTCTCAGGAAGTTGTACCTGCAGTGACATCTAAGCTTTGACCATTAATTTGACCGAATTAACATCAAATTCTCGAAATTGGCATACTTACGCGACGTCATCAGGGGGGCCTGCCACGTGGCTATGTAATAGTTAGGAATTAGGGGGGCTTGTAAAACGTTTATAGTTAGGAATTAATGGTCCCCCCTGATGACGTCGCGTAATTAATGGTCAAAGCTTAGATGTCACTGCGGTTTAAAAGTTAGATTTGTGTGGTGTGTCGGGTATGTAATATACATGTCGGGTATATTTGCACATGATACCCGACACACCACACAAATCTAACTTTTATACAAGATAAAGGATAACATGTGCAAATATACATATTTATCAGATAGGAGAATAAAATAGTGGTAAGGACAAAAACACATTGTATACAAGCATAAAAAGTGCTTCCAGTATACAAAATCCCAATAATTTCCGGTGGAGGCAACGACGTTGGAGGTGGAGGAGACAGTGGCAGAGGCGGCATTGTTGATGGCGGCAACGTCGGTGGTGGCAGCAGATGAGGAAGACATTTTTTTTAGTTAACTCGAAGCAGCTTAGGTAATATTTCGTCTTGCGATTGTAGAGTACAAGCTGCTATTACAACCAAAATAGTAAGTTGGAAAACTAGAAAAGAACAAACAATAGGAACCGTCGAGTCGAGGAAAGACCTCTTTCTGCAAGATGAAATACGCCCTGGTAGTGCTCTCGGTTTCTGGCGTATCGTCCCCAAAGATAAAACGATGAACGTCTCGAAGTATGCAGCACCGCAGGACTACGAGCTCCGGAGAACAGGACTTCCGGCGAGGACTAGAGCCTCAGGACAGCTTAGAACTAAGATGTGTATGCAGAGAGAATACTGGATGCTGGTGTGTTGAAATGCAATGAAAACCTGCCTATTTATAGGCTCTTCCGCCCAGGTGAAAAGTTGTTGGAATAACTCCTGCCAATTAAGGCAGGTGGACGTGGGGAAGGACAAGGACACAGACACGGACCGGAGCTGGAGCCGGAGCCGGGGCCGGGCGCGCCGCGTGTGAGGCGGTCGGCGAAAAGGCTCGCGCGCATGAGCATGTGTGGCCCAAGCCCACCACATATCACTTTGTTATCTCCTACAAAGTGATAAATAATTAAATACCACTAAAAACATTGTTCATTAATCAATGTGGGACATAGATTAATGTAATAAATCTCCAAAACCCGAATAAGGTAAGTTTCTCCACTTTAGGTAACATATTAGTTTTGTTCCCAAAACTTCGAGCCACTATTTCTCACTCATCGAAAATCGGAATCGAGAAATTAATCATGCTATAATTATCTACTCGAAACGTAGATCGACGTCATATATCTGAATTCATAAATCGGATATATATATACACGGCTCGAAAAAATGATTAAACTGACTGAATTTTGCCCAAGTCAAATTAGCATTTAATGCTAACTAAATTTCCATAATAACAATATATATATATATATATATATATATATATATATATATATATAAGGGGAGATCATATGAGAACACCCCTTAGTGTGAGAAATAAGAACAGTTTATATCCGTTTGATCAAGTAATTCGACGCTCCAGATCGTAATTTGCACAAAGGTCTTTTTAGTAAATTTATGATTCTATCTTATATTGTAACCTATTTTATGATTTTTGATCAGATTTTTTCATTCATCATCCTCAAACGGCGCAAGTCAAGCGATTCATAATTTTTTTTTTCTTCAATTTTGATCTTCATCATTTCATGATAATGTCTACACAAGGTTTGTTGTTTATTTGCATGTTTTCCATATAAATCTTATTTTCTTCATATATGTGTATCAATAAAAATTTGTATTCGATTTCTATATCATTTCTTTTCTTAATTTCTTCGTATATGTGTATCAAATCTTGTTAATAGGGTTATACGAATTTTTGATTATTTTTCTTAGTTGTGATTATTCAATTCGAATCATATTTTGTACTTTTCATCATTTAGAATGTAATCAACAATATTTGATTCAATCGTCTTTCAATTTTTTTCTTTTTCATTGTTGGATTAATTATCTCTTACGATTTATGTTTTTTTTTCCCCAATTTTATTTTGGTGTTAATTTATGCACAACATTCATAGTTTTTATGCACGTTTATAGTTCATTTTATGCTTATTTACCCAATTATGGATTTATTACTTTTTACATGTTTCAGATGATGAATTCATATTTGGTGAATCTCACACGACAACGGAAAACAACCAAAATTTCATTCCAGTTGATGAACTCATAATTTATGTTTTATAATTATGAATTTATGTTTTATATTATTTATTTATTTTCTTCGTATTGTACATTTTTTAATACATGTATATTCATCGATTTTAGTAGTAATGACATTTTTAGTATACCTTTATTGTGCACTCATGGTTTTTAAGCTAGTATAAATCTTGGAAGTTCTATTCGATTTATTACTTCAAATGTATTCAAGTCTTGCAACCAGATACATATTTTAAAGTTTTTTTAAGAAGGTGCAAATTTAAACATAGTAGATGTGCATTTTGTAAGACTTAATGGTTCGAATTGTTATGTACTAAAAAAAATAAATTATTCATTTTTTTTACTTTTATGAAATGTACGTTTATGTTGTATTAAATTTCGCCATTTCATAAATTAGTGTACACTATTATGAAAAAATATCGTTAAAATAAAATGAACGTATGGTACATGAAAAGTTTTTGTATCATTCAAGTATTGAAACCACGTATATATTTTAATGTTTATTTTAAAAAGTGCAAATTTTAACATAGTAGATGTGCAGTTTGTAATACTTAATTGTTCGAAATATTATGTAAGAAAAAAAATCATGCATTTTTTTTTACTTTTATGTAATGCACGTTTATGTTGTAATAAAATGCACCATTTCATAAATTACTATACACCATTTTGGAAAAAAAAACGTTACAATAAAATAAACATAAGTTAAATGAAACGTGTCTGAATCGGTCAAAAATATAAAATTGTAAACACAAATCCAGATTATCCTAGTAGAAAACGATCCACATTTGTTTTACTCGGGGAGAAAACTTCTTTAAATTAGCGGTCTGCATTCAGAGCTACCTCATCCTTAAGCAAGTTTAGATCACTTTGAAGGTTATCTGCACAATATTTAATCATCAACATAGACAACTGCTTCTTGGCATTCTTTCGCAATCCTATAGCCCAAGAGCTTGTCAATTCACCTTTGAAAGTTTCCATATGTCGCATGAGGTAAACTCCACTATCAACCTCATTTTCTTTGTCTTCCCACTTAATACATATCACGCTAGTTGTTGCTTTTCTAACTGCATTTGTCTTGGCATCAAGCTTCTTAGTGCGCATAAAATTTCCAAACATCATTTTCTGCAAATAGTATTATAACAAAGATTAGTCCACACCAAATTCATTCATGATACAATAATAAAAGTATAGAGATTTGATTTTGTTTATCTAAATTGTGTTCTACAGAATACGTAATTATGCAATTTATCTAACTATAAAAAACTGATAAATACAAAGGAAGTTGAACATAAATTTAAAAATAAAAAATCGTTACGCACCTCTACATTTAATCACCAAAAACACACAAATGATGTTGTTTTGCAATGATGCAAACAAAAAAAGAAAAAAATGTGCATTACTTATCACATAAATGTGCAATTAGTAAACACAAAAAAAATCATCCCTCACGGAAAAAATATATTGTTACTGTGCAATTAAAAATGGATAAAAGTGCATAAAATAGTTCATAAGTGTGCAAATTTTTTAATAAAATAGTTCAAAAGTTTGCAAAATTCAAAAGTGTGCTTAAAATAGCAAAACATTCACGAATAAAATGATAAAGTGCCAACTTTATCATCAAAAACGTGTATTACGTAATAATTAATCGTGCAATTTATCTTATAATAAAAAATCTACTAACTACAACAGGAAGTGATACACCTACAAACCCACATATTGTTGCAGTTGTGCAATGGTTCAAAAAAGAAAAAGCGAAAATGTGCAATACATTCAGTTTAGGCAAATAAACCCTAAACCCAATTCAACAATCAGTTAATATACATTCGTCAAGAATTTCATAATCTGCGAAAACCCTAATTGTTTTCGGCAAATATGCATTATAACATTACAAAACCCCTAATTGTATTCTGAATCTCATAATCCGTTAAAAAAAAATCAAGAATTCGATGGTTTTAAATTCGTCCAAAAGTTAAAAACTCACCAATTCAATCTGAATCTTCTTCGTGTGTTCCGGATGAAAGGGACGAGGTTGGTCTAGAAATCACTGCTTTTAGCGATCAATCCACATTCTCTAAACTGAAATATCGAATTTGGAATGTCGAAGGTTTGGGTGTAGATGATTCTAGAACCGCTAATCTTGCAGAGGAGAAAGTAGAGAAAAGAAAGTAGATGAGCGGAATAAAAAACGTTTAACCTAGTTTAGGATTATTATATTGAAACAATTTGACTCTAATACCCTTTGTGCAAATTTTTTTACTTAATAGTGCAACTCAGGTAAAAAATTTAAAACAAGAATCTGGGCCGTCAATTTTCATCATCTAACGTATGATAATTGTTCTTATTTCTCACTCTAAGGGGTGTTCCTATTTGAACCGCCCCCTATATATATATATATATATATATACGATTTTCCAACAATTTTTAATTTCGCAGGCTTAATGGTTAATAACTCAAGCACCATAAGTCGTTATTAAAGAAAAGACATATTTAATCCGATAAAGTGTTTTCAAGTCATATTATCTTGTATGGAGAGTGTACATGTGAGTAATTATACGATATAATATGAGTTTTGTTAGGATCTTTGGACTCTAAAAAATGTGAAGAACGGGTTCGTGGAACCCAACCGAGACAATAACAAAGAATAACAAAAAGAGAAAAGAAGAATAGGCACAAAGAATTTAACATGGTTCGGTCATTCGACCTACATTCACGGGCGTCGGAGAAACAATCCACTAGTAAAGAGACTAATACAAAATGGGCCTCCGAAATATGATCCTAGGCCCAAAAGTACATGCCCTAAAAAACATGGATAATTAATCCAACTAAATAATCCCATAACATGTGAGCTATAATGCGTAGAAGCACACTTAAAAAACAATTAAAGAACCTATCTATTTGTAGGTGAAATTAATGATAAACTTCATCAATTATCCGATGTATGATAAACTCAATTTTCTTTAAAGATTATGATTTGAACCACATCATAACAAGCTTATTATACAAATGTAATAAAACACAGTGAAACACCAAACTCAATAAGATTGAGCATGACAAATGTGTACATTAATGACACTCCTAATGTGATGTCATAGTTTGCCTTTGGGTGAACGTCATGTTGATAAGGCAGTAACCGTCAAAATTATTCTTATACAAAACACATGTTTGAATAAAACTTTGAAATGGAAGGCATGAGTTTAGCATATGTGATTCTTAGAATCAAAATCATTAGGGTGTCTAATTGAATTGTCTTATACAATCTGATTACACGAGAAAGAAAGTGATGAAGAAACTAAACGTACGTCTATGATAATACACCACCCATAACACGGCTAGAATAGAATTAATTAAGGAGAACGTGGATTGAGCAAGAACAAGGGTGACATTGTAGTTCAAGAGGAATATGCGAAAGTTAATTTAAAATTTGATATACATAGCTAATTGAATATTGAATATAACATGAACACTGATTGCAAATTTAAGTGAGTGTAGTAAATAAAATGAAGAAAATCTCTAAAAATGAGGTATTGCCTATTGTTTTTGTATGGGAAGAGGTGAAGGCTTATTTTCTGGTTTTATAACTCCGGCACCACAAAATGAAGAAACAGAGGACTCTGTAGCCCAACACAAACCCCAACATGACACACAAATTACTCCACTTGTCTGACTGCTTCAACCCTTGCTGCTTCAAATACTTATCTCCATAAAGCACACACTCCCCTCCCACATTCTCCACACACTTCCCCCCTCCATACTCATTTATCACCAAGCACTCGAAGGGATACTTAAACAGACTCAAGTAGTGCATGAAAACCCAGTACTCCGGCATGCTCTCCTTGGAGATGAAGTAGCCGGAGAAGAGAAAGAAGGAGCCCATGAGCCCCGCGATGATGGAAGCCCCCATGATGAAGTTGGGCACCAGCGCGCTGCAGCAGGCCGTGAAGGAATTCGACATCAGCACCACCATCCAGACTACGAGGGCGAAGTAGAGGAACCCGTCCGCCTCGCGCCTCAGCCCCACTAGCCAGTACGCCGGCGTGCTGTATAAAAGGCCCACCATGAGGAGAAATGGGAAGAAAACTAGCGTGTTTGCGATGACGTACGATGACACTCTGTATGCGCCGGTTAGATTCTCTCTCATGAAGATTCTTCTCTCTTGGAGGAAGATCGGTAGGCCTTCTGTGGTGGAGGAGAGCAAGAAACTGAGGCTGAAGGCGAAGAATCCGAGGCGGGTTTGGAGGGAGATTTTGCCTCTGTCGTCGCTGACGTTCATGTATACTGTTCCGAGTATGGATCCGACTACTAGAGATTGGACTACTCTCGCTAGGAAGAGCTCCTTAGCTCGGAGTATGTTCTTGCTGAATCTCTCTCCGAGTATGATTATCTCGTCCACCATCGAATTCGCGTACGAAGGAAATGTCTTATTCTCATTGGCGATGGTGCATGAGTAATCTATAGCGTTGTCTGAGATTTGTACGTCGAGGTTGTTGGTGATTTCAATGGCGAATTCGAGCACGTTGATATGAGAAGGAATATTCATGCCGGAGTTCCTCACCCTCTCTTCGAGCAGCCGCAGCGAGCCGTTATGTAGTACGCGGCCGCTCGACAGCAGCACAAGCCGGTCGATCAGCTCCAGGATTCTGAACCCGGGTTGATGGATGGTCAGGATTATCGTCTTGCGTTGATTGACTGCCATCGATCTTAGCAAGGACACAATTTGAAGGGCTGAGGATGAATCTAGGCCGGAAGTAGGTTCGTCGATGAGTAGCACCATGGGATCGTGGATCAGCTCCACGCCGATCGAGAGGCGGCGGCGTTCGCCGCCTGAGACGCCGTTGGTGGAGCCTTGGCCGACTCTCGAACCGGCAATGTGATCAAGTCCGAGATCCTTCATCAGGAGCTTCACTCTCTGACCGGCGACTCGCTTGCCGGCCGGCAGCCGGAGAAGCGCTCCGTACATAAGCGTTTCTTCGACGGTGAGGAGTGGGAATAAGGCGTCTTCTTGGGTGACGTATCCCGATAACCGGCGGAAGCTCTCACAATTGATCGGAGCTCCGTTGATAAGCACACAACCAGAAACCTTCGCTAATGGGGTTTTTCCTGCAAGAATCTCCAACAAGGTTGTTTTTCCGGCGCCACTAGGTCCGGCGATGGCGGTGATCTCGGCGGGATAGGCCTCTAGGTTAACATTGTTGATGATGAATCGAGGTGATGTGATCTTCGGCCTCCTGCACCAGCTAAACTCATCATGACTTTGGTGAGGGCAGGAGAGATTCTTGGTTTCTATGGTGTAAGAGGAGGAGGCCCGATCACCGGAACGCGGTGAGGTAACCGGAAGCTCCATAGAGTGGAGAGGGAAAGAGAAGTTGGTTTGTGAATGAAAGGGAGGGGAGAAAGGGTATGAGCTAACATGTACCAACCTTAGTTATATGTTTATTTCGTATGCATCAGAAAGGTGTGGAGGTTTAGCATTGGCTTGACTTGATAGTGTTTCTTGTGAGAGGATTGCAAGAAATCTAAAAGAGGGAAAGGGATGGTCGTTGCAGCTTTTGCAGGTAAACTACATGCTGACCATGCAAAGGTTGGTGTTGGTTGTTTCCTAATCTTATTCTACTCTATAAAATCTAACATCTCTACTTTCTTAAATTATCTTGCTTTCTTAACTTCTTCCACTTACACTTTTCTTTTTTATTTATTCGAACGAGTACCACATTGTCGGTATGCACTTGTAGATATTAATTCTTGAAATAATAAATACAACTTCCAATTCTTAAATTAATAGGACCAACCATCCCCGGACCGGATCACACTATTCGTATTCAGGTCTTCGTAACAGATGTAAATTGCAATCCGCTTCCTCTGGCCCATTTCGGGTGGCCCCTTCGGTGGCCCACCAATCACGCTCCGCCACGTGTGCATTGGTGGGCCATGTTAACAATAAAAAAATATTTAAGTTATAAAAAGGTGGCCCACCAATGCACGCGTGGCGGGGCGTGATTGGTGAGCCACCGAATGGGCCACCCGAAATGGGCCAGACGATTTGTAGCGTGTAAATTGTGGGAGATTCCTCAACGGGTGGGTATCTTATTAATCATTAATTGCTAATTTTATTTGTACACTGTCTCGATCAATATCACAATAAAAAATCTCTGTTGATGACATAAGCAGGGCCAAAACACAATCAAACAGTAGATCTTTCTACTAGCAAGTAGCAAAACAATGATGAAAATAAAAGTACTAAACATCAAATAAAATAAAGACAAATTGGCAAATTCGGTCCCCAATGTTTGCTACTTTTGATGAATTGGTCCCTAATCTTTTTTTTTTTTTTTTAGTTTATTGGTCCCCAATGTTTGCTAATTCGGATAAATTGGTCCTTCTGTCAAATTCTAAGTTAATTAAGTGTTAATCATATGGGTATTTATGGAATAAAAGTTTCAGGGACCAATTCATTCAATTTTTAAATAAAACCTTAAACTTTTTAATTTTTTTTTAAATTACGATTTTTTTCAGAAAAAAATTATTTTTTCAAATAATTTTTTATTTTAAAAATTACTTTTTTTCAAATAATTTTTTCTTTTTTTTCAAATAATTTTTTTGGTAAACGAAAAAAAATTAATTAATAATAATTTTAGGGACCAATTCATCTAAATACTTTTTTGAATTAACTTTTTTTCAATTTTTTTTATTTAAATAAAAATTAAGTAAATTTAGATTAACTAATAATTTTGCATTTCACGGTGAAGGAGGGGAGCGGATAAACACAACGGTTGAGGAATGTGTTATGTTCTTCGAGGAGATGAACAGCTGGACGACCCGCTCCTAGTCGTCCAGTTATGGCCTCCCACTTCCTAGTCATAAGATGTTCAACTGGTAAACTAGCATAATACTGTTGGAATTCCATTCATAAGATGTTCTTTATATAACGCCTGTGTTTTTTACATAATTTATCCCAACAACTATTTATTCGTGCCTTTTCCTTTGGCTAAAAATCGAGGGCCAGCATAGTGACTCTTTTTTATTCTTATGTTTAATTCTGCTCTTTAGTCTGTGGGAACCGTTTTCTTCAGTCGCATGCTTTAAAATTTGAGAGTTCACATTCATCTCCTTTTTGATGTATACTGAGTTTTTTTTTTTCATCTATGTATTTGGGCTTAATTGTGCATGCATATTGAAGAACAAAATTTCAGATAATATAAGGTAGTGTCTCATTGCTTTGGTAGTAATTTAAGCTAAAACAAATTAATTGCACCTGGTCACGTGCACATACCCATATTTTTAGTTAAGTTTAGACCAAAACTCTGAACCATCCCAATTAACAGAATTTTATGTTTTTACCTTACCTGGACCTTGATACAGATATGCTTGCTTCTCAAAAGAGGCTATCTGGGGAGTATGAGCTGTAACACCCAAAATTTTTCCATAAAATAATAATAATCATAAGTAATAATTAAATAAATAAATAAAAACTTTTGCATATCATGCATGATATCTTGTGGGAAAGTTCTATAAGTCGCGCTTTAGAAATTAAAATCATGACCTTTAATTAATTAATCATTTTTTCTTCTTTTGTTTGTTACGCATTAATTGCATATATATTATATACGCATTGAATTATTTGCATGGTGTTATGAAAAATGTTAAAATTTACTAATATATTACGTATATCTTTTCATGATTTGAAATCCTATTAGTATTAACGGTAGAAAACAAAATATATGAATTAAATAATTATTTGATAAGGATGAATTTGTGTAATAATAATAATAACGGTGATAATACATGGGTTGAGAAGAGATGTCATTTTTCTAAGGAAGATAAGAATTTGTGGTAATTATTGTTATGAACCAAATCGTTGGAAATTTTTAATTTTGTATAGTCATTAACATTTTAATATTATATCTAATTATCATATTTCGAGAATTATTATCTCAATAAATTAATTCTTGCGAAGTCTAGTAGGATTAAAATTGGTAAATATCTACTTTGATCCTTATTTTTTGTCTTCACCTTATTTATCTATATATTTTTGTTACTCTAAGCATATTTTGATTAGGAGATTGGTAACTATAAGTACATTCATGCCACACATTGAATGAAGATCCCACGATTCCTCGCACCTCAAAATCTTTTTCATCCACAATTCACACCTAGAAAATTTTCAGCCCTTTTTTTCAAGAGTTTACGAAAGATCAAGTTTTCAATTAAGGTACATCTAAATCCTAGTTTTAAGATTAAATTTTTTCTTTCCTTCTTGAATCTACTTCTCAAAATCATGCATGAATCTAGGAATTAGAAATAAATAGCTTGCCATAAATTTTTGTGAATTAGTACGTTTTTAGTTCTCAAAATTTATTTTGATAAATTTTTGCAAAATTGTGAATTGGAATATTATTAAATTTGTGATTCGTGAAATTTGCATAGAGATCCAAAGGTGTTTCGTATATGCTGAATGTGATTCATTATGGACATACTTGGTTACTTTTATTCAAAATGCAATTAAGGTAAATAGGGATTATAATCTATTTCTATATTTTTTTTTATAATTACCGTGACTTTTAAAAGTCTATAGGGAGAGTGTCATTCATTTTTATTTTAGGAAGGTTGATGTTAATTATTCTCCTCATTTTGTTATCAGTGATGAGAATATTAGGATTAATAAGCAAATTTGACTTGTTCGTTATGGATTTTTGTTGGTCCGGAGACGATAGTCAGGTGTAGAGGGGGGGGGGGTTGAATACACCTGATCATAGTTTCTTTTTCTCAAACACGAAGGACAGTTGAGTTGTAGGTTGCAATTGATGAACAGTGCCAAATAGTAACCTTCGATCGCGGGTCAGAAGTGTGCCAACTACTGAGCTCTCCTACTGACTTTTGTCAGTACTTGTAACTCAATCGGAGACGTTGTGCGGATAAGAGTGTGGGGCCCGGAGATTTGTCTCAGTTTGAAAACGTGATTTTCACAAATCAAGTAATTTTTTGCTAGTGCACTTTGAGAATACGTTTTATGCAAATATATGATTTTTAATCAGTTTGTATGCAATGCAATAAAACAGTAAATAACACAAGCAATTTTTAACGTGGTTCGGATACGCAAGATCCTACGTCCACGGTCCTGCAGAACATGAGTTCTTGTTGATTTATCTGAGCAAGTCTCAACAAGGAATCTGTGCACTGGACAGACCCTTCTAAGTTATAGTCCTTAGCGACTTTACAAATCAAACCGAAGTTTGAAAGGGAGGGGATAATCTACAACTAGGAATGAGTTCTTACAATAAGAACAATTCACAGAAAGTGAACTCCTTCGAGTTTCTAAGCTATAAATTTGGCAATGAGCTTAGCTAGAGAAGAAGGTATCTAAAGAACTCTAGAGAGAAGAACTAATGATATTCTATTAGGCAAGTTCTTCGCTGGATTGATCTTGAATGCGCTAGAGTTGTTCGAAAGCTTGAGCGTTTTTCCCTTGATATCCCGTGCGTTAAGCTCGGATTTCTTCTCTATTTATAGTTGTGAGCAGGCATATGTCCGTTGGAGAAGACGATGCCACGTGTCACAAGCTTCCAAAGAAAACGACCATAAATTCGAATTGTTGCAGCAGAGTTGTTGGACACTGTACATGAGAGCAGCTTTAGTTGGTCAGAGCAGATAAAGCGTTATCGGCTTCTCATTGGTCGAGGTTTATGGTAGGTGAGATTGTGTCAGACATCGGAGTTGACTCTCTCTAATCCTCATATGTCTTCTGCTGACTTTCGAAATGACTTTAGCGACTGAGTCGTTTTCTGTCGGATACAGTAGACTTTAAGCAGTCTCTGTCTTCTTCGTCTGAGTCGGCTGACAAGAGATATTCTCTTAAGTATGGTCAGCTGATGACTGCAAAGGTACTAAGCTTGCATAGAGTTCTTCTGCTGATGTCTGTCAGCTGATGAGATATCTTCTACTGAGGCGAAGATCAGCTGATGACTTAAGAACGCAAGCAATTACACTGATGACGTGGGGTTCTGGAAAGTAACTTCGTCAGAAGATCAATCCAACAATTTACCCCGTACAGGACTTAGACACAAAGATAGATAATAAAAACAGTCTAGCCTATACATCATCTAGTCCTATCAAGACACTACACTACTGATATCAGCTGGGTTTTGGGATCTTCAATTCCATAGTACTACTATGATTTCCCCCAATATTATTTTAACTACTAACAGATGAATACCATCTACTGACTCATAACCCAACAATTTCCCCCTAATTGATGATGCCAAAACCTCTATAAAATATAAAGAAAGAATTCTAAACTACTGACATAGATAGACTTCAGTAAACTAAATCAGTTAGCCTCAAGAGTTCAGCAGTTGAGAGATAGGCAAAATCAGAGAAACGGTTATGTGTGAGTGTGTGTCAGATCACTTCAGTGATCAGTTGTGATAAGCATAACACAACTAAAAGCCTTAAGACAATGAGTAATTGTCTGGCCAGAAGAAAAGGAACTGATATATATGAAGAAAATTACAGGGTTCCTATTCTTCTATACAGGGGATGAGAAGACTATTGCTAACGTCTGAATCTCTGGGTCTTCTTCTTGAAGTCTTCGGACTGTCGCCAGGAGGATCCAGGCCATAATATTTGTAAATCCTTGCACGCAACGTCTGGATTTCCTCAAGATCAGCAGGAATATCAGAACTTAGATCATGATGGTAAGCAGCTGCTTCGATCTCATCTTCTATCTCCTTTGTGCATAGCACGCCACGAGTAGTCCTAGGAGGAGGGATGCGTCTGAATGCTGGAGCTCTGAGGGGTATCTTCTCTCTTTCCATAATCTGTAGGAGCTGATCTCTGAGCTGGGCATTGTATTGATGAATAAATTCTTCAAAGAGTTGATCAGATGGTATCCCAGATGGATAGAAGCCCCATACATAGTATCCCTTGATAAATTCCTCTTTGAGTTCCTCCCACTACTCATTCAGTTCTGTTGGCACCCATCTGTCTATATGAGGAATAGGAGCTTTCTTGATGTAAGGTGCTCTGGGTGCTCCTCTCCTGTAAGACCTTGGGATCTGCCTTTTCTAATCTACTACTGGCTCGCTGGCTATCTTATCTGTCAGTTGAATGATCTTAGCTAGGTCAGCCAATCTTTTCTTCTCTCTCAGACCCGCTGATCTAGCATCTCCTCTTCGGAGATTTAATCCCTTCAGCGTGGCCTCCTAGGTTGCTCTGTCCTCGGCCTCTTGCTCAGGTGTAAGAGTAGGAGTATAAGAACTCTGAGCTAAGGGCAGGACTTCAGTAGAAGACGTTTTGGCTAGCTCCTCTTGAGCTTTCTTCTTTTGTTCATCAAGGATCAGTTTAGCCTTTTCTTTGGCAATCTTGCCAATTATTTTTCTAGGCTTCTTAGCCTTCTTAACTTCTTCAATCTGCTGTTCATGATCCAGCTGATCTTGCAGCTTCTAGGCAACTTCTTTATCAAATGCCTCCTGCTCCGCTTTGGATTTATTTAGGCGTCGGGGAAGATGGCGGTGGCAGTGGCTCATCGAGGAATCGAGCAATATCTTCAATGTGCTGAGCAGTTGAAACATTTGCTGGCTCAGTCACAGCTGGTTGGACTTCTGGGACTTGGACATTTCCAGGAAGGGATACTTCAGAATTAGTTCCAGCCTGAATAGCTGAACCTTCCCCCTGATTTCCTTCCCCCTGATTTCGTTCCCCTTTACTAATAGCTTGGACTTCTGGGCTTTTCTCCACTTCAGCCTGTTCCGCCTCAGCCTGTTCATCTATCACGGCTTCTTCCCCCTTTTTGGCATCATCAGCCAGGGAGAGGCGAGTGCGGATGGCTATCACCTCCTTATCCAAATTAAAGCAAAGATTCTTGATGAAGGTGGTGGTGTATTCGAAGTCTTTGACTGCATCACAGTATTGCTCCCATTTCTTCTCCTGATCAGCTCTAAATTGTTTGAGTTGGGCTGCGGACTCCTGTCTGAGTTTCAGCAGAGACTGATCATGAGATTCTGTCATCTCCTTCTGAATTTCTTTGAGTGCCTCCGCCTGTTGTTGAATGGCTTTCTGAAGGCTCGAGGAGGCCACTCTGTTTCTTTCATCCATAGTGGCTTGGACTGTCGCAAGGCCCTGAGTCAGCTGCTCAGAGAATGACTTATGCTGAGAGATAAGGAGCTGCTGACTCTGAGCGGCTAAGTCCGCCTTCTGAGCTGTAAGGGCGGCCTCGACAATCTCCTGAATATTGACTGAAGAAGTGGGAGTTTCGGAGACCTTCTTAACCCCTACTGCCAGTCGGTCGACGCTCCCAGTCTGGGCTTTGGTGTACTGAGCCCATTTGAGATGAAAGTCTTTTGCAAGGAGTCGATTCTTATCTCCCTGTCGCCTGATGGCTTTGTTGACCGACTTAGAGGTCACGGAACCTATGGGTTTGATCTGATAACTGCTGATTCTGAGCCTCTGGTCAGATGTCGCGATCTGTTGCGCTCGACTCGGCTTCGAGGCAACTGGGGCATCACCTAATGTGGAGGGTGGTGGTGATCGGCCCTATTCGCGAGGAGTGTTACCCTCAGCAGATCCTCCCAAATCTGCATCCTTGGGTGGCGCAGATCCATGTCATCATCATTATTGTCATCGTCGTTGTCATCACCATGATGAGATGGAGGCGAAGGGCTGTTGACCGGAGCTGAGGATCTTAAGCTTAGCAGATAGAGCATAGCAGCGCGAAGATCCTCGAAGGAGGCTAGATCAGCTGGTTCCCCAAACCCTATAGCTGATTGCAAGCTCTGCTCTTCTGTCAGTAGGGACAAGGCTGACTGAGTCCTGATAAGTTCTTCAAGAATATCCCAGCTAAGGAATCTCAGCAGCATTTGTGTCCTGGCCCTTATGGCAATATCGACAAGATCCCGATGTTCAGCTATTTCGGGGATCTGAGCACTGACCTCTCCAGTGGCTCGGAGACGGGTGGAGTGCATTGTCGTCCACTCTGAGGAGGTTTCCTCAGTCGGTACTCCAGTGTCCGACTGAGTCTCTGAGGAACTAATCCGCTGGACTTTATCTTTCAGCGTGGCACCTTCTATGTCTGTGTCCGCGTCAAGTGGTGGATCCTCCTGAGTGGGTGGAGGAGAGGCAAGTTTTGCTGGAACCTCAGAAGGTCCAGGCTTGCTGAGCCTCTTCCTCTTAGGCGGGTCGGCGCGAGGGGGCAAGTCGGAAGTGACTCTTTTCTGCTCAGGCGGCCCTCGCCCGATGGATTTCTCAGCAGCGGCTCTTGTCTTGAACTTTAAGAGCTTGCGGTCAAAATATCTCGCACCAGCAAAGGCTGAGCGATCTGATACTGACTCTTTGATAATTACGGACATCTTTGTCCCGTACAGCAGCTTTCCCACACTTATAAGACTTCTCTCACCAGTAGGCGTCGCTGCGAACTTCTGAGCCTGAGCTTTAAGCTCGGCTACATAGTAGTCAGTCCAATTGACTCTGACTCCATCATCTATTATCATCATCAGCTGAATGCGAGGCTTGGATAGCTGATCATACGAACCGGCTGAGCTCGTAAGAATGTGAGAAACAATGTACGCGAGCCCACGGTATTCTGGTAGCAGCGGCAGAGCTGTCTTGAAGACTACGTCGTTTCTGTCACAGAATTTCTGAACATAGGAGTTGATCTCCTTCTCCTTATATCCACTGGGTGAGACTCCGCGCACTGGGAGATCAAAGGTCAGCTCCACGGCGGATCGGATATCGAAGATGTGTTCACTGGCATCCCAAGATTGAGGGACAACTTCCTTCATGTATGAGAACCTGGATTCCTCCACGCCTGTATCTAGGGTTCTCCAGTTGTAGTAGACTTCTGCAACTGGTCTGGGCAAGTACGCTCTGGGTTGCTTCGAGACGAGAAGCTCCAGTTCGGAAGTCTCGAGAGCCGTGAAGATGGGCTCAAGATATGGAAGATCAGCTTGGTGTAGCGCCATCGTCGGCTCGAATAGGATTCGGGACTTGATGATTTCATCGATGTTGGTGGGTGTTTTGACAGCCATATTATCTGCAAATTTTTTGTTAGAGACTGAAATAATAGAAGTCAAAACACAATTTATTCGCGATAATCTAGATGATGTTTACCGTAAATGTAGAGCTTGGTTGAAAAGAAAGTTCAGATTCATAAGAGAAGATGAATCGAAAAAGCTAAAGTTTCTTAAGCTCTAATGGCGATAAAAGTGTGAAAGTGGATTTGAGGTAGAAGATAAAAGATTTTATATGATCGTGCATATCAAACAGTTTAGATCGAACGGTTGGGATTCAATCTAAAATTTTTAATGACGGTTGTGATTTGATGTTATAAATAGAATGATTACACAAGCTGCCTCTACCATAGACCCACGTAGGATTATGCACAGTTAAGGTAAGTGAAAAGACATGCATTAAATGCGTTGCAGGCAGCATTAAAGACTAAGTCATTTTAAATGAGAACGGTTTCCTACTGACTTATCCTTAAAAATTAATGGCGGGAAATAAATGCTCATTAACTACTGAGTGCAAGCGACTGAGATAATAAACGCTAGCATGCTTCTGATAAAATTAAGTATATTAAGACTTCGCAAACCTCTTCAGCTGATTTTACGATCAGCTGGTTACCGTTTAGACTCAGGAGGACAATTGATGTGCTGATGACCACGTTCCCCCTTACTGTGTATAGTTTGATTCTCCCGACTGAATCATTGTACTGAGTTCTTGACCTGTCATACTGATTTCTTCTACTGACTCTACTCAGTAGGTTCCAGTAGACCTAGCTCAACTGATAATTCTCTGAATATGTTCTCAGCTAGTGGTTTGGTCAGTATATCTGCCCTTTGCTTGTCAGTATGGATTTTCTCCATTCTAATATCCTTCTTCTCGACATGGTCTCTGATGAAGTGGTGTCGAATGTCCACGTGCTTGCATCTCGTATGGAGAACTGGATTCTGAGTTATAGCAATAGCACTGGTGGAGTCACAGTAGATGGGCACTTCATCCTGAATTATACCATAGTCTCTCAGTTGTTGTCGAAGCCAAAGGATCTGGGCACAGCAACTTCCAGCAGCCATGTACTCAGCTTCAGTAGTGGACGTTGCCACTGAATGCTGTTTCTTTGAAAACCAAGATATTAGCTTGCTGCCTAGGAACTGACACGTTCCAGAAGTTGACTTTCGATCTATCCTGCATCCTGCATAATCAGCATCAGAATAACCTGTCAGTATTAGATTATCATCAGCAGGATACCATAACCCTGCGTCAGGTGTTCCTTTTAGATATCGCAGAATCTTCTTTGCTGAGTCTAGATGACTTCGCTTGGGATCCGCTTGAAATCTTGCACATACACCTACAACATAAGTTATATCAGGTCGGCTAGCTGTTAAGTATAATAAAGAACCAATAATAGTTCTATAATTAGTAGAGTTAACAGAAGCTCCCTCTTTATCTAGATCGATTTTGAAATTCGTATTCATGGGGATTTTGACTGGCTTGCTCGAGTCGCAGCCAAATCTTTTCAGGAGATCTCGAGTGTACTTGGCTTGATTGATGAATATTCCTTCAGGTGATTGTTTGACTTGGAATCCAAGGAAATAATTCGTTTCCCCCATCATGGACATCTCGAATTTCTCCTTCATCATTTTCTCGAATTGTTGACATATAGTCACGTTTCTACAACCGAAAATGATGTCGTCCACGTAGATTTGCACCAGTAGGATGTCATCTCCTGACTTTATATTGAACAGGGTGCGATCTACTGTCCCCTTCTGAAAACCTTTCTGAAGTAGAAAGTCTGATAGGGTATCGTACTAAGCCCTGGGTGCTTGTTTTAACCCATACAGAGCTTTCCGAAGTCTGTACACCTGATGTCCCTACTGAAAGCCGGGCAGTTGTTCCACGTAGACTTCTTCCTTTAGCACGCCATTCAGAAAAGCTAACTTTACATCCATTTGATATACTTTGAATCTTTGATGCGTTGCGTAAGCTAGGAATAGACGAATGGCTTCCAATTTGGCGACATGAGCGAATGTTTCATCAAAGTCGATTCCTTCTGCTTGACAGTATCCTTTGGCAACTAGTCTAGCTTTGTTTCTGACAATGACGTTGTTTTCATCACGCTTGTTCTTGAAGACCCACTTAGTACCAATCACATGCTGATGTCTAGGTCTGTCAACAAGCTCCCAAACTTCGTTTCTAACGAACTGGTTCAGCTCTTCTTGCATGGCGATGATCCAGTCAGCATCATTGAGTGCGTCCTCTATTGACTGAGGTTCTTCTGTGGACAAGAAACAAGAATAGACTGAGCTTTCTCCTTGACTTAATCTAGATCTTGTCCTTATAGTTGCTGACGGATCTCCCATAATAAGATCTAAAGAATGAGCGTCAAGCCATGAACGTCTGAGTCTGGCTTCTTCTTCTGATACTACTTCTGCACAGTCAGTAGGTGTGTTAGGAATTTCGGGTATCTTGTTACGTGATTGCATTAGTTCAGTAAGAAGGTTAGGATCT
Organism: Lavandula angustifolia; assembly: GCA_028984105.1. Taxonomy (NCBI): domain Eukaryota; kingdom Viridiplantae; phylum Streptophyta; class Magnoliopsida; order Lamiales; family Lamiaceae; genus Lavandula; species Lavandula angustifolia. The sequence continues at coordinate 17,009,384 of CM054819.1, forward strand.
ACTGAGTTTCCAGGTTCAGGGGCATTTAGCTCAGGAACAGTATTTGTTCCCCCTGAGTTTATATTCTCAGTAGAGGTCTCAGTTACCACTGGGGCTTCCTCATCGACCGTTGTTACCTGTTGTTGATTTTGTTCAGTAGAATCAACCAGGTCGGCTACATCGCTTGTTGGCTGAGTCTGAATTTCTTCATTGTCTGACTCATCATCCCAACAATGCTGGATCTTTTCAGCTTTGTCGTTTAGTGCGAGATCCTGTAGCTTGCTGCTGACATCTTCAGTATTTGTCTTTGTAGTTTTCCTGTTCTCAGTAACAAACTCATCAAAAATAACATGAGGGCTTTCCTCCACGCAAAGGGTCCGATAGTTAAAGACTCAAGAAGGCTTTATCGACTCGAGAGTATCCTAAGAATACTCCTTGATCAGATTTGCTATCAAAGACCTTCAACCGATCTTTCCCATTATTGTGAATAAAGCACGGACAACCAAAAATATGAAAATGAGAAATAGAAGGAATTCTCCCTTTCCATAATTCGTATGGTGTCTTCATGTGTTGCTGTGTAAGCAGTGAGCGATTTTGAGTGTAGCAGGCGGTGTCAGTAGCATCTGCCCAGAACTTTGAGGGTAGTCTAGAGTCTGCTAGGAGCGTTCTTGCTGCTTCTTTAAGTGTTCTGTTTTTGCGTTCAGCAAGTCCGTTCTGCTGAGGGGTGCGAGCTGCTGATGTCTCGTGCTTAATTCCCTCCTTTTCGCAGTACTCTTTAACTACTGAGTTGAGAAATTATGTTCCTCTGTCTGAGCGAATTCTCTGTATCTTGATGTCCTTTTCCACACTGAGCTTTTTCAGTAGTTTGGGCAACTCAGTCTGGACATCAGATTTGTTGGCTATGAAGATAACCAATGTATATCTCGAGTAGTCGTCAATAACGACGAGGGCATACTTCTTGCCTCTTATAGTCACTGGAGAAGTTGGCCCGAATAAGTGCATGTGTAGCAGCTGAAGGATTCCATCAGTGGAAGGTGACGGAATAGGTGGATTGCTACTCTTTGTCTGCTTTCCCTTCAAAGATGCTTCACAATTCATGTCTTTGATAAACGATTCAGGTGGCTGAGTCTCTTGTGCCACAGCCATCCTGCCTTGTCACTAGATTTAGTCTGTGCGAGTAAGCAAGCCTCAGGTTTTGCGGTTTTCCAATTTGCAACGTATATATTCTTCCTCCGCGAACCTGATAACACTGTTTTCCCTGTAGATTTATCAACAATATTACAGAAACCAGCGTCAAAGATAACTCTATTCAGATTGTCACATAATTGACTGACAGAAAGGAGATTATGTTGAAGTCCTTCAACATATGTTGCTCTTGGAAATGAGGCAGTCCCAATATTCAGTGTTCTGTATCCCCTTGTATAGCCTTTAGAGTTGTCACCAAACTCAATTCTAGGACCATGTTCCTGTATGTAGTTGGTCAGCAGGCTATTTTGATAAGTCATGTGTCTCGAGCAGCCGCTGTCCACTATCCAAGGGTCCTTATGCACCTGCAAAACAGAAATATTTTTAGGTACCCTTTGGTTCAATTGGGTCCTTACATGTTAGTGGGTGATTTCGGAACCCAGATCTGCCTAGGGACCTTAGAAGTATGAGACTTCTTCTTCTGAACCTTGTCAGCTTTCTTCTCCACAGGACTCGGAGATACTAACTTTTGATGATTTTGGGTTCAGGAGCTTTCTTCTTCTGAGGCTTTGCGCTCCTCCTGACCCTGAGCTCATAGTAGTACGAACCATATTGAGTTGGATGTTCATACAGTGGTTCCTTGTACTGCTCTGCCCACCTGATCTTCTTGGTTCCCCCTGAGTTTGATTGTGGTATCCTGGGGCTGGAACCTTTAGTCAGTAGTTTCTTGTTGCTCGGCTGAGGTGCAACTATCTTCTGTTTATTCTTCGTCTGAGGTGTTGAGTCAGTAGTCTGAACTTTACCTCTGACGAACCTGTCAGTTAGCAGTTCTGAGCTCTTTGAAGTGGAAGCTTCATGAGTATAGCCAAGTCCTTCTTTCATGATCGTTGGCATTTGCGCTCTATGCATACTTTCCAAAACTTCATCACTTCTTCGAAGTGACTCATAATCCTTTTCAACTTCTGCGAGCTTCTGACTGAGTCGGGCTATCTCAGTATCTTTCTCAGAATTGTCCTTGGTCAGAACTGATATCTGAGTTTCTTGAAGCTGAGACTTAGTCATAAGAGATTTAATCTCTTCCTTGAGTCTCACAACAAGATTCTCAGACTCAGTAGAGACCTGACAATCAGAAGAAAGTCTTTGATTCTCAGCTTTTACCTGTTCCAGTTCCTGAATAGTTCTGCTGAACTCTCTGCTCAGCTGAATCTGCTCCTCTAGTAGATCATCGTAGGCTTGTACCACATCTAGAGGCTCATATGTGACCGAGCACGTGTCGTGTGTGCTGTGAGAAGAAGAGGTTAAATTAAGTTTAGAATTTACCTCAGCCTCTTCTCCGGCCATCAGACAATATTCTGCATTTTCTTCAGGATCTGTTTCTCCGATCTCAACGGCAACAAATGCAGCTTCGTCTTCAGAAGAATACATGAATGTATCTTCCTCGATTGAGTCATCGGATATCTCTCTGGCTATGTAGGCCTGCCTCCTATGGGCAAATTTCTCGCGTCTGGCCTGCCGTTCTGCTCTTTGAGCAGCTGAGAGTTCGGGACATTCGTACTGATAGTGTCCCTCCTTGCAGTTGTAACAGACAGACGATCTGCTGCTTTTTCCAGCTGAATCTTTGGATGGACTCGCAGCAGGTTCTGTGTTCCTACAGTTAGTAGAAGGTTTAGATTCTTCCCTTTTTCGAAAATCTTTCTTACCTGAGGGAGAATCTCTGTTGTATTTCTTCAGCTTTCTCACTCTCTCCTTTTCTCTTTGATATTTGAGAGCCATAAGTGCAAGTGGGTCAGTAGCAGATGTCTCAGAGGACTTTGTTTCTGCTGCAACTACTGCCTTGCTGGAAGAAATGAGTTTGATTCCAGTTTTGCTGACTGTTGCTTTGAAAGTATGGTCAATCTGAGTGTCAGCTGGAGTACTGGAACATCGTTGGGGTAGGCTGTGCTCAAATTCCTCTGTTTTTAATTCTGAAAAGATAACATCAGGAGTTAGAGCATTAAGATCAGAGCGACGCAAATAAGTAGCAAATGGAAGCCACTTCTGTCGAGGTAGCGCTCTTAAGATCTTGGTGTTCATCTCTTTGTTGGTGAACATCCTCCCCAGCCCATTGATCACATTGACTTGGTTTGTGAATCTGACGCTTAGCTCGTCAATGGTCTCACTGGGCTCCATGGCAAACGCGTCGAACTTTTGTAGCTCTAATTCGAGCTTGTTCCCTTTGATCAGCGGGGTTCCTTGGCTTAGTACAGCCAGGGCATCCCAAAGTTCTTTCGCCGTTTTGCAGTCTTGCACCCTGCTGAGGTGAGAATCGCTGAGCGTAGTCAGGATTGCATTCCGCGCAACTCGGTCGAGGTTGTGCAGCTTTTTCTCTTTTGGTGTGAAGGCTGATTTTTCTTTAGCGACCTTAGCGCCAGTCTGCGCTCCTACACCTCCCACAGCGGTAAATTATACACTGTCGATCATGGGAATGATGGGTCCTGCCTCAAGGACGTCCGTCATGCTATCATGCAACGAGGTAAGGTGTGCCTCCATTCTCACACGCCATACCGTGTAGTTCTCTATTGAGAACATCGGTACCATCCGAATACCTGACATATCAGACATAATGGGTAAGAGTATAAGGATGTATGAAGAGATGCTTGTGCAGTGAAAAACGTTTTCAGGATTTGTTCGAGAAGACCAGTAGTTACAGAACCGATGATCAGAAGAACACCGTTGCTCTGATACCAATTGTTGGTCCGGAGACGATAGTCAGGTGTAGAGGGGGGGGGTGAATACACCTGATCACAGTTTCTTTTTCTCAAACGCGAAGGACAGCTGAGCTGTAGGTTGCAACTGATGAACAGTGTCAAATGGTAACCTTCGATCGCGGGTCAGAAGTGTGCCAACTACTGAGCTCTCCTACTGACTTTTGTCAGTACTTGAAACTCAATCGGAGACGTTGTGCGGATAAGAGTGTGGGGCCCGGAGATTCGTCTCAGTTTGAAAACGTGATTTTCACAAATCAAGTAATTTTTGGCTAGTGCGCTTTGAGAATACGTTTTATGCAAAGATATGATTTTTAATCAGTTTGTATGCAATGCAATAAAACAGTAAATAACACAAGCAATTTTTAACGTGGTTCGGATACGCAAGATCCTACGTCCACGGTCCTGCAGAACAGGAGTTCTTTTTGATTTATCTGAGCAAGTCTCAGCAAGGAATCTCGGCACGTGGACGCACCCTTCTAAGTTATAGTCCTTAGCGACTTTACAAATCAAACCGAAGTTTGAAAGGGAGGGGATAATCTCCAACTAGGAAGGAGTTCTTACAATAAGAATAATTCACAGAAAGTGAACTCCTTCGAGTTTCTAAGCTATAAATTTGGCAATGAGCTTAGCTAGAGAAGAAGGTATCTAAAGAACTCTAGAGAAAAGAACTAATGATATTCTATTAGGCAAGTTCTTCGCTGGATTGATCTTGAATGCGCTAGAGTTGTTCGAAAGCTTGAGCGTTTTTCCCTTGATATCCCGTGCGTGAAGCTCGGATTTCTTCTCTATTTATAGTTGTGAGCAGGCATATGTCCGTTGGAGAAGACGATGCCACGTGTCACAAGCTTCCAAAGAAAACGGCCATAAATTCGAATTGTTGCAGCAGAGTTGTTGGACACTGTACATGAGAGCAGCTTTAGTTGGTCAGAGCAGATAAAGCATTGTCGGCTTCTCATTGGTCGAGGTTTGTGGTAGGTGAGATTGTGTCAGACATCGAAGTTGACTCTCTCTAATCCCCGTATGTCTTCTGCAGACTTTCGAAATGACTTTAGCGGCTGAATCGTTTTCTATCGGATATAGTAGACTTTAAGCAGTCTCTGTCTTCTTTGTCTGAGTCGGCTGACAAGAGATATTCTCTTGAGTATGGTCAGCTGATGACTGCGATGGTACTGAGCTTGCATAGAGTTCTTCTGCTGATGTCTGTCAGCTGATGAGATGTCTTCTACTGAGGCGAAGATCAGCTGATGACTTAAGAACGCAAGCAATTACACTGATGACGTGGGGTTCTGGAAAGTAACTTCGTCAGAAGATCAATCCAACAATTTACCCCGTACAGAACTTAGACACAAAGATAGATAATAAAAACAGTCTAGCATATACATCATCTAGTCCTATCAAGACACTACACTACTGATATCAGCTGGGTTTTGGGATCTTCAATTCCATAGTACTACTATGATTTCCCCCAATATTATTTTAACCACTAACAGCTGAATATCATCTACTGACTCATAACACAACAATTTTTAAGTTGGATGGTAACATATCTCAAACTTAATTTAAATTCAATAATTGGGTTTTTGGCTTAGTTATATGACACGCAATAATTGGCCTACTTAGTTTAATATTCCTATTTGAGTTTTTTTTTTTTTGAAAACCAGTTTACGAAAACAATCTGTTTAGATAAAAACATTATTGCTTAAAATTATCATAATTGCCTAACCAATTAATAAAATTAAGAACTTCATAACTAATTATTGTTTTAAGTTGCCGAGAACTAAATATCATGTCTTCACAATAACCTATATGGTAGATATTAGATTTAGTAATAGTACTATCCGGTGTTTTTCAAAATGCAAAAGTTTTCTTCATGTTGCCTTGAATTCTTTGTTTTGTGGATTTGAATTGTTATTTGTTGTGAACAAGATTGAGTTTAAGATATAAAATTATGCATGCTTTCGTTTATTATGTGGTTGTAATGAGTGATTCATGCATGACATCTTTTGCATAAATAATTGAGTGCAAATTATTTAATATTTAGGACAAGCGCGCATGGCTTAATGACTTGATATACATCTTTTCATTCACTCAAAAAGGTTAAGGTGGGGTTTTTCTTTTATCCTTATTATACACTATACTGTTTTTCTCATGCGTTATTCAGTACAGACAGAGCCTTCGGGCAATTCACGCAGTAAAACCTTTGGGTTAGCCTTCGGGCAATTCACGCAGTAAAACCTTCGGGTTAGCCTTCTGGCAATTCACGCAGTAAAACCTTCGGGTTAGCCCTCGGGCATTCACGCAGTAAAACCTTCGGGTTAAGCCTCCGGGCTTGCATGTCTAATTTTTTAAACACATTAATTTAGTTTTATCTTGAACTATGCATTTATCGTTATTTAATTCCGTGAACTAATAGGTGCACATGTTTTTTTCAAGACTTCCGCTATTATGAAATGCATTAAAACCTTATTATTTTTATAAATCTATTATTTTTGAAAATTAAATTGAGAAGATTAAGTTTATGCACGAGGTGACGTCCCCTTAAAAAGTATATGAAAATTGGGGCGTTATAGATTGGTATCAGAGCAGGTCTACTTTCCTGTAGACTTGTTTCATGTTATGCAGGAAATTGACCATCATCACTGCCACAACATCGTGCCGGCAAGGTAAGAAAGATTTTCTAAGTTAATTTTGAAGCATGATATTGAAAGCATATTTTCCTAGCATGACATGAGCATGATTATTATACAAGTAAATTATGTAAAATATTTAAAGTTCTCGAAAATATTGCCTTAAGAATGAGAATTTAGATGTCTTACATAGTTGAATTTTATATGAACAATAGGAAGATGCCTCCGAGAAGACAACCCGGTAACAATGCTAGTGGAGGGACAAGAAATAACCCTCCAGAGAACCTTAGCAATGCACAACTACTAGAGGCTATGAGAGAAATGTTCCTGCAACGCCAAGGAGGAGACCCAATGGTGAATGATTTTAGGACGATGTCATCCCCTATTCTTAAAGGGAATGAAGGACCCGTATTTGTGGAGGAGTGGATTGGTGATCTAGAGCGGATCTTCGAGCACCAAGGATGCACTGATGCTCAAAAAGTGACATGCGCAAAGTATCAGTTGGCCCAGGACGCACGACAATGGTGGAATTCTTGGCTTCGGACTATGGCGCCAGAGCAGCAGCAGAACATGACTTGGGATTTCTTCAAGACACAGCTCTTGAACAAGTTTTTCCCAGAATCTGTTCGGCGGGAAAAGAAGGTGGAGTTGATGACCATAAAGCAAGGGAATAGATCAATCGTGGACTACAAGCGTCATTTCACTCAGCTCTCACAGTTTGCACCTGACTTGGTAGATACCGAACATAAGAAGATGGAGATTTTCGAGAGCGGGCTGCATGATGAAATAGGTGGCATATTAGCTGGTCATGAGATTACAACTTTTGATGTGCTGGTCCAGAAAGCCCAAGCAATCACCAAACACAAGAAGCTTGATGGACCGGCATCTAGAACGCCTATCACTACTGGAAAGAGAAGATGGGAGGATAACAGGAATCAAGGTTCTGAAAAGAAGCAGAAGCAAGTCGTTCCTAGCAATACCGCAGCCTCGATTGGAAAACCAAAGTGCCTTACTTGTGATAGGAATCACTATGGGGAATGCTTGCGAGGAAAGTTTATCTGCTACCGTTGCCGTCAGGAGGGACATGTGGCACAAAACTGCCCTTTGAACAAAACTACAGCCCCAAACAACAATGGGAAGCGGGGAAAAGCAAGAGTTTACTCCATGGTTGAAGCGGGTGATGATGATGACGAGCCGCAGACGGTGTCAGGTACCTTTCAGTTCTCAACTATGTTTTAGTTTTATTATATGAAGCAACTACATCCAACTATAGTTAGTAAACATAATTACCTCAGGAAACATTTTAGTACTCAATCAATTAGCCGTAGTTCTTTTTGATTCCGGAGCGTCGGATTCTTTCATATCAAAAATTTTTTACGAGAAAGTAGCCGAAAAATGCGATGAGGAGAGTGCAACATGCAAGGTTGGGTTTCCTGTAGGCAAGGCAAAGGAAATAAATCGTCGAGTAAAAGGAGCAATATTGAAGATCGATGGCGTGATCTTGAAAGCAGATTTGTACATCTTGGAGATGAAGGGCTTCGACGTCATACTCGGGTTGGATTGGCTCAGCAAGCACGATGCAGTTATCAGATGCAAGGACCGTGAAGTCGTTTTCCCAACACCAGATGGAAATCAATTCTCCTTTTACGGAAGTAAGAGAAAGAGAGGACCATATATTATAACTGCAATGAAGGCCACCAAGATGATGAGGAAGAAGGACTGTCAAGCTTACTTGGTGAATATTACAAGCACAAAGACGGAGGAACTAACCATAAATGATATTCCGGTGGTAAGCGAATTTCCCGATGTGTTCCCTGAGGAACTAAGTGGACTTCCCCCAGATAGGCAAGTGGAATTCAACATCGATGTAGTGCCTGGAGCAACCCCTATATCGAGAGCGCCATACAGAATGGGACAAGATACAAGAACATGGCTGACTGGGTCCTTATTGTTAGACAAGGGACATATTCGTCCAAGTGTATCGCTCTGGGGAGCGCATGTGCTTTTCGTCAAGAAGAAAGATGGAACTATGCGTATGTGCATAGATTACCGTGAGCTCAACAAGTTGACAATCAAGAACAAATATCCGTTGCCAAGAAATGAAGACCTCTTTGATCAACTAAAAGGTGCGGGGATCTTCTCAAAGATTGACTTGAGGTCTGAATATCATCAATTGAAGATTAAGGAGAGTGATGTGCCGAAGACAGCTTTTCGAACAAGATATGGTCATTACGAGTTTACAGTAATGCCTTTTGGACTGTCTAACGAACCAGCCGTTTTCATGGACTTGATGAACAAAGTGTTTCATCAATATTTGGATCAATTCGTAATTGTCTTCATCGATGATATCTTAGTGTACTCAAAAGATCGGAGCAAACATGAAGAGCATCTAAGGATTGTGTTGGAGACCTTAAGAAACGAGAAGCTATACGCCAAGTTCAAGAAATGTGAGTTTTGGCTTAATCAAGTAGTATTCCTTGGTCACGTAGTGACTGCACAAGGAATAGAAGTGGACCCAGCAAAAATCAAAGCGGTTAGTAACTGGAAGGCACCGAAGAATGCAAGCGAGATCCAAAGTTTCTTAGGATTAGCAGGATATTACCGGCGGTTTATTGAAGGGTTCTTAAAGATAGCAATGCCACTTACTCAACTTACCAGAAAAGGGATCAAATTTCAGTGGAATGAAGAGTGTGAGAGGAGCTTCCAAGAATTGAAAAGGAAGTTAACTATGGCACCGGAACTCACTATTCCTGACAGAACTGAAGGGTATGTAATCTATTGCGATGCCTCAAAACAAGGACTTGGATGTGTTTTGATGCAACATGGGAAAGTCATAGCTTATGCTTCAAGACAACTGAAGACACACGAACTGAATTACCCTACACATGATCTGGAATTGATAGTTGTGGTCCATGCTTTGAAGATTTGGAGACATTACCTATATGGAGGCAAGTGCGAGATATATTCTGATCACAAGAGTCTCAAGTATTTGTTCACACAGAAAGAATTGAACATGAGACAAAGAAAGTGGCTGGAACTAGTGAAAGATTACGACTGCACAATTCATTATCATCCAGGAAAAGTAAACGTTGTAGCTGATGCTTTGAGCAGGAAAGAGAGTTTGACCGCCTTATATAATTTTCGAATGATTGAAGAGTTTGCAAAAATGGAAATTGAAGTTGTACCGTCGACAGAAGACACTACTACTAAGTTAGCAGCTATGAAGATCTAACCTTTGCTAAGGGATCAAATTCGGGAAGCACAAAAGAGTGATAGATTTTTGTGCAAGATAAGAAATCAAGTTCTGGAAAGGCAGAATAAGGGGTTTGAGATTGCAGCAGACGGGACACTGATGTTCGAGAGAAGGATCTGTGTACCAAAAGAAAGTGAAATGATGAGGGAGATTTTAGAAGAGGCACACAACACTCCATACAATATCCATCCTGGAGGGACAAAAATGTATCATGATCTGAAGAGACACTTTTGATGGAGGAATATGAAGAGAACTATTGCAGAATTCATACAAAGTTGTATGACTTGCCAACAAGTAAAGGCTGAACACCAACGGCCATCCGGCTTATTAAAGCCGCTTGATATACCTCAATGGAAGTGGGAGGAGATATCAATGGACTTCGTGGTAGCATTACCAAAAACCCGAAGAGGAAATCATTCAATTTGGGTAATCGTGGATAGACTCACGAAATTGGCTCATTTTCTTCCGATGAAGATGACCGACAACATGGATCGTTTGGCACAAATCTATATAGACGAGATAGTAAGATTACATGGAGTGCCTACCGGTATTATATGTGATCGCGATCCGAGGTTCACATCAAAATTTTGGAGTAGTTTGCAAGCTGCTATGGGTACTAAGTTGAAGTTTAGTACCGCTTACCATCCACAAACTGATGGACAGTCTGAAAGAACTATTCAGACTTTGGAAGATATGTTGCGAGCATGCGTTATGGATTTTGGAACCAATTGGGAGAAACATTTGCCCTTATTGGAATTTGCATATAATAATAGCTATCAAGCAAGCATATGGATGACACCTTTTGAAGCATTGTATGGAAGGAAGTGTAGATTGCCAATCCATTGGGATGAGGTTGGCGAGAAAAGAATATTGGGACCTGAGATCATCGAAAAAACTGTGGGAGTGATTTCAAAGATTAGAGAGAGAATCAAGATTGCTCAAGATAGACAAAAGTCCTATGCTGATTTGAAGAGGAATGATATAGAGTTCGAAAAAGGTGACAAAGTGTTCCTCAAGTTGTCACCAATGAAAGGAGTAGTGCGAATTGGGAAGAGGGGAAAACTTAGGCCTCGATACATTGGACCGTTTGAGATACTCAAAAGAATTGGAGAAGTGTCATACGAGTTGGCACTACCGCCAAATTTGACGTCCATTTATAATGTTTTTCATGTCGCAAACTTGAGGAAGTATGTCCATGATCCAAGCAACATAGTCAATTATGAAGGATTGGAGCTGAACAAAGATTTGTCATATGAAGAGACGCCAAATGCCATCTTAGACCGAAAGGTTATCCAACTTAGGAACAAGGAAGTGCCATTAATAAAAGTTCTCTGGAGTAGACAAGATGCGAGTGAGGCGACATGGGAAGTAGAAAAAGACATGGAGCTACGACACCCAAATTTAATGGATAAAGGTAATTAATTTTCGAGGATGAAAATTTTATAAGTAGGGGAGATTGTAACACCCCGAAATTTTTCCATAAAATAATAATAATCATAAGTAATAATTAAATATATAAATAAAAACATTTGCATCTCATGCATGATATCTTGTGGGTAAGTTCTATAAGTCGCGCTTTAGAAATTAAAATCATGATCATTAATTAATTAATTAATTTTTCTTCTTTTGTTTGTTATGCATTAATTGCATATATATTATATACGCATTGAATTATTTGCATGGTGTTATGAAAAATGTTAAAATTTAATAATATATTATGTATATCTTTTCACGATTTGAAATCATATTAGTATTAACGGTAGAAAACAAAATATATGAATTAGATAATTATTTGATAAGGATGAATTTGTGTAATAATAATAATGGTGATAATACATGGGTTGAGAAGAGACGTCATTTTTCTAAGGAAGATAAGAATTTGAGGTAATTATTGTTATGAACCAAATCGTTGGAGATTTTTAATTTTGTATAGTCATTAACATTCTAATATTATATCTAATTATCATATTTCGAGAATTATTATCTCAATAAATTAATCCTTGCGAAGTCTAGTAGGATTAAAATTGGTAAATATCTACTTTGATCCTTATTTTTTGTCTTCACCTTATTTATCTATATCTTTTTGTTACTCTAAGCATTTTTTGATTAGGAGATTGGTAACTATAAGTACATTCATGCCACACATTTTCATCCACAATTCACACCTAGAAAATTTTCAGCCCTTTTTTTCAAGAGTTTACGAAAGATCAAGTTTTCAATTAAGGTACATCCAAATCCTAGTTTTAAGATTAAATTTTTTCTTTCCTTCTTGAATCTACTTCTCAAAATCATGCATGAATCTAGGAATTAGAAATAAATAGCTTGCCATAAATTTTTGTGAATTAGTACGTTTTTAGTTCTCAAAATTTATTTTGATAAATTTTTGCAAAATTGTGAATTGGAATATTATTAAATTTGTGATTCGTGAAATTTGCATGGAGATCCAAAGGTGTTTCGTATATGCTGAATGTGTTTCATTATGGACATACTTGGTTACTTTTATTCAAAATGCAATTAAGGTAAATAGGGATTATAATCTATTTCTTTATATTTTTTTCTAATTACCGTGACTTTTAAAAGTCTATAGGGGGAGTGTCATTCATTTTTATTTTAGGAAGGTTGATGTTAATTATTCTCCTCATTTTGTTATCAGTGATGAGAATATTAGGATTAATAATCAAATTTGACTTGTTCGTTATGGATTTTTAAGTTGGATGGTAACATATCTCAAATTTAATTTAAATTCAATAATTGGGTTTTTGGCTTAGTTATATGACACGCAATAATTGGCCTAATTAGTTTAATATTCCTATTTGAGTTTTTTTTTTTGAAAACCAATTTACGAAAAAAAATCCGTTTAGATAAAAACATTATTGCTTAAAATTATCTGAATTGCCTAACCAATTAATAAAATTAAGAACTTCATAACTAAATATAGTTTTAAGTTGCCGAGAACTAAATATCATGTCTTCACAATAACCTATATGGTAGATATTAGATTTAGTAATAGTACTATCCGGTGTTTTTCAAAATGCAGAAGTTTTCTTCATGTTGCCTTGAATTCTTTGTTTTGTGGATTTGAATTGTTATTTGTTGTGAACAAGATTGAGTTTAAGATATGAAATTATGCATGCTTTCGTTTATTATGTGGTTGTAATGAGTGATTCATGCATGACATCTTTTGCATAAATAATTGAGTGCAAATTATTTAATGTTTAGGACAAGCGCGCATGGCTTAATCACTTGATATACATCTTTTCATTCACTCAAAAAGGTTAAGGTGGGGTTTTTCTTTTATCCTTATTATACACTATACTGTTTTTCTCATGCGTTATTCAAGACATGACGAGCCTTCGGGCAATTCACGCAGTAAAACCTTCGGGTTAGCCTTCGGGCAATTCACGCAGTAAAACCTTCGGGTTAGCCTTCTGGCAATTCACGCAGTAAAACATTCGGGTTAGCCCTCGGGCATTCACACAGTAAAACCTTCGGGTTAAGCCTCCGGGCTTGCATGTCTAATTTCTCATGTTAAATCCTTTATAGTTTATAGTTTGGATAATGTTTGACCCCACTGAGTAGTCATACTCACCCCCTTATATTTTCAACTTTTCAGATCATGGTCCGACAGATGCTTGAAGTGGCGGATGGTGATGGTCACACATGAAAGGATCTAAAATGTTTTTTTAAACACATTAATTTAGTTTCATCTTGAACTATGCATTTATCGTTATTTAATTCTGTGAACTAATAGGTGCACATGTTTTTTCAAGACTTCCGCTATTATGAAATGCATTAAAGCCTTATTATTTTTATAAATATATTATTTTATAAAATTAAATTGAGAAGATTAAGTTTATGCACGAGGTGATGTCCCCTTAAAAAGTATATGAAAATTGGGGCGTTACATGAGCACTTGGCTATAATGTAGGGGACATTAGGGAGGATTCAAATTAGAATTTCTAGCCAAGTTCTTTCCCAACACAGCCCTACAAACGGCGGGAACACATCATCTCACGATCATGAAAGAGTGATGACTGAAAGCTGCTCTGAGTGTATTATTTCTTGATAAATTTGCAGACCATTTCACAAAGCAGAATTTTCGTATCTTTACTCGATTGTGTATTCTAGATTACAACATCCTATCTATTGAATCTGTGACAATTTATCTCCGAGTTTCCTTTATAAGGTTCTAGTTTCTCAAAGAATTAATACATGTATTGTGATGTGGATGTGTACATATGCTGCGCTAGATGATGAACAATGTTATGCCCATCATTCTTTTCTTGACTGTTTGTCGACCAATCTTCCAAGGACATATCTCGGGGTGTACAGGGGCAGAATGGAGATCAGCTCGGATTCTCTACTCATCATCACTGCGATAATCTTGTAAAAGAAGTGCGTACAAAATTTCATTCCAAGTATCAGGAACTCCTGGCAAGCACCAATGTATACAATCTATATAGTTCTTGGGATCAGATCGTTATTCTTTTGTTAAAAGCTTGCCTTTTCTTTCTCCGAAAATTGAAGCGTGAACGTCTTTTCTGTATTCAGACAAATGGGTTATGTTCAACACAGACACATTAACCTTCAGCCGCCCCAAAACATCGTCCACTATCATCATAATGGCGAGGCTCGAGTCGGTTCCCCAGTATGCTCCTTCAATGGGGCGTGTCTCGTTGAAGCAGTTGCTGTCTGTTCCCGGCCTCCATTCCCAACTCCTACACATGAAAAATTGACACAATGAGGTCGTTCTCGGTACATTCTTCCTCGTTCGTATAGAATGCTCACTGTTACACCCCGTAAGATGAGAGAGGAAAACGACGGCGAAAATGATCGGAAGACAGAGCCGGAGGAGATGGAGAGAGAAGAAGAAGAGATGAGTGGAGGAGAAGGAGTTGACCAAAGTGATAAGGTCAAGATATTTTATGATACCAACGAAGAAATCTCGGCCGTTGATGAGATCTGTGGCTGAGATGAAAGATGAAGAAACGCGCGCGTGGACGCCCTCAAGTCATTCCACGTGTTATCCTATTACTACTAATTATCCCTTTTATTTGCTTATTAAGTTTGCTAAGCTTAGGTAATGTTGTGGCGCCTTATATAAGCCAAGGTTGGAAATATTGAATGATAAGAAAAAAGTTACGCCTCTCTTCCTCTCTCACTCTCTTCCTTTCATCTTCGTTCCCTCAATCTCTCATCTCTCTTGGTTATTTGATCAATTCCAGTAAATCAGTCTACAAATTAACACCGGCCAATCTAGACAAATATCTCCCAAATTACAACCCAACTCCGGCCAGTGTTCAGTAGTATCAGAGCAGTTGCGATGGCTGCTTCCAGCTTGCCTCCCATCCTTGAGGATGGATAGACCGAGGAGGAAGAACCCGTCCTGCAACCTGCGGATGTGGATAAGAAAACGCATGTATTAATCAACATTCTAAATCAAAACATGATGCAACAGTTAAATATGAACACACGCAACCTCATCCACGACCTATCAAGCATGATAAGTAACCTAGCTAATAGGATGGAACTGGTAGAATCACAGCTCCACGCCGGATCTAAACCAGTCAGACCACCCACACCACATTATGCTAACCCCCAAACGCGAGTGCACCCTAGATCTCCCCCAGGGTTCAGGCAGACTGGGAAAGGGGTGGATGAAGGCAGCGGATCAGTTTTTATGGAGGGTGTTAGGGCTGGAGGAGGGGTGTATATGGAAACACCAAGGTTTGGTGAGGAGGGAAGGCCATCTATATTGGGTAGTGGTAACAAGCAGGGGTTCCACAGCCAGTTCCCTTACTCTGGCTATATGGGTGGTAACAGTAGAGGAAATGGATCTAAACCTTATTCCAGTAATTCTGGAAATTCTGCTGGGATATTGCCCACAGTTGCTAAGGTCAACTTCCCAAAATTTGATGGAAATAGATCTAGATCATGGTTAATGCGATGTAATAGTTATTTTTCTATGGTCCACATACCCGAGGAACAAAAGGTGACATTTGCTTCAATGCATTTTGAAGGGAGGGCTCTAGAATGGTATGACAATCTCCCACTAAAGGGGGATGAGTTAATCTGGCCTCGGTTTGTTAAGCTGATTTCTAATAGGTTTCAAGACCTGTAGGCTAACAAAGCCATAGGAGAGCTGCATAAGCTTATGCACAATGGAACTTATGATGAATATGTGTCTAGGTTTGAAGAACTGAAAGCTTTTATTGTCCACAACAGATGTGAGGATTTTGATGAAGACTATTGGATAGCTGCTTTTGTGAGTGGTCTAGATAAAGACATACAGGCTGGGTTGGACATGCTCCATCCTAATTCTCTTGACTCAGCTATACACTTAGGGAGGCACCAGGTTCACCTAAATGAGTCACTTATGAGGAAACTAAAAGAATACACCAGGGGAATGTCAGTAAGCCATCACACAAGGAAGACAGAGGCTAAATCCTATCAGAAGATCCCCCAGAAACCAGTTCAGAACACTAAGCCAGGGTTCAAATTATTAACCCCTTTGGAGATGGACCAAAGAAGATCCAATGGGTTATGCTATAATTGTGATGAACAGTTCACCCCAGGGCATAGATGTACTAACAAGATCAACTTCATGGTTATGACAGTTGAAGAACAAGGAGAATTCCTAAATGCAATAGAGGCAGATTTTGAAGAGGAGGTTTTTGGGGATGCTAATGAAGAATTGGGAATGGCCATGGTAACTTTGGGTTCCATGGAAGAAGAGTCTGGGAAGAGCATTATGAGACTAATTGGGAACACAGATGGCAAAAGATTAAGGATACTTGTTGACACAGGCAGCTCTCTGAGCTTCCTAATTTCAGATTTGGCCAATGATCTGAAGAGGGAATGTGAGACAGTTAGGCCACTAAATGTCCTAGTGGCCAATGGAAACACTATGGTTAGCAACAAGAAAGTCAAGGGTTTCAGTTGGAAGATGCATGATTATGAGTTTTCCTATGACATTAGGTTGTTGCCTACTGCTGGCTATGACCTAATACTTGGGAGTGATTGGTTGAAGGAAGGATCCTCTATTATCCTAGACTATGAGGATAAATTCTTCTCAGTTATGCACAAAGGGGAAAGAGTATACATTCATACAGCAAGAAGTAGAGGAATTCCAAAAGTTACCACTACAGCAGCTGTCTATCAGCTACTGCAGAACAACTCTTCAACCCCAGAAGAGTTCATGCTGTTGGCACTAGAGGAAGGCAAGAACCAGAACAACCCTATCATGGAATCTCTCTTGAGTTCCTATCAAGATATCTTTGAGACCCCTAAGGGTTTGCCACCTAGTAGGGGAATAGAGCACAAAATCATACTGTAGCCTGGCAGTATGCCAAAACATCAATACCCCTAGAGGGTTTCACATGCTCAGAAGGCTGAGATAGAGAAGACTATGTCTGAGTTGCTGGAATCAGGAGAAATACAACCCAATAAAAGTCCTTTTTCATCTCCTATACTATTGGTGAAGAAGAAGGAAGGGACATGGAGGATGTGTGTGGATTACAAGTATCTAAACAGTTTAACTATTAAACATGATTATCCAATCCCTATTATTGATGAATTATTGGATGAGCTCTATGGTGCCAAGTATTTCAGCAAGATAGATTTAAGGTCTGGTTACTTCCAGATCCTTATGGATCCAGAATCCAGGTACCTCATTGCCTTTAGTACTCATGATGGCCATTATGAGTACTTGGTAATGCCCTTTGGGCTATGCAATGCTCCTGCAACTTTTCAATCTCTGATGAATCAAATCTTTGAAAAGAAGCTGAGGAGAAATGTCTTGGTGTTTTTTGATGACATATTAATTTATAGCAACTCTATGGAATTGCATCTGCAACATGTAAAGGAAGTTTTAGGAATACTAAGAGAGCAACATCTCTTTGCTAAAATGAGCAAATGTGAGTTTGGAAAGAGATCAGTGTCATATCTAGGACACATAATCTCTCAGAATGGTGTGGCAACTGATCCAGAAAAAGTCAATGCCATGATAGAATGGAAAACTCCTACTAACCTGAAGGGACTAAGGGGGTTTCTTGGCCTAACTGGTTACTACAGGAAGTTCATTAATGGGTATGGAATCCTCAGTAAACCTCTTACCAATTTACTCAGAAAAGGTGCTTTTGAATGGGGAAAGGAGGCTGATGAGGCTTTCCTAAGATTGAAGGAGGCAATGATGACTGCTCCTGTATTGGCCTTGCCAGATTTTGCTAAGGACTTTGTCCTGGAAACTGATGCTTGTGGGACTGGGGTAGAGGCTGTATTGATGCAAGATGGAAGACCAATTGCCTACTTGAGTAAGGTACTAAGTCAGAAAAATTAGGCACTCTCTATTTATGAAAAGGAATTCCTGGCCATACTATTTGCTGTGCAGAAATGGAAAAATTATCTACAGGTTCATCGCTTCATAATCGGGACAGATCAACATGCCCTAAAACACCTATTGGATCAGAGGATTACTACACCATTGCAACAGAAGTGGATTCCTAAGCTGTTGGGCTATGATTACTCCATACAATACAAGAAGGGGAGAGAGAACATAGCAGCTGATGCCCTGTCTAGGAGGGACACTAACCAATGCTTAGCTATTACCAGTGTTGTGCCCTTATGGGTTAAGAGGGTAGCTGAAAGTTATATCAAGGATGCTCAGTGGAGCAACATAATAGCAGCCAAGGTGGTGGATTCATCTGCTTATCCTGACTACTCCTATCATGTTGACTTACTAAGAAAATAAGGAAGAATCATAGTGGGCAACTATGCAGAGCTGAGAAGGGATATTATCAGAGAATTTCATGATTCAGCTATGGGTGGACACTCTGGTGAAGATGGAACTTATCACAGGGTAAAGAAGTATTTTTTCTTGAAAGGGATGAGAAGAGAGGTTATAGACTGGGTGAGCTCATGCTCAGAAAGTAAGACAGAAAGGTGTTCTAGCCCTGGTCTAATTCAACCACTGCCTATTCCTGAAAAGGCTTGGACACACATCTCTATGGATTTTGTGGAGGGATTGCCTAAATCTCAAGGGAGAACTGTTGTTTTAGTGGTGGTTGACAGACTCACTAAATACAGTCATTTCATTGGATTGAATCACCCCTACAGTGCAGTTTCTATAGCTCAACTCTTCCTAGATCATGTGGTCAAGCTACATGGGCAGCCACTCAGCATAGTGACTGATAGACATCCCCTGTTTACTAGTGTATTTTGGACTGAATTGTTCAAATTACTAGGAACTACTCTGGATATGACATCGGCCTACCACCCCCAATCTGATGGACAGACTGAGAGGGTCAACCAATGCTTGGAAACCTATCTCAGGTGTATGGTCAAACTCAGTGCAAAGCAATAGTTCAAGTGGCTATCTATGGCTGAGTATTGGTACAATACCAATTATCACTGCAGCCTAAAGATGTCACCTTTCGAGGCTCTCTATGGGTACAACCCACCTATCTTCACTATAGGGCCGTACCCAAGGACTGAGGCCTTGGAGAGTCTGCAGTTTGCAGAAGAAAGGTTGCGTATGCAACACAAAGGAGGGGGTGTTGCCTTTACACCTGCAATCAAAGGCAAACGAAGTAAGATTAACAAGAAAGGAAGAGTTATACAGATATTTTTGCTCGAAATGGATTTCCAAGGGTTAAAAGTCGAATCTTGGGTCGAAGGAACTTATCTGAAACAGTTTTGGCCAGATACTCAACCTTGGGGACAAGGTTGTGCTCAAGGAGGGGGAACTGTTACACCCCGTAAGATGAGAGAGGAAAACGACGACGAAAATGATCGGAAGACAGAGCCGGAGGAGATGGAGAGAGAAGAAGAAGAGATGAGTGGAGGAGGAGAAGGAGTTGACCAAAGTGATAAGGTCGAGATATTTTATGATACCAACGAAGAAATCTCGGCCGTTGATGAGATCTGTGGCTGAGATGAAAGATGAAGAAACGCGTGCGTGGACGCCCTCAAGTCATTCCACGTGTTATCCTATTACTACTAATTATCCCTTTTATTTGCTTATTAAGTTTGCTAAGCTTAGGTAATGTTGTGGCGCCTTATATAAGCCAAGGTTGGAAATATTGAATGATAAGAAAATAGTTAAGCCTCTCTTCCTCTCTCACTCTCTTCCTTTCATCTTCGTTCCCTCAATCTCTCATCTCTCTTGGTTATTTGATCAATTCCAGTAAATCAGTCTACAAATTAACACAGACCGATCTAGACAAATATCTCCCAAATTACAACCCAACTCCGGCCAGTGTTACACTCACCATAGGTGTGTAGGAGACATTGTTGCGAAGAAGATCTTCTGAGTTTGTGAGTTGACTCGTGAGTTGACCCAGTTTGCCCACGTTTCCATTGCCAATCTATATGCAGTCGTCACATTGTATTCTTGAATGTTATTTAGAGATCCATATCTGCAAAAACAGAATCACTACTCATCCATTAAACCTAGTTTCTAACAAGACATGCAAGATTCTTACGTTGCATTGATCGTAAGTTTTTACATCCACCACACTTAACTCTCGAAAATCAAAATGTCAGCTCCCTCCCACTCTTTGCTATGCTTAGCTACGGAATCGAGCTTCACCAATCGTTTCCGAACAGTGTGATTCGTTGCATGATCCAATATCGATTCAACGATGAAAGGAGCCCAGTAGTACTCGATTGTTGCGTTGAACTCCTAGAGTCGATTATTGACGTTACGTTGATGGTGTCGAAATAGAAATCGCGTTAGTTTTAGGGTCTGCGTGTGGACTTGTTACCTCGACTCTGAAAACTGTCCTTAGAGGTATACGGTCGAGTGATCTCCTTACAACTTTAGGAAGTGCAGATTGTACTAGACAAACCATGGACTCGAACATCCCTCTTTGCACGGAATCCCCAATGAACATCAACCTTTTGTCTCTCAGCATCTCCATTAGTTTCAGACCATCAAATCTGTAATTTGAGGGGAGAATTAGGAAAGACTCCAAAATTAGAAAGAAAATTCGGGGCAAGTCCACCCTGAAATGAAATTATTACCTCGGCAAATCGCATGCATTAGGTTGTCATCTCCACTTCTGGTAAGAAGAATCCGGTCTACCATTCCTTAGGCAAGTAGTTTGTTTAACTAGAAACTGACAACTATCTTCTGTGTAGAGGGGATAGCTTTCGTTGTCCCAAACTCATCTTCCTTCGAACACGTTGCATCCGTCTTCGATTTCTTCTTCCACGGAGACTTCAATCGGAACCCTAATCGTATACTTACGGCTATTTTTCCATTATAGTATCGAGCTAGTTGGCCAGGTGGTATGGCTGTTTCTCAAGTTATCAAGGATGACTCGAGCCGCCCCTAGCATGAGCAGGACACCATGGCGAGGCGGAAGAGGAGGTGGATCCGCCGGTGCTGCAATGTCGTCATGATCAGCGGCGGTGGTGGAAGTGGTCGTATTTTATGATCGTTTATGTGTTTTAAGTTGGTTGTGTTGGTATCTTAGGTTTTAAGTGTAGTCATGCAACTACAGGTTGGTGATATGGGAAAGGTTAGGTGTCAGGTGTCAATATAATGTTTTAGAACTAGTGCATGTTTGGCAATTTATGGATTAATATCATATTCAAAGATTATTACTCCTAATCTTGATTCTACAAATTAGTTTATCCATGGTGTTATAACATCAATTGACGCAAATATAATGTTTACCCAAATAGAAAAAATGTTTTATCCTCTCTATAGACAATGTGGTGCAAAAAGAGTAGGTGTGTCGTTAATTAATTTATAAAACACTAGTACTCTTTTCGTCACATGTCCTATTATTATTGTCTTATTTTCCTAATTAGAATATCATATTACTTTTGTTCTGTTTTCAAAAATAGAAAAATTGAAACTCTTAATTCTAAAATAAAGTGGAGTCTCTCCGTACTCAATAATCCACCTGACACTTACTCCTATACTCTCTTTCAAAGAGTCTCTCTCACACAATTTTATCCCCGAAATCAGAATTTTAGGATTTTTGATTTTTTTAAAAATTTTAGATTATTTGTTCAATTATAACATGAAAAAAATGTGCCTAGTTATAAATAAATTTAATTGCATCAACTATACCGTAACATAATTCGGATGAATTGTTATTCCTTCCCATCTTTGATTACTCGAAAAATGTGCCTAACTATTTCTTCATTAATGCAAATAATGAATAAAATAAATTGCTAATCTAGTGGGCCCAAAACAATTAAACACCCTAATTACGTGCAGAAATGAAGCATAACAGTAATAACGAAATGTTAATAGTATATAATAAGAAATAATTAATTGGGAGCTACCATGGTTTCGCTTCAATGACAAAAAATCTCGTGCAACCTTATTTAAAATTTAGGACCGATAAGTATTGGCAGGACCTGATTGCACAATATGAGGAGGATAATATATATTGATCAATGTTTAGACTTATCTTGTTCAAGCCAACATAATAACAACATACTAGATTGTCGTATTTGTGTCAACCTCTTACATACTACAAGAGGTTACAAGATAATCTACTAATAAATCGAAAACCTGCTCGTCGATGATAGGTGATAACATGCTCATAATAAACAACCTACGGCTACCAGCGACATGATAGTGATATAATAATTTGAAGTGAAATCCTCGATCTCAAAATTCATGTTTAAATGTTGTCTTAAAGCAAACTTATTCACAAAAAAGGATTGCTATATGTCCTTCATCGGAAGAAGTTCCGTGTCGCTTCTGTGTATCATTGTGTCATACTCACATATGGTATAAATAATTAAAAAAATGGAGCACGCATACACATGTCAAAATTATTATGCAATATGATGCTTAAAGATACACAAACGTGTGACATCGAAATCTTTGTGATAGTATAGCCATTTAATTTTCTAGTTGTAACACAACATTAAGATAATTTTTTTGGAACATGAGATATGGTTCTAATGATATACACTAAGAAATAGATTGTATATTTACAATATTAATATTAATAATACTAAAAGAAATAATGATTATACTAATAATAATTATTAATACTAATATTAAAATTTGAATAAATGGACCAGAATGCTATTGTCTATATAAATATTATCAAGAATATAATGATAATAATAATACCTCGATAAATTTCAAAACCCTTCCGCCATAATTTCGAGGAACATAATTGTTCTTATAAAACTTATCATAATTAAAAAATCCTACATCGGTATATTTGCTCAGTATTTCAAACCCCTTCCGCCATGGCGGCTTGCAGCCAACCTTTGCTTCGCCGGGTTCCTCTTTTCTCTCCGCCACCCTTCTTCAAGTTCTCACCGTTTTCTACTTCCGTTAATCATCCCAAATTCAAGCGTTCTTCCATCAACTGCTCTTCCATGGAAGAGTCCGCGGCGTCCACTCTCTCCCAATCAGAAATTCCAAGAACGGGCAGGAATTCGTTATGGAAGCCCATGTGCTTGTACCACACTCAAGGTAAATGCACCAAGGTAAACGAGTGCATCCTTCCGAAACATGTGATTAATTGGTCAATTCGTATGATACATTTTGGAAAACTTTGATGATTTTTTCTTGTAGATGGATGACTCTATGCACATTAAGAATTTTTTTCATAGCTACTCGATTGAGCTCGGGGATAGAATTCCGGAGATGAAGAATCTCCGGGTTCAAGAGTTTGATTACTTTCTTGTACTGGATTTAGAGGGAAAAGTTGAGATTTTGGAGTTTCCAGTTCTTTTATTTGATGTGAAAACTATGGATGTGGTGGATGTTTTTCACAGGTAATGGACCTTTTTCGTGCAATATACATGTCTCTGCACTTGCATCTGTTGTTCTTGTATTCTGATACTTAAACTTGTAATTTTTTTTCTAAGATCTTGTGTAACTTGTTGATTTCTTTTATTGCAATTGCCGATTTTAATCATGAATGTACAAAAAGCTGTTTTAGTTTATGGATCCCTCGATTAATTTTGGCAGAATTTGTGCTAGTTTAATCATTTAACTTAATGGTGGCATGTAGTACTCAGTATTTTGTATAATATGTTATCTGTTCATACCCGTTAATTATTCTTGTTTACTTTGATTCACCCATAATACATTTTCATGTCAGGCGTATGTTTGCTGTGAGAATATCCATTGTGACCAGAATTCCTGTTCTGTGTAGATGAAACAATAATGCTTCCTGGTGGCATAACTTGAATTATTGTATACTTGTATAAAAAGAAACTCCAGCTCAGTTTATGTCTAATTCTGGTAAAGAAATCGTCCCTTGATTTTATATCCACAATATAGCTATTTTGGCACACAACTAAGAAAAAATGCTTGAAGTAAGTTGTCATCATTGAAGTTTGTATCTTGCAACTTGCATAGATATAGCAACAAATGTTATTGATTCTTCTGGTTATTTTTTGTTAGCATGTTTTTTGAATTTATTATTCTGCTTCCAAATTTGTCTATGTTGTGTTTGCTGGACAAAGCATGGTTTTGTTGAGTTAATTTGTACTTGTCAAGTTTCTTTATCTTCTCCTTACTTATTCAGGTTTGTAAGACCAACGAAGATGAGTGAGAAAAGAATAAATGAGTACATTGAGGGAAAGTATGGAACTTTTGGTGTTGATCGGTAAGGTATCCCTCTCAAATTATTATTTCATTTGTGTGTTGTGGAGTGTTATAACATGGATTTGTAAATTTAACCACTCTAGATGACTACTGATTTGTCTCTTTTTGGTTAGACATAGTTTGTGGAGATATGATATTTTCTTAGTACAGAATTCCAACAATAGTAGTGTACTTAGAGATTTTATGTGGAATAGCATAACCATATTTGTTTTAAATTCTATCTTTGTTTTGAACCCTCTCTTTGTTGTAATATTCTATATCGAGTGGGGACTGAATTAAAAAAGACTATAAATGCTTTACAAATCTTATTTGGGTACCAAGATGTTTTTTGGTATCCCGAGGTGTAAGCCTCGAGGTGTATAAAATGAAAAGATCTGATTAAACAAAATTCTGCTAGGTAAAGTTAGGTAGGTGGGAAAATGTTATAAACCATTACTGCTAGTGAAAAAAATTCAAAAATACTGAAACCGGTATACTGTTATTTTCGATACAATATTATTTTGTATTGAAAGAGTTGGGAATGAGATTAATATCAATTTTCAGATACCACGGTTTATGATAAATACCAAAGTTCGGGTATATACATATTTTTATATATACTATTCCTCCGTCCCATTTAAAGTGACCTGTTTTCCTTTCCGGGATGTCCCATTTGAAGCGACCCATTTCCGATTTCGGTTAACACTGATCCATCATCATCCGAACCAACTTCCAGCCCTAATAAAGAGAGTTATGTGAGACTACAACAAATAGGGATATGCAACTATTGCAAAATAGCCGACGTCTTACAACAATATGGCTCCTTGTACCTTTAATAAAAAGGTGTGAACTGAAGTTCACAAAGTTTGTGATCATGGATGAAGCATCTTTTCGAGTTGTCTGTCTAATGGAAGGGGTTTGTTGTCTTCTCTATGAATTACAACTGAGATTTTAGATTCTCAATCAAAAGAAAGTTGCTAGTTTGGTTTATAATTTATTTTTAGATGAAAAAAGTAAAACACTTGGTTATAAATTCAAACAAAAATTACATGTTTGTCACAATTCATTTTTGGATAGTCATTGGAAGTTGGACAGAAAAATAATTAACTTCACAAAAATCACTAGTCATGTTAGAAGAAATTGACAAGATGATTGAGGTTTGTGTGAAGTTTAGGACAGAAAAGATATCATATTATAATGTATCATCTAATGATTTTGCAATTGTTTTGCTTGAAAAAAACAAAGAATGAAATTGATGAGAAATATTTGCTTTTGAGATACACGTCTTCTTAAGTTGATTGTTAAGGATTGCTTGAAAGATCTTGATTTTCCATCTATTTAATAAGAATGCAGTTGTATCAATGGTAGCTATGGATGTAAAAAATAGGTGGAATTCAACCTATAAAATACTTGAAGTTGCATTGAAGTATGGAATGGTATTTGAAAGGATGGCGGAAGAATGATGTAAGATGTTCCATTCCATCTTTCAAACACCCTTATATACTTTAATGCAACCTCAAACATATTATAGGTTAAATTCTTTTTATTTTTGTCAATCCATTGGTACCGTTGATGTACTATAAAACTTGGTTAGTATGAGGACTTTTAAATTTGTTAATATAGAAGAGGAAAAATGATACAATTGCATTCTTGGTAAGATGATTGAAAATAAAGTTATTTCAAGTACTTAACAATCAAGTTAAGTTGACACCTGTATATCAAATGCAAATATTCAATAAAGTATTGTGAATTTTTGTTCTTCTTTCAAGTAATCAACTGCAGTATCCTGAGAAGATGCATTATCAACTACTATGAAGCACTTTTTCCATCTCTACTCTCTCAAGCAAACCTCAATCATCTTGCCAATTTCTTCCTTATATAACTAGTGATTTTTTTGGTAGTTAATTGCTTTTTTGTGCAACTTCTAGTTACTATTCAAAAAGTATTTTGAATAGATGTTAAAGTATCACCGGTGATACTTACCCTTTGGCCACTAATTACACTTTTGTATTTTACTTTTCTTGCTAAAAAAATGTATAACATACTTGCAACTTTCTCCAAATTATGAATTTGGAATCTTGATTGTACATGGAGAAAACCAACAAACTCCTTCCCTTCGGCAGCTCGATAGATGCTTTACTGATAACCACAAACTGTTAGTTTCAATTCACACTTTTTTTTATTGAAGATATGAGAAACTATGTGAATTTCTTGCCCCTAGTCCCATTAGTCAATTTGTATTGACCCTCCTCACTCCCGCTCACTTTATATAGTGGGCCACCTCTTCACTAAGTGATTTTTCAACCCATTACTTCGGTAAGCCGTTGATATTTCAACTTTGTAGTATTTGCATACCTCTATTTGTTGTAGGCTTCTATAACTCGTCTTGGTTGTTTACCTTTCACAATTATCCCAAAAATGGACCTTTTCTTTTAGGAGCTATGAAAGCCTTTTTTGTCGAAACATCTCTTGCTGATTTTCTACTAGTACAATCTTCATTTGATGAAATATCTACCTCATTTCGTGTTTCAGAATCATGTGGACTTGAAAGTGAGTGAAAATATTCATATTATATTTTGTAAAGAGCACTAGATCCCACAACACTAAGCCAAACTTTTGATAGGGTATTTGATGCAAAGCAGAACGAGATGAAGACTCCAAACTTTCAAGGCTGCGCCTTGTTTCCAATTTCCAGAAAATAAGTCGATACCCTTTTACAACCCTAATGCCCCCTTTTAAGTAGTTCAGCAAAGTTCAGCAACTATTAAAGTCAAACACGCTTTAATAAAATAAGAGAAACAACGATTTAATAAAAGACGCTAATCAGTCACGGCTTCTTCTCCCCTGCATTCCTTCTTTCTTCGCACGTACACACGCCACGGTTGAGCCCCATCACTTGCCGGTAGTCCCACTTCCTCCCCCTGATTATCCACGGCCGAATCAGTACTCTCATCAATTGCCTCCCTCTCCGCAACCGCCTTGTCCTCAAGGCGAAGATCAGGAAATTGAGCTTTCAACTTGGCAACAGCCACCCAAGAAGCTTCATCCGGAGAAATACCTTGCCACTGTACTAACGCCTCGCGAATAGGTCCCGAAGCATCATGACGGGAACGATAGCGCAAAATTTTCGTAGGTGCAAAGATGACAGCCTCGCTGTCGGCAAGCTCCTCGGGTAATGATCCCTCCACCGGGTGATCACTAACCGCCTTCTTGAGCAAGCTTACGTGAAACACGGGATGAATTCTACACTGAGAGGGAAGTTGTAATTCATAAGCGACAGCTCCAATCCTCTTTGTTATCGCAAAAGGACCGTAATATTTCGGCGTAAGTTTGGTGTATCCCCGAGATGCTAATGAAGCTTGTCGATACGGCCGAACTTTAAGGAAAACCCTATCTCCCACCGCATACGCAACGTCCCTTCGAGATTTATTCGCTTGAGATCGCATATAATCTTGTGCGCGCTGCAACTGGAACTTAACCTGCTGCAAGATTGCATCACGGTTTTGCAGCACCTCAGCAACAACAGCCACTTTACATTCCGATGGCAAGTACCGCAGGAGTGTAGGCGGAGGCCGACCATATACAATTTCAAAAGGTGTGGTTTGCGCCGCCGAATGAAAAGAGGTATTATAGGAGAATTCCGCCCAAGCTAACCACGCATCCTACTTCTTCGGTTGTTGCGAAGAAAAACAACGTAAATATGTTTCGAGAGTGCGATTTAATACCTCGGTTTGGCCGTCGGTTTCCGGATGATAGGCCGTGCTAAACTTCAATTGGGTACCTTGGACTTTGAATAACTCCCTCCAAAACGAACTGAGGAATACAGGGTCCCTATCACTGACAATGGACCTCGGGAACCCATGTAATTTAACAACATGCTGCGTGAATTGTTCCGCCACACGTCGAGCTGTTATGGGCGCCTTGAGTGCGATGAAATGAGCATACTTCGAAAACCGGTCAACCACGACAAGTATACACGAGTATCCCAAGGAATTTGGAAGGCCAGTTATAAAATCCATGGTGATATCATCCCAAATGAAATCGGGTATGGGTAAAGGTTGCAACAACCCCGCTGGGGACTGCGCATCATATTTGGAACGCTGACATACCAAACAACTCGCTACATACTCCCGCACTTGCCGAAACATCCCTTTCCAATATATACTGGATGCCAGCCGGCGGTATGTCCGTAGTGTACCCGCATGGCCCCCGGACGGGGTATCGTGAAATTCATGTAACAATTTCGGAATCCACTCGGACGTCACCGGAAGAACTAAGCGTCCTTTATAAAACAATTTTCCCTCGACCAACTGATACCCTGGCTGTACTTCACCTTTTTCCTCAATTTTGCGAATCACCGCCCCGACGTCCGCATCAACCCGCTGCTCTACCCAAATATCCGGTAAATTAAACCAAGTTGGAACTGACAAAACTCGACAATCCAAACCTGATTCATGCTGCCGTGATAAGGAATCCGCAGCCCGGTTGGTGACGCCTGTCTTATACTCAATATTAAAATCATACACCAGGAGTTTTACAACCCATGACTGTTGTGCTGGTGTCGCGATCCTTTGATTTAATAGGTGACGAAGACTATGGTGATCCGTACGTACCGTAAAATGTCGTCCCACGAGATACGGCCGCCAGTGCTGCACCAGACCCATAAGCTCCCTCTCATATGCAGACTTCGTAGTGCACCCATCGCCAAATGCCTTGCTGAAGTAAGCTACAGGACGACCAAGTTGCATCAATACTGCGCCGATTCCGGACCCGGACGCATCACATTCTACCACAAATGGCTGGGAGAAATCTGGCATAGCGAGAACAGGAGCCGTGGTAAGAGCAGATTTCAAAGTATCGAAAGCTCGTTGAGTGGCTGTTGTCCAAATAAAACGGGATTGCGACTCCTTCAAAAGTTGAGTCAAAGGCCGCGCGAGGATGCCGTAATTTTTGACAAAACGCCTATAGTATCCCGTGAGTCCTAAAAATCCACGGACTGCCTTCAAAGATGTAGGTCGCGGCCAATCAACAACTGCCTTGACCTTGTTGGGGTCCATTTGCACGCCAGAAGCCGAAATAACATGCCCCAAATATTCCACTTGAACACACCCAAAAGCACACTTCTTTTTGTTTGCCCGGAACTGATTTGTGCGCAGAACCAATAATACCTTCTCCACGTGCACCCTATGCTCCGCCCACGTTTTACTGTATATCAAGATATAGTCAAAAAAAACCAATACGAATCTCCGCAACCACGGCCGGAAAAGATCGTTCATGATCGCTTGGAAAGTCGCCGGCGCATTTGTGAGGCCGAACGGCATCACGAGGAACTCGTAGTGGCCGCTATGGGTGCGGAAAGCCGTCTTGTGTACATCCGTCTCGTAAACCCGAATCTGGTGGTATCCGGAGCGAAGGTCAATCTTTGAGAAAATAGATGCGCCGGACACTTCATCGAGCATCTCCTGAATCATGGGAATCGGGTATTTGTCGGGTACAGTCACTTTATTGAGCTGTCGGTAATCAACGCAAAAACGCCAGCTCCGGTCCTTTTTTTTAACAAGTAGAACAGGGCTTGTAAAAGGACCGTAACTTGGCCGTATAATCCCTCCCTTCAACATGTCCATCACAAGTCGTTCTATCTCATCCTTCTGAATTTGACTGTACCGGTACGTTCGAACAGAAACCGGACCAGCACCTTCCTGCAATGTAATCCTATGATCGGCTGCCCGCGAAGGAGGTAACTCCTTTGGCTCTCCAAATATGTCTTCAAACTGCTCTAGGGTGCCCTTCAACTCCCCCATTTCACCTCCCGCAACCATCGATTCAGCTGAAGCTAACCAGCAATCCTCCAAAACAAAAAGCAGCGCCGCGAGTTCCACATTATTTGTTTCCCGAATGGCCTTCAGAGAAGCCGTTGCTCGTCCCTTGGGATCATCATCCCCTAGCTTAATCATCTGTCCGCCCAATTCAAAACGAACAACTCTCTTATCCCAGTTTATATGAGTCTCTCCCAGAGTCACTAACCAAGCCATTCCCAATATTGCGTCAATTCCACCTAATGGAAACACATGGTAGTCCGCTAAAAACGCCAACATCTCCAGTTCCATCAATAAGTCATGACATACCCCCAAAGTTCCCGCCTTGTGACCATCCCCGAGTTGCACCCCACACGTCTCACTATGATCAACTAAAATTCCAAGTTGCTTAACCAATTTCGTCGAGACGAAATTATGGGACGCCCCACTATCAATTAAAACTGAAATTTCCCTTCCCCCAATCTTTGCTCGTAACCGAATCGACTGTGGGCCCGTGATTCCCACAGCCGAACAAAGAGATAAGTTGGCTAATTTTCCTTCCTTCGCGATTATTTTCGCCTTGTTTTCCTGTTCACCCTCTTCGTCCTCCTCCTCAATTTCCTCCCATTCTAGGGTAGACCCCTCTTCGTCCGGAACAAGCAAAACTCTCAATCCCTTCAACGGACATTCGTGTTGTGTCAAATGGTACGGCGCCTTACACCGATAACATAATCCCTTTTTTCGAAGCTCCTCCCGTTCGGAATCCGACATCCGCCTAAACGGCTGCCTATTGGCATTTCGATCAGAATTAAATGGTTTAGGATGCTGACGATGACCCGCAGCTGAACTCCCCGGAACTGGTGGTAGCGCGAGATGAGCGGTTTGGGTCTGAGCTCCTGACTTGGCTGCTAGTCTTTTACTTCCCGAATAATAATATCCCCCTCCAATCTCGCGCACCCCTTGACTCTTAACCGCGATCCCCAAATTTGATTCCGCTAGACGAGCCACTTCCAGTGCAGTCTCTAAATCCCCTGGTTTCAATATTCGCACCTGACCTCTAATGGCTTCATCTAGCCCTTGGATAAATAAACTCAGAAAACGTTCCCGCGATAAGTTCGGCAGTTGATTAGAAAGCTGCATAAATCGATCCACATATTCCAGCACAGTTCCCGTTTGACGAAGTGCAGTTAGGCGCCCAAATGCATCCCCTTCGCAGAAGTAATCGAAGCGTTTGATGAGGGATTGAACGAAGCCATCCCAAGTAATTACTGCCTTCTCGCGTTTGTACCAATGGTACCAATTTAACGCCTCGCCCTCCATCGCCAACATCACCAACTGTAGTCTCTTTTCCTCGATACAATTATATATTTCAAAATGTTGATCCGCCCGAGTCAGCCAATCCAACGGATCTTCACCGGAGAAAACCGGTAATGGCGGAGGATTCGCCACTACTGTGGTCTCCTTTTCCCCTATTGTCTCCCTTTCCCCTTGAGGAGTCTCACCAACCCCCTCGCTCAGATCGCCTCCCATTTTGCGCTGGAATGCGTCGATGAGACGCTCCAATTGGGATTCCACTTTGTCAAAACGACCTCTCGTCTGTAACCATTCCTCCGACAATACCCCAAGCGTTTCCTCCAGCCCAGACAATTTCGCCTCTACCGAGGAGACTCTGTCATTCAACTCCGCTGTCCTAGTCGACATCTTCGTTCCCCCGAGGTCCACATTCACCGCACCACTTGATGCAAAGCAGAACGAGATGAAGACTCCAAACTTTCAAGGCTGCGCCTTGTTTCCAATTTCCAGAAAATAAGTCGATACCCTTGTACAACCCTAATGCCCCCTTTTAAGTAGTTCAGCAAAGTTCAGCAACTATTAAAGTCAAACACGCTTTAATAAAATAAGAGAAACAACGATTTAATAAAAGACGCTAATCAGTCACGGCTTCTTCTCCCCTGCATTCCTTCTTTCTTCGCACGTACACACGCCACGGTTGAGCCCCATCACTTGCCGATAGTCCCACTTCCTCCCCCTGATTATCCACGGCCGAATCAGTACTCTCATCAGTATTCCAGTATATACTAAATTTACGGTATAATGTGGTATTAAAAAATTATACCATCAATGTATAAAAAAGTACGGTTACGGTATATTGATAATTTCAGTATTCCACCCCACCCTACCCAAATATCTTGCGTTATGGGATAATGCTTTAAATGGCTTTTGCTGATGTAATGTGGATCTCTTGGCATTGAACTAAAGTCACTTGTTGTCATCAGTGTTTTTAAAATGTAAATCAGGAACCAGAGTATTTTCTGATGGTATTGCGAGACATAACCCTCTGGGCAGATCAAGGTGTAAATCTCGATGTGGACACTATTTAAATTTAAACTATACTTTAAAAATATGTTGAACAAAATGAACAAAAATACTTTTAATACCTACGAACTAGTTCTCATTTCTGATCGATTCTTAAAAGAAACAACTCAAAAACCACGAATCGATTTTGGCCAATGACTCTTAAGCATCGGTCAATGATTCCCGATTCAAATACTTGCGCTTTGATTTCCGTTTTGAGAGCAATAATCTTTTTTTTCTTTTTCTTTTTTTAAATCAGCATGTTCTTCCAAATCTTTATCTCTTAGGACTTGACTTTATTTATATCCCTTACAAAATTTATACATTGCATGTATTTGCTTGAGTTTTTTACTTGCCATCGCTGCTCTTTTTTTTTTTTTTTTTTTTTTGTGTGCGGCTGAACCATGGTGTTTAAGGACGTGGGTGTATTGGTTAGTGTATATAACTTTAATAGCTATTACTTTTAGTGTTTTCCAATAAATTAGGTGGGTGGTATAGTGAGTAAAACTTAACTACTAATTACTTTTGGCCTAGCTAGTGGCTCATCAATACTTACGTGTCGGTCCGTATTGACTCTTACATTTCTTAATACCATAGAAAGTATCGGTTCCTGAATTAGACTTTTAAAGCATTGGAACATAAAATAATGAAAAAAAATCACATAAACTGAAAATTATTAAATGTAAAATATATTTGGTAATAAAAGATATAGAAAAAAATTGAATAGGTAGAAAAAAGAGAGCTGCAGTGAGAGAGATAGAGATAGAGGGAGATAGAGGAAGCTGCTCAAATGCAGAAAATAGGGGTTTTTTCTCTATTATTTAGAGTTTTAAGGGCTGGATTTGAACTCTACAGGTTTCAGTTTTGATTGAAGAATGATAAATTCAACAGGTTATATGTTGGTTATTAGAGATGGTGAAAAGAGAGCTAAATTCAATTTGAGTTTGAGATTAGTGATTCAGTTTGGGTTTAGTATTTGAGCTTATTCTTTAAGTTGTTTTATGGACGCAATTTGAGGTATGGAAATAATAGTATGAATTTCTTACTTTTCAATGATAATTTCCCCTCATTTCTCCCTTATTTTCTCCTTTATTCTTCTCCCCGATAATTTTCTGCCATTTCTTGTGACGAGAGCGAGATTCTTGAGTTGCATTATAAATCCTAGCAAGAAAAAATGCAAGCTTATTAGTTAGGACTAAATTTTACGGACCATACAAAATAGTGGAGAGAATAAAAATGTTGCTTACTGTTTGGCCTTACTGGCTGGAGCTCGTATTTACCCAAGTTACCCTTTTGGCAATACTCCGTGCATGTTACATTTGGAGATTTATTCCTCTACCAAAACTAGGCAGAAAACCTTGAGGGTTTTGGAATATTGGAACTGCATCTCATCATGTCTCTCTTAACCTGATACCACACATTATGCATCAAAAACTGAGTCAAATTATGCGGGTTTGCAGTGTGTGGCATGACACTGCTGTGAAGTTTGAGGATGTCATTGAACAATTTGAAATTTGGCTGAGGAAGGAGCGAAATGAGGGTAGTAGGTTATGGACAGAGGAAGATGGACGTCTGAATGGGGCTGCATTTGTAACTTGGTGAACTTCTTTTTATTATAATTTTGAACATGTTGAATCTTGAATATCTAGTTGCATTGTTATTTTAGTTTTTTTGGATATATTTTGACTCTGACTGATGCTATTGGTTTTACATCCACTAGTGGGAATTGGGATTTGAAAACCAAAGTGCCCCAGCAATGTGAAGTCTCAAGGATGAAACTTCCCCCATATTTTGTGGAATGGATAAATCTCAAAGACATCTACCTAAATTTCTACAACAGAAGGGTAAGTACATTTCATCTGTACCCGGTTATCAAATTTGTGTTTCATCTTAGGTCTTGGTTCCTTGTCTTGATGCAGGCGCCAGGAATGCTTTCGATGATGAGGGAACTCCGGATACAACCATTAGGAAGCCACCATCTTGGCATTGATGATTCGAAAAACATTGCAAGAGTTTTGCAGCATATGCTTAGGGATGGTGCTAATATGCAAATTACAGCAAAAAGATCCAACACTTATCCTAATGCTGTCAAATTTCTGTTTCAGAATCGTATCTAAGTAACTTTTTGATAGCAAGTAATGTTTGAACATGTTAGGATTGTATACTAAACATACAAGTTATGTATAAATTCTATTTCATTTGATATGGTCACTTACTATTTTTCTAATACTTTATATTGCAGAAAATATGGTAATATATGTACAGCCGTAGTTATATAAAAACGCCTATTGAGAGCTTCAGCCTTGGTGCCTTAGATTTTACGGTTATTTTGAGCTTTTATTGGATCAAATACTCAAATTATTCTTTTTATGGTATTTAATGTGTTAGAAATTCTTAAAAAACTGAAAAACTTTGTTTGCTGCAATACCCTTTCTCTTTGTTTAAGCCATTGAATATGGGAGGGTGGGCAGTTTTGGGTTAAAATGTTAGGCACCTATGCTATATATGGGTAGGAGGTTAGTAAATCACAAACCATAATGTGTTTATTGCAAAACCGTAATGGGTGGATGATGGTTTGACGGGTTATTGAGATACTGGAGCTACAACAACACATCATGGTGGAGAAAAATTGCGAGTTAACAAGAAGTTGACTCCTGTCTAATTTTATTAAAAAATAATAATAATAACCTATATATAGTTACAGACTACAATATACGGTGCAAAAATTGAACTTTTTTTTTTTGCTCACCCCTAGACTTAAACTTGGTTATAAATGTATAAGTTAGTAAATTGTTGACGTTTGCTTTATACTTCGAAGTTCGCAAATCTTCCCAACAAAATATTGTTTAGTTGTTTTTGTTTGGTTATAGCTCACTCTAACATATCTTTTTTATTCAAAATTTAGGTGGATCCGGACAAAGCACCCACCCGCGCGTATGGTTATGGCAAAATGCTACTCCCTCCGTCCCACTAGAAACGACACGTTTCCCTTATTAGGCCCTCCCACTAGAAACGACGCGTTTTCTAAAATGGTAAAAATTGTGTGGATCACATTTAACTACTAAAAAATTAAACAACCTACACCAAATAACACCACTTTTTTGATTCCCGCGCTTCAAAGAAACGTGTCGTTTCTAGTGGGACGGAAGGAGTATTAGTCTATGATGTATCTCGTCCTAAGTATGGTGCTAATGCAGTCAGTTTGGTATTGAAGATGAGTAAGTGAGATTATTCTTTGAATTTAGGCGTTTATTTGACCCAACTACCCGACGTGACACTAAAGAAAATAAGAGATGTGACATTTGGACTGTTCCCACATTTTAAATGTTAATACTTAATTTCATAGTCCACTTCCATTAGTTGGCTATCACCAAACCCCTTCAATCTTTCCTAATGCTGATAAATTAACCAACGCTACCATTTTCTTATCTATTCTTTTCTTCCAATGGTGCTCTAATACTCATCCTCCCCCCTTTTAATAAAAAAAGAATATCTACAACCATTATCCATGTGTATGCTAAGTAAAACACGATCTGCAAATCACATTGCACTAATTATACAAGACAAACTCAACTTAATTAAAAATCGTTAGTGAAATCCGAACTCATAATCTTTAAATATAAAAAAATCATTCCTGAGAAGAAGATATACAAAAACAAGAGTTCTCTTTTTTCATTGATGCGGAGAGAAGACTTTAGAGTTCGTCATAATTGGACTTTGATACTCAAGTATACTAATAGACTAATTAATAAAGTACTATGATACATTTCTTGTAATAATAAATTATACCTGAATATGATTTCTCTCCAAAGATGAAATTATATGACGTGATTGAATTGTTCTCAAGTATTTAATATTATTAGGTGCAGATTCCACTACAGATTTACACGTTACATTGTGAAAAATTCATAGTGGATTCTATATTCAATGTATGCTGGTATGATATAATTAGAGATGTACATTGAGTCTAAAAATATTAATAATTATTAGTTAATCATCAGGTAGCTATAAAATTTGTTGAAGCGCAAGTTAATTAAAACTGATAGTATACTGCAACTTGATTAGGATAAGTAATGAAGTATCAACATCCGGGCGAATATTAAAGATGTAGAATAGTGTCATGATCCAACAAATAACATGAATGTGGTTAAAGTGATTATGAAATCAAACCAACATCTTGTGTTTCCTCAATAGTTAAAAATTTGTTATTTAACTAATTGTAGAAAGATTGCATTTTGGTTGAGCTCATTAACAAAATAATAATCCATTTAAATTAATACTCAATAAATTAATAATCTTTCAAAATAATATTTTTTCGGTCTTTAACCATCAAATTCAAGATAATGAGATAATATATTTTCATAAAATTCCAACATAAATAAATAGTAGTAGTTCAATATTAATAGTTTTTTAAAATGATAATATACCAGATGATTTAGTAAAATACAGCGAGTTGTATTTAATTATAAAATAATAATTAAATAAAAATTCATTGTATTTTTACTAATACTCATTGTTTATGAAGGTTTACTTTATATTTTCTAAAAAAAACAATATTCACTATTCCTTAATAATTAATTATAATTCATTATTATTGGTCCCAATATAATTTCAGATGTGTGTTTTTGTGTGTGTGTGTTGGGGGTACACTTAATGCGAATTTTCTCAGACTTAGATCGGAGTCAGTCTCTAGATTGTTATTGGACATATCAGTTCCACAAATAACTCATGAATCCTTTAGATTAATGAGTGAGCCTGATTGAGTTTGAGTCAGTCAGTGCGTGCATTATGGTGTGAGCTCATTACTTAGTGAAAAAATCTTCTTAGTAAAATAGTGTTTATCTGAGTATTGCAGGGTAATCTTTTGTGGTTGGTCAATTCTGATTTGGTAGTTCGATGCCACTGTTGACCATCGTCCTTGAATTTTCGCGCCTCGCACCTCATACATCAAATTTGCAGACTGGGATCAGTTGGATACTCGAACTGAATTTTGTGTCCCTAGTCTGAGTTCAGTCCAGACTGACTGAACTTTGAAAGCGAGAACTCGAGTTGAACTATACTAACTTGATCTACTCATTCATAACATTTTATTTCCAAACAAATATTTCTTTATAACAAATACAACATAATTTACATTTTGTATAAATTCAATAACTATGATACATAAATATAATAAGTTTTAACCTCTCCACATTAGTTAACATCTAATAGAAAACACGGTCTAAATTAATACTCCCTCCGTTCCACAATTCTTGCTCCACTTTCCTTTTCGGGCCGTTCCACAATTCTTGCTCCATTTCCGAAAATAGCAAAAAATTTAACTTAAATCTTTCTTTAATCATAATTTAACCTTCTTAATAACTAATCTAATATTTTAACTTTCTTAATTAAACTTTCTTAATAAATTCTTAATAATCTAACTTAATAATTTTACTCCCTCTATCTCTCGAACATTACTCCCTCTTACTCTCCAAATTCATACTCCCTCTTTCTCTCGAACATTCTCTCCACAAACCCTAGATCTACGCCTTCTTCGCCGCCTTGACCAAATTCTTACTCCCTCTTACTCCTCTGCCTTCTTCGCCGCCTTGACCCGCTAGATCTAGACACTGTCTAGATCTCCTCTGCCTTCTTCGTCTTCTTCGCAAGGATAAAGCCTTTGACTCCTTCACCCGCTAGATCTAGAACAGATACTGCAAAACTGATAGGAGATATGGCCAAAACCGGCCATGAACTGAACGGAGCGAGAGGGGAAGACGGCGGAGATGCTGAGAAAACCTCTGGGTCGGGCGAAGAAAGTGAGGTCGAGAGCGATGGCGGTAGATCTGAGGGGGGGAGTTCCTTTTGGCCCTTCTTTGCCGCCGGATATGGGCAAGAGACGGCCGATGAGTTCGAAAACCAACTTCCGATGTCGGAAGAGGCGAGCGAAGAAGGGCCATTCTTTGCGACCGACTTTGACGACATCCGACAAGAAAGTGATGTCGAGAGCGAAGATTGGCCGTTCTTTGCCAACGGCTTTGATGACATTCGGCAAGAAACTGAGGAGGAGATCGAAACCCTAGATCCGGCTCTGCCTTCTGAAGAGGAGAGCGATGATAGGTAAATAAATTTATGTGCTTTATTTTTTACATAATGGTATTTTAATTAAATTGTTGGTTTGTGTTGTTGCAGGGAACAAAAGAGTAGATGAATGCAGTTGACAAGGACGTGGTCTTTGGTGAGATCTTTCCCTGTTTTTCTTGTGTATTGTTGTTTTCGTAGTCTATGTTGGAGTATGTGTTTAAATGGATAATGGTCTAAAATGATATGAAAATGCTCACTCTAGGTTAGATAGAACATTTCAATGAAAATTCTTGGTAGTAGAATGAGATATGTTCTTTAGGTGTGGGGATTGGATGTTTTTCTTAGCTTCTGTTGCATGCTTATGCTACTATTGCATGCTTTTGCTGCATGATTCTGCATCTGTTGCATGCTTTGTGATGAAAATGCTTCTGTAATCTGTGTGATTCTGGTCTCTGTGTGTTTCTGTAATCTGTTACTACTAAGATTGAAAATTATTTTTGACCTTCTACTACAAAACATTCTGTCTTATACTACTAAGTTTTTGTTCTACTACAAAACATTCTTTCTTATACTTCTACTACAAAACATTCTGTTAGGTCCTACTACAAAACTAGCTGTATTTTTAATACTACTACAATTACTTATGTCTTATACTAGAACCCAAGCCTACCCTTAAGCTCTTCAGCCTCTGCAATCATACCATTGTCCATCATGTAATCTAAGCATTCCCTTACCAAATCAGCAGACACTTCCAAATCTTTTGGAAGCTCATTTACTCTCAATAACGCATCTTTCTTCAAATGAGGAATTTTATAGTCATTATTTCCTTTTACCTTCATTATCTCAACCATACACCCTTGCAAGCTCAAAAAGACCTTATTTAAGGTCATTGGTGCTAAGTCTGCAAATGAATTGCAGACTGCATTAACCAGCTCATCCACATTCTTGCAATCTGACTCAATCTGGATGCTTTGGATGGCTCTAAACCATCCAAGGTCATTCACATTGAGGTCTGGGGAATTAGCTGGTTGATGAACAAGCCTTATCTGAAATCCATCCTCACTTGCTGTTGCCCTAAAATCTTCATCACTGTCCTTTATGTGTGGCCGTGCATTATCTTGTTGTATGAAAATTAATTTCTGAAGAGTAGCAGGCCATTTTGATCTTATTGCTGGAAGTATCTGTTAGGTCCAACAGAAACTTAAATTGTTGTATGTCTATTTTGAAACATGTTTAATAATGTGTCTTAGAAATGACCTTAACAATTGTAGCTGTTGCAGCATTGAAGCTTTGTTGACCAGAAATTGCATAAGTCTCTGATTCATTATAGAATCAGATGTCATGCCTTCTTTGGAAATTGAAATTTATATTTTCAATTTCAAAGAAATATACTATTGCTGTTTCTGGTACAAACTGTGAATTATGAGAATTTGAATTTTCATTCATATTCTGATAACAGGAAGAAGGTAATTACAAATAATGTCTTACAGAATATGACATACCTTTTGAATCAAACAATCATTTATCACCTGTTTTGTGATAGATTGAATTGCTTTTGTCTCTAGTGTCCCCTTAGGTCTATTCTTGCTTGCTCTAATTGCTGGAACCGTTTCTATGAATGGAAAAATGCCAATTTTTCCATCAAACAAAACTGTCCCATCTTCAGCAAATATAGGTCTTGCCACTGCACACATGAACATTACTTTGTTTATAAACTTCTTGCTTTGACAAGACCTATGTGGCTCTACCTCATTAGGTGTGAGGTAAAATCTGTGTGCAGCCTTAGTTAGATAGAACCACTTCTCATCAATGTGCACTGTGTTCTGCATATTTTTGAAGTTTAAATCTTTTGTGATGCTATCAATGGAACGCATTCATCGAAAACTGTAACCGTGCAAACTTATGTTGGGCTGTGAGGGAGGGCTTTATTGCACTAGAGTGAGCTTTGATTAGACCACCTTTATACCATCTCCAAACCGTTGTCGGACTGCAAGATATGCCCTTAGCTAGCTTCCTTATAGTTCCTCTTTTTTGCACACCCAAACTCTCCATTAGAGGTAGGTTGATATGAACTTGTTTTCGATGTACAACTCCTCTCTTTTTTGACTGCGAATGCATGACTTGACCTTCATTTTGTTTTTTTTCTTTGCTGCAGTTCATATCCGCTGGATAGTATGCCGACCACATTCGTACTTAGCTGCAGCTTCTTTCACTTTTCCTCTTGCAGGCTTCTCATTTTTCAGATTTTGAAGGAGAAATTGAAGAACTTGGTTCCTCTCTGCTGTGGAGAGATCTTTCCTCCTAGACATATCTTTTTGTTGTAATATTTGTGTTTGAATATTTGGATTGAGTTTTGGAGCTTGATTGTAGTAGTAGTATTTATAAGTGCAGTAGTTGGAGGGAAATTGAAATCAAATTTCGGTGATTTGGCTCCAAATCTAATTTTGATTAAGGGCAGTATGTGTGGCGTGTAATTGCAGTTGTGTGTTTTGATTAAACAACTTTGATTTGTACCCATTTTTCAGTCATTTTCGATCCTCTCAATTATTTGATTAAACAACTTTGATTATCCAGTTGAATTCTCTATCCTCTCAATTTGTATTATTCGTCCATTTAACAATATTTAGTTGTAAATATCGAGGCCACACAACTAATACAAATAACACATTGTTAAATTACACAAAAAAGAGAGATAAAAAAATCAGAGGAGAGACAAAATAATTAGTCAATAGTTAATTGAAAAGGGACCCACACAATTAATACCAACAACACAATTAACAACTCTCCTAAAATACCGCGCCGGAAAGTTTTGGAGCTTTAATTGTGGAACGGAGGGAGTAAATATTAAGTTAAGAGTAATTAGTATCTCTATAAGATAATAATAAAATCCTTCTTCGACAATAAATATTAATTTATATAGACTTTATTTATAAATAACTAAATCATCAAGTTTATATTATTTCCCATTTGAATTGCTTTCTAACACCAATATTCATTTAGCGAGCCCAAAAACTCCTGAACTTTTACTTCTTCATGTAACATGAAAGTCTACATGGAATTGTCAACGTCCATGAAAAGCATTTCCTCCACAAAACAACACAAAAATTCAAAATAATCATTCAGAAACAATTTCAAAAGTAGATATTTAAGAATTTATAGAAAGAAAAGCACTGAATTGGAAGTAGATTTAAAGAAATGAATAAAAATGGCGTCATGATATTAATCCCAACGACGACAATCCATTAACGTAACTCACCAACCCACTCCACAAATTAGTACTCCCCTTCACGTCCCGCCCTCTCTCTCTCATCCTCTACTAATATAAATATGTACATGCATCCATCCTTTCTCTCACACAAACAAGCAAAGAAGCGAAGAAAGAAAGAAGATATGCCTGAATTGAAGAAGTCGAAGCTCCACATCGCCATGTACCCATGGATAGCCATGGGCCACATCACCCCCTTCATCCAACTCGCCAACGAGCTCGCCATTCGAGGCCACACCGTCTCCATCCTCCTCCCTAACAAACCCCTCCTCCTCCTCGGCCACCACAACCTCCACCCGGACCTCATCAAGTTCCACGTCATCACCATCCCCCACGTCCCCGGCCTCCCCGCCGGAGCCCAGACCGCCTCCGACATCGACATCACCGACAAGGACCCCCTCGCCATAGCCTTCGACTCCACCGCCGATCAAGTCGAGACCCTCCTGCAAACCCTCAAACCCGACGTCGTCTTCTACGACTTCGCCGACTGGATCCCTGATCTCGCCCACAAGATTGGCTTCAAAACTGTTTGCCACAACGTCATCTGCGCTTCGTGCATGGCGATCGGTATTGTTCCGGCGAGGGAGATTCCGAAGGACCGGCCGATGACGGTGGAGGAGCTGATGGAGGTGCCGGAGGGGTACCCTTCTTCCAAGGTGGTGCTCCGCGGCCAAGAGGCCAGAACCCTATCCTTTATAGCTATGGACTACGGCGCCGGTAGGTTTGATGTACGGATCACCGCCGCCATGAGCCGCTGCGACGCCATTGGCATCCGTACTTGCCGCGAGCTTGAGGGACCCATGTGTGATTACTTATCGCAGCAGTATAACAAGTCTGTCATCCTAACCGGTCCGATGTTGCCCAAGGCGGCGAAAGGGAAGTTGGAGGACAAGTGGGAGAAATGGCTTAACAAATTCGAAGCTAAATCGGTAGTGTATTGCGCTTTTGGAAGCCAAATGATTCTGCAGAAGAAACAGTTTCAAGAATTGGTGTTGGGCTTCGAGATGACGGGGCTGCCATTTTTCGTTGCCCTATCGACGCCGCATGGGGTGGAGTCGATCGAGGAGGCGCTGCCGGAGGGGTTCTTGGAGAGGGTGGGGGGAGAGGGGGGGGTGGTGTACGGTGGGTGGGTACAGCAGACGCAGATACTCAGCCACCCCTCGGTGGGTTGCTTTGTGAGCCACTGCGGGTTCGGTTCGATGTGGGAGTCGCTGCTGAGCGACTGCCAGATAGTGTTGGTGCCGAGGCTAGCGGATCAGATATTGAACACGCGGCTGCTGGCGGAGGAGCTCGAGGTGGCGGTGGAGGTGGCGCGTGGGGAGGAAGGGGCGGTTGCCAAGGAGGATTTGTGCGCCGCGATTAGATCGGTGATGGATGAGGAGAGCGAGGTGGGGAAGGTGATCAAGAGGAATCATGGTAAGTGGAAGAGTACTTTTGAGAGTGCATGCTTTATGGATAATTATATTGATAATTTTATCGAGCAATTATATCAACTTTAACGTTTATTTTTTAAATTTAAATTTATTTTAATTATCAACTTTAAGTTTATAATGTGTACACAAAAGTTGTATCA
Organism: Lavandula angustifolia; assembly: GCA_028984105.1. Classification (NCBI taxonomy): domain Eukaryota; kingdom Viridiplantae; phylum Streptophyta; class Magnoliopsida; order Lamiales; family Lamiaceae; genus Lavandula; species Lavandula angustifolia. The sequence goes on from CM054819.1 coordinate 17,052,804, forward strand.
AGTTTAAGTTTTTACGTTGATGATATATGATCTAGCTTGTTGTATTGTGATTCAGTGTTTAATGAAAAATACCACTTGTTACATATTGTCATATTACGGTCTTTTTTTTTTTTTTTGATACGTGGAACCCGCAACCACTATCTTCGGTGCGCACTGGGTAAACCCGACTCCTTTTGCAGTAGCCTGCAAACCACACAGGAGAGTTCAACCACTCTGGGCTAATCATAGGTGACAGGCTCCACATAGTAATTCCAGTAGGATTTGAACCCACCTTCACCAACTATGCCATTCCAAGGGGACATTACGGTCTTTTTTTTTTAATGGTCGAATTGTCATTGCTTCGACTATTTACATGCTACATCTAGTAGTTAGAACAAAATATTTCCTTTAACCATATAAATTTGAAAAGTAATTATGTATTTTAGTTTTGGACTATAAAATATATTATTTCTAGTAAATTTGAATAAAATACCGTTGGTTATAATTTAGAAATAAACAAATTAAAATTAAGAAACAACGAAGAGTGAAAAAACCGAAATAATATTTATTTTCTAGATATATCTTGGTTTTTGCACGGGTTGCCCAAACTCCTAGCTGGTTTATGGAAATTAACTATATTTGAAACAAAGAAACTGTTTCTTTCGTTTTGAACTTATTGTTTCTCAATGTTTTCTACTTATCGTTTTTCTAAATTGTTATCCGGAGAGAGAACGAATGACCATGTTTTCTTCAAATGCTGAAAAACTATATTTTAATTTACCATTTTTCACAACTATCTCTTATTTATTTATTTATTTATATTACGCTTTACATAATAATCATATGAAATTGCACCCTTGACTTTAGGATAGGTTAGTAGTAGAATGGATTGTCTTCTGATTCAAAAAATCAGAAATCTCATTTGCTCAAACACTTTAAATCGAGTATTTTGTAAAAATTAAACCTACCTAATGCGTTTCTTAATGGGTGAATACGAGTTTCCTTTTTTATTTTATATATATATATATATAATTTTTCAAACGTATTACGTTTATTCAGTTGTAAAAGAGAACATTAATATCTATATTCTTTAGTCCTTACACTTTTCCCACTAATTGGTTTTTCTTGTTAGAGGTGTTGGTGTAAATTTTTTAAAGCCGGCTTTATGTTTATTTTCTGTTGCCTTCTTCTCGTCCTTTTCCTTTCTATTATTTTTTCTGCTTTAAATTAAAATTACAATTCCCACGTCTTTTCCAAGAAATGAACGGACCAAGTCTCGCAAAGAAACCAACTATTTTAAATAGCTTCGAATATATATATTTAGTTGAGCGAACTAGCATATATTTGTTTGGTTGAATTATACTTTTTAAGAAAATGGAAGAATCTCCTGTAATTTATTTTTGAAAAGATCAATATAGTTGTTAATATATCTATGGACATTACTTGACTTTATACTCAAGGGTTTATATTTAGATCTGTGTTTGTATTTTTGTAATAACTAGGACATCACCCGTACTCCGTACGGAAAAATATTACAATTTTATGATACAATAGTTAACACTACTTTAAATAATAATATCATATCATATATCATATTATTAAAACACAAACTACTAAGTGGGATACGAAGTAATATTCAAGTCATATATATTATTAAAACACAAACTACTAAATGGAATACATAGTATTATTCAAATCGTATATATTATTAAAACATAGACTACTAAATGGAGTACGTAGTAATATTCAAGATTTTGAATCATGTTTTTTAAAGATTGGGTGAAAAATGTACAATATACTCCTTAAACACTTTTTTGTGGAATAAAATTTAAATTAGGTGACGTTAAACAGCTATAAGCACGGTATTTTAGTGAATAATTTTTTTTTTTCACGGCAAAAGATTAGTCGGCTGCTCGTGTTTCCTCGAGCCCATCAGAGAGCTACTGCTTCAATTGATTCTTATAAATTATGTATTTGTTTCAGAAGCTGGAGACATTCATTCCATGAAGACACTCCATTATCCAAATGACTACCTTACTCAAGTTGTCATGGAAAAATCTAAACATTATTTTAGTGTTTAAGACCAACAAATTCATAGAGTTTTAAATAATTAATGCTACAAAATGTATACATTAATACTAATATCTACCACCTTTATTTCTAGAAATGTATCATATTTTCGAATATTCATAATTGCATAAGCCATTGCTTGTCACTAATATCTAAACATTGTTAACCTATATCATCCCCAACAGTAACACCCATAGTCTTCTCATAAAGTAAGTAATCTCTCCTAATTGAGATCCACGTAGCTCAAGAGCTTTATTGAAGGCATTTGCTTCACTAAATTCGATATAAGGTTTTCTGCAAACAAATGTATAAAGACTTGGTAAATCATTATTGAGTAATACATTAAACATTTTAGTCCTTGAATAATACAATATATATATATATATATATGTGCATATAATTAACTAATTAAGAAAATATTAGAATACATATGCATATATATTATTTAATATTAAATCTTTTAATGCATATAATTAATTAGGATTTGTTAATCTTGAGATATTATCTTATACAATTATTTTAAATATGGATATATTATTTTGTGATAATATATCTCAATCTAAAAAAAATCGAATATTTCAATCTGATACTAAGATTTAATATTCAAAATAAAAGCGAAAAATGGATATTTCAATTACAAATCAAATATAAATTGAATACAATGATATTTGACTCGATTTGATTAATTTATAACCCTAGTTATAATATACCCTTAATTATTTATATGTAATGTATAATCACAAATAAAATGAGTGTTGTTTCACAAATAATTTATTAATGCTCAACGTTTAGGTTAGACTTGTTTTTTTTTTATTATCTTTTGTCTAAGTTCTGTACGGGGTAAACTGTTGGACTGATCTTCTGACGAAGTTACTTTCCAGAACCCCACGTCATCTTTGTAAGAGCTTGCGTTCTTGACCACAAGTGATCTTCACCTCGAGTAGGAAACGGTCCATCCCGGTGATAAGCCATCAACGTAAGAACATATGCAAAGCTCGAGTACCTTCGTAGCCCGGTCGACCTACTTAGTAGATGTATTCCTTCTCAGCCGACTCAGTCGAAGAAGACAGAGACTTATCTAGACTACTGTGTCCGACAGAAAACGACCCAGTCGCACAAGTCTTTTCGAAGTTCAGCAGAAGATCTTACGAGGTTGTTTGAATAGTCAACTTTGACTCTGACACATTCTCACCTACCACAAACCTCGACCAATGAGAAGCTGACAGCACCATATCTGCTCTATCATCAAAGTTCTAGAAGCAATACTGTATGTCAGGAAAATCATTTTGCAAGAGTTTCAAGACTCGAGTTTTATCATTGATCAATGTCCTATATGTACTTGTGACTTTGTGTGTCCTACTATCATGCACAACTTTAAATTTTTTTTACACCATATATCTGACCCTCTTCAAGTTGTGGTTTCAATATGTGAACCAAATTCTTTGATATTGTTGCTTCAATTCTCTCCTCCTGAAACATTTGAATATGAATTCAATGCAATATGAGATATTTGTATTAAACTGATACAACTATTGAATGAGACATACCTTTGCATCGTGTAAAACACATTCTATACTTGATACATCTTTTTTGTTGAATGAAGGGATCTCGTATGCACGGATCAGTCGAAGTTTCATCGCAAATAACTCTTTGAATTCATCCAACTCCTCAATGATGGACCAAATATTAGGCATTTTGTACTTCCAAGTTTTTTTTTTCTTTCAAATATGTGAGAGTTTTGAAATGGCGTGAAAAGATTTTAGACTATGACTTATTATATATGTGAGGGTAAATATATAAGATATAATATAATCTAATTTGTCCTTAAAATTATTACATATAATTTTAATATACAATTAACCTTTTTAACATAATTATGCGTAAATTGAGGAGCAGTTATTCAACATAAAACTTTTAAAAAATCCTTGTAAACAAATTATAGATTTGTAATGGATTAATCTTATAAAGTTGTGATTTGAATTTCTTTAATTATATTTTATAAAATGTTATATTTAGCATGATTGGGCGATATACTATAGTTTAATTTGTTCCTTAAAATTATTAACATATAATTAAGCTTTTTTAACATCATTATGCTTAAATTGAGGAGCAGTTACTCAACATAAAACTTTTAAAATAGATTTGAAATTGATTTATCTTATAAAATTGGGCTTTGAATTTCTTTAATTATATTTTATAAAATATTAGATTTAGCATGATTGGGCGTAAATTGAGGGATATTTTCAAAATATTAACAATTAATGGGCGTAATTTGAGAATTATTCTAAAATTATTTCATTATTGAGCATAAATTGAGGGACATAATCTTATATATCTTATATATTTACCCCTCAATTTAATGAAATTTCAATTGAGTTCAATTGAATTGAAATTGAAATTGATTTGGAATTGAAATCATTCGGTTTTTATATATATAAGATATTTTTAGGGCCGGCAAAATAGGTCCGATCCAACGGACCAGCCCACGGTACCCACAATCCGAGCATGGTTAGGCTTGTAAAATAGAGGTCTGAAATGAATCGGGCTTAAAAAAGGCCGCTAGATAACCCCGGGCTTACTGGGCTCATTTTTGTCTATTTCTCTTGTAATGAACTAATGATCTTGTATATTTTTACAACCAAAAATAAGGTCATTCTTCCTTATAAGAGCATTCACATTTCTTACCATTTAAATACCCACTTATAAGTTTCTCTGCTCCACATTAATTCTTCTTTTAAACACTTTGTATACTTCCACATTCTCATCTATCAATATCTACCAACTCTAGTCTATTGGGTTCCACTATTCTATTTTTTTTACATTATATTTTAATAACATATAAAATAATTCATTATATTATTTCTAGACAAATTAATTGAACTAATAAAAGATTATAGATAATTAAATATTTTTTAATAAGTATGTTAAAAAAGCTAAATGGTAATATAAAATGTACACAAAATTGAAACTTGAAATAACATTGGAGATAAAATGATACACAATACGATATATTATATGAAAATGTTAAGCAATTAAATTATTATTGTAGCGTGTCTAGATATGCTCAACCAAGTCGTGTTGAAGCGCGTGATGCACATTGCTGTTTCATTACTTGAAATTTCTTCGGAGAAAATCTCAAGATTCGGCATTTGGACCTTGGACAAATTGTGCAGGTTCATCATCTTCATCACTGGGAAATGTTGCAACCATATCTACCTCATCCTCAACAATCATACTATGTAAAGTTAAGAAAGTTAACATGATATATTTTTGTCTTTTCATATACCAAGATCGAGCTGACCCTCTAACGATTGCCCATCGAGCTCGGAGCACCTCGAAAGCTTGTTCAACTTCTTTCTTGAAAGCCTCTTGCATTTCTTTAAAAAGTCTTCTCTGCCAATTGTCCGAGTAGGGAAAACACGTAGCCCATGTTGGATAAATTCTATTTGTCAGATAGTAGCTCTTCGTATAATGTATGTTGTTCACCGTGATATTAATGCACTTCCTTGGAGCACATTGTTGAATAATGTAGATTCATTTAACACATTGATATCACTGTGTGACCCAACTATACTAAAAAAGGCATGCAATATCCATAGATCTTGAGAAGTGATGGCTTCTAGCACGATCCTAAGAGAACTATCTCGCCTCATAAATTCACCTTTCCACGTGCTAGTCGATTCTTCCATTCATAGTGCATATAATCAAGACTTCACAACATTCTTGGGAATCCATGTCTACCGTTGTGCATCTGAGTAAGACGTTAAACGTTAGCTGCATTAACATTCTTAAGTAGTGACTACCTTAGATTTCTACCACATTAGTAGAGAAATAAAAACGACATTTGATTGTATTTGATTCTCCCATTCAGAGATACTTGTCAAGATGATCGACCGGTATTCCGTAGGCCAATTGAAGAATAGCCGCCCTGCATTTTTGTAGAGGTGATAAGCCTCTTCAATATATAGCATCATTCAACTGTTGGTAATATGGTTAGTGATTCTCAAGTGTACTCATTATTCAGAGGAGTAAGTCTCTCTATGTTGGTCCAGATACGAGCCTTCTGGTGTAGAGGGTGGGTGGGTGAATAGACCTGAATGCAAATTTCAACTTAACGCAAAAGTCAGTATCTACTGAATAATGCTACTGAGCAAGTCAGTTAGCCAAATAAGCTTCCTAGATTGCGTGGGTAGAGGGTATCTGTCTACTGAGTCCTATCTACTGACTTCAGACAGTAAACAATAATTCAATATAGAATAAAGTGCGAAAATGTAGGCCCAAATAATTTTCGTTTTAGTTTGAAAACACGTTTTATGCTGAGTGGTTTTTAAGGATAAGTTTAAATGCAATATGAACAGTAAATCAACACAATCAATTTTTAAAGTGGTTCGGATACGCTGGATCCTACATCTACTGTCCTGAGCAAAGCATGAGTTCTTGATTACTTATACTGAGCAAGTCTCAGTCGATCTGTACGCTGGAAAGATACTCTAGTTATAGTCTTAGTGACTTTACAAATCAAACACGATATTCTACTGAACCTATCAGCTACCGAACTCAAGCTAGCCTACTGAGTTCCTAACATGCTGAACTCAACTAAGCTATTACATTATTAGGTTCATCATTCAGCTAGGGGTTTTGGGATCTTCAAATCTTATCATACTGAATCTCATACCCAACACTCTGCATTCGGAATCATCGTCAAAATATTTTGTCTATGTACAACGGGACCTTAGTTAAATAATTATTGAAAAACCTTTTGTGTCCGGCTTCACGATTCCGTTTGATGTACCCCTTTGATGTCTCGCTTGGAGACACCTTCTTCATATTCTTCCATTAAAGCTTGACTTCGATGAAGAATAGTTGCATACAAATCAATCCCCGGATCATTGGTTTCCTCTTCGTTGTTACTAGATGAGCTAGATATACTTGAAAAATATTGAGTCATATTGTGTATTTGCAAGGTTTGAGAATGTGAGAAATAATGAATCACTCAGTACTATACATAAGCATGCTAGTTTGCAAAGACTTTCTTGTAATGACTATTTTACAACGATTCATCAATAGATAGATTCATTGCATTAATATAAACATTTTTTTACATGAAACAACCAGATAATTAAGAAAACGAAATCAAATTACATTAGTAATGGTAAATTACAACATCACAAGAAAATTTAAAGATTTATTACAACATTACAAGAAAATGAAATTGACTATGGTGATATATAAACTATGCCTTAATTTCTTGGCAATGTATGTTATGATAATAATGTTAATCAGTTGTCATGATGCTTGTGTCGCGTGCTAGGATTTTGCATAGCTTTCTTCGCTCAAAGGACCAATACAGCTCCTATTCGGTATTTTTAATGCACTTCAACTCATCCAAACTTTTGACAAGGGAATCAGCATTTTTCCTTATATCATTATCTCCATCGTCGCGGATATTGGATGCATACGCTTTTTACGTCGCCTTTCTCTTTGCGGCTTCTGTCCGATCAGACGTATTTCTTTGTTTAAATTAAAATCAACACTTACGTCTTGTGTGAAAGATGTGTTAGTTGCACTTGATTTAGAGGCCCTTGTCTTCTTCGTTGCAATATTGTTTTTGTCAGGCTGTGGTTGAAATGTTGGATGGTCTTTGACGATTTACCACACACGATCAAGTGCAAATTTGGCGTTGTAATCCTCGCGGTAATTTTCCAGTACCATTTTTCACACGTTATCGCAACTATACATGCTTCTATATATTCGGCTCACAAGTATGTAGCACACGCGTTGAATTTAATCACAATTAGCCTCATGTAATGATGCCATGGAGATCTCAAGGTGGTAGACTCTTGTGTATGAAGATCATTGGGTTTATTTTCATTGTAGTAAAAAGCAACACAATTCCAAAAACCTGCCTCCTTCTAACTATTATTGGTGATTGAATCTTTAGATATCGTGCAACATGCATTTGTGAGACGTACATCCTCTTCCTTTTTTCAAGTGACCCGTTTGCTCTTGCCAGTTGCTTGCTCCATAGCCTGGGCTGAAATAGGTGAGTCTTCCTCTTCGAACGAGAGTCTAGTTCTTCCCTCCTAGAAGATATGGACAGCTTGCTTGATGATGGTGGAGTATAAAATCCAAATATTTGTGACAGACGTATTAGAGGTGAAATTCGCAATATTTTGTGAATTCAAAATGATATTTGTTGGATTATGAGGTAAAATATGGACAATTCGACATATTTCCATGCTTTGTATATTTTAAGAATATGGATTATTGGATCGAAAATTTGGTGGAAAAAATGGGAGTTGGAGGGTTGATCTGGAAATACGAAAAATTTGGAAGAAATTGAGAATTTGGAACATATTCATCTTCCTTCAAATACTGATAACTCGACTGAGTGAAATTATTATTTTTATCCATTTCGAATAAAAATACAATTTGATGAAGAAAAATATAGGAAAATAGGGTATATACTTAGATGTAAAATACAACAGCCACAATGCTTGAAATTTTACATTAATATTAAATGGGCCCACTATCAACTACATAACATTCATCTCCCATCTCTCCTGAATTAACCCGCGTTCTCTCTCTCCTACTTTACCGACATAAACCATAAAAATGTTCTCTCCATTTTATTTTTCAAATAGAATATTCTCTCTCTATCCATTAAATCCTGCACGATGACCTCATTCATCAATATGATTAAATGAGCTTATAAGCGTCGGTGTAGATGCTGCAATAATGTAGTCACACTTTTGACTTGGGGCACTGGACCCTAACCTTTTTTCCTGAATTGCAAATTTGTTATCTTGCCTTAAATTTTAAATTTTTGATCTGCACCTGAACTTAAATATAATGATGAATGTGAAGTTTACTTTAGTGCTAAACTTAAAGGATTTTCATGATGTATGTTGGTCCAGAGACGAGTCTTCAAGTGTAGAGGATGAGGTGAATACACCTGAGTCCAAGTTCAAACTCAAACACGAAAGTCAGTCTGATGTTGAGTTTGCTTACTGAATAATTCAGTAAGCAAATGAAGCTTTCTAATCGCGTGGGCAGTGTTTCAAGCTACTGAGCACTGTTTACTGACTGAAATCAGTCCACAAGTGATTCAGTACAAGAAGTTGTGAGGAGTAGTGTAGACTCAATTTTAGTCGTCTCTTTTGAAAAATACTTGTTACTTAAAAGTTGTTTCAATTTATGCGTGTGCGTGTCTGAAGAGGTTTTACTGAAAAATCCGAACTGATGACTTTTCAAAGCAATTTTAATGCAGGATGAACAAGAAAACAATGAAACAGTAAAGCAACATACAATTTTTAAAGTGGTTTGGATACACAACACTACAAGAATATACAAATTTCCCGCCAGAATAAATTCGGGTCATCTTTTAACGACGAATTCCAGACGAATTTTATTTTCTGGGTTCACCGATGGATTTCCTGATGGAATATCCGTCAAAACATTTGTCCAAGGAAAATATATGTTGAGAAATCAATTTTTTAAAATTATAAATTATTGCCGACGGATTTTACTTTTTTTTTAGTTTTTTATAAATCCGTTGGGAAGTTTGTTTAATTGAAACAAAAAGCCCCATCCCAAACAAACAAAAGCCCTAAGTCCGTTCCTCGCTCCTCCGCTCTCTCTCAGTCTATCGTCACTCTCTCTCCGGCAATCCTTTCGGCCCCAACTTTGCTGCCCCGGCTATCCTTCCGGCCCCGACTTGCCGCTCAATTTCTCAAGTTGAAGCCTGTTGTATCTACATGGCTGGTTTATTTCTGCAGATCTCTCAATCTCTCAAATTCTCAATTGCTGCTTTGTTTCTCAATTGCTGGTTGTAACAATTCGCACTGAAGATGGTGGAGAGTTGAAGTTTGGAGGAGGAGATGAAGAAATGAATTGGGTGGAAACGAAGGTGGAGATGTGGGATTCAGAAGGGATGATGTTGGATTCGTTGACTAAAGCAAAAGATGAGGTTATAGATGCCGTCAATCTCCAAAGTGGCTAATGGTTACGATGCAAGGAAATATTGAAGCCGTGAACGGTCTCGATGCCGCCACACAACTATCTTTTAGTTCCAACAATTATCTTTTATTTCAGTTAGTAGTGGAGAGTTTCTTAAAAGTGCGTTTATGTTTTTATTGTAAAGCCTTATAAGCTTGGGTTATGCGGTGGAAGGAGATATGAAAAACTTATCCAAACTTTGTTCTCTCTCTCTTTTCTCTCTCTATCTCTCTCTCTCAATTTCTCACGAGTTATGCGTTTACAAATTCTAATACATTCTGAGTTGCAAAATTATACAAAAATCCAAAAATATCTATTTAATTTCTGAATCAATTACTAGATTGTTTCAATTGGTATCAGAGCGGTTGATCTTGCTTGTTTCCTATGTTATGGCGACCCAAGCAAAATCGGTGGTGCAACCATTGCGTAAGGAGTTGAATGACGAGTTGGAGCAGCGATTCTCTGCACTTATGGATCATGTGGATAGTAAGCTTGGTAAGAAACTTGACATGTTTATCTCTAATTTCAGTAACATACAAAGATCCATGTTTGCACAAAATACTATCACTACACCTAACCTTATTCCTACTAATATACCACTTAAACAAGGGAATGTCTCTGGGGTTAAAGAGAAGGATGAGTGTTCTGGGTCAGTGGAGGTAAAGTGCAAGGAAGGTGATGATGGGACTAGATCCTTGTTGGGGATGGGAATCAATACTAGGGATATACACCACAGCATAAGGCGGGTGGGGGGGGGGTTAACCCGAGAGGAGGCGGTAGAGGCAGGGGAACTCGTGGAGTTTCTAGTGGAAATCAAGAGGTAATGCCTACTGTAGCTAAAGTGAGTTTTCCTAAGTTCAATGGGAGTAAACCTAGGAGCTGGTTGACGAGATGCAAAACCTATTTTGATATTGTTAATGTGCCTGAAGAGCAAAATGATGCTTCGATGCATTTTGAGGGTAAAGCTTTGGAGTGGTATGATAACTTGCCGATACAAGGAGATGAACTACTATGGCAACAGTTTGTTCGCATGATTACCAGTTGTTTTTAGGACCTACGCGTCTAAGGTGATAGGGGAACTCATAAGTTGAGATCCACTAGTAATTATGATGACTATGTTGAGAAATTTGTGCTACTTAAGGCGATTGTAATACATTCCCAATGCGGGCAGTTCACTGAAAGATATTGGGTGTCAGCATTTGCGAGTGGGTTTGATAGGGACATCGAAGCAGCTCGGTATACTGAGGCCAAACATTCTAGAGGCAAAAATTCAGTTGGGCAGGAGCAGATTATTATTTTTGATTCTATCCATAGGAAGTTCAAGGAGCACACAAGAAGTTTTACAAGCCCCTTGCCTAGGAAGTTTGAACCCATAGGGCAGACCACTCCTAAAAATAGTGTTGTAAACCTAAAATCTCCACCTCCAAAACCTGTCAATCCAAGCTTTAAGCTACTCACTCCTACAGAGATGGATGAAAGAAGGGCAAAGGAACTATGCTACAATTGTGAAGAGCAATTTAAGCCTGAACATAAGTGCACGAACAAGATTAATTTTATGATCATGACTACGGAGGAACAAGGGGATTATCTGCATAGCATTGAGTCGTTAGGGGAGGAGGAAGAGTATGGGGACGCTCAAGAGGTTCTGGGATGGCTAGGATTACCTTGGGATCTTTGGGGGAGGAATCTGGGGGTCATATCATGAGGCTCAAATCAACAAAGGCTGAGAATACTTGTTGACTCTAGGAGCTCATCGAGTTTCCTAAATTCAGAATGGCAGGCTGTGCCTTATAAATTGGAGTCAGTCAGGTAGCTTAATGTTTTAGTAGCTAATGGCAATGTTATGGTGAGCAATAAAAAAGTTGTAGGCTATAAATGGGAAATGCAAGGACATGCTTTCGAGTTTGATGTCAGAGTCCTGCCTACGTGTGGGTATGACTTAATACTGGACAATGATTGGTTGAAGAAGGGAATTCCTATTCTCCTTGACTATGACTTCATGACTGTAACTATCAGTCATATGGGCAGAGGTTGCAGTTACAAATTGCTAGTAGAGGAAGGAAAATCACTTCCCAGCTTACTTCCTCAGAGATGTATCACATGTTGCAGAAACACTCCCCAACACCAGAGAGGTTCTTACTCTGGAACCTAGATGAACAGGAAGAGGAGGATTACCCCCAGATGCTCCCACTACTGGAGAATTATGCAGATGTGTTTGAAACTCCTAAAAGGCTGTCGCCTAAGAGGGGGTGGAGCACCAAATTGTTCTAAAGCCAGGTAGCATACCTAGGCAACAATACCCGTATAGGGTATCCCATGTTCAGAAGGATGAGATAGATAAGATTGTGGGAGAACTCCTTGCCACTGGGAGATACAACCAAGTAAGAGTCCTTTTTCCTCACCAATCCTCTTGGTGAAGAAAAAAGACACAACATGGAGGATGTGCGTTGACTATAGGTACCTCATTGAGTTAACATTGAAACATGACTATCCTATTCCTGTTATAGATGAACTTTTGGACGAATTACAAGGAGCTAAGTTTTTCTCAAAAATTGATTTGAGGTCTGGTTACTTCCAGATCCTTATGGATCCTGAGGCAGGGTACTTAACTGCATTTAGGACTCACAATGGGCACTACGAGTACCTAGTGATGCCCTTTGATTGTGTAATGCACCTGCAACATTTCAGTCCTTAATGAATCAAGTTTTTAGGGACTACCTCAGAAAAATAGTCTTAGTCTTCTTTGATGACATTCTCATTTATAGTCTAGATCTGGAGTCTCATCTGAAACATGTTCAGTTAGTATTAGAGACCTTGAGGCAACATAAATTGTATGCCAAAAGTAGCAAATGCCAGTTTGGGAGGACATCTATTGCTTATCTGGGGCACATTATATCTCAGAAACGAGTTTCTACAGATCCTAAGAAAATAACAGCTATGGTGGACTGGCCTATTCCAACAAATCTTAGAAGCTTGAGGGGTTTTCTGGGGCTGACTGAATATTATAGAAAGTTCATTAAAGGATATGGGCAACTGAGTAAAACTTTGACATCTCTACTAAAAAGGGGAGCATTTGCTTGGTCTAACGAGGCAGATGATGCTTTTCTACGATTGAAGGAGACCATGGTTTCTGCACCAGTCCTAGCCCTACTTGATTTCCACAAGGAGTTTATCCTAGAGACAGATGCTAGTGGAACCGACAGTAGCTATCCTTATGCAAGAAGGCAAACCAATTTCCCATTTAAATAAGACGCTTAGTCCCAAGCATCGAACCACTTTCTACCTATGAAAAATAATTTTTGGCGGTTCTCTATCTTTGTTTAGAAGTGGAAGGGATATTTGGGGGGACATCCTTTATAATCAAAACGAACAACGAGGCATTGAAGCACTCGTTGGACCAAAGAATTACAACTCCACTCCAACAAAAGTGGATACCCAAGCTCCTTAGGTATGATTATTCTATTTGCTACAAGAAGGGAAAAGAAAACTTGGCAGCTGATCTCTATCTAGGAAGGGAAATGTTCAGTGTACTACCTTGTCTACAATCATCCCTATTTGGGTGCAAAGAGTCACTGATAGTTATATTAATGACCCTCACTATGCCAAGATAGTGGCAGCTAAGGTTATAAATCCTAATGATTACCCAGACTTCTCATTTACCGGAGGGATCCTCGGGAAGAAGGGGTGGATAGTGGTTGGTGCTAGCCCCGAGGTCAAGCAAAAGATTGTTAAGGAGCTTCATGACTCCCCTATACGTGGGCATTCTGGTATAGAAGGTACCTACCAGCGGGTTAAGAGGTATTTTTATTGGGAATGCTTGAAGATGCAGGTGATTGATTAGGTCAGTGCTTGTGGCGTGTGTAGCCAAAGTAAAACTGAAAGGCAGGGTAGTCCAGTCTTGTTACAGCCCCTACCTATTCCAGACAAAGCATGGTCACACATATCCATTGACTTTATAGAAGGTTTGCCTAAATCTCAAGGTAAGACTGTGATTCTGGTGGTTGTGGATCGACTCACTAAATATAGTCATTTTATAAGGATTAACCATCCTTGTAGTTCTACAACAATTGCCCAGCTATTTTTGGACAACATCATAAAGCTATATGGACTGCCATATAGCATAGTGTCTGACAGAGACCCCATTTTTACTAGTGTATTTTGGAAGGAGTTGTTTAAACTATTGGGAGTGCGGGTGGATATGTCTTCAGCATATCATCCCCAAACAGATGGGCAGACTGAGAGGGTGGATCAATGTATGGAAACTTAGTTGAAGTGTATGGTCCAACAAAACTCCAGGTAGTGGCTCAAGTGATTACCACTTGCTGAGTTTTGGTACAATACCAATTACCACAGTTGGCTCAAAATGACACCTTTTGAGGCTTTGTATGGCTACTCACCGCCTATTATCACTACTGGACCATTCACACTAACCGAGGCAGTGGACATTTTGCAAGTTGCAGAGGAGAGACTAAAGAAACAACAACAAATCAAGGAAAATCTAACCTATGCACACAATCGCATGGCTAAATATGGAAATGCTAAGAGGGCGGACAAACAATTTACAATGGGGGAATACGTCTACCTAAAGCTTCAGCCTTTCAGACAGAGCAGAATTGTGTGGAGATAAAATTAAAAACTTGCCCTTAGATACTACGGGCCTCATCTTATAGTCCAAAAGATAGGAGAGGTGACTTACCGCTTGCAGCTACCGGCGACGGCCAAGATTTGGCCGGTTTTCCATGTCTCCCTCCTGAAACATTCGGTTGACCCCAAAAAGTTCCAGTCCACGGATCTTCCAATCGTTGATGACCAGGGACAACTTCCATTTGTTCCTACACTCAAGGGTAAAAGTTCCAAAATGAATCGGCGTGGTAGGGAGATTCAGTCGTTCTTGGTTGAGTGGGAGTGCGAAGGACTAAAAATCCCACTGAAGATGTGATGTAACAATCCGCACGAAGTTTCTGCTAGGCTTACAACCTTGGGGGCAAGGTCTTTCAAAAGAGGGGTGTGATGTAACAATCCGCACTGAAGATGGTGGAGAATTGGAGTTTGGGGGAGGAGATGAAGAAGTGAATTGGGTGGAAATGAAGGAGGAGATGTGCGATTCAAAAGGGACGATGTTGGATTCACTGACTAAAGCAAAAGATGAGGTTATGGATGCCGTCCATCTCCAAAGTGGCTAATGGTTATCATGCAAGGAACTACTGAAGCCGTGAACGGTCTGATGCCGCCACGCAACTATCTTTTAGTTTCAGCAATTATCTTTTATTTCAGTTAGTAGTGGAGCGTTTCTTAAAAGCGCGTTTATGTTTTTATTGTAAAACCTTATAAGCTTGGGTTATGCAGTGGAAGGAGATACAAAAAACTTATCCAAACTTCTGTCCTCTCTCTTTTCTCTCTCTATCTCTCTTTCTCAACTTCTCACGAGTTCTGCGTTTAAAAATTCTAATACATTCTGAATTGCAAAATTATACAAAAATCCAAAAAAATCTATTTGTTTCTCAATTTCTCTAACTTATCAATTGCTAGTTTGTTTCTCAATTTCTCAAGTTGAAGTTTCCGCACAATAGTCTCGAACATGATGGTTTATTTCTGTAATGCCCAAAAATTTTCGATATAAAATGCATTGCATAGCTATTCATGCATGTTATCAAGTGTTTTAGTTCTGTAAGTCGCGCCTTAGAAATTAAAATGAAAATTAAAGCATTTATGTTATTTTTCGTTAAATCATTTTTATTATTTTATTTTGAATGTGTTTTTTTATATCATATTATGATTATATTTTTTATATTTATTTATTTAGAAATCATGTTAGAATTATTAGGCAAGAATAATATTTATTTTGGATTTCCTAAACCAACTATGATTCATAAAAGAATATAAAATTTTATATTGTATTAAGTTATTAGGAGATGAATTTTATATTATGTTTTATGATTAAAATAAATATTTTATGTGTGATATAGATGTTTTAGGAAAAAAAATCTAGTTGTATTTATCCATATCCTAATTTATCTATGATTTAACCTCTTATATGGTATGTGATAGACTAAATTCTAGATAAATTATATAAGTACGAAAATAATTAAGGATAAATATATTTGATACCTTATAGGATTAGGAATCATTAGATAATGATTTCTAGGCTTATAAATACACCTTAGTCGTCCATAATTTAGTTTCACGTTAGGTTTTCGAAAATCTGTCAGCATATCTGCGAACTGTTTCAAGAATTATTTATCCATCTTCCCGTTGTTATCTAGTCGTGAAAATTTCGGATCATCTTTCTCGGTATGTCTAGTATACTTATTATTTTTTCAGAAGTTTCAAAGCATGATAAGTATTTGTTTAAAATTGTTATTCGTAACCTGCTAGTTTTTGACAACATGTTCATGATCTTGATAGGAAAATTGTTTTTCATGTTTTATTTATATTGTTTTCGACCATGCTGAATTTTAGTGGGATATAATACATGTTAGGTCATTCATATTAAAAATATAGAATTTTTAGGATACGTTTACTATTTATTTGTTAATTTATTTCTTGATGTGCCAAATTCTTTGCCAACATGCATGTAGATTGAAAAACAAAAAAATTTAATGTTACTATTAAATGAATTCTTGATTATGGTACGTTTTATTATGATGAATATGTGATATGTTGTTCATGTTAGAGGTCTATAATTTTTAGGACAATACTTTTATGATTTTATTAATTTATTTCATGAATTGACGAATTACTCAATCCACGAATAAATTATCAATAGAAATAAGAGTATATTTAATATACCTAATTTTATTACTAGATGAAACCATTAAAGTTGCATCTTAATAAGTAGGTCAGAAACCGCTTTTGTTGATGCAGTAGGTACTGTTTTGGTTATAACTCTTAGAGGACTTATTATTTTGATATGAAACTAAATCCCGTATGATTTAGACTCATTAAGGAATCTATATGTAGAAAATTAAAATTTATGGAATGAATTCATGTTCTGTGATTTTTTTTTAAAATAGGTATTCTGCACAAGTTAATATAGAACATTGAAACCAAATTACACTAATGAGTATATATATATATATAATAAATTTTGTAACCTAATGACTATGAGATATGGTTGTATATGTCACGTTATACGCTTAATACTAGAATAAGTTAAATTCTTTGAAATTAGGACCATGTTAGATTATTTTTGTAGGAATTAATTAATTTGAATGTCATTAGCATAATTTATTTATTTGTTATTATGATCATGCCTGCCGAGAGGAAATAAAGAATAGAAATGGCAAATATTGTGACGAGGGTTTTAATTAACTATTTTTAGTGTTTTAAATAATTTATAAAGTGATTACGTGGAACGAAGTAATTTGTTTGAAATTGCAAATAGGTTGAGAGTTTTATCTATGATGTGGAGGGTTCAATTAATATTATAATTTTTATTTGGGAATTATAAGATAACTGTTTGTGTTACGTTTCACTGGCATGCTATATAATTAGAAATTTATGAAATATTTGTATATGTGAAATACATACACGACTTTCATGAATCATTAAGATAAATTTCCATGTATAGGATCGGCGCGCAGGACTTAAATATTGATATCCATTATTTTTAGTCAAGTCAAGGTTAAAGTGGGGAAGTTACCGTTATCCTTATTATATATTTTGTACAGTATTCATGTGTTTATGGCAGGCATGTAAATGAGAATGAAATGGGTCAAGGTCAAGAGGAGGCCTGTGACCGGGGTCAAGAGGAGACCCTTATGAAAAGTTGCGGTCAAGAAGAGACCGTGTGAAATAAAATAGGCCAAGGTCAAGAGGAGGCCTTTGACCGGGTCAAGAGGAGACCCTTATGAAAAGTTACGGTCAAGAGAAGACCTTAGGGTCAAGAGGAGGCCCTAGGATCAAAGTTATTTATTATGCATGTTTCATATCCGTGTTTATTGACATTTTATATAGTTTGGATATATGTGTACATCTCCCACTGAGTAGTCGTACTCATCCCTATTATTTTAACAGTTGTCAGGAAATGGCTCGGCCGATGCGTAGAGGTGTTGGTGGTGATGGTCACACGATGAAGGATTTATGAAACTTACTATTGCATTAAACTAGTTTTATTATGAACTGTGCATTTTATTTTCGAAAACTAATTGTTGCACTTGCTTTTATTTTAAGACTTCCGCTGAGTATGAAATTAACATGGGTTTTGCCATGAATCTTTTCCATGAAAATGTTTTGAAAGAATTAAGATATGCATGTTAAGCATGAAGTACCGTCCCTTGTTAAGTTATGAAAACTGGGTCGTTACAATTTCTGCCTCTTTTTTAAGTGGAATATGCTGCAGGCTTGCCAAATGAAGGGGAGGTTTTTCTCCTTCAAAAGCCAAGAAGTGGGTTGTCGATATGGGTCTTTCATTCACCGTTGCCAATATACTTAAAAGGAGTTTTCGGGTACAAAACCAATTTGTCTTTTAGTTCGTTAGCCTAAGCTTACAATCCTAAAAGACAGTATCATGTAAATATTTTTTAGATGTCAAATATCTGCTTTTCCGTCATAATATCCTATAACTTTTTTCATGTCCACGAATCATGAGCACCATACCTTAAAGAACCTAACCACTTAAGAAGTTTCTCCTCTCTTTCTCTACCCATTATTGCAGATTATTTTTTTTTCAAAAATCTGAATTTTTCTATCAGTACTGCTGTACTGGTCTTTGGAGGTATCTTTGATTCTGTAAGATTATTTTTTGGCATTTCATGTAGTAGGACATCAACATTTCTTTGAGAATCCATTTTATTTTAGTTCTTGTGGGGTTGAATGACACATCATGCATTTGAATTATTGAATGTTGAACGATGCTCATGCCATCTTAATTGCTTGGTTTTGACCCTGCTTGTACTTTCACAGGTTTATTCTTCGGGCTTCTCTCATAGCAATCAATGATCTAGCAGCTTACTTTTTTGGTTTCCTCTTTGGGAGGACACCTTTAATCAAGCTATCCCCAAAGAAAACATGGAGAGCTTCATTGGAGGATCTGTCGCTACCATACTTCCAGCTTTTATGGTAAACATTCATCACAGTAAATTCTCTATTAATTGGTGATTGCCTACATGATTTCGGTTCCATTTTACTATATTCATTTTCCATAAAGCTCAATTATATTCTAATCTTTGATAGTATACTATCTCCTTTCACTCTGTCTCTTTTCTGTGTCATATTTAATACTCTTTGTTTTCAAATGTTTTCTTGGCTGAGTCACAGAACTTTAGACCCACGGACTATGGTAGCGATTCTTGTCTACTAACTAATGCTAAATCAGATTTTAGTTATAGTTAATGCCAATTTTTCAAGTGATCTGAATTGAGTATATTTTTACAATTTGTCAGCTAGAAGCTTAAATTGATTCCTTTGGATTTTACTACTCCGTACTTAGTTCATTTTCCTCAATGGAATCATTCTCAGTAAGCAAGGAAAATCTCTCTAACATCTCTATCTTCTATGTGTGTTTTACCTGGTTGAGATCCAACTTTCGTAAGTAGTGGGGTGAATGCAATGTCTGAGGAGTTAAGGGGAAAAACTCCAAATATAGGTGTAAGATATGCTCAAAATCAAGCAATGAGTGCTAGTGTTAATTAAGGGGAAAAACTCCAAATATAGGTGTAACTTGAAAAATTTAGGTGTAAAATATGCTGCGAGTTAGTTTAATGTTTATTAATGATACTTTGAATGAACTATTATTTCAAACAATTTTAATACTTTTCTAGATAAAAAGCACTAATGCATAACATGGATGTTATTGCAGGGAACTATTAAATCTAGTATTCTTGGAGCTTTGATTTAAGGATTTGGTTGTGACTTAAGAGACTTGGAGTATTTAACTGGGGCACGTATTCTACTATTCTAGTATTATGTTGAGAATTTAACTTTGCATCTTTAGTTCTCCACTTGAAAAGTGTATAAACTCAAATAATCATTCCAATTGCCAAACTAAATCAATTTTTTAGAGAAAGTTATTGTAGTATGCCAATAACCTTTAATAACGATTTTAATATATATTTGGTGATTGCTGCATTGCACCAAATAATCCTGCAAAAATCTGAGAATTAATTCAATATAGTCTACAGGATATTGAACACAAGGAACAGAGGACTAGACATGATATTTTCCTACTTATCTAGGATTTTGGTTAGCAACCACGCAAGTTTTGGGATTTTACTAAGCTAAGATATATTAAAAACTAAACTGAAGTAAAAACGTATTAATTGGGTAGTTGAAAGATAGGGCCAACATAATATTCCACATATACAAATTCCAATCATCGACATTTAAAGTTAATTAATCTTAAAAATCTACTAGTTATATATTGCTGTTATTAAACTGACACAACCTTTACTCCCACTTACTTAATCGGTACCCGCCATGTTGGGCATCGAAACGACAACTTCCCTAATCTAGCTACAACCTAAGTTGTTGGACAATCAACAGATTTAATAACTAGACAACTTTATTGATCTAAGGGAGTTAGTACAAGAGCCTACTCGTATGTCGGACATCTAATAGTTTCCTACCGGTTTAATTCAATTACTCTTACAAATAATTTCGCTACTTACCTAGCCTTATTCCACGAGAAACGATGGAAGTACTAAGTTAGCTACAGATTACGCAACCTAGGGTGATCAAGCCTAAATTATTAGTCAGATTAATTAATTCAGAATTAATCCGAAACCCTTTCAATTAATTATAAGCACCGAAGCCTCATGTACTGTTGACGTGTGTGTTTCACATCCTGCCGGACCCCTAAAAGTTTAGCTACTCATGAAAACGTCCTGACTGCGCAAGCAAGACACTTTACAAGACATAACAGTAAACATTTGTAACCCTAATTCTAGCATGAACGGAAATTAAGAACAAGACAGTAAATACGAAACAGAACTGAAAACGAAAATGAATTGGAATTAAACTAAAACGAAAGCTAAAGAACTAGAGTACCGATTTAAGTATTCGATCTTTCAACACCAACGGAAATTAAAAGCAACGAACGGAAATTAAAGTGTATCAAACTAACGAACATAAAAACTAAATCTAGGTGTTTGTTTCTTCCTCTCAACTCTCGAATAGCATGGAAAAGTAAATGGAATAGGTTTTCGAACAGTTTCTTCTTCTCGTCGAAAAGTGGAACGAACGACACACATAAATTGTGAAGTTGTGGGCATGCACACGTAAAGGCCGATGGTGGTGAAGGTTCAGGTTCCGCGAACGGAACTTGGCGAAGAGGACGGCTCCACGACTAGCTGCAGCGGCATTATGTCGGGCATCGGTTTTGGGATCTTCGAACACGTTGGAGTACAAACGTCGAACGGCGACGGAGAAAGCGAATCTCTCCTTGGGAGCCATGGATTTGGATGGCTTGGTTGTGTAGGAGAAAGGTGGTGGAAAAAATTGATAACTTCCTAGAGAGAGAAGGTAGTGGGCGGCGCTAGTGGGGAGAAAAGGAGTTGAATAGTGTTAAGTGGTAAGGTTTTGGTCCCCCACTTCCTTATATAGAAGTAGAATTTTGCAATTAAGTCTTTCTACTTGTGTAGTTGAAAGATATGGTCCTTACTAATTTTCAATTGGGCCCCAATCTTCTCCTCAACTTCAATTAGCCCCAAATATTGTCCGTCTATGCAATTAGAAAAATTCCTTCACTGAATTGGGTTCCCAAAAGTCTTGAGAATTGCAATTAAGCCCCCAAAGTTCTCTTCTCTTCATCTTTGCTCCTCCAAATGTCATATCCTTACACTTTAATCCCAATTCCTTAGCCAAAAATATGAAAAAGAAAAGAAACAACACCAAACGTAAAATCAAACTAAAAACATGAAATCAAAGAAAGCGAAATAAATAAAAACACGAGTTGCCTTCCGAAAGCACCTCTCTTTAGAGTCTTCTGTCACGCCCCAATTTCCGGGGAAAGGCAAATGGGCAAGGGCGCGACTGGGGAGGGGGGAAAGAAGCGGGGAAAGAAAAGGGGAAAAACTTAACTGAACTCACTAGCACTACTCTACTGAGCTCCACAAAGAACAACCAGAAATCCGTATTCAGTAGACTTGGAATTCAGTAAACTTGTATTTATATAATCAAGATCAACTACCTCAGTAGAAACAAGAGAGGTAGTGTGTAATATACATAATGATACAGCGGAAACGTCTCAAATAGACGGATATTTGAACAACAAAATAACAGACCCACTCAGTACTTCATTATAGACCGACTCAGCACCTCACTTCCACGCTTCCAGCTTCAATCTGAAAATTATTTTGAAAATATTTGGGCTGAGCACTATTGTACTCAGTGGGTAAGGCAATTTATGAGAATTTCACAACAACTTTATCCAATCAGAAATCATATGACTTGGAAGGTTTTGAAAATAAAAATCACTCCCAATCATACCAACATTTATCATCTTGTGCGCGTGCTGTCACGTTCTACTGTTATTCTCACTTTACCCCTTCCTTCCTTTCGGACTTTGGGTTACAACCCAGTGAGTCCCATAATCATTTGATCTCGGGTCTTCACCCAGAGATCCCAACCGTTATACTTAAAGCCGAAGCCCATAGGTCCTCTCCCTTAGTTAGCACACAATGGAGATCAGCCCATTGCACTACTAACAATGGTGTACACAATTCTCGCTAGCGTGTTAGGCTAGACAAGAATCTCGATCGATTAAGTCAGAGCATTAAACAAGTAGAACGCACAAAAATATATTTTCATGGATAAACATAACATTTCATAGAGCTTAGTAACTCAAAATAGTTTAAGATAGTAAAAACCCACCTTGTTTTACTCTGTTGAATTGTTTCAGTCTTTCTTCGGTCTTTCAGCTGAATCGTCTACTTTACTGTGCTGAATTTTCGTATGAAACTGTGTAAATAATTCAGCAGAGTCATCTACTATTTATAGAACCCTTTAAGCTGCTGAGTCACTAGGCTAGTTATAGGTATAGCTTTGCATGGTATTAGCTATACCTTCCTGCTGACTCCATGTGGCAAAATAACACCTATTCAGCTCCTTCTCTTCTAGAAGGTTATTGTTTGTTTATCTTTCTCGCTTAAGTCTTCAATTTGACTTTTGCCTCTTCAATAAAATAATCTCAAGATATTGAACCCACATACGTATGCATGCATACATCTTTAACTGTGTGCTTCATTCATTTCGTGCAATTAACCTTAGATAATTAAGAAAATTTAATGAGGGTTATTACATCTTCAGCTAGACCTCCTCTTCAAAGAGTCAAACGTAAGAGGGAACGGACAAACCTTGCTCGTCCATATCATCCATCATTGCAGCAGACTGTTGACGGTGAATATTTCGTCGGAGTCAAGTTTTTGTATTTCCACTGCTCCGCTTGGCCAGACAGAACACACCCGGAATGGACCTATCCATCTTGAGCGGAGCTTTTCGAGCATGATGCGTAGGCGAGATTAGTAAAGTAATACTAGCTGGCCCACTTCAAAAGTCTTCAAACGGATCGCTTTAACATGCCACACATTGGTGCGATCTTTGTACCTCATAGCCATATCATAGGATTCTAACCAGGATTCTTCAAGCTCTTGAAGTTGATATTTCCTCTCCTTAGTACTTTCAGTCAAGTCTAAATTGACGTTCTGTACCGCCCACTAGGCTTTGTGTTCCAACTGCACATGCAAGTTACATAATCTACCAAAGATTAATTTACATGGAGACATTCCAAGTGGAGTTTTGTAGGCTGTCTTATAAGCCCATAAGGCGTCATCCATCCTCATACTCCAATCTTTCCGTGATGGATTGACCGTTTTCTCCAAAATACACTTCACTTCTCAATTTGATACTTCAGCTCGCCCATTCGTTTGTGGATGGTAAGCGGTAAAAAACTCGATGGGCTACTCCATACTTCTTCATCAACGACTATATGGTAAGGTTGCAGAAATGGGTTCCTTGATCGCTTATTACGGCCTTAGGTATGCCGAATCTGCAAAAGATGTTAGTTCGAAGAAATCCTGCAACAACTTAGAGTCATTAGTTTTAGTAGCTTTTGCCTCAACGTATTTAGAAACATAATCAACAACAAGTAAAATGTACACGTTACCCTTTGAATTAGGAAACGGACCTATGAAGTCCCAACCCCATACATCAAATATCTCACAAAATCTCAAAGGCTTTTAGGTCATTTCATCCTTCATGAATATATTCCTGGTCATTTGGCAACGTGCACATGACTTACAATAATTGTAGGCATCAAGGTGAAGGCCCGACCAAAAGAATTCCGCTTCTAACACTTTCCTTGCGGTTCATTTTGGTCTGAAATATCCTCCATAAGCGGATGAGTGACAATGGAATAGGATGTCGCCTTGTTCTTCTTCCAGAATGCACCTTCTTATCACTTGATCAACTCCCATTTTCTGAAGGATTGGAGAGTCCTAAAAATATTGCTTACACTCGCTCTTCAATTTTGCTTGTTGGGAATGAATGAACTCGGGTGGAAGCTGCTTAGAGGTCAAGTAATTCATAATATTAGCAAACCAAGATAATTTAGAAATCTTACCCATGACTTTCAGCCATTCTGGTACAGTATTGTCTTGACTGGGCAACTGAGACACTTCTTAGATTCCAATCGTAAAGCATTGCGCGGGGAGAAGCTTAGCGAGGCTGGAAACAGTCTCTAGGACAACATATAAGTGCTCTTCGGGAAAAGTCTCCTTGATTGGCTCCCCATCATCTTTTTGATTTAATCGGCTCAAGTGGTCCGCCACATGATTTTCAGCTCTTCGGGATAAGTCTTGGCTTTGATTATTTCTTAGCAAGGAGGTGCTTGACGGCGGCATGATCGGTATACACAGATCTTCGAGTCGAGTAAATAAGAGCGATACTTGTCAAAGGCAAAAATGATAGCTAACAACACCTTCTCTGTGGTGGAATAGTTGCATTGAGCTGGGTTTAATGTCTTTGACGCATAGTAAATCACGTGGCTCTCCTTTCCGTATTTCTATCCCAGCACTGCTCCGACAGAACGGTTAGAAGCATTGCACATAATCTCGAACGGCTTGTTCCAATCCAGGGGTTACATCACCAGAGTTGTTGTAAGCTTGTCTTTAAGGAAGGTGAAGGCCTTCTTACACTTAGCATCAAAATCAAACTCAACATCTTGTTTAAGTACCCCCGTTAATGGTAAAGTGATCTTTGCGAAATCTTTTATGAAACGCCGATAGAAGCCGGCGTGCCCTAAGAAACCACGAACTTCCTTTGGAGTAGTCGAATATGGAAACTTCATGATGGACTCCACTTTGGCCTTGTTGACTTCGATTCCTCTTCTTGAAACTACGTGATAGAGCACAATCCTTTTAGTCACCATGAAATGATATTTTTCGTAGTTCAGCACCAAGTTCTTCTCTACGCACCAGATTAGAACTTTATCTAGGTTCTTCAAGCACGAAGTATAAGAGTCACCATAGACGGTGAACTCGTTCATGATGACCTCTATGCAATTCTCGATAAGGTCCGAGAATATGCTCATCATACACCTTTGAAAGGTGTCCAGTGCATTGCATAATCCAAACGACATTCGACGGTAAGCGAACGTTCCATATGGGAATGTTAACGTCGTCTTGTCTTGATCTTCATCTCGCACATGGATTTGGAAATAGCCGCTATATCCGTCTAAGAAACTAAAATAGACTTGCCCCACAAGTCTCTCGAGCATTTGATCGATAAAGGGAAGTGATAAATGATCCTTGTGTGTTGCCTCATTGAGCTTCCTATAATCGATGCACATGTGCCATCCCGTCACTAAGCGTACCAGAATATAATCATTCTTCTCATTCTCGAGAAGTTGGAATTCAGACTTTTTTGGCACAACGTGTACGGGACTTACCCATTTACTCTTCAATATGGGATAGATAATTTCCATAGATAAGAGCTTCAATATCTCTTTAAGCACGACCACCGTCATGTTTGGATTGAGTTTTCTTTGAAGGTCTCGAAAAGGCTTGCTATCGGGCTCCATGAGAATAGAGGGCTGACAAATGTCGGGACTTATGTTGGTGATGTCGGCTAAAGTCCATCCTATGGCCTTCTTGTACTTCTTCAAAATCTCCAACAACGCATTTTCTTGATTTTCATCAAGTTCTTTATTAATGATGAGGGACAACGTCTCATTATCTCAGAGATATGTATATTTTAGATGTGCTAGAAGCTGTTAAGTTCCAACTTCGGTGCCTTGTTGATTGACGGCTGTAGTTTTTCAGAAGGATCTTGCATGGGCAATTGAGACACATTGCTGACAATCGCTAATTCTGGAGTTGCATATAAAACCGAGATGCTTTCTCTGATCTCCTCGTCCCTCATATCCTTGAGATCTGATTCGGTTAGCCCTTGAGTCAAGGTGATCTCCATCTTATTCTGCATCACATACGTCTCAAGATATTTTAGAACAAAGCTTTCAATGGAGTCAGTTGATAAAATATTTTTATTTTCATGATCAAAGGGCATATTAAGTCCATTGGCAATGTGATGAACATAAATTTCATTATGGTATGCAACAATTATAGACCCCTCATCTACATTAATTATTACCTTCACAATTTTTAGAATGGTCTACCTAATAAAACACCCGCAGTACCCTCAACTTGCCAATCATTAGTGTCCATAATATGTAAATCTGCTGGATAGACAAAATTGTTAATTCTGAACAAAATATTTTCAAGTAAACCTACCGGGACAATGCATGACCTATCCGCTAATTGAATTATCACCTTAGTGGATACTAATTCAACTCCAGTTAATTGATTATAAACAGACAATGACATAACATTAATGGATGCACCTAAATCACACACAACTTGGTTAATCATAACATTTCCCATCAAACACGGTAGTGTAAACATACCTAGGTTAGTACACTTAGCGGGTAGCATCATTTGAATGATTCCCAATACGGAGTGGTCCATCATAATTTTCCCGGTCTTCGGGACTTTACCAACGATAAAGTCCTTTACGAACTTCCCAAATTTAGAAATTTTTACATCCTCAAGGAAAGGAATGTTAATCTCCAATTTCTTGAACAACTTAAGGTAGTCCATGTACTCCTTGTTCGACGTCTTCTTCCTTTTCAAAAATTAGTACTTCCACCGTTTTTCATGGAACAAGGCTAGGTAAGTAGCGAATTATTCGTAAGAGTAATTGGATTATACCAGTAGAGACTATTAGATGCCCAACATACTAGTAGGCTCCTATACTAGGCTCCCTTAGTTCGATAAAGCTTTCTAGTTATTAAATCTATTGATTGCCTAACAACATAGGTTGTAGCAGGATTAGGGAAGTAGCCTTTTCGATGCCCAACATGGCCGTTACCGACTAAGTAAGTGGGAGTGAGGATCATGTAGTTTAAGTTACGATGACCTACAACTAGTTGACTCATTAGGTTAATTAACTTTAGGGTGCCGATGATTGGAGTTTGTGTGTGTTGAATATTCTGCTGGACCTATCTTTCAACTGTCCAGTTAATATAGTTTTTATTTCAGATACAATTTTTAATATTTCTTAGCTTAGTAAAAATTCTAAAATTTGCGTCGTTGCTAACCAACCCTTAGATAAGTAGGAAAATATTATAACTAGTCCTCCGTTCTTTGTTCTCGATACCCTGTAACTATACTAAATTAATTCTCAGATTTTGCAGGATTATTTGGTGCAATATAACGATCACCAAAACTCAAATGCGAAAGTCAGTCTGATACTAAGTTTGCTTACTGAATAATTCATTTCTCCAGTTAGCTTTCTGATCGCGTGGGTAGAGTGTTTCAAGCTACTGAACACTGTTTAATGATTGAAGTCAGTCCACAAGCGATTCAATATATGAAGTTGTGTGGAATAGTGTAAGCCCGATTTTAGCCGTCTTTTCTGAAAAAACATTTATTACTTAAAAGTTGTTTCTGATTATGCTTGTGCATGTCTTAAGAGATTTTACTGAAAAAACCAGACTTATGATTTTCCGAAGTGATTTTAATGTAGAATGAACAGTAAAACAATGGAATAATAAAGTGACACACAAGTTTTAGAGTGGTTCAAATACATAAGATCCTACGTCCACTGTCCTGAATTACCAGAAGTTCTTGAATAGATTATATTGAGCCAGTCTTAATCGATCAGTGCACTGGACATATCACTAGTTATAGTTGGGTTTCAACACAAGGTTTGAGCTTTTCTCCAACTGAGAAGGAGTTCTTACAATAAGAACAGTTCAAATATGAACTCCTTACGTGTCTAAACTTATGATCTAACAAAGAATACTTAGAGTATAGAGAATGGGAACCTAGTTACTGTAAAGTGAAGAACTATATTAGATTTCTATGGTTTGAGAGTTCTTTCTACGCTTTCACTATGCTAGAGCTTTGATCACTTGAGTGCTTTGTGATCCTGGGTCTTCAACGTTGATGGATCTCGATTTATAGTCTTGATCATGAATAGATCCGTTAAAGGGGATCTAGCCACGAGTCAAAAGTGACAATGAAAACTACAATCTTCATTTTGAACGCTACTGTGAGATTCTCTCTTTTTCAGCTTGAGCGCAACTGTTGGTCCAGAGATGAGTCTTTGTTAGGTGTAGGGCGGGGGTGGTGGTGGTGTTGGTGGTGATGAATACACCTGGGCCCAAGTTTTAACTCAAACGCGAAAGTCAGTCTTCGTCTGTGTGTGCTACTGAACGAGTCAGCTAGCTAAATAAACTGTTAGATTGTGTGGGGCAGAGTGATTTCAAATACCGAACACTGTCTACTGACTCCAGTCACTCTATAATAAACTCAATAGATGAATAAGAGTGGAATGTGTAGGCCCAGTTTTATATCGTCTCAAGTTGAAAAATGTTGTTACTGAAATCGGTTCAGATCAAGTTTGTGCGTAGATTCAGTTTTACTGAAAGTCTAACTTATGAATTTTAGCAAATTAATTTTATGCAGCATGAACAGTAAATCAATAAAACAGTAAGTGCACAGACAGTTTTTAAAGCGGTTTGGATACTCAAGATCTTATGTCCACTGTCTTGAACAAAGTAGGAGTTCTTGAATTTGTTATACTAAGCAAGTCTCAATCGATCTATTGGCATGACAAATTCTCTAGTTATAGTCTTAGCTACTTTACACAGTTTCAAATACAAGGTTTGAGTTATCTCCAAGTAGGAAGAAGTTCTTACAATAAGAACAGTTCAATAAATATGAAATCCTTCAGTTTCTAAGCTTGTGATCAAACAAGGGAGACTTATAATAGAGATTGGGAACAAAGTGTCTTTAGAGAGAAGAACTATGACATATGTTCTATGAAGAAAGTTCTTCGCTGAGTGAGCTTTAAGTTCGCTAGAGGTTGTGTACTTTGAATGTTTGGTGTTCCCGAACGTGTCTTCATCGTTTGAAGCTCGATCTCTATTTATAGTCTTGACTTGTGAATAGACCCATTAGAGGAAACCTAGACACGTGTGAAAAGCGACAAGGAAAACGACCATCTTCAATTTGAAATTTACTGTAGAGATTCTCTCTTTTTCAGTCTTGAGTGTAGCTTTTGTCAGAACAAGGTAGAATGGTAGGTGATGCTTGTTCAAACTCCAAAACAGATGCTGAGTTGACTTCCTCTGATTCCTCTGACTGAATTATCTTCTACTGACATTCTTCTGAAAAGTTCAGCTTCATGCTTTTTCCTGTCCATGGATTTAGTAGGTTCTGACTAACCATAATGAGTTCCAATACTGAGTCCATCCGGCTGACAAAGATTTACTCTACTGAGTCTATCAGCTACTGAACTCTAGCTAGCCTACTGAGTTCCTAACATGCTGAACTCAACTAAGCTATTACATTATATGGTTCATCATTCATCTAGGGTTTTGGGATATTCAAATCTTATCATACTGAATCTCATCCCAATATCAACTTTATGCCAGGGCAAGTACATTGCAAACAACTCTTCATTTGTTGAGGTTGATTGGTAGGTGAGGCTTGTTCAAACTTCAAGAATGATGCTTAGTTGACTTCCTCTGATACCTCGGACACTTTACTGAGTGGTCCTCTACTGACATTCTCTAGAAGATTCAGCATGTAGGTCGATCATTCGGTACTGATACACAACACCAATCTTGACGACTTTGTTCTTTAGTGGATTTATGGTACAATCCCTAACGATCTCTTGCACACTATCTTGACGACTTTGTTTTTTAGTGGATTTATGGTACAATCCCTAACGATCTCTTGCACACTATCTTGGAACCCTATTCCACCTCGAAGCAAACACGGGCATGCTTTCAAAGTATCTTCTAAGATAACAAAATTCTAGAGCCGTCCACTTGGAGAACCAATTCACTCAGGTTTGTCTTGATGATTTTGCTAATATTTCTTCATACTTCCAAGAGCTCAAAATGTTAACCGTCCAACTCTCTAATGTCGGTTTCCCTGCCACAAACCAACATCTTGTCCTTCAACTCATTGCGGGTCTTAATGAGAACTTTGATAGTGTTGCCATTTTCATTCAACGAAGTTTACCTTTTACCCCCTTTTATGAAGCATGCTCCCGTCTCATTCTTGAGGGAACCCGCAAAGCAAAACAAACATCGTGGCTGCCTGTAGTGATAATGCAACCTTACTCCTCCACTCTCTCTATTGACCAAGGCTCTCAATCTCACCCGGATGCGCCGCCATCTTCTACCGTTAGATCTAAATACCGACACGGTCATGATTCTAATCGTTCATGATAATCGTTGTCGTCATGGTAATCAACAACACGGTGGTGGTAGTTGCTAGTACTCCTCTTCCCACGTTCACCATCATGGATGTCATATCCGCATTGGGGGGTTTTGGCATTCGCAAAAATCTTGGTCAACACCTATATTCCCTATCCTACAACACCATGGACACGACCACTACCGCCTAGTTTGCAGCCCAATATTCTCGGATTGCATGTCTACATATTCTATTATGGTCCTTTCTTGGGAATGTACTTTGTTAGTAGGTTTCTTTGGTAAGTGATATGTCTTGAGCATCCGCTGTCCATGTACTAGGAGTCCTTATGCACTTGCAAAACAAAATTACATTCAAAATATTTAATTTTATGTTTAGGTCATTAGATGTTAGTTGGTTTTGGAACCTAAATTTATCTGACAACCCTGGTGGTTTTAGACAACTTCTTCCCTTTGCTGTCAACGTACTTCACTGTTGAGACAACAGATGCTGACTTCTTGGATGTCTGAGGTTTAGGAGTCATGTTCTTCTTTTGTTTTGCACTTCTCCTGACCATAGGCTTCTAATAATAAGATCCATGCTGAGAAAGATGTATCCATTGTGGTTATTCATATTGTTCAGCCCTTCTGGTTCTTCTGACTTTTCCCCCTTGATTCCACTGGGTGTACTTGGGTTAGAACTCCTTACTTTCTTCTGATAGTTGCGCTGAGATGGTTTCACCTTCTGTTTGTTTTTAGCAACGGGGTTGTATAATTATCTAAATTGTGTTCCCCTTGAACAAACCTATCACATAATTTTGCGACTGAACCTCCTTGTGCTGAAATAAATGCTTCATGTGTATATTCGAGTCCTTCTTTTGAGGACTTTTGTCTGTTGTGTATCATCATCATTTCCAGCTTCTTCTAGGCTCCTACATACTGCTCTATCATTAGTGCTCTCCAGACTTCATCACTCTTCCTTAGTGCTTCATAATCTATTCTCAGTTCTGAGAGATACAGATTAAGATTGTTGATCTCAATGTCTTGCTCATGAATGTCCTTGTTTAGTACCGATATCCGAATTTTCTCGTTGCCGAGGCTCAATTATCGAGATTGAATCTCACTAACAAGTCCGGACTCGTAAGAGATCCGACTTTCCTTAGAAAGTCCCTAATTGTAGTTTTTGCACTCGGTTTTCGGCCTATTTGTTTTGTTCTAGTTTTATTATCTGACGTACCATTTTGATTGTATTAAGGAGCTTTTTACCGACATAAACTTGACATTTCACAGCAAAAGAAAAAGAATTACCATTTTGGTGGTATTTAGCAGCTTTGTACCAACATAAACTTGGCGCTTCACAGTTTTCAAAATAAAAAGCATTATTAAAAGTAGCATAATAAACAAAAACAGAAAATCCAACCACCCTATTCTAGATGTAGAAGAAGCTCGTTGACTTTGTACCAAAACACAACCATCTAATGATCCAACCAAGACTTTCAATGCTTGAAGTGATGCAACGGAGTCCTGTTTGTATCAAGAATGAGAAGCAGCAGCACCATCGCGACCGAGCAAGCAAACATGGGAATGGGCCCAAATATCCACAGCAATAGACTCGTGGCGAAGTAGATCGATCTGAGCCCCATCAGCCAGAAATTGCTCCCTCTGATCACCTCCTTCACGACGCAGTCAATCGGAATATCGTTATTGGGCATGCTGATGAGGAAGTTGGCATGAACAAAATACCTCACCGTCTGAACAAAGCACCCAAACGCCACCAGAAAGCAAGACAGCAGTGAGATGTACTTGATGTAAGCCAACGATGGACTCCGGCTGCCGTAGATGTATCTGCTCGTGAAGAGATTCACCGTCGAGCTCCCGATCCACGTTCCTATGATGGAACTCAGAACCAATGAAATCGATGCGAGTGATGTAGCTGCACTTATGTTACTGCTCAGTACTGATATTGCAGGCCCTCTATCCTCGACTTCGATCTGAAGATATTAAATAAGATATGTGTAGATATGGAAATACAAATGGAGGATTCAATATATTATTGATACTTACTTGAAACATTTTTCTAACCCAAGCTCTCTTGTTATGATTCTCGTAGCCGATAACGGTGTTTTCGGGGCATATGAGGTACCGGTAGAGGAGGAGAAGATGATATCCGAACATAAGGAGCAA
Organism: Lavandula angustifolia; assembly: GCA_028984105.1. Taxonomy (NCBI): domain Eukaryota; kingdom Viridiplantae; phylum Streptophyta; class Magnoliopsida; order Lamiales; family Lamiaceae; genus Lavandula; species Lavandula angustifolia. Next base: position 17,085,736 of record CM054819.1, read on the forward strand.
GCCTAATGGAACTAATATAAGATCTAAGTAATCTTGCTCCATCTATCACTTGTTTGTTTTGAAGTTTTGAGACCTTGATCAATGGGTGTAAGTAGGATATAAATACGCCATTGATTTGTCGGGATCTTTTTATTTGAAGTAGTCTTGCCATGTTAGGTAGTTCGAGGTTTTTAATTTACAATACTATTCCTGGATTTTGGCTGTAGTCGTCGTGAGATGACTTGTGCTGATGCTCAATCATTCAAGTTTATCTATGTCAAGTTGCAGACGTGTTGGTGTGGAGATGATATTAATTAAAATAATAAGGTAGTTGTAATAGTTATAGACAACTTAGGGGTTTCATATTTTTTTTAGTTCAGAAGTAAGATATTGAGATTCATCGTATTGTACCCATGTACAGCGGGTGAACCCTTAAAATTCAGGACTCAAATCTGACCATTTCTATAACACAAATTTATTGTCAATACTTTTGTATTTGAAATTAATGTTTTAATAGTACATAAACTATTGTTGCCTTTTCAGAAAAAACAAAGAAATACCAACACTTTTTCGATATTAATGAAGATGGCATTTCCTTTATTTGTGTAAATGATTTCTAGGTTGCAAATTGCAACTCAAAGATTAATATTCTCACAAATTACAGTTAATCTCAAATCCCTCAAACTTACTGATGAATATGTCTTATAAATTATCACATCATGCATAAAAGGTGACAAATCAATTAAGAAACCGTGCAATTCAGTACCATAATAACAAAAGGAAGAGTCAGACTCTAAATAAAGATATCTTAATAATCAAATAGCAACCTACTAAATCTGTAAACTTAGATAAAAGGAGTTCGCCTGCAGGTCGCACGAGATTATTCATTTTGACATTTCTCTGAAATAATCATAAGCAATCTTTAGAGTTATATATATATATTTTACATTATTCGATTCCGATTATTGAAAGAATTTTGGTCGTAGTTGTTCGCTTGTGTTATACGTAGTCTTCTTGAGCTTTACGTAATTGATCTTAGTCTTTTTGCTTCTTTTTCACTTGTTTTTCGACTATATCATCATTAAGTTCAAATTATTCAATCTTCTCATGGTTGACAAATTAAATCTAAAAGTCAAATTAACTCCCTTACAAATCATGTATTGTTCGTTACTCAATTCAAGTACTGTAAGAGTTATGATTAGTGTTGCAAGTCATTTCACCTTCTTGATAAAATAGAACTACCCCCGTTTTCCTGAGGCACAGTCGGACCCGGATACAAAGGGGATTGTGCGAGTTGCATATATCCGATTCCCTTGTTGGGTATGAAATTCAGTATGATAAGATTTGTAAATCTCAAAACCCCTTAGCTGAATGATGAACCTTATAATATAATAGCTTAGTTGAGTTCAGTTTATTAGGAACTCAGTAGACTAGCTTGAGTTCAGTAGCTGATAGGTTCAGTAGGACATCTTTTTGTCACCCGGAAGAACTCAGCAGAAAGGAATTCAGTTGGGTGTTTCAGAACCCATTGGATCAATAAAGAAAATCGAGTCAGGTACTGAATATCTCAGAAGAATGTCAGTAGAAGACATCTCAGCTAAAGCGTACGAGGAATTTGAGGAAGTCAACTCAGTATCCATGTTGGAGTTTGAACAAACCTCACCAACTCTCTAATCTCGACCAATGAGGAGCTACCAGCATTGTACCGACTCTGATATAAATCTTCTCCCTCGATTGAAAAAAAGAAAATTCCTACAGTGACATTCAAAATTGGAGATGACAGTTTTTCTTGTCGTATTCGACACGTGTCTAGGCCTCTTCCAACGGATCTATTCAAGAGTTGAGACTATAAATAGAAAAGAGTCTTTATGCAGAAAAGAAACCACCAGGAACCAAAAGCATTCAAGCATTCAAACGCTCTAGCGACCAAAAAACTTACACAACAAAGAACTCGTACACAGAGAGATACACTTAGTTTTTCACTCTAGAAATCTATTGTTCCCATTCTCTATTCTAAGCAATTCTTATAATATCTTAAGTTTAGAAAATTCGAAGGAGTTCAGCTTATTGAATTGTTCTTATTGTAAGAACTCCTTCTTAGTTAGAGAAAATCAAACCTTGTGTTTGAAACTATAAAGTCACTAAGACTATTACTAGAGTATCTGTCCAGCTTACAGATCGACTGAGACTTGCTCAGTATAAGTAATCAAGAACTCCTGGTTTGTTCAGGACATTGGACGTAGGATCCAGTTTATCCAAACCACTTTAAAAACTACTTGTGTTGATTTACTGGTTTATGGTTTATCTGTTCATACTGCATACAAACTTATCCTTAAAAATCACACTCAGCATAAAACATATTTTCAAATCGAGACGAAAATTATTTGGGCCTAGACTTTCGCACTTTAATCCTATATTGAATTACTGTACACTAACTGAAGTCAGTAGATAGGACTCAGTAGACACATACCCTCATCAGAGACGAAAATTATTTGGCCAACTGACTTATTCAGTAGTACAATTCTGTATATACAAACTTTCGCGTTTGAGTTGTGTTGGGATGAAGATTCAGTAGAACATATTTTATAGATTTGAAGATCCCAAAACTCCTAGCTGAATGATGAACCTTCGATTATGTAATAACTTAGTTTGAGTTCAGCATGTTAGAAACTCAGTAGGTTAGAGTTCAGTAGCTACGGAGTTCAGTAGAAAACCTTGCACTCAGCTGATGGACTCAGGATCGAAGAAGTCAATTAGTCAGCCGACCACCAACTGAATCTGCACATGAATTTGTGCCCATGCACTAAATGCTCAGAAGAACGTTAGTAGGAAGTCACTTCAGTTGAAGGTCCGAGGATTCAGAGGGAGTCAACCTTGATGTTTGACAAGACTCACCTACCAGTCTACCTCGACCAATAAGGAGCCGACAACGCTTTATCTTTTCTGACAAAAGCTGCTCCAAGACTGAAAAAGAGGCGTATCTCTATAGTGCACCTACTCATCAACGTTCAAATTTTAAGGAGCCGTTTTCCTTGTCGTTTTGACACATGGCTAGACCCCTCTCCAACATATCTATTCACAATCGACGACTATATATAGAGGAGAGTAGTCATGCAGAAAGACACCGGGAACCAAAAGCTTTCAACGCACAACAATCTCTAGCAAACTCACTGCATATCCAACGAAGAACTTGGACTTAGATTAGAATCTTTTTAGCTCTTCCCTCTAGAGAATATTTGTTCCCCTTCTCTTAGCTAAGCAAGCTACATTGTAATACTCATAGCTAAATAACCTCGAGGGAGTTCACATTCTTGTGAAAACGTTCTTATTGTAAGAACTTCCTCATAGTTGGAGAAGCCTCAAACTTGTTGGGTGATGATTCCATCCTCAACACTGTTTCACTCAGTGGGAAATGATTCGGTCTGAGACACTGATCTTAAGCTCAGTAGCCTTGTGCTCTGTACTTGTCTGAAGATTTGAAGATCCCAAAACCCTATCTGAATGATGAACCATTCCTCTGTATCTGTTTTGTCTCTGAGGTTTCAGACTCAGTAGACACTCTGCTTTGGTCAAGGCGCACAGTAGCTTATCTGCCTCAGCACCAGTATAGAAGACTCAGTGATCTTGGACTCGGCGGGAGCAAGATATGCGAGAGAGTCGATCGGCCGAACTCGGCGAGGAGTAGTTCATCGAACTCGGAGCCGATCTTCGATAGACTTATCTCATTGTCTATCTACCGAATACAAGTTCGGACTCAAGAACGGCGGATAGTCTTCGGGATCGTCGAATCTTTTGAAAGATAATCGGCATTGTCATGTACGAGGAAGAGAGAAGTCGGCTTCGATGCGTCTCGAAGTTTGTCTTTGTCTCAACCACTCCATCCACCTCGACGAATGACAAGCATACACGTGTCTTCTCACCTGCTAAAGCTGCAGTCAACCTTTTACCTAAAAAGGTGGGAAAGTACACTGTTACCTACACCAAAAGAGCCGTTTGCTACCAAAAAGAGAGAGAGAGAAGAAGATCGTCTCCAACGGATCTATTTCAATCTCTGCTCTATAAATAGAGGGATCATTCAAGATTTGAAGCTAACCAAGAACACGAGAGAGCGCGAAAATGAGCGAATTCCAAAGAACAAAGTCTTAGCAAGAACTCGAAGAACAATCTCCGGCGAAAGACTACATTCTGGCTCGTAGGGAATCAAGCTAAACCGACATATAAAGCCTCTAGTATCCAATCGACGTTACACGAACTTATAGCTTACCTTCAGCTGTTCGTCGATCTAGAAGCTACTCTCTCATATTCCCTATCCCTCTAACCCTAAGCTCAACCGTTCTTATCTATAGCTTAGACGAAGGAGTTCACATTTGAACCCCAATCCTTATTGTATAAGGACTCCTTCACTGTTGGAGAAGTTTGTCAAACACTTTAAGTTTGATAGTGTTGTAAACTGAGACTTGGATCAGTATAAAAACCAAGACGCGGCTTTGCCCAGTGTGCAAGCTGATTGAGACTAACTCAGGATAATAAATAGCCTCCTGATCATTCGGGACAGTGGACGTAGGATTTGAGCGATATCCGAACCACTTTAAAAATCCTGTGTCTCTTACTGCTTTCTTAACTATTGCATTGATTTTACTATTCATACTGAACATCATATTTAAAATCAATCAACTGTCTCAGCATACTGAACTTTTAATCTACTGAACTGAGACTTAAAACGTTTTCTCACAAAAATTGATTTGGGCCTACACTATTCCGCGCACAGAACTCTTACTGTAGATACTGAATTTTGACCTAGTCAGTTAGCAGATCTCAGCTAAGTCAGTACTCTTAGCCTTTAACTCGATTCAGAACAGTTGTCTGGTCTGCTGAACTGTTTCAGTCAGACACCATCCTGAATAGGACTGTTCGAGTTTGAAGTTGAGAAATCGAATCAGGTGTATTCACCCCCCCCTCTACACCTGACCGTACACTCGGGACCAACAATTGGTATCAGAGCAGGAGTTCTTTAAGACTCTTGTCACCTTGAGACTGGTCTATTCGAACGGATCCGGAGGAAAACGTTTTCACTGCATATCATTCTACATTCATATCTATATTCTTCATGGCTGATATGTCAGGTATAAGGATGGTACCCATGTTCTCGGTGGAGAATTATGGAGTATGGCGAGTCGAAATGGAAGCACATCTCGACATCCCTCCATTACGGTATGGTCAAGTGCTTGAAGATGGACCTATCGTTCCCATGATCGATAGTGTCGTAACTCGAGACCAAGCTCAAGGAGGAGGAATGGTGACCGGAAGAAGATTCCCAAAGACGAAGTCTCTTCACTCCCGAGGAGAAGAAGCTTCACAACTTAGATCGTGTTGCCAGAAACGCTATACTGACCACCCTTAGTGATTCTTAGCTTGGCAGGGTTCAGGAATGCAAGACTGCAAAAGAACTCTGGGACGCTCTAGCGCTACTGAGTCGAGGGACTCAGAAGATTAAAGCGAATAAACTAGCACTGGAACTCCAAAAGCTGGATAGCTTGTCTCTCATGCCCGGTGACAAAATCGAAGATCCGAACGTCGATTTACCAATCGATGAACTCTATCAATGGGCCGGGAAAGACATTCAAGAATCGAGAGATGAATCCGAAGATTCCGAGGGCACGCTTACGGACGGACACTGGACACCTTTTGCCACTCTATTGCGACATTCCGACTTAGATGTTGTGTCTCTTGACCATTTCTTTTCGAAATTACGGGCGAGGAGTTTGAGTTCGACGGACCTCAAAGAAAGCGAGATCCGAAGGCGACACAAAAATTGACCATGCTTTCAAAGCATCGGTCGAGCCAACATCTCCGGCCGACGAGCAAAACGACGAGTAAGACCGAGCCTTCACTCAATGATCTACAAGAAGGAAGTCTCGCTCGAAGTATGCGTTGCTCGCCGTAAAGTATCGAAAGGAGAAGGAGCGACGCGAAAAGTGACTAAAGCCTATCGGGAAACGAAAGGTAAGTCAAATTATATGTCGAAACACACTCCTGACTCACAATCTTCTGAATACAGAAAGAAGGATGACTCAGAACCGTCAAAGAATAGCGAAAGCAAAGAAGAAAAAGTCATCACTTGCTATAATTGCAAAAAGCCGGGACATTATCAGTATGATTGTCCTGAGCTCGGTAGTGCTGAACGCGCAGCACGTAAGGCAAGGAGAGAGAAATTCGCCCAGAAAAGACAAGCTTATATTGCAGGCGAAATCTCAGACGACTCAGAAGAAGTCGACTCCTTTATGGATTCATTTGACGATGAAGCAGCCTTCATGGCCTTAGAGCATGAAGCAGATGAATCAGCTGAAAAGTGCATGATGGCAGGCGAAGAGGATGAGGTAAATTCTCATGAACCACTTAACTCCTCTTCACACTGCACACACAACACTATTTCAGGTGCAGATGAGAATTTGGACGTCGCAACCGCATACGAAGAACTGCTCGACGAACAAATTCAGATGAGTCTTCAGCTCAGCAAGACTCTTCAGGAGTTGGATACCCTGAAAGTAGAGAATCAGAGACTTTCTCGGGAAAGTCGGGTTGCTACGAGGCCGAAGGACTTGTGTTGAGACTCAGGGAGGAGATAAACTCTCTGATGGCCAAGTCTCAGCATCAAGAAGATCGGATTTCAGTTTTGACCAATGACTTAACTCAGAAAGATACTGAAGTGAGTCTACTGAAGCAAGAAATGTCAGGACTTCAGATCGAGCTCGACACACTGAAGAAAAGTGATGATATCTGGAGGAACCTGATGACTGAGAGGTACAAAGGTGCTGAGAAGAAATTAGAGGCTATGCTAGCAAGCAAAAAGCCAAAGCACTGCAAGGAAGGACTTGGATTCAGCCAGGGAGCTTCCTCATCTGCCCCAGTACACTCAGAAGTACGGCTTGCTGATAGGTTTGTTCAAGGGGAGACTATGAACGCAAATATACTGAACCCCCTAGCAAAGAACAAACAGAAGATGAAAGCACCTCATCCCACACATCAGCATTCTGACAAGAAGATCAGTGCCAAGAAACCCCAGTTCAGTCAAGGGGGAACCAACAAATCAAAATTGGCAGATCAATATGGACCTCCAAAGCTGACACATCCAGCTCAGTATGGGTCATATTATTATGAATCGGTAGTCAGAAGAGGCTCCAAAGGTCAGAAGAAAAAGAAAGCCACACAGAAGGCTAAGGTCAGCAGTCCACCAGCTCAGAAGATTAGGACTCCTGAACCTCAGAAGCCTCAGAAGTCACCTATGACCAGTCCAGTGGTCAGATATGTTGACTCTAGTGGAAAGAAGATGTCTGAAACCACCAGGGTTGTTAGACAGATTTGGGTTATGAAGACTAACATCTAAGGACCCAAAATCAAAAATAAAGGGTATCTGAATATAATTCTGTTTTGCAGGTGCGCAGAGACCCATGGTATGTGGACAGCGGATGCTCAAGACATATGACATACCAAAGGAGTCTACTGAAGAATTATGTTACTGAAGATGGACCCAGAATCGAGTTTGGAGATAATGCCAAAGGCTACACGAGAGGATACGGCACACTCAGCATAGGAACTGCCAACGTTCCTAGAGTATCCTATGTTGAAGGACTTCAGCATAATCTTCTCTCTGTTAGTCAATTTTGTGATAACTCGAATAGAGTGATTTTTGACGCTGGTTTCTGTGATGTCATTGATAAATCTACAGGGAAAACAGTGTTATCAGGTTCGCGCAAAAAGAACATATACGTGGCTGACTGGAACTCAGCTGAACCTGAAGCTTGTTTGCTGGCGAAGAATGAAAACAGAACGGGGTGGCTATGGCATAGAAGACTCAGCCATCTCAACTTCAAGACGCTCAGCAAACTAGCTAGGAACACTCTAGCAAGAGGACTGCCGAATGAGGTGTTCAGCAAAGACACTCAGTGTGAAGCATGTCTGAAGGGAAAGCAAACAAGGAATCAAAATCCTCCAGTTCAATCGCCTTCCACAGATGGAATCCTTCAGCTGCTGCATATGGATTTGTTCGGTCGAGTCTCCCCAGTGACGATCAGAGGCAGAAAATATGCATTAGTGGTCATAGATGACTACTCGCGCTACACATGGGTCATATTCATTGCCAACAAGTCTGACGTCAAAACAGAGTTACCAACGCTTCTGAAAAAGCTCAGTGTCGAGAAGAACACCAAGATCAGAAAAATACGTTCAGATAGAAGAACTGAGTTCCTTAATTCCATGGTAGAGGAGTTCTGCAAAGCAGAAGGAATAGAGCATGAAACTTCAGCTGCACGCACACCTCAGCCGAATGGAGTTGCTAAACGAAAGAACAGAACTCTAAAAGAGGCAGCTAGGACTCTACTCGCAGACTCAGGACTCCCAACCAAATTCGGGCGTAAGGTACCGATCGCATGTTACACTCGAACCGATCTTTACTGACAAAGCAGCATAAGAGGACACCATATGAACTATGGAACGGCAGGAAGCCTTCTCTATCTTATTTCCATATCTTTGGTTGTTCATGCTTTATCTACAATAATGGGAAAGATCAGCTGAAGACTTTTGATAGCAAGTCGATCGTGGAGTGTTCTTAGGATACTCTCGGGTCGAGCAAAGCTTTCGAGTATTCAACTATCGGACCCTTTGCGTGGAGGAAAGCCCTCATGTTGTGTTTAACGAGTTTGCTACGAAGACAGGGAGCAATAACTCAAATTCCGAATCCGAGGACATCGGTAGACGGCTACGGGATCTAAGCGTAAAGGACAAATCGAAAAGATTCGGCTATGTTGGGATGATGATTCGGACGAAGAAACCGAAGACAAATCTATCGAATCTCAACCAGCAGAGCAAGTAGGCGAGCGATTGATTCTCCCGAACGTAATCAATCCCGTGTAACTCAGGTCGATGAGGAAACCGTAGAGGTAATCGAGACCACTACCGAGAATAACAACTCGGGGGGGAACATCTAGTAATGTTCCCGAGCCGAATGCCCCCGAACCTCGGTGACTCAGTAGATCATACTCTTATCACCGAAATTCTTCAATCTCGAAATAGTACAACCGAAATGCCTAACTCACCTACTATCTGTGTTGAACAAATTTCAGATGAAGAGTTAAAACATCGTAGATCGTGGCTAAATGCTCACACTGCTGATCTTATACTTGGAGATCCTTCAGCACATGTCAAGACAAGATCCAGATTCTGTCAAGGAGAAAGCGCATTATTTTCCCCGCTTCTTGTCTCATCGAAGAGCCTCGAATATTGAGGATGCACTTAAAGATGCTGACTGGATTATTGCTATGCAGGAAGAGCTGAATCAGTTCACAAGAAACGAAGTATGGGAGCTTGTAGACAGACCCCGGCATCAACATGTCATTGGAACCAAATGGGTCTTCAAAAACAAGCGAGATGAAAACAACGTTATAGTCAGGAACAAAGCAAGGCTCGTGGCTAAAGGCTACTGTCAAGCTGAAGGAATAGATTTCGATGAAACTTTCGCTCCAGTTGCAAGATTGGAGGCAATTAGACTATTCCTAGCCTACGCAACACATCAAAGATTCAGAGTTTATCAAATAGATGTGAAGTCTGCGTTCCTGAACGGCGTGCTAAAAGAAGAAGTCTATGTGGAACAACCGCCCGGCTTTCAGCAGGGACATCAAGTATATAGACTCAGAAAGGCTCTGTACGGGTTAAAACAAGCACCCAGGGCTTGGTACGATACCCTGTCTGAGTTTCTTCTTCAGAAAGGTTTTCAGAAGGGCACAGTAGATCGCACGTTGTTCAGCATTCGACTGGAAGACGACCTATTACTCGTGCAGATCTATGTGGATGACATTATCTTCGGTTCGAAGAATGTCATTATGTGTCAGCAGTTTGAAAGAATGATGAAGGACAAGTTCGAGATGTCGATGATGGTAGAAATGAACTACTTCCTTGGTTTTCAAGTCAAGCAATCTGACAAAGGAACGTTCATCAATCAAAGCAAATACACTCGAGACCTCATCAAAAGATTCGGCGGCACATCCGGCAAACCCATCAAGATCCCGATGAACACGAATATGAAGATCGATCTTGATAAGGAGGGAGTATCAGTAGATCAAACTGAATACCGTGCTATAATTGGTTCATTACTATATCTAACAGCTACTCGTCCTGACATAACTTATGCTGTAGGTGTATGCGCTCGATTTCAGGCGAATCCCAAGCAGAGCCATATGGACTCAGCCAAGAAGATTCTCCGCTATCTCCGAGGAACACCTGACATGGGTTTATGGTATCCAGCTGATGATAATATTGAACTAACTGGCTATTCTGATGCTGACTATGCAGGATGTAGAATTGACCGAAAATTAACTTCGGGGAACATGTCGGTTCCTTGGCGCAAAGGCCGATCTCATGGTTTTCAAAGAAACAACACTCAGTAGCTACGTCGACTACTGAAGCTGAATACATGGCTGCTGGAAGTTGTTGCACCCAAATCCTTTAGCTGAGACAGTAGCTGAGAGACTATGACGTCATTCAGAATGAAGTGCCGATCTTCTGCGATAGTACCAGTGCTATTGCAATCACTCAGAATCCTGTTCTTCACACGAGATGCAAGCACGTGGACATCAGACATCACTTCATTCGTGACCATGTCGAAAAGAAGGATATCAGGATGGAAAAGATCCATACTGACAAACAAAGGGCTGATATACTGACCAAGCCTCTAGCTAAACCCAAATTCAGAGAACTTTCAGTAGAGCTAGGTCTGCTGGACCCTACTGACCCCAGTCAGTAATAAGGTTTCAGGAGAGGAACATTCCAGTGAGGGGGAATGATCACTCTCGCATCGAGTAAGTTCATGCACGTAGAGACTCGAAAAACCATCTACACGAGGTATCACCGACTACTATGTTCAGGACGAGTTTGCGTATCTCTACTCTATAGTATCTAATGCAACAATGATAAGCATTTATTATGGAGATTCAGCATGATTTAAATATCTCTTAGTTTGTCATTTATTGATAACAGATTACATTTAATACACGTCATTCTATGCACAACTTTGCTGAACTCTGTGCGCATTAAATGCATGTCTTATCATAGTTACTCTTTAGGCATGTTTACAACTTGCATTGACTTAGACGGCTTTTGTGATCATTACCTTTTATAATATTGAATCTTAACCGTCCATCTCATAAAGTAGGTTTAAACTCAGCCTTAGATCGATAACTGTTCATCTTCTAGATATGTACACATTTCGATCAAATCTTAAGAACCGCCATATTCGCGCTTAACATTTCGATCATATCTTACCTCTTAAAAATCTGAGAATACCTTTGTGCAAAAACCCTCATTTGCTTACATTCTCTTCGATAAAATTCTCGGTATGCCTACATGAAGTTACTTATGTGCTGATCTTAATTGATTAGTATCTAGTATTAAACTGTTTATTTAAAAATCGATACTGATAACAACTTCGTGTAATAGGTACAATGGCAGAAACCAATATCTCTATGATATCTCCAGCGGATATGCAGAACATTCTGGAGAAGGATCGCGTGTGGTTTGAACCCACCATGGATTTCTATTCATGCGATCTGGAGTATATGGATGAGATCTTCTCAGCTCTGCGCGAGTCAGGGCTGGAGAAATTTCTGTCTAGGAGGCCTTCGTACTTCCTCCCGAGACAGGTTGCAGAACTGTACTTGAATTCAGACGAAGTGTCTGGAGACATAGTGATGAGATTTGTTGTCCATTCTATCCAAGACGCCACTACGGAGCTGAAGCAGATGTCCATCAAGGAAGCCTTGAAGCGGAGCTTTGATCTGCCCTCCGAAGTAATTAGTACAGTTGGGTACAGAGACGACCGAGTTGATGAATATCTTACCGTCTTCTGTGGAAAGCCCACTACTTTCAGAGCTGCTTTTCCGAAGAACAGCATGTTGCCTCAGTTCAGGACACTTGCTTACATTGTCACGCAGCTACTGACAAGCCAAGCAGGGTCGTTTGACCAGGTGTCGAGGCCTAAGATTCAGATGATGATGACCATATACGACCGAGCCCAAATTAACTGGACGGAGTTCTTTCTCCGTGAATTCATGGCTCAGATTGCTAAGTTTGACAAGGCATCGAACATGCTGAGCGCAAAGGGCAAATTGCTGTATGGACTCAAACTGTCCATCATGATCGAGGATTTATGTGGATCTGAGCCTATCACCTACAGTGACAAGGAGTACTTCAATGTGAAGAAGGTCAGATTTCACAACAAGATAGCAGCGCTTCAGCAGATAGGGTCAGGACCCTCAGCAGTCTCTTCGCAATCAAAGCCTCAGCAGGCTACGCCTACAAAGAAAAGAACCCCTCCCGCTAAAACTCCTAAGGCACTGGCAAAGAAACTGAAAAAAGCCGTTGAGGTGCCAGCTACTGAGGAGGTTCCAGAAGTGCTCGCCGAACGTGCTCCCGAGAGGACTACTCGGCCCTGCACTGGTTGATGAGTCCGAGTCTTCTGAGAAGACTCAGTCAGTGGAGAAGATCGTCTCCACTGAAAGAAACCAAGGGGATGCTTCTGAAGCTCAGAGCGCAGATATTCAGTGCCTAGACAGCCCCCTTTCTGTCGCTCCACTCAGCTCAGTCCCTCCAACTGAAGAGCAGACTTCACACATAGACTTGGAGTCTCAGACTGCATCTGAAGGTGAATCAATCGGGATGGAAGCTTCAATGATCTTATCTCGAGCCTCCCGTGAGATCCTTCAACGATATACCGGAGCTTGCCGATCATTCGACTTGATGATCATTGCCAAATCGGCAAGGCTCCACATGCTTCTTCGCTTTCAGGAGTGGCCGCATCTACTTCGCCTTGTTCTCCACTACTCCTGTCAGCAACTCCATGAAGAAGAGATGAAGTTGAGGCAGCAAATAGGCTACTCAGAGCCTGCTGACCTCAGCACCATGGAGAATCTGAGGGCCGCTATGCTTGCGAGGATACATGAAAAACAAGCTGAAGGCTCAGCACCCTCAGATGGGTCAGATCATGACAACCAGGACCCACCCAAGGATTCAGGCCCTGGACAACCTGATAAGGGATCACTCCAGGACAAGGATACACATGCGGACATTCCTGATATTCCTCTCGGTATCCTTGGTCCTGAGAAGTCCAAGGCTGGTGCTTCGTCCTCAGCAGAGCCCGTTCAGCTCTTGCTGCAGTCGACTTTCGAAGCAGCGCCCAGCCAGACCGCAAAGAGATCTCGATCAGTGGCAAAAGCCTTAACTGCTCAAGGGATCAAAAATCGAGATCTTGCGAAGTCTATCCATAGGACATGGAAGCAGACTGCTCAAGCCACGACTAAAGAACTTCAGGGGCTGAAGTCTTCTGTCTCTCCATCAGCCGCCCCTGATGTTTCTGCGCTTATTTCAGAAGCGTTGGCTCAAGAAAGAAGTCCATTCCGAAGCTCAGCTCAAGATCTTTCAGAGAGCCAAGCCAAGCTACTTGATGAATTTTTGGCTTCTAAACCGGCTCATACCGATGCTATCACCTGAACAATCCGAGGCCACCGAACAAAGACTTGAGAATATCCAACCGGCCTTGGAAGACAAGATCACCGAGAAGCCGAATGATGTAAAGGCTGCAGTGAACTCTCTTACAAGCAATATGATGAAGTTCTAACTTCCGAGAGGAACGAGCCGCATGAGGCTCGACGGACATCCACAATCAAATTCAGTCACTGTCAACCTCCTTCAACAGCCTTCAGAACACAATACTTATCCCTACCCCGGCTGCAATTGATGATGCCAAAAAGGGGGAAAGTAGAAGAGGGAAGAGTATTGAGCCGACCAAAGGCAAGAAACAGAGTACTGAGAAGCTGACCCCCACCAAAAGTCCAAAATCTAAGGGGGAAGCTACACTGAAGTCATCCCAGACTCAGACTCAGACTCAGAAGGGTGAGGCCCAGGGTGTCCCAGCTGCGAGCACAGCTGCGACCGGCCCAAGTGGCTCAGGATCCCGAGGCTACTCATGCAACCCGAGACTCCCATTGATATCATCAAGGAGGTTGCGAGTATCTTTGAACGTAAAGAGGACTCGTGAGGACTCGATGATGATGAAGAAGTCCCTCTACCTCCACCTGTTCAAGGCAAAGGTAAGAAAATTCCGAAACTCCCGACCCCTCCAAAGAAAGAAACCCAAGAGATACATCTCACCGGGAGGAGGAGGCTCGGATTGCCGCCGATGAGAAGGCGGCAAGGGAGATCGCCGATGCTTGAAGCCGCCAACAAACCAAAGTCTAAGCCTGCTAAAGGAAAGACTAAGGCACCAAGACGCGGTGGAAAAAAGAAGGCGCCCGCTAGATTGCCTCCCGTAAAACTCGAATTGAAGATGATGAAGATAGGGAGAGGCAACAAAGAAAAAGGCACTCGAGCAAAGAAGGTACATCCAAAACCAAATCCAGTACCTCTGCTGACTCTGAACAAGCTCCTCAGAAGCCTCAAGAGCAAGATGCAGAGATTGAAGAAATCTTCGCTCAGATGGATAGATATCTCTACAGAGGAGAGGAAGCTAGACAGATAGAGGCTGCCAGGCAGAGGATACATTTGGCAGACCTTGAGGCACTCAAGAAGCGTACTGAACAAGAGGTCAGGCTGAGAGTTCCTTCGAAAGCTGACATTCCTTATCGATACAGAAGGTTCAGGAAGCCAAACGATCTGAAAACACATAGATGGCCGAGATTAGACGAATGGATGCCTATTCAGTTTAATCAGAGATGGGAATCAGCCAAGATAGAGTTTATCAAGAGAAATTATTTCTGGCGATTCTGGCCTGAAATGTCTAAGGCTGATGCCTATGTCGAGTGGATGACCATTACTGAACCTGATCTTTACCCATATATGCACAGAGCAGTAATTGAAGGGGTAGTAGTAAGCGTTCCTGAAGTAAGGATCATTCCTCCACCCAGAAGACAAGACGACTCAGTACATCTCGGAATGATTGAACAAGAAGTGAAGAATGCTGCGTTGAACAGAGGTCTAGAACAAGATGAACCAGCAGACTTTGCCGAATACCTGAAGCTGAGGAAGAACACGTTCAGAATGTATGGAGTCCCGCTGCCAGAAGATCAATCCCAAGGTTTCATGAATAGGATTCAGCAGTTTAAGGATTCTCCTCCTTAGTTCTCCTTTTAGCTTAGCAAGATTTGTAATGTACTGAACTATTTTTCATATATATACAAATCTTCTTTTGGCTCTGACAACTACTTGTTGTCTAAATAGCCGTGTTTGCTTTATGATTTAACACTCAGAATCACTGAAGTGATTACTGACACACACACACCTTGTTTATTTACTTGTCAGTTTTTGCTCGGTTAGATCTCTGATAGACTAGACTTTCATAGAGTTACTATTTCTCTTAGGGGGAAATTGTTGCATGGGGGAAATTATTGTAAAGGGGGAAATTGTTCTGCCCTGTCTCCCTCAGTAGTCTAGCACTTACCAGACAACTCCACTGATCCTACTTGTAATATTTGTAAGGAGCTCTGTTTCTGAGTAAGTTAGTGTTTAGCATAGTTGATAGGACATAGATGATAGGTTTTGGCATCATCAAATAGGGGGAAATTGTTGGGTGATGATTCCATCCTCAGCACTGTTTCACTCAGTGGGAAATGATTCGGTCTTAGACACTGATCTTAAGCTCAGTAGCCTTGTGCTCTGTACTTGTCTGAAGATTTGAAGATCCCAAAACCCTATCTGAATGATGAACCATTCCTCTGTATCTGTTTTGTCTCTGAGGTTTCAGACTCAGTAGACACTCTGCTCTGGTCAAGGCGCTCAGCCTCAGCACCGGTCATGTAAGACTCGGTAATACCTGGACTCGGCGGGAGCGAGATATGCGAGAGAGTCGATCCGAACCGAACTCGGCAGGAGTAGTTCACCGAACTCGTAGCCGATCTTCGGTAGACTTATCTCACTGTCTATCTATCGAATACAAGGTCGGACTCGGCAACGAACGGATAGTCTTCGGGATCGCGAATCTTTTGAAAGACAATCGGCATTGTCATGTACGAGGAAGAGAGAAGTCGGCCTTCGGTGCGTCTCGAAGTTTGTCTTTGTCTCAACCACTCCATCCACCTCGACGAATGACAAGCATACACGTGTCTTCTCACCTGCTAAAGTCTGCAGTCAACCTTTTACCTAAAAAGGTGGGTAAGTACACTGTTACCTACACCAAAAGAGCCGTTTGCTACCAAAAAGAGAGAGAGAGAAGAAGATCGTCTCCAACGGATCTATTTCAATCTCTGCTCTATAAATAGAGGGATCATTCAAGATTTGAAGCTAACCAAGAACACGAGAGAGCGCGAAAACGAGCGAATTCCAAAGAACAAAGTCTTAGCAAGAACTCGAAGAACAATCTCCGGCGAAAGACTACATTCTGGCTCATAGGGAATCAAGCTAAACCGACATATAAAGCCTCTAGTATCCAATCGACGTTACACGAACTTATAGCTTACCTTCAGCTGTTCGTCGATCTAGAAGCTACTCTCTCATATTCCCTATCCCTCTAACCCTAAGCTCAACCGTTCTTATCTATAGCTTAGACGAAGGAGTTCACATTTGAATCCAATCCTTATTGTATAAGGACTCCTTCACTGTTGGAGAAGTTTGTCAAACACTTTAAGTTTGATAGTGTTTTAAACTGAGACTTGGATCAGTATAAAAACCAAGATGTGGCTTTGCCCAGTGTGCAAGCTGACTGAGACTAACTCAGGATAATAAATAGCCTCCTGATCATTCGGGACAGTGGACGTAGGATTTGAGCGATATCCTAACCACTTTAAAAATCCCGTGTCTCTTCTTGCTTTCTTAAGCGTTGCATTGATTTTACTATTCATACCGAACATCATATTTAAAATCAATCAACTGTCTCAAAGATACTTGAACTTTTAATCTACCGAACCGAGACTTAAAACGTTTTCTCACAAAAACTGATTTGGGCCTACACTATTCCGCGCACTGAACTCTTACTGTAGATACTGAATTCTGACCTAGTCAGTTAGCAGATCTCAGCTGAGTTAGTACTCTTAGCCTTTAACTCGATTCAGAACAGTTGTCCGGTCCGCCGAATCAGCTTTGATTCGGCCGACACCGTCCTGAATAGGACTGTTCGAGTTCGAAGTTGAGAAATCGAATCAGGTGTATTCACCCCCCCCTCTACACCTGACCGTACACTCGGGACCAACAAAACTCTTTAAGTTTGAAACCCTTGTAAAAGTCACTACGACTATAAGTAGAGAATCTGTCTTGTGAACAGATCACTGAGAACTTGCTTAGTATAAGCATCAAGTTTGTATCTGTCTTGAGAACAGATCACTGAGACTTGCTCAGTATAAATATAACAAGTATCCTGCTTTGGTCAGGACAGTGGACGTAGGACCCAGTGTGTCCTAACCACTTTAAAAATCTGTTGTGTTGATATACTGCAAAAAGTAGGGGATTTTGGAATTAACATGGAAATAATTATTCTTAAGCTAAAAGTAGGGGATTTTGGAATTAAAATGAAAAAGCATAAATTTTTGTAGTTCCGAAAATTATGTAGCTTAACTTCTCTACTGATGTTCAGTACAAGAATTTACCCCTTGCAGGACTTAGACAAACTAATCTAGAAAGATCAAAGCAAGTTTAGCCGATTACATCATGTCGGTTCATCACACACTCAGGGATTTTGGGATCTTCAATTCCTCCATAAACATTCATACAACAATTACTAAGTATCAGAGGTACTGAATCATATCCCAACAATTTCCCCCGCGTCCACTAACTTATATCCTTACAAATTCCTACAATATGAACTAAGAAGAATCATCTACTAACTGATATCCCTACAATCCCCCCTAATTGATGATGCTAAAACTATTAACCACTAACAACTGAAAGAATTACAACACAGATTAACAGTTACACAAGGGCACATCAGAAGAAATTAAGTACAGTGAGTGTTTGTTGATCACTTCTGTTATCAGTCGTGATAATGAATGACATAGCCACAAGACAATGAGTGGTTGTCTGGCCAAGTGAAATACTGATTTCAATGATAGAAAGATGGTTACATTTACATCAGTACTACACTACAAAAAGAAGAAAAGAGAGAAAGGTAAAGACTGAACGATGACAGAGTCTGCTGATATTGCGATCTGAACTTCTGAATCCTCGATTTGAAGTCAACAGACTTGGCGTCTGGAAGTTCTAGCCCATAGGATTTGTAGATGGCTTCCTTGAGACGTTTGATCTGTGGAGGACAGCTCGTTGCATTCCATGGCTATCTTCACCTATTTCTCTATCTCTTTTGTGCAGATGTTACCCTCAAGATTAATGGGGGGAGTCAGACGTCTGAATGTAGTCGCTTTCAGTGACATTCCTTCCTTATGTAGAATCATGATAATCTGAGCACGGAAGGTGGGGTCATACTGATATAAGAATTGATTGAACAGTTTGTCCACTAGAATGTCGCCTGGATAGCATTGCCATACATAGTAGCTTTTTATGAAATCTTCTTTCAGACTCTTCCACTGCTCATTCAAGTTCCATGGGATCCACTTGTCAGTGCGGCGGAATGGAGTTTTCTTGAGATGTGGCTTCTATCCACCGCTTCTGTAGAATTTGGAAGTAGTTGGGATCTATCTGCCCTTAACTGGAATGGCTTCCCTGGCTGCTTTTTCAGTTTTGGCAATATGCTCTGCCAGTTCAGCTTTTCTCAGTCATTCTCTGGCTTCAGCTGTAAGCCTTTCCCTGGCTGTGAAGTCGGGCCTATCTCAACTGCATCCCATAAGGCTTTCTCTTTAGCAATCTGTTTAGCTGTAAGCTTAGGAGCTTTCTTCTTTAGCCTTTCGGACATTAGCAACTTGTCAGTATCAGACTCTTCTGTAGACTCAGAAGCAGATTTTTGAGTTGGCTTCTGATGAGTCTTTTTTAGAGTGGTTTGCTTCTCCTGAACTTTCTTCAGCTGAAACTGAGTCCTTGATTGCCTTGCAACATGGGACTTTTAGCTTCCTCTTCAAGTTAGCCTCTTCTTCTTGTCTCACTTCATGATCCAGCCGAGCCTGCAGCTTCTGAGCCATCAATTCATCTTATGCCTCATGTTCTTTCTTATTCTTGAACTTAGGCGATGGAAGTGGAGAGCTCTCAGTAGCTATCTCTTTGCCATATCTATTCAGTGCAATTTGCTTCGTCCGCTAGATGAATTCAGCATTTCATCAATAAGTGCCTGAGCTGAGGATCCTTCACCTGATCCTCCAGCCTGCACTGTCAGCTGGGTAGTCTGCTTCTAGGCTATGCCTGGCCTTCAGTAGCTTTTTCTTTTTCCTTTCCTTTGGGGAGAGGGAGATCTGTTTTCATATCTTCCCCCTTTTTCTCTTCCCCGTCCCCCTTTGCTTCCCCAACCCCCTTTACTTCCCCCTTTTTGGCATCATCAGTCAGGGTCAGTAGGGTCATGACAGCGACTACATCGTCCAGCAGGATGTAGAGAGAATTTTTGATTTGGGTGAAGGAGGAGTTGACGTCCCCGAAGGCATCACAATATTTTTCCCAATCCCTTTCATGATCACTACGGATCTCCTTGATCAGGGTATTAGTATGAGCTTTGTACTGCAATAGAGATGCGTCGAGTAACCTCACAAAGTCCGAATGGATGAGGTCGAGAGTTGTGGCTTGTTGAGTAAGAGCTTGAGCCACACTGGATGATCCAGCTTTGTTCCTCTCATCTATAGTCTTCTGGACTTCAGTAATTGCCGTAGCCAGCTGCTCGAAGAATTGTTTGGCTTGAGTTTCAAGCAACTGTTGGCATTGAGTGGCTAAGTCCGTCTTCTGAGCAGCTAGAGTTATCTCGACGATCTTCTGAATCTTTGGCGTTGAAGTTTCAGAGACCCTCTTGACTTCTCCAGTGAGGGCATCAATTCGCTCAGTTTGAGGCTTAGTGTACTGTGCCCATTTCAGGTGCACATCCTTAGCCAGGAGACGATTTTTGTCTCCTTACTTCTGAATTGATCTATTGTTGCTCCTCTTTGATACAACTGCTATAGGTTTTATCTGATAAGATGAGCTACTGATCCTTTGCTCAGAGACTGTGAGTTGTTGCTGTCTAGATGAAGACGCAACTGGGGCGGCACCAGATTCATGAGGTGGAGGAGGTGAGTCGCCTTTCTTGCTGGGATTTTTGCCATCAACAGAGTCTCCCCGCTCTGCATCCTTGGGTGCTGAGTCATCATCATTTGGGTCGTCATTGGGCGAAGTGTTCCTTGCAGGAGTGGAGGCAGTCTTCTGCTCAAGCAGATATAGCATGACTGCCTTCAGATCCTCAAAGGAAGCAATGTTTGAGGGTTCCCCAAACCCTATCTCAGACTGAGTGCTGCTGGATAGTCTCTTCCAGAATGTCCCAGTTAAGGAACCTCAGCAGCATCTGAGTCCTTGCCTTGACTGCTACATCCACCAAATCCTAATAGTTGACTATCTCAGGAATTTGTTCAGTAACTTCAGATTCAGCTCTAAGCTTGGTCAGCTAACGGTGGTCGGTAGCTCTAAAGAAACTTCAGTAGTTGGATCAGCATCATGCTCCAATTGAGTCTCTTCAGTACGACTCTCTGGAATTTTTCTTTTAACGTGGCACCTTCCATGACAGTGTCCGAGTCCAGTATTGTTTCCACCTGTGGAGGCGGTGGAGAATCAACTTTAGAAACTTCCTTCTTCCACAATTTCTTTCTCTTAGGTTGTGAATTTCACTTGCTTCTTTTCGAAGTATTTCATATCTTCGAACGAAGCTTTTGAGGAAACTAAAGCTTCGATCAATGCTAAAACTTTAGTCCCATCTAACAGTTTACTTATCGACGATAGTCTTCTCTCAACGTCATCGCCATAGACAAATTTCTGCTACTGAGCTATCAGTTATGTACGGAAGCACTGAGCCCAATTGACTCTGACTCCATCGACAATAGCCATCAAAATCTGGAGTCGAGGCTTGGACAGTTGATAGAATGACCCAACTGCGCTAGTGAGGATTTGAATGACAACGTAAATCAGGCCGCTGTATTCTGGTAGGAGCTGACTTTTGGGGAAAGCAGTTTTGAAGGATAAGTCATCCCTCCCGCAGAAATGCCTATTATAGTCGTTGATCTCGGCTTCCTTGTATCCAACTGGAGAGACGCCATACTTAGGAAGGCTGAAAACTCTCGTCAGCGCTTCAAGAACATTGATGTAGGCGACACTCTCCTCCCACTTCTGCTGAGATGTTTCCTTCAGGAATTTTATGGTAGTGACCTCTGCGTCGGTATCCTCAATATGATGCAGGTTGAAGTAGAATTCAACCACTTGTCGAGGAAGACAAGCTTTAAGTTTGCTTCGTTAAGAGCATCTTCAGTCCAGACGTCTGAAGAGCGGTGTAAATATCCTTCATCTAAGGGAGTTCCGATTTGTGGAACACCATAGTTGGCTCGAAACAGACTCTGCCCTAGATGATCTCATCAATATCAACAGGAGTGTGAACGATGTTTGATGCCATTTGATCTAGAATCTACAAAACAAGTGTTAGCACTTGAAAATAGAGTAAGTTAGAATTACAGACAAGATATGAGAAATTTACCATAAATTAAGAGCTTGAGAGGTAGTAGAGGTCTTAGAAAGTTATGTGCAGAGCTCTTAAAATTCGGAAATGGCGGAAATAAGGTGAGAAGAATAAGCGAGAAGATTAAGTACGATTTGAATATCAAGCGGTTTTTAGATCTGACGGTTTTGATTTAATCTCGCTTTATTATAGACGGTTAGGATTTAATGTTATAAAATAATGATTACTTAGCCGCTTATAATCTCGACCTACGTAAGATTTGCAAATTGGAGTAAGGTGAGAAGACATGCATTTAATGTGCCATAGTCAGTTCTTAGGATGTCGCGCTTTTAATGAAAATGGTTTTACTGAATGCATCCTTTAAAAGTTAATGGCGGTAAATAAATGCGAAGCATGCCACTGAATGTAAATAGTGAATTTAACACTCAAACCTGATAGGTGAAGATAGTAGTCAGTTAATACCACATGTTGGTGTTACCAATTATTGATACCAATTGTTAGTGATACTGAAGGTTCAATATTTATCTCACGTCCCCCCTTGTTGAGTACTATATGGTTCACCCTACTGAACCATAGTAATGAGTCTGACTAACTGACTTGTCGTACTGATCCTTTTACTGACTCGGGTCAGTAGGATCTAGCAGACCCAGCTCAACTGAGAGTTCTCTGAATCTGTTCTCAATTAGCGGCTTGGTCAGTATGTCTGCCCTTTGCTTATCAGTATAGATTTTTTCCATCCTGATATCCATTTTCTCGACATGGTCTTGGATGAAGTAGTGTCGGATGTCCACATGCTTGCATCTCGTGTGAAAAATTAGATTCTGAGTGATTGCAATCGCACTGGTGGAGTCGCAGTAGATGGGCACTTCATCTTGATAGATACCATAATCACGTAGTTGTTGTCATAGCCAAAGGATCTGGGCACAACAACTTTCGGCAGCCATATACTCATCTTCAATAGTGGACGTTGCTAATGAATGTTGTTTCTTGGAGAACCATGATATGAGCTTACTGCCTAGGAACTGACAAGTTCCAGTAGTGGACTTTCGATCTATCCTGCATCCTTCATAATCAGCGTCAAAAAATCCAGTTAAAACAAGATTATCATCAACGAGATACTATAACACTGCATCAGGTGTTCCCTTCAGGTATCGCAGAATCTTCTTCACTGAGTCTCGATGACTTCGCTTGGGATTTGCTTGAAATCTCGCACATACACCTACAACATAAGTGATGTTAGATCTGCTTGCAATTAAATATAGTAAACAACCAATAATAGCTCTATAATCAGTTGAGTTAACAGAAGATCCCTCTTTTTCTAGATCGATTTTGAAATTTGTGTTCATGGGGATCTTGACTGGCTTGCTCGATTCACAGCCAAATATTTTTAGAAGGTCTCGAGTGTATTTTTCTTGATTGATGAATGTTCCCTTCTCAGATTGCTTTACTTGAAAACCAACGAAATTATTAATCTCCCCCATCATTGACATCTCGAACTTCTCTTTCATCATCTTCCCGAATAGCTGACACATGGTCACGTTTCTGGAACTGAAGAGGATGTCATCCACGTAGATCTACACAAGTAGGATGTCATCTGCTGACTTGATGCTGAACAGAGTGCGATCGACTGTCCCCTTCTGAAAAGGTTTCTGATGTAGAAAGTCTGATAGGGTGTCGTACCAAGCCCTAGGTGCTTGTTTTTACCCGTACATAGCTTTCTTGAGTCTGTAAACCAAATGTCCCTGCAGAAAGCCTGGCGATTGTTCCACGTGGACTTCTTCCTTCAATACGCTGTTCAAAAAAGTTGACTTTACATCCATATGATATACTTTAAATCCTTGATGCGTTGCACAGACTAGGAATTGACGAATGACTTCCAATCTTGTGACTGGAGTGAATATTTCATCAAAGTCAATCCATTCTACTTGACAATATCCCTTGGCAACTAGTCAAGCTTTTTTTTCTGACTATGACGTTGTTTTCATCGTGCTTGTTTTTGAAGACCAATTTAGTTCATATCACGTGATGGTATCTTGGTCTATCAACAAGCTCCCAGACCTCGTTTCTGACGAACTGGTTCAGCCCCTCTAGTATTACAATGATCCAGTCATCATCATTCAGTGCGTCCTCTATCGACTGAGGTTCTTCAGTAGACAAGAAACAGGAGCTTAAAGCGCTTTCTCCTTGATAGAATCTGAATTTTGTCTTTACACTTACTGAAGGATCTCCAATGATGAGATCAAAAGAGTGAGCATCTAGCCATGATCCTCTTCGCCTGGTCTCTTCTTCTGAAATTACTTATGTACAATCAGTAGGAGTGTTATGCATTTCAACAACACTGTTCTGCGACAAAGCAATTCAATAAGAAGGTTAGTATTTACTGAGTTCCCAAGTTCAGGGGCATTTCACTCAGAAACATCATTCGTTCCCCCTGAATTGTTATCCTCAGTAGAGATCTCAGTTACCACTAGCTCTTCCTCATCGACCGGGGTTACCTGAGGTTGATTTTGTTCAGTAAAATCAAACAGGTCAGCTACATTGCCTATGGGATGGGTCTGAGTTTCTTCTTCATCAGAATCATCATCCCAGCTGGATCCATTCAGTTTCATCATTCAGTATTTGTTGCTTTACTCAATTTCCTATCCTTAGTAACAAACTCGTTAAATACAATAGGAGGGCTTTCCTCCACGCAAAGGATCCGATAGTTAAAGACACTGAAGACTTTACTGACCCAGGAGTATCTTAAGAACACTCCTTGATCAGACTTGCTATTAAAGACCTTTAACTGATCCTTTCCATTATTGTGGATAAAACAAGGACAGCCAAAGATATGGAAATGAGAAATAGAACGAATTCTCCCTTTCTATAGTTCATATGGTGTCTTCATGTGTTGCTTTGTCAGTAGTGAGCGGTTTTGAGTATAACAGGCGGTGTCAGTAGCCTCGGCCCAGAACTTTGAGGGCAATCCAGAGTCTGCTAGGAGCGTTCTTGCTGCTTCTTTTAATGTTCTGTTCTTCCATTCAGCAAGACCGTTCTGCTGAAGTGTGCGAGCTTCTGAAGTCTTGTGCTGAATCCCCTCAGTAGCGCAGTACTCCTTGATGATTGAGTTGAGAAATTCAGTGCCTCGATCTGAGCGTATCCTCTGAATCTTGATGTCTTTTTCCATACTGAGTTTTTTCAATAGTGTAGGTAGCTCAGTCTTGATATCAGATTTGTTGGCTATGAAGATTACCCACGTATATCTTGAATAATCGTCAATAACGACGAGGGCATACTTCTTGCCTCACTGTAGTGACTGGCCCAAATAATTCCATGTGCAGCAGCTGAAGGATTCCATCAGTGGAAGGTGACGGAATAAGTGGATTGCTTGACTTTGTCTGCTTTCCCTTCATGCATGCCTCACAACTTTTTTCTTGATTGAATACTTCGTTGGGCAGTACTTTGACTTTTGAGTCCCTTGGCAGCTTGTTCATTGCCTTGAAATTCAGATGATTAAGCCTCTTATGCCACAACCATCCTGTCTTGTCACTTGACTTCGTCTGGGCAAGCAAGCAGGCTTCAGGTTCGGCGGTGTTCCAATTTGCATCATAGATATTCTTCCTCCCCCAAACCTAAAAACACTGTTTTCCCTGTAGATTTATCAAGAACATTACTGAAACCAGCGTCAGAGGTAACTCTATTAAGGTTATCACAGAATTAACTGACATAAATGAGGTTTTATTGAAGTCCTTCAACATAAGTTACTCTTGGAACGGAAGCAGTCCTAATGTTCAGCGTTCCATATCTCCTTGTGTAGCCTTTTGAGTTGTCACCGAACTCAATTCTGGGTCCTTGTTCTTGTACATAGTTGGTTAGCAGACTCTTCTGATAAGTCATATGTTTTGAGCCGCCACGATCCAAGGGTCCTTATGCACCTGCAAAATAGAAATAGTTTTAGGTACCCTTTTGGTTCGGTCTGGATCCTTATGTGTTAGTTGGTTCGGTTTCATGACCCAAGTATGTCTAACGACCTTCGGGGTCTCAGACTCTTTCATATTCCTATTGTCAGTACTTCTCTCCACTAAACTTGGAGGTACTGACTTTTTGGCGGTTTTGGGTTCAGGAGCTTTCTTCTTCTAAGTCTTCGTGTTTTTCCTGACCCGGGGCTCATAATAGTAAGAACCATACTATACAACATGTACCCATTCTGGTTCACCATACTGCTCTGCCCACCTAACCTTCTTGGTTCCCCCTGAGTTTAATCGTGGAGTTCTGGGGCTAGAACCTCTGGTCAGTTGCTTCTTATAGCTAGGATGAGGTGCTTGGATCTTCTACTTATTCTTTGTGTGAGGGGTGATTGGTTCAGCATCTTGAATTCCCCCTCGGACAAACTGGTCAACAAGCTTATTTGAGCCTTTTGAGGTAGATACTTCATTTATGAAGCCAAGTCCTTCCTTGACAGAGGCTGGCCTCTAAGCCCTGAGCAATCCCTCTAGCTTCTCTTTGGCTCCTAGGTACTACTCTGTCATCAGTCCTCGCTGTTGGTCCGGAGACGAGTATCAGGTGTAGAGGGGGGGGGGGTCAATACACCTGATTGCAAGTTTTTCCTCAAACCCGAAGGTCAGCTGAGCTGAGATTTGCAACTGAATGAACAGTGCCAGATAAGAACCTTCTGATCGCGGGTCAGAGTGAATCAACCGATGAGTCTGTTCTACTGACTTCTGTTAGTATAAAGAGTTCAGTAGTTGAATATAGTGCGGATAAGTATGGGGCCCGTAAGACTTCGCCTCTTTTGAAAACGTATTTTCGCAAACCAAAATTGTTTTGGCTGGTGCACTTTTTAAGTACATTTTATGCAAAGGATGAGGTTGTAAATGGGTTAGAGCACAATGCAATAAAACAGTAAATAACACAGGCAGTTTTTAACGTGGTTCGGATACGCAAGATCTTACGTCCACGGTTCTACAGAACACGAGTTCTTGTTGATTAATCTGAGCAACCCTCAGCAAGGAATCTGTACGTTGGACAAACCCTTCTAAGTTATAGTCCTTAGCAACTTGTACAAATCAAACCGAAGTTTGAAGGGGAGGGGTTGATCTCCAACAATAAAGGAGTTCTTACAATAAGAACAATTCACAGAAAGTGAACTCCTTCGAAGGTTCTAAGCTAAAGACATAAATATGGAGCTTAGATAGAGAAGAGGGAACTAAAGAATTCCTAGAGAGAAGAACTAAGGATTTTCAACTACGCAGGTTCTTCGCTAGATTAGCTTTAGTGCGCTAGAGAGTTGTATGCAGTGAGCTTGTGTTCCCTTGTTGTCCCGTGGATTGACCTTGTAGACTCTTCTCTATTTATAGTCGTAACCTAGGCATGTATCCGTTGGAGAGGACGATACCACGTGATACAAACTTCCAAGGAAAATAGCCATATATTTTCGAAAACACGCCGCAGAGTGGTTGGCTTTCTATACATGAGAGCAGCTTTAATGTTAGAGCAAGTAAGCTTAGGTTGCTTCCCATTGGTCGAGGTTTGTGGTAGGTGAAACTTGTCAGACATCAGTCTTCCATCTGAGTTGACTCTCTGAACCTCGTATACAGAATAATCTTTGTTGACATCCGAATGATAAGTCGGGCAGTTGTTTCCTTGTCGGGCTTGCAACTGAGTTGCATGCGCTCAGTAGGTCTGGATGGATCATACTGATTTCTTTATTTGAGTCTGCTGAAAAGGATCTTCTACTGAGGATAGACAGCTGGTGACTCTGAAGATATTGAGCTCTTCACAAATTTAGTAGAACTCTTCACAAATTTAGTAGATCTAGGATCATACTGAGTCTTCTTCTGAGGTCTACTGAGCAGGAAATCTTCTATAGGGAACAATCAGCGGATGACTTTGAAGACATGAGCTCTACGAACTGATGACTTGGGTTTCTGGAATTTAACTTCTCTACTGAAGTTCAGACCAACAACACCCCTTACAGGACTTAGACAAAAATAATCAATAATGATAAGAACGAGTCTAGCCTATTACATCATCATAGTTCAAACACACATCGGGTTCAGGACAGGTTTTGGGATCTTCAATTCTATAGCGATCAAATTCAGCATCACTATAATTTCCCCTAATAATGAATATTACAATATTGTCCCAAGTACACGAATGACTGACGTCAGTTTCAACGCAACTACTGAGTCAAGCTCTAAGTACCCCCTAGCAATGATCTAAAGACCACTGACTCATATCCCTAAAATTTCCCCCTAATTGATGATGCCAACACCACTAAGTACTAAACTACTAACATGTGAGTGTGTGTTAGATCACTTCAGTGATCAGTGAGTGTTAAAATAAAATAACACAGCCATAAGACAATGAGTGGTTGTTTGGCTAACAACAAAACTGATTTATTAAAGATATGGCAAGCAGGATATAATCAATATACTATTACAAAAGAGGATAAGAAAAGAAGAAAAGCTGATGCTACTACTTCTGTCTGAATTACTGGATCTTGGCCTTGAAGTCAGCAGACTTGGCAGCTGGAGGATCTAGCCCATACGACCTGTAGATTGCTTCCCTTAGCATCTGGATGGGTACAAGGTCATCTGTCGACTGAAAATCAAGATTGTTGCGTTGAACGGCCGTCTCCACTTCTTCTTCAATCTCTTTCATGCAGATGGCGCTCTGAAGAGTCTTGGGAAGGTTCAGTTGGTGATATGTAGGAGCAGTGAATGGCAGTTTCTCTTTGAAGACTAGTAGCTTGATCTAAGGTCTGAAGTTGGGTCATGATTGTATAGGAACTCATCAAACAGATCGATCACCGGAACTTCACTTGGATAGCACTGCCATACATAGTACGCCTTAATAAAATCTTCTTTCAGCTCTTCCCACTCCTCATTCAGGTTCCAGGGAATCCATTTGTCGACGTGATGGTGTGGAGTTTTCTTCAGACCTGGCTTCTAACCACCGCGCCTGTAAAACTTGGAAGTCCTGGGAATCTGCTTGCTGATGTCTGAGACTGGCTCTCTGGCTGCTTTCTCAGTAAGTTGGATGATCTTTGCCAGATCATCCTATCTCTTCTTCTCTCAGAGTTCAGCTGCATGGCTATCCCTTGACCTGAGGTTAAGACCCTTCTCCATTGCGTCCCAAGCGGCTTTATCCTCAGCTTCTTGCTCTGCTGATAATTTAGGAATATTCTTCACCCTTTGACCAAGAGGGAGTTTGTCAGTGTCAGAGTACTCTGTAGGCTCAGAAGTAGATTTCTTCGTTGATTTCTTCTTTTGCTGAGCTATGATCAGTTGAGCTCTTCTCTTTGACGCCCTTACGATTGGAACTTTTGGCTTCCTCTTCAGTAGAGCCTCTTCCTCCATTCAGGCTTCATAATCCAGACGATCTTGCAGCTGCTGAGCCACTCATTTGTCGCGCGCCTCTTGCACTTCTCTGTTTTTAAATTTTGGCAACAGAGGGGCAGTGGGAATGCTCTCAGTAGCAATCTCCTTGTTAGGCCTCTTCGGCGGCTGAGGCTCTTCGTCCTTTTCTGATCCCTCGACAAACTTGGTTATGTCTTCTATATATGCATGGGCTGAGGATCCTTCTCCTGATCCTCCAACCTGCACTGTCTGCTGCTGCGGCTCTAATGGCCCTTCTGGTGATGCTTCGGCCTGAGCCTCTTCCTGAACTGAGGGAAGGGGGAGAGAACTGGTTCCAGCCTGTACTGAACCTTCCCCCTTGGACTGCCCCCTTTCTTTTTCTGCTGACTCCTTCAGCACTTCCTTCCCTTTACCTTCCCCCTTTTTGGCATCATCTGCCGCGGTCAGTAATGTTTTGATCGCTACTACGTCCTGTTGGAGGGTGTAGAAAGACGTCTTTATCTGAGTGGAAGTAGAGCTGAAGTCTCTGACCGCATCACAGTAGTGTACCCAGTCATCCTCCTGATCCTTCCTAATTTGCTTGATTCGGGCATCTGTTTGATTTCGCTGCCACAAGAGTGATGCATCGAGAGAGTCAATCTTCTCCTACTGGATGATCTTCAGAGCTGCCGCCTGAGTTTTGAGTGCAGTAGAAACACTAGAGCTGGCAAATCTGTTCCTCTCATCCATAACATTCTGGACGTTAGCCGATCTTTGCATGACGGTTGCTCGAAAATATTTTTACGGTGAGCTTCCAAGAAGCGAGCGACACTGTGTGGCCAGGTCCATCTTCTGAGGGGCCAATGCAGTCTCGATGATCTCTTTGACTTCGTGATGTGTCGATTTTATACCCCTCGAATTCACCCAGTTCTGACGCTCATCTTGTCCAAGTTGATGCTGTTTTGTGCGCAGAAATATCTATTTTCGGCAGGTTTATGGTCCGGAGATGAGGTGGCGATTCGGAGCTGATTTGGAGATATTTTGGTGAATTTTGGAGATAAAACAGGGCTGATATCGAGAAGGAAAGATATGCTAAAGTTTTGGAGCTTAAAGATATTTTAGGGCTGGAGTTATACAAGGAAAAGGAATCTTAAAGATCAAGATTTAGAAGATTTGCCCTAAGATATCTTTCCTTTTGAAGATCAAGCTCAAGATCTATATAAAGGGCTGGAGATGAACAACAATCTACACCATCATTCTCTCGCTGCTTCTTTAGTTTAGTATCGTCCCAGCCATCTCGTTCTTAGTCCCGTAGTTTAGATTTAATTTTCCGCACAAGAATTCAAACACTTTCTTTATCGCTTTCTTAGCTTAGTTAACTTTCAGATTCAGCACTTGAAGTTTATTCAGCAGTTTAAGTCATTCAGCTTGTCCGTTCAGATTCAGTACTTACATTCAACATTTTAATATCGGTATTCAGTATTTAATTTTAGTTCTTAAATTCAGTTTATGTTTCCAGCTTTCTGCGCTTTACTTTCTGTTCTTACTATGTTCGTTTCACTTAGCTTGTCCAAGTTAATAATGAGTAGCTAAACTTTTTAGGGCTTCGGCGAGGGTGACGAATATGAGATATAAACTTTGTGAGATCTAATTGTTCGTAGTAATTGAAGACTAGGATTTCGACTTAATTCGGGGCAGAAAGATTTAATTGGATTAACTTAAACCTGATCAATTTAGGTTATGAAGATTAGTGCCAGATTGTTCAACAACTTAGGTGGCGAAGTTATCGTAACGGTAGTCGAATTAAGGAGGTTAATCATCAATGTCAGCTTGTCCAACAACGGTAGAGATTAAAATTGGGTTCCTTCCTCGTAATGCTATCTAAACATTAAATCTAGGTTTGTTCAACAAGCTAGGTTGTGGTTAGGTTAGGGAGTAGTGGAAATTTGTTCAACAAGCCATTACCGACTAAGTAAGTAGGAATTGGGGTATGTACGTGACCAACACTGTATCCTATAACTGATTGATCTTAGGAATTAATTAAATCTATGCATCGATGATCGTAGTAGTTGTCTCATACAAGTTACCCGATGCCGAGTCCGCCTTTCTCTACTTGTTTATTTTTATCTATTTTCCTATTATTTACTTTTCTTTGCCTAGGTAGTAAACCCAAAATTTATGCGTGGTGGCATCACCAAAACTCTGATCAAAAGGATAAATATTGTTGATTTTCACTGTTCCCTGAGTTCGACCCTGTTCTATACTAATTATAAAATATTAAGTGTGTGCAGGAATTTTATTTGGTGTGAAAACAGCGATCACCAAATTGGCGCCGTTGCCGAGGAACGGTGTTTCTAATTAACCGTATTTACCTTTTGATTTTTTGTGCTTTAACTAGTTTATGAGCAGGTCTTCTAACCCGAACCTCGTATTTGATTCTGAGATTGAAAGGACCGCAAGGAGGCTAAGGAAGGAGACAAAGCTGCAGCAACAGCAACTGCCGAAGCAGGACACTTCGTTTGGCCAAGCAGAAGCTGACTCTGAAGAAGTTCTGCTTAGCCTAGCAGAACTCTTTTCTGAAGAGAAACTTGAGACTGAGCTCGAGAAGATGGCCGACGATCCGAATAATCCGAGGCTAGATTAGTTTGGAAAGCATGGTGGTGAAGATCTTCCAACACCAATCCAAA
Source organism: Lavandula angustifolia (assembly GCA_028984105.1). Taxonomy (NCBI): domain Eukaryota; kingdom Viridiplantae; phylum Streptophyta; class Magnoliopsida; order Lamiales; family Lamiaceae; genus Lavandula; species Lavandula angustifolia. The sequence goes on from CM054819.1 coordinate 17,117,316, forward strand.
TTAACGGGCTCACTGAGCCGATTGAGATCAAGTATGGGCTTATCCAAGCTCTACCAAAGTTTCATGGAATGAAGAATGAAGATCCATTCTGCTTTCTGAATGAGTTCGTGAGATTCTGCAATGCTCAAAAGAATTCACATGGAACAAATGAATAATTCAAACTATCTACTTTTCCATTTGCTCTCACGGACCATGCAGGAAACAGGTTCACAAGTCTGCCCGCAAACTCAATCAGTACTTGGACAAAGATGAGACAAATATTTCTGGATTGCTACTTTCCAGTTACAAAGACTAATGCCTTGCGCAAGGAGATCTCTGGAGTCCAGCAGGAGTTTGATGAAACACTAAATGGATATTGGACTCGATACAAAGCTCTCATCGAAAGATGTCCAAATCATAATTTTTCCAAGGGAGATTTGCTGACCTACTTTTATCAAGGAATGACAATCACTACAAAGAATCTTGTCAATTCATCAAGTGGAGGAAATTTCTCCAGTTGCAGAGTCAATGGTGCCGAGAAGATTATTCAAGAATTGGCTAATGCAACGAAAGATTATGGAGAAGTTCGCATCATAAAAAAATCTGCAAATTCAGCTGATTCCGTAGATCTGGAGACCAAGCTGGATACTAGTATGAAAAGGATGGATAATCGTTTTGAGAAGCTGGAAAGGATGATGGACTAAAAGTTGGAGAAACTGATGCACTCTATGTTGGAAAAAACATCTTCAGCCAGCTCGGCTGAACAAATATATGGAGCGTGTGGACAGTCTGGATACACCTCGTTGCAATGTAACACCCAAGCAAACCCTACTGAAGATTGCAACGCGATTGGGAACTGGAACAACAACCAGCAGAAAAGAGATCCTTACTCCAACACCTACAATCCTGGATGGAAGGATCATCCAAATCTGAAGTGGGATAATCATCCCAAGCCGCAGTTTGCCCAGCATCAACCGCAGATGTTCCACCAACAGACACAACAGCAAGTCTATCGCCCTCTAATCAAAGGACTTACCCAACAAATCCACCGCTTTTACCTCCACCTACCCAAGCAAAGCCTGGCAAGACCATTGAAGAAATTCTAACTGAAATGGCTATTTCACAACAAACCATGCAGTAGAGTATTCTGACTCATAATGAAGCTATCCTGAACATCCAAAATTCACAAAAGGAGTAGAAAATCGGACTAGATAACTTGGCCGGACAGATAGGGCAGCTATCAGCCTCAATCAATGAGATTCGAGGGAATCAAGGAAAGCTACTTTCTCAGGTCCAGATCAATCCCAAGAATGTTAGCCATATTACTCTGAGAAGTGGAAGAGATCTTACAGATCCGCCAAGCAAGATACCAAAGAAGGCTGAAGAAAACGGTACAGCTACCACTGTCAACTTGCCCAAGCCAAATATGTCTGAGTCATCCAACTCAAAGAAAGACAAGGAGAAAGTCGATGAAGAGGAGAAAGAAAAGAAGCAGGTTGTCCAAGAAGAGATACTGATCGATCCACCATATCCACAAGCATTGGTGCGGAAACCAAAGCCCATGGAGCAGACGCTGGATTACATGTCCATCTTTGGCAAGCTGGAAGTCAATCTGCCATTTCTTCATGCTATCAAGATCCCACATCTTGGGAAGTTTCTAAAAGAGTTCATTGCTGGAAAGACAAGCAAAAACGGAAAATTTGTGGTAAACGAAAATGTCTCAGCATGCATTCGAAATATGCTTCCCGAGAAGTGCCATGATCCAGGTATGTTTACCTTGCCCTGTTTGATTGGAACTAAGATGATCCCAAAATCCCTTTGTGATTTAGGAGCCTCAATCAATGTGATGCCTTTATCTGTTTTTAATAGCTTAGTTGGGGTTGAGTTAACCGATACTAAAGTTGTTATTCAATTAGCTGACCGATCATGGATATCCCCTAAAGGCCTTCTAGAAAATGTTCTTGTTAAAATCCATGATTTCGTATATCCTATGGATTTTTATGTGATTAACACTTGTGAGGGAAAGAAGGGAACTTCGGGAGTTTTGCTAGGTCGACCTTTTCTTAAAACGGCTAAAGCATTAATTGATGTTTGTAAGGGTACTATCTGTTTGGACTATCATGGTGAGAAGTTTACTTATAGTATTGATGATGCTATGAAAAAACCCCTTGATTTTGAAAATTCTTATTCTATTGACGTTATTGAGCGTCTTGTCCAAGAACATCTTGAGACGACATTAATGCAGGATAAGTTAGAGTTAGCATTGACACAAAGCCTCTCTGAGATGAATGTCCAAGGGATGCTAGATGAAGAAGTAAAGGAAGCCATCTTATCTCTATATGCAGTTCCAGAAGTCGTTACCTCCAGTAGCGGCATCTGCTTGCCCAAGCAGAATGTGGAAGACAGACTAGCGCCATCACATGTCAGACCGCCCGTTCTGGAACTTAAGAAGCTGCCAACCAACTTAAAGTATGTTTACCTTGGCCAAGATCAGACTCTTCCTGTGATTATCAGCAATGAATTATCAAAAGAACAAGAAGAGCAATTTGTCGAAATTCTGAAGAAACAGGCTTGAGCTATTGGTTGGACGTTGGCCGATATCACCGAAATCAGTCCGGATGTCTGCACGCACTACATCCTATTGGAGCCGGATAGTAAGCCAAGCCGAGATCCACAAAGGAAGTTAAATCCCAACATGCGAGAAGTTGTCTTGAAGGAGATTTTGAAGTTACTTGATTTGAGAATTATCTACCCTATCTCGGACAGCAAATGGGTTAGCCCGGTACATGTTGTACTAAAGAAATCAGGTTTTCAAGTCATTGAGAATGAAAAGAATGAGTTGGTACCAATGAGGTTAGTAACCGGATGGAGAATGTGCATCGACTATAGGAAATTGAACATGGCAACAAGAAATGATCATTTTCCTTTACCGTTCATTGATGAGATGCTTGAGAGACTTGCCGGTTAATCCTATTTTTGTTTTCTTGATGGATATAGTGGATACTTTCAAATTTATGTCAACAAGGATGATCAAGAGAAGACAACCTTCACATGTCTGTTTGGCACTTATGCTTATCGCCGCATGTCTTTTGGATTGTGCAGCGCTCCCGGAACTTTCCAACGTTGCATGATGAGTATTTTCTCCGATCTCATTGAAAAATGCATCGAAGTATTTATGGACGATTTCACCGTCTATGGAGATTCTTTCGATCGATGTCTCAGAAATCTAGATGTCGTTCTAAGAAGATGCGTGGAGAAGAACTTGGTTCTTAATTACAAAAAGTGCCATTTCATGGTGAGGGAAGTAATTGTTCTTGGCCATATAATATCCGAAAGAGGTATCCAAGTTGATAAGGCGAAGGTTGATTTAATTGCTCAGCTGCCGTATCCAACAAATATCAAGGAGATTCGAAGATTTTTAGGCCATGCTGGATTTTACCGAAGATTCATTCGGGACTTCGCCAAGATCGCTCAACCTTTAACAATGTTACTTCAGCAAGACGTTCCGTTTGTCCTAGCTGATGACTCCAAGAAAGCTTTCGACATTCTCAAGGAAAAATTGGTCACAACTCCTATTATGCAAGCTCCGAATTGGAAAATTCCATTTGAACTTATGTGTGATGCAAGTGACTACGTTGTTGAAGCTGTCTTTGCCCAAAAAAATGCAAAGGATAGTCATGCTATATACTATGCCTCAAAGACGCTCAATCCAGCACAATGCAATTACACCACTACAGAAAAGGAGCTACTCGCTATTGTTTTTGCCTTCGACAAGTTCCGCTCATATCTGCTGGGGTCAAAGGTGATCGTCTACACTGATCATGCTGCCGTGAAGCATCTACTCACAAAGAAGGAGACCAAACCACGTCTTATACGTTGGATTTTTCTACTGCAAGAATTTGATTGGGAAGTGCGAGATAAGAAAGGAGCTGAAAATAATGTAGCTGATCATTTGAGTCGTTTAGTTCATTCAGAAGATGCTGAACCAATCAAGGAACAATTTCCAGAAGAGCTTCTCTATTATTCTGTCATCCCAGATGCTGACAACTTGGCCAAGCCATCTGAAGAAAATTCTACTATCAGCTAGTCCAAGTGGAAGTACGAAACCGAGGCAGAATGTTATGCAATTGAAGGAAAAGATGGTAAAACTCCGTGGTATGCCAACATTGTAAATTATCTCACTTCAAGGAGGCTGCCACCAGACTTTACCATGGCTCAAAGGAGGAAATTAATGAGTGAATGTAAGTATTATTTTTGGGATAATCCTACACTTTGGAAAGTTGGAGCCGATCAAGTTATTCGAAGGTGCGTACCCGAAGAGGAATAATTTAAGATCTTAGAGCGATGTCATTCATCACCTTATGGAGGACATGGAGGAGTAAAACGTACTGCACGAAAAGTTCTCGATTGTGGATTCTTTTGGTTAACTTTGAATAGAGATGCTTATGAGTTTTGCAAGAGTTGCAAACGTTGCCAAATGCTTGGTAATATTGGCTTGCGAGATGAACTACCACAACATCCGATGCGCTTTTGCGAAATATTCGATGTATGGGGTATGGACTTCATGGGACCTTTCCCTAGCTCGTTCGGAAATTTATACATACATTTGGCTATAGATTATGTGTCCAAATGGATTGAGGCCAAGGCAACTCGCTCCAATGATTCCAAAGTCGTTGTTGGATTTCTTAAGTCCAATATTTTTAGTCGATATGGTGTTCCTCGAGCTATAATAAGTGATAATGGTACTCATTTCTGCAATCGTATCGTTGAAGCTTTGATGAAAAAATACGGATGTCAACAACGTCTATCTACTCCGTATCATCCTCAAACAAACGGTCAAGCTGAAGTATCCAATAGGGAGATCAAGAATGTTTTGGAAAAGACGGTGAATCTGTCTCGAAAAGATTGGAGTACACGCTTGGAGGATGCTCTTTGGGCGTACAGAATCGCATACAAAACCCCTATTGGTATGTCCCCTTATCGTTTGATCTTCGGAAAGATGTGTCACTTACCGGCTGAGCTCTAACATAAGGCATTTTTGGCAGTGAAAACAATGAATATGAACTTGTTCAAGTGTGAGGAGGAACGCAAGTATCATTTGCAAGAATTAGAAGAGCTTCAGCTTGAAGCTTATGATGCCTCTATGTGGTACAAGGATCGAACCAAGGCTTGGCATGATCGTAATCTGAGATCTAAACAATTTAAAGTTGGACAATTGGTACTCTTATACAAATCTAAACTTCGACTCATGCCCGGGAAGCTTCGTGCAAGATGGATAGGGCCATTTGTTATCAAGTCAGTTCGGCCAAGCGGAGTGGTCGATTTAGAGGATCCCGCAACGAAGTCTACTTTCGTGGTGAATGGTCATCGGCTAAAGCTCTATCATCACTTGCACCAAATAAAAATAGTGGACGAGATTCCATTGTACCTCCCACCATACACTTGATCAGCTTGGAAGAGTCAAGCCTGCGACTCTAACTCAAGGCGCTTGTGGGAGGCACCCCACACGTATCCTTTATTTTCCGCATTTTATTACATAGTCTAGGTTCATTTTATGTTTTTCATATTTGGTTTTTAGTGTTGGATTCTTGTGCTAATTATTTTTATGCAGGAGATCTAGATAATTGTGGAAGAAATTCGTCACTTTAGGAAATAAACTTCAAGAATTAAGGAAGGAGTTTGAAGGAGGAAATATGCCCAAGTATAGGTCGAGGACCTAATTGCAAAATACTTCAAACTTTTGTGGTCAAATTGACACAAAAGTTGAAGTGTGAGGAGGTTGAAACGAGCGGGGGTGTATTTGTTCACTAAAAGAAATCGAAGGACTCAATCGCAAACCCTCATAAATTGGATGCTTTAAGATTGAATCGAGAAAGGGGGGGACCTCATAACAGTTCCCGCGCTCCATGTTTTTCCCCTCTCTGCAAAACTTCGTCTTCAACCAAGCTACTCGTCATCTCCTCCTTTCTACATCATTTTCTACAACAATCCATGGCTCCCAAGAAGCAAAAGACTACTTCCTCTGCCGCAAAGAAGAAGACCATCCCTGTTTCTTCTCCATCTGAGCCGACAGCTTGCTATCTAAGAGCAAGCCGCCGAAAGCAACCCACTCCACCACAGGTCCAACAAGAGGTGCCTACGCACGCTGACGTTCTGCCGGCTGCGGGGGAGGAGCCCATTGAAGAGGTGGTTGTTGCCAGCGCAATTCCCGAGGTACTGCCGGTACCCCATGCAGAACCCACTTCACCGGAACTACAGAAATCTCCATTCCCATCTCCATCTGAAGTGCCGGAGGAAACCCCAGTTTCTACTATTCTAATTGTTACGCCACAAGTGTCGCCGGCTAGGGTTTCCACTCCACCACCAGAGAAGTCTGCCTCTCCTGCAGATCAGCCTATTCTCACGTCACTACCACCTCCAGAATCTTCGGAACCTTCCACCAACGCTGCCCGACGAGCGATTCAAGCCCGCGCTGCATCTGTAGGTGGCACTGTTCGAGAGGATGGCTCTATCCATATTCCATGGGAGAGATTGATAATGGATGGCGTGTACCCTGAGGACGAGGACGATGAAGATTACGTTCTGGATCTTGATTGCCCAACGGATATATTACTAGATCCCAAAGACCAAACCCTATTTCAGAAATATGCCAAAGCCGAGGAGGATATCTCTGACTCTGAGCCAGCCGAAGATGGTTACGCCAACATTTTTGTTATCCGCATCTTGAATGAAGAAGATCGTCTCCGCTTTCGCCATTTTGAAGAAGAGGAGTTGGTCACGAAGTGTGAGAAGCGGCAGTTTCGGGCATGTAAGTCAGGTATGTTTATTGATTCTAAGGTGTTGGTTAGTTTTGGTATCCATGATCAATTTTTTGCCTACTTCCGTGCTATTGGTTGGAGTTGGTTACTTGTTCCACATCATTTATCTTTACCGCAAGATATTGCTCTTGAATTCTTTACTTCATTTCACTTTGTTGATGTTGGTAATATGGATAATGACTGCATTGCTTTTCGGTTGGGTGGGCATGAATTTCATACTTCCTTGCTGGATTGGAACATAAGATTGGGTGTGTTAGATTATGCTGATTATTGTGATGATGTGTTTGATTCTTATTTACGTGGTTTGCCTGAGTCGAATGCAGCTTATATAGGTCCTAGGGATGCATAGAAGTTGCTTGCTCCGTCTGATCCGAATGAATTTTATGCCTCACGTTCTCATGTTTATCATGTTGAGAGCCCTGTTCTTAGGATGTGTCATTACTACATTGCTTATAATTTGACTGGAACTACCACGGGTTTTTCTAAAGTGAGTGCTACGGAGTTGTACTTTTTATGGTGCATGCATACAGGAACCAAGCTAGATTTAGGGTATTGGATATCGCATTGTTTGGAGAGCATAGCTGCTAGGCCGAATCGGCACCATACTCTTTGTCATTTGCTTGCCACACTCTTTGTTCGCAACTTTGCTTTAATATTCTGTGTACCACTGTCTATGTGTGATCCACCTGCCACTATGAGCCTCAGTCGGTTGAGGTCAGCCAAGCTGACCTATGTTGGAACTGACGGTATGGATAAGTTCTTTAGGCCGGGACCTGGTGTTTCGAGTCAATCTGTGGGTGCAGGGCAGGAGGAGGAGTAGGACAGGCTCAGCCGGATAGAAGCCAGGTTGAAGAAGATTGCTGAACAGCTGGAAGAATTCCAGAGGGACGTGATAACTTGCTTGGACAAGCTGAAGAACCGGTGAACCATTCACCTAGTCAGTCAGTTTTTTTTTTTTTTTTTTTTTTTTGTCTTATTTGTTTTTAGTCTTTGTGTGTCTATGTTTGTTTCCTCTGCATGCTTCTATATTTTCTCTGTTACTTGCTCGTGGGCGAGCAAGGTTGAAGTGTGAGGAGGTTATTTTAGGTTTATTTTAGGTTTGTGTCCTTCGTCCTAGGTCGAAGCATGCTAGGTTTACATGACTTGTTGATGTGATTTTAGGATAAATCTGCCCAGATTCTGCGTGGTTTCCTTGACTGAATTCTGCATGATTGTAGTGTATTTTCTATTTCTATGGAAGATTTTGTATGTGGCTTGGGATGAGGAAATTTAGCATGATAAAACTGAATTTTAAACCCCATCACTAAAGAGAGATTTGAGCCTTTAAAAGTGGGACACTTCCCACTATTTTCTTGAGAGTGATGTGTTGCAAAGTCTCCATAGCTTGTGATCATGTTTGACAGATGATAGGAGGCAAATTAGGGTTAACCAATTTGAGCTTTTAAATCTTTCAATTCCTACCTTCGCTCAGCCCCTAGTTAGCCACTTTGAAGCCTTGACTGTGTTCTTTCATGAGTTATTTAAAGAAGCTAAGCCTTTCAAAGCCTTTCTCTTGACCTTATGCATGCATGTGTTTGCTGTGGATATTCATAATTTGAGGCAATTTTTATTGAAGAGATTTTATGATTTGTTGGAGATAGTGTTTGAATTGATACCCCACGGAGTTGTCTTTGTTTTATATTCCGAACTCGCCGGCGATCGGTTTGGCCGAGCGAGTGTTGTACTGAAAAGAAATAAATATTGAAGGGGGCTAAAAAAAAAGAGTTGAAGGTGCAGAAAAAGAAAAGGAAAAAGAAAAAAGAGAGAGCACCCGTTGAAAAAAATAAAGGGAAGGATGAAGTCTGAATGTTTATATTCTGCCTTGCCCAAGTCTGTATGCGAAAATAAATCTCCATCAGTGTTGAACTGTATATCTCTTATGCTTATTATCTGCTTGCCTAATCAAATGCCTCAGTGAATAGCATGCTGCATACTTGTACTTAATTTTCAGAAGCTTAGGACCCCTAGGATTCCCTACCATGTCATATATTTGATTGAGTCCTTAAGCCCCATTACATCCAAGAGAAAGACCTCTTTGAGTTGCTAGATTGACCACTTGCTATTGTAACTGCGTGACTATATTGGTTTTATGAGCGGCTTGCCCGGACTAGATTAGAGAGAGATGAGTGAATCGGTGAGCTAGTTCAGTTATGCTTATGTTTTGACCAAGCTGATATCTTAATCCATGGTTTGAGTACTATGATGCTTGACTTGTTTGATGAAGGTTTTGATTGCATTGCATGTCTGGGCAGAGATTGAGAATCATGGAAATTTCATGGCTGCTTGGTATGTTTCAATGTTTAGTCTATTGTGTTTGAGTCTTTTGATTTATTTTTCTTCTTTGAATCTAAGTCTCGTGTCATAGTTTTACTTTATTTTATTTATTTTCGTTCCTTGAGTCTGTTTTGAGTCTTGGGGAATGGTGATTCGAGTGGGAGTATTCTTTTGTTCATCCCATACTTGAGGGCAAGTATGATTCAAGTGTGAGGATATTTGATGTGTCGATTTTATACCCCTCGAATTCACCCAGTTTTGACACTCATCTTGTCCAAGTTGATGCTGTTTTGTGCGTAGAAATATCTATTTTCGGTAGGTTTATGGTCCGGAGATGAGGTGGCGATTCGGAGCTGATTTGGAGATATTTTGGTGAATTTTGGAGATAAAATGGGGCTGAGATCGAGAAGGAAAGATATGCTAAAGATTTGGAGCTTAAAGATATTTTAGGGCTGGAGTTGTACAAGGAAAAGGAATCTTAAAGATCAAGATTTAGAAGATTTGCCCTAAGATATCTTTCCTTTTGAAGATCAAGCTCAAGATCTATATAAAGGGCTGGAGACGAACAACAATCTACACCATCATTCTCTCGCTGCTTCATTAGTTTAGTTTCGTCCCAGCCATCTCGTTCTTAGTCCCGTAGTTTAGATTTAATTTTCCGCACAAGAATTCAAACACTTTCTTTATCGCTTTCTTAGTTTAGTTAACTTTCAGATTCAGCACTTGAAGTTTATACAGCAGTTTAAGTCATTCAGCTTGTCCGTTCAGATTCAGTACTTACATTCAGCATTTTAATATCGGTATTCAGTATTTAATTTCGGTTCTTAAATTCCGTTTATATTTCCAGCTTTCTGCGCTTTACTTTCTGTTCTTACTATGTTCGTTTCACTTAGCTTGTCCAAGTTAATAATGAGTAGCTAAACTTTTTAGGGCTTCGACGAGGGTGACGAATATAAGATACGAACTTTGTGAGATCTAATTTTTCGTAGTAATTGAAGACTAGGATTTCGACTTAATTCGGGGCAGAAAGATTTAATTAGATTAACTTAAACCTGATCAATTTATGTTATGAAGATTAGTGCCAGATTGTTCAACTACTTAGGTGGCGAAGCTATCGTAACGGTAGTCAAATTAAGGAGGTTAATCATCTATGTCAGCTTGTCCAACAACGGTAGAGATTAAAATTGGGTTCCTTCCTCGTAATGCTATCTAAACATTAAATCTAGGTTTGTTCAACAAGCTAGGTTGTGGTTAGGTTAGGGAGTAGTGGAAATTTGTTCAACAAGCCATTACCGACTAAGTAAGTAGGAATTGGGGTATGTACGTGACCAACACTGTATCCTATAACTGGTTGATCGTAGGAATTAATTAAATCTATACATCGATGATCGTAGTAGTTGTCTCATACAAGTTACCCGAAGCCGAGTCCGCCTTTCTCTACTAGTTTATTTCTATCTATTTTCCTGTTATTTATTTTTCTTTGCCTAGGTAGTAAACCCAAAATTTATGCGTGGTGGCATCACCAAAACTCTGATCAAAAGGATAGATATTGTTGATTTTCACTGTTCCCTGAGTTCGACCCTGTTCTATACTAATTATAAAATTCTAAGTGTGTGCAGAAATTTTATTTGGTGTGAAAACAGCGATCACCACTTCGCCAGTGAGGTTGTCAACCCGCTCCGTCTGAGCCTTGGTGTATTGTGACCATTTTAGGTGCACATCCTTAGCTAGGAGATGATTCTTGTCTCCTTTCTTCTTTATCGCACGGTTGACAGACCTCGAGGATACAGAACCTATGAGCTTAATCTGATAGGACGAGGTACCGCTCATCTGCTCAGAGGCGGTGAGCTGTTGCTGTCTTGAAAAAGACGCAACAGGGGCAACACCAGATTCCGAAAGAGGTGGTGGTGAGTCGCCTTTCTTGCTGGGAGTCTTGCCCTCAGCAGAGTCACCATTCTTCGCATGCTTGGGAATTGAATCATCACCTTCATCCTGGTGATCTGACGGTGAAGGTCCTCTGGCGGGCGAGGAGGAGGACTTAAGCTCTAAAAGGTAGAGCATGGCAGACCTTAAGTCCTCAAAGGAGGCAATGTCAACGGGTTCCCCAAACCCAATTACAACCTAAATGTGCTGCTCCTCTACCAGAAGGGAATCCACAGAGTGCTGCTAAAAAAGGTCAGCGAGGATGTCCCAGTTAAGGAACCTCAGCAGCGTCTGGGTTCTCGCCCTGATGGCCACAACTACCAGATCCTGATGCTGAGCAATCTCAGGGATCTATTCAGCGACCTCTACATCGGCTCTGAGTCTGGTCAGCAGAACTATAGATGATTGTTCTGAAGAAACTTCAGCAGCTGGTTCATCTTCTTCTTCCAGCTGAGTTTCCTCAGTACTTACTCGCTGAACTTTATCTTTCAACGTGGCACCTTCAATGCCTTTGTCCGCGTTGAGTAAGTCTTCCACCTGAGGGGGTGGTGGAGAGACAGCCTTAGAAGCTCCTGACTTGGTTAGCTTCTTTTTCTTGGGTTGTTCGGTGCGTGGAGGCAAATCAATAGAAGATCGTTTCAGCTCGGCTCCACGACCGATGGACTTTTCAGCGGCTGATTTTGACCTGAACTTAATCAGCTTCTTGTCATAATACTTCATGTCGCCAAATAACGCATGAGATGTCACGGAGTCTTCGATCAGCACTGAAACCTTCGTCCCGTACAGAAGCTTGCCCATACTGATTAGTCTTCTCTCTCCAGCATCGGTGGCAACAAACTTCTGCGCCTGAGCTTTCAGTTCAGATAGAAAGAACTGTTAACCTTAACTCCATCCATTATCGCCATCATGATTTGGAGTCTAGGTTTTGATAGCTGGTCAAATGATCCAGCGGCGCTCGTGAGTATATGAATCACAACGTACGCCAAGCTTCTGTACTCCGGCAGAAGCTGGTGCTTCGGGAATGCGGCCTTGAGGGAAACATCGTCCCTTCCACAGAAACGTTTGATGTAGGTGTTGAGTTCTGCATCTTTATAGCCGATGGGGGAGATGCCGATGTCAGGAAGATCGAATATGGTTTTCAGCCCTTCAAGGATACTGATGTCGGCATGACTCTCCTCCCATTTCTGAGGGGTCCTTCATATATCTGATAACAGTCACCTCTGCGTCAGTGTCCTCAACTGGACGCATGTTGTAGAAGAACTCCACCACCTGTAGTGGAAGGCAAGCCCTGGGATGCTTCGTCAGAAGCGTCTTAAGTCCAGAGGCTTCGAGAGCGGAGAAGACTGAACTCCATGGTGGGTTCGAACAGAACCCTGGTCTAAATGATCTTGTCAATATTGGCAGGGGTCGGAACGAGGGAAGAGTGAGATGCCATTTCAACAGAAATCTGCAGAAAAGATGTTAGCACTCGAAAGTAGAGTAAGTTAGATACATATTTATGAAGAAACTTAATTACCGATTATAAGACTGCTTGAGGAGAAAAGTGCAGTTATGAGTATATCAGGAAGCTCTCTTAATTGTTAATGGCGGAAAGTAAGTTTAGAAGGAAAAGAGAGAGATTTTATAAGGTTTGAATATCAAAGGTTTTTAAATCTGACGATCAGGATAAAATCTCGCTCTTTCTGGGCAGTTAGGATTTAATATTATAAAAGGAATTATTACTAAGCCGCCTCTAAACTAGACCCACGTAAGGTTTGCACAGATAGAGTAAGGTGAGATGACGTGCATTAAATGCGTTACAGTCAACTCTTAGGATAATTCACTTTAAATGAAAACGGTTTCTGTTGAGTATATCCTTAAGATTTATGGCGGGATATAAATGCGTTTTATGCCACTGAATGCAATCTACTGAACTAATAAATGCAACCATGCCACTGAATGAAATACAGAACATAATACACAAACGTCTTCAGCTGAATCTGGTGGTCAACTGTTTACCATATGCAAATTAGGATAATCTTCAAGATACTAAAGTAATCACGTTCCCCCTTACTATGTACTGTATGATTCACCCTACTGAATCAAGTACTGAGTTTTGACTTACTGACGTGTTGTACTGGATATTCTTATTGATTCGAGTCAGTAGGATCTAGAAGACATAGCTCGACTGAGAGTTCTCTGAATCTTTTCTCAACCAGCGGCTTGGTCAGTATGTCTACCCTGACAAGAACTTTTGAATCAGTAATGACCTGACAATCAGAAGAAAGCCTCTGATTTTCAGCTTTTACATGTTCCAACTCCTAAATGGTTCTACTGAACTCCCTGCTTATCTGAATTTGCTCCTTTAGCAAATCTTTATATACGTGAACCACATCTAGAGGTTCTCCTGCAGCTGAGCAAGTGTCGTGTGTGCTCTGTGAAGAGGAGATTAGATCCAGTTTAAAGTTTACCTCAGCCTCTTCTCCAACCATTAGGCAGTGTTCAGTTGATGTTTCAGGATTTGATTCAACGACCTCAACAACCACAAATCCGGCTTCATCTTCAAAGGAGTACATAGATGTATCTTCCTCAATTGAGCAGTCAGATAGCTCTCCGGCAATATAGGCATGCCTCTTCCGGGCAAATTTGTCTCTTTTGGCCTACAGTTCAGCTCGTTGTGCAGCTGAGAGCTCCGGAACGTCGTACTGATAATGTCCATTCTTTTTGCAGTTGTAGCACAAAGAAGTCCTGCAACCCTTTTCAAATGTGTCGATGGAGAGACTGGCAGTAATCTCCGTGTCCCTGCATTCAGGAGAAGATTTAGATTTTTCTTTCCTTTTATGATATTCTTTCTTACTAGAAGAAAAATATTTGTGATATTTCTTCAGCTTTCTGACTCTGTCCTTCTACCTTTGGTACTTCAAAGCCAGAAGCGCGTATCGTTTAGCAAGATCCTCAGTAGTGGATATTGGCATTGTGGTTGCGACTGACTTACTTGGTGAACTGGGGCTTGCTCCAAACGTGATGTCTATTGCTTTAAAAGAATAGTCGATTGGGCTGTCAGCTGGAGCGCTTACCTTTCATTGGGTAGACTGTGCTCGAACTCCTCTGCCTTTAGTTCTGAAAAGATAACATCAAGATTTAAACCATTTAGATCAGACCAACGTAAATAGGTAGCAAATTGGAGCCACTTCACTCAAGGCAGCGCTCTTAAGATCTTGGTGTTCATCTTCTTGTTGGTGAACGTCTTCCCCAGCCCGTTGATCACATTAATCTAATTTGTGAATCTGATGCTAAGCTCGTCAATGGATTCATTAGCCTGCATGGCGAATGTCTCAAACTTTGAAGCTCCAACTCGAGCTTGTTCTCTTTGATGCGGGGTTCCTTGGCTCAGTACAACAAGGCCATCCCAAAGTTCTTTCATCGTTTTGCAATCTTGCACTCTGTCGAGGTGTGAATCACTCAGCGTTATCAGGATTGTGTTCCGCGTTACTCGGTCTAGATTGTGCATATTCTTCTCTTCTGGCGTGAAGGCGGCTTTATCTATGGCAATCTTTTCCCCAATTTGTGCTCCTACACCTCCCACAACAGCAAATTCGATGTTGTCGATCATTGGAACGATTGGTCCTATCTCGAGGACTTGAGTCATGCTGTCGTGCAGTAATATCAGATGCGCCTCCATTTTGACGCGCCATACCGTGTAGTTCTCTACTGAGAACATTGGTACCATCCGAATACAAGACATCTCCGACATGTTGAAACAGATAGTATTAGGATGAATGAAGAGATCTCGTGTAGTGAAACATTTTTCAGGATCTTGTTCGAGTAGACCAGTATGTTTTCAAAACGATGATCAAAAGAACACCGCTTTGATACCAAATTGTTGGTCCAGAGATGAGTATTAGGTGTAGAGGGGGGGGGGGCTGAATACACCTAAGTCCAAGTTTTGCTCAAACGCGAAGGTCAGTATTTTACTGAGTATACTACTGAACGAGTTCACTTGCAAGTTAAGTCTTCTGATCACGGGGCAGAGTGATTCAACGTCTGGATCGTTTCTACTGACTGATGTCAGTAATGAGTAATTCAATAGATGAATAAATGCGGAATTGTGTAGGCCCGGTTTAAGTTCGTCTCTTTGAAAAACATTTTTATGCAAACCAAATCAGTTGGCTAGTGCAGTTTTAAATCTATTTTACTGAAAATATGATTTTGCAAATTGTTGACAAACAGATACAATAAAATAGTAAATGAAACGAGTAATTTTTAACGTAGTTTAGATACGCAAGATCCTACATCCACAGTCATATTGAACAGGAGGTATTGTTGATTAATTCGAGCAAGCCTCAGCAAGATTCTGTACACTGGACAGAGCCTTCTAAGTTAAAGTCCTTAGCGACTTTACAAGATCAAACCGAAGTTTGAAGGGTTTTGTCTCCAACACGGAAGGAGTTCTTACAATAAGAAGGTATCACTAAAAGTGAACTCCTTCGAGTGTCTAAGCTTAAGATCTAACAACTACTAGTGAACAAATCTATAGTGACGAACTACTAGGATATCTCTAAGATTTCTAGTTCTTCGCTAGATTTAGCAATAAGCTTGCTAGAGTGCTTGAGTATGTGTTCTTGAATATCCTGCTTCTCTGTTCCCTCTATTTGTGTGTTCTTCAATTCTTCATGATGATCTCTTTATATACATTATAACCCATGCATAGATCCGTTGGAGGGGACCATGCCACGTATCACAAGACTCTAAGAAAAACGACCATATAATTTGAATGTCGTTGCAGAGGGTGGTTGGCTTTCTGTACATGAGAGCAGCTTTGTGCCAGAGCGGTAAGCTTTGCTTGCTTCTCATTGGTCGAGGTATGGCGGTAGGTAAGACTTGTCATACATCAGTCTTCCAGCTGAGTTGACTTCCTCTGAACCTCGGACACTAAGTGTTCCTCTGCTGACATCCAACTGATAAAGTCAGCCTATCGATTTACCTTGTACTGTCTGTTACTGAGTTGCAGCTCATTCAGTAGATCAAGGATGATCATACCGAGTCTTCTTTCTAAGTTGGCTAGAGAGTGATATACATTGAGTGCTTCCAGCTATTGACTCAAAGATAAACTACTAAGATCTTATACAAACAGAACTCTACTGAACGATGACAGATGGGGTTGTGGAACCTTAACTTCTCTACTGAAGTTCACTCCAACAATTTACTCCTTACACGACTTAGACAAACTAATTTATAAAGATCAAAGCAGGTCTAGATGTTGGTCCGAAGACGAGTATCAGGTGTAGAGAGGGGGGGGGGGTAATACACCTGAGTTCAAGTTTTTCCTCATACACGAAGGTCAGTCTTGTACTGAGTTTGCTACTGAACGGGTTCAGTTGCTAGTTAAGCCTTCTGATCGCGGGGCAGAGTGATTCAACGACTGAACTTTTTCTACTAACTGATGTCAGTACTAAAAAATTCAGTAGATGCATATTGTGTGGAATAGTGTAGGCCCAGTTTTAGTTCGTCACTTTGAAAAACATTTTATGCAAACCAAACCAATTTTCACTAGTGCAGTTTCGAATCTGTTTTACTGAAATAATAATTTTGCAAACAGTTTAAAAACAGATGCAATAAAACAGTAAATGACACGAGCAATTTTTAACGTGATTCAGATACGCAAGATCCTATATCCACGGTCCTGCTGAACAGGAAGTCTTGTTGATTTCTCTGAGCAAGCCTCAGCGAGGTTTCTGTGCATTTGATAGAACCGTCTAAGTTATAGTCCTTAGTGACTTTACAGAATCAAACCGAAGTTTGAAGGTTTTGTCTCCAACAATGAAGTGTTTTTACAATAAGAATGTTTCACTAAAAGTGAACTCCTTCGAAAGTTTTAAGCTTAAGATCTAACAAAGTTGGCTTAGAAAAGAGATCGGGGAACAACTCTAGAGAGAAGAACTACTAGGATATGTTTGGGATTTCTAGTTCTTCGTTGGATGTAACACTTAGTTTGTTAGACTGCTTGAGAATGTATTTGTGAGCTTCTTGTGTTTCTGTTCTCGTTGGTCTCTTGTGGACGATCTATTTATATAGTTGTGACCCATGCATAGATCCCTTGGAGAGGACCATGTCACGTGTCAAAAGACTCCAAGGAAAACAACCATATAATTTTGAATGTCGCCACAGAGTGGTTGGCTTTGTGTGCATGAGAGCAGGTTTTTTGTGTCAGAGCAGGTAAGCTTTGCATGCTTCTCACTGGTCGAGGTATGGCGGTAGGTGAAACTTGTCAAACATCAGTCTTCTAGCTGAGTAGACTTACTCTGAACCTCGGACATAAGTATTCCTCTACTGACATCCGACTGATAAAGGTTAGGCTATCGATTTTGCTCGTATGGTATACAATTGAGTTGCAGCTCTTCAGTAGTTCAAGGTTGCTCATACTTAGTCTTCTTTCTGAGTCGGCTAAAGAGTGATCTTCTACTGAGTGCTTCCAGTTGCTGACTCGAAGATAAACACTGAGCTGAGACAGAGCTCTATTGAACCTATGACAGACGTGGGGTTATGGAACCTTAACTTTTCTACTAAAGTTCAGTCCAACAATTTACCCCTTATAGGACTTAGACAAAATAATCTAGAAAGATCAACGCAGGTCTAGCTTATTACATCATGTCGGTTCATCACACACTCAGGGGTAAGGAAAGGGGTTTTGGGATCTTCAATTCATCATAACAATTACTTAGTATCTCCATAATGTATGATACGCAGGGTACTGAATCATCTCCCAATAATTTCCCTCAAATCACCGATTCATCTTACAATTTTCCTCTTTATCAGTAGTCTCTACATATCTTACAATTTTGAAACCTCGACTAACTCTTATCCTTGATATCCCCCTAACTTTGGTCTCCTAACTGTTGGTCCCGAGTGTACGGTCAGGTGTAGAGGGGGGGGGTGAATACACCTGAATCCGATTTTCTCAACTTCGAACACGAACAGTCCTGTTTAGGAAAGTGCCATACTGAAATAATTCAGCAGACCAAATCGCTGTTCTGAATCGTGTGTGGCAAAGAATCTGACTCTACTGAGATCTGCTAGCTGACCGAGTCAGAATTTAGTATCAAACAGGTAGAGTTCAGCGGTGCGGAAAAGTGTAGGCCCAAATCAGTTGAGTGGAAAAACCGTTTTAGCAAGTCTCAGTTCAGTAAATAGACGAGTTCGGTATCTTTGAGACAGTTGTATGATTTTAAAGTAGGTTTTCAGTATGAACAGTAAAATCAATGCAACAGTAATCAGAAAGTAATAACAAGACACAGATTTTTAAAGTGGTTCGGATATCAATCGATCCTACGTCCACTGTCCCGAAAGTTCAGGAGGCTATTTATTATACTGAGTTAGTCTCAGTCAGCTTGTACACAGGACAAAGCCGTGGCTTGGGGATTATACTGAGCAAGTCCCAGTTTACAAAGGCATCAAACTGAAGTGCTTGACAAACTTCTCCAACTATGAAGGAGTCCTTTTACAATAAGGATTGGGTTCAAATATGAACTCCTTCGTCTAAGCTATAAGTATATTCTGTTGAGCTTAGGGTTAGAGGGATAGGGAATGAGAGTGTGGCTTCTAGATCGACGAACAGCTGAAATAATCTTTAGGTTCGTGTATCGTCGATTTGGATACTAGAGGCTCTTCTAACAGTTTAGCTTGGTTCCCTATAAGCTGAGAATGTAGTCTTTCGCTGGAGATAGATCTTCAAATTCTTGCGGAAGACTTAGGGTTTTCTGGTTCTAGCTCGTTTGAATGCTTGTGTTTGATTTCGTCGTTAAGCTTATGCGCATTCTCTCTCTCTTTCCTCTTGAAATGTCCCTCTATTTATAGAGCAGAGATTGGAAAAGATCCGTTGGAGACGAGCTTCCTTTCTCTCTCTATTTTGGTAGCAAACGGCTCTTTTGAAGTAGGTAACAGTGTACTTTCCCACCTTTTTAGGAAAAGGGTTGATTGCAGCTTTAGCAGGTGAGAAGACACGTGTGTTCTTGTCATTCGTCGAGGTGGATAGAGTGGTTGAGACAGCCACGAGACTTCAAGGCAAGCGAAGGCGACTTCTCTCTTCCTCGTATATGACAATGCGGATTGTCTTTCAAAAGTAATTGACAGTTCTAGCCGTACTGCCGATCTTGAGTCCGATCCCGTATTTAGTAGGTAGATAGGCGAGGAAAGTCTGCGAAGATCGGCTCCGAGTTCGGTGGCTGCTCTGCTGAGTCCAGTTCCACTGACTCTTTCAGTATACTACTCCTGCTGAGTCCAGTATCACTGAGTCTTCTACTTCTGATGTTAAGGCAGATAATCTACTGAGCGCCTTGATCAGAGCAGAGTGTCTACTGAGTCTGAAACCTCAGAGATAAATAACAATTACAACGGAATGGTTCACCAATCAGATAGGGTTTTGGGATCTTCAAATCTTCTCAACAATCAGAGCACTAGGCTGCTGAGCATGGTTCAATATAGAAGATAGAATCATTTCCCACTAAGTTAGACTATGCTGAGGACAGAATCATCACCCAACAATTTCCCCCTATTTGATGATGCCAAAACCTATCATCTATGCTAACACTAAACAAACAGAAACAGAGCCCCTTACAATATTACAGGTAAGATCGGTGGAGTTGTTCCAACGGTTCTAGACTACGAGAAAACAGGGGCAAAACACAATTTCCCCCATTACATAGAAACTAGACTAGCAGAATCTAACAAAGTAATAAACTGACAAGAAAGTAAGTAGTGAGTGTGTGAGTCAGTAATCACTTCAGTGATTCTGAGTGTTAAAGCATAATACAAACACGGCTGTATAGACAACAAGTGGTTGTCAGAGCCAAAATCAGATTTGTATATATGAGTGATTCAGATTAGTACAATTACAAATCTTGCTAAGCTAGGAAGATCAGAACTAAGCCTAGGAGCCCTTAAACTGCTTGATCCTGTCCATGAATCCTTGAGATTGCGTCTCGCGGTGGCACTCCATACATCCGGTATGTGTTCTTCCTCGGCTTCAAGTATGCGGCAAAGTCTGTTGGCTCATCTTCGTCCGAGTTCTCTTTTTGATGCGGCATACTTCACTTCGACTTCTATTACCCCAAAGTGGATTGAGTCATCATTTCTTCTAGGTGGAGGTATCATTCTGGGCTCCGGAACACTGACTTCTATACCTTCAGATACAGCTTTATGCAAGTATATGTATAGAACAGGTTCAATTATCATCATCCATTCTGTGTAGGCATCAGCCTTAGTCATGTTGGGCCAGAACCTCCAGAAATAATTGCGCTTGATGAACTCTATCTTTGCCGATTCCCATCTACGAGTAAATTGAGCGGTATCCAATTGTCTGCTCTTTGGCCATACGTGCGATTTCGGATCTAGCTTCCCCGAACCTTCGTATCGATAAGGAATATCGGCTTTTGAAGGTACTCTCGGCTGGCCTCTTCCTCGGTCCTTTTCTTCAGTGCTTCAAGGTCTGCCTCCCAGATTCTGTCTCTTGCAGCCTGAACTTGTCTAGCCTCTTCGCCTCTGTATAAGTATCTGTTCATTTGGTCGAATATAGCCTCAATCTCATCATCTTGGGCTTCAGTGGCTTTACGAGGAATGTCTTCGGATTCGGCGGGGGTACTTGATTTTTCTTTTGACGTACCACGCTTCTCGGTGCTTTCTTTGCTTTTGCTCCTTCTCTTTCTCCCTATCTTCTTCATCCTCGATAATCGGTTTCCTTGGAGGTATCCTAGCGAGGCTTTCTTCCTCCTCGAGCTAGAGATTTTGTCTTTCCTTTGACGAGGCTTAGACTTTGCTTTATTAGCGGCTTACGTTTCAACAATCTCCCTTGCCCGGCTTCTCATCGTTTGCAATTTGAGCCTCCTCCTCGGTGAAATGTATCTCTTCGTTTTCTTGGCTGGAGGGGTTGGGAGAATCAGCACTTTCTTGCCTTTTCCCCCGAACAGGTGGAGGGAGAGGAGCCTCTTCCTCTTCGACTCTTCTGCTCGGCATACTCTGCAACCTCCTTGATAATATCGGTTAGATGCTGGATTGCATGAGTAGCTCGGGTTCTCGAGCCACTTGGGCCGGTCTCGGTGTGATCGCAGCCAAGACACCTCGGGCCTTACCACGTGTGGCGAGTGCGAGTCCGAGTCACGCTTATCTCAGTCACGGACTTGGTCTTTTTCTCAGATCTCAGTGAAGCTGTCCCCTTAAGTAATTCAGCAGTTTTGGTAGGGGTCGGCTTCTCAGTACTCTTCTCTTTTCCAGTAATCTTCTCTTTTCCTTCCCCCTTTTTGGCATCATCAATTACAGCCGGGGTAGGGACGAGTACCTTCTCGTCTAGGCGTTTGTAGACAGCGGACAGTTCGTCCAGTCTGTCATGGATCTTTGTCAGCGCCAAGTGCAGCTCATTCCTCTCATTAGTCAGTTCCTCCGAGTATTGCTTATGGGAGAGGTCAGCTGCTGCCTTGAATTCTGTCAGCTTCTCAGAAATCTTATCCTCCACGACCAGTTGAATGTTGTCAAGTAAGATTTCCGAGGCCTGGGCTTGTTCAGTGAAGGACTCAGTATGAGTGGACATTGAAGCCTTGAATGCTTCGAGAAGTTTGGCTTGTCCTTCCTGAATGATTCTGAGCTGATCATCAAACTGCTTCTGCTGCTTAGCCAAAGCGTCGGATACAAGTGCAGAGACAACAGGGGCGGCTGAGTTTGATACTGATGTTTTCAGCCCCTGTAGCTCATTGGTTGTGGCTAGCGCAGTCTGTTTCCACACCTTGTGGACGGCCTTCGCAAGAGCTCGATTCTGGATTCCTTGAGCGGTGAGAGCTTTTGCTACGGATCGAGATCTCTTGGTAGATGGGCTGGGTACTGCTTCGTAAGTCGACTCCAGCAAGAGCTGAGCGGGCTCTGCTGAGGACGAAGCGCCAGCCTTGGACTTCGTAGGTCCAAGGATATGGAGTGGAGGTTGAGCTTGTTCAGTAGCATGTGTATCCTTGTCCTGGGGATTTCCCTCATCAGGCTTTCCGGGCCACGAATCAGGGGTGGATCTTGACCATTGTGGTCCGATCCATCCGAGGGTGTCTTGGGCCGGTTGCTAGGCTTGCTGTCATGTATCATTGCCGGCATAGCGGACCTCGGGTTCTCCATGGTGCTGAGGTCGGCGGGCTCGAGTAGCCTATTTGCTCCCTCAATTTCAATTCTTCTTCATGAAGGCTGCTGGCGGGAGTAGTGGAGTACTAGACGTTGTAGATGGGGCCACTCCCCGAAATCGCGGCAACATGTGGAGCCTTGCTGATTTTGCAATGAGCAACAAATCGAGTAGTCGGCAAGCTTTGGAATGCGTTGAAGAATCTCTCGGGATGCTCCGGATACGATCACCGAAGCTTCCATCCCAATTGTCTCTTCTTCGATTCTTTGTCTCGGACTCTAAGTCTATGGGAGACGTCGAGTCTCGGCGGGAGGCACACTGCTAAGTGGTGGAACTGAGAGGGGGCTGTCAAGACGCTGAATCTCTTCGCTAGGTGCTTCTGTAGCATCCCCTTGTTCCACTTCTACGGGTTCCTCAGTGAAGACGACCTTCTCCACTGATTGAGTCTTCTCAGATGATTCTGACTCGTCTATCAGCTGCATAGGCTGAGTAGGTTCTTGAGTAGCTCGAGCGGCGGGAACTTCGGGAGAGACCTCGGGTTCGGTAGGCACGTCCGGAATGGCTTTCCTCGGTTTCTTAGCTGGTGCCTTTGGAGTTTTTGCTTTGGAGGTGTTCTCTTCTTCGAAGGTGTAGCTCGCTTGAGGCTTAGTCTCTTTGAGTTACGGTCGAGGGACTGACCCGATCTGGCGAAGGGCGGCGATCTTGTTGTGGAATCTGATCTTCTTCACATTAAAATACTCCTTGTCATTGTAGATTATTGGTTCAGATCCGCAGACATCCTCTATCATTATGGACAGCTTCAGTCCATAAAGAAGCTTGCCCTTTGCACTCAGCGTGCAAGAGGCCTTGTCGAATTTGGCCACCTGAGCCATGAATTCACGGATAAAGAACTCCATCCAATTGATCTGAGCTCTATCATATATTGCCATCATGAGCTGGATCTTGAGCCTCGATACTTGATCGAATGAGCCTGCTTGGCTGGTCAGTAGCTGCGTCACAATATAAGCCAAAGCTCCGCATGCGAGGCAGCATGTTGTTTTTAGGAAAAGCAGCTCTGAAGGTCGTGGGCTTTCCACAGAATATTGTCAAGTAGTCATCTACAAGATCATCATTGTACCCCACAGTATTGGCTCCTTCAGAAGGCAAATCAAAACTTCTCTTTAGCGCCTCCTTGATTGATATTTGCTTCAGTATCGGAAAAGCATCCTTGATCTCGTGAACGGCGAATCTTCCGATTATGTCCCCGCCTACTGAGTCAGAGTTAAGATAAACTTCGGCCACCTGCCTCGGGAGGAAGTATGTCGGCTTCCTTGAAAGAAGGCTTTCAAGCCCTGACTCTCTAAGAGCTGAGAAGATCTCGTCCATATAATCGAGACCACAGGCGTCGAACTCCATGGTTGGCTTGAACCAAACACGGTCCTTGTCCAGGATTTCTTGCATGTTAACTGGAGCAGACACCGAAATATTTGTACTTGCCATTGTACCTGTTACACTAGCATTTATCAGTATCGATTTAAATAAAACAGTTTGTATAGCGATTCTGAAAAAGAAAATTAATTCGTGTAGCAGTTGTAATAAGCATACCGAAAGAGAGATTGAGATTCTGAAAGGATATGCAAGAGGGGATTGCAAGAAATGATCTCAGAATTTTCGGATGCAGAGGATTTTAAGTGCGGTAATGGCGGTTTCTAAGATATGATCGAAAATATATATCTAACGTGAAGGTGAACGGTTTTCGATCAAAGGCAAAATTTAAATCTGTTTTATGATATGGACGGTTAAGATTGGATATTAGAAAAGGTAATGATCACAGTAGCCGCGTAAGTCAAAGCCAGTAGTAAATATGCCTAAGTAGTAACTATGAGATGACATGCATTAAATGCGTGCAGAGTTCAGCATACTTATGCATAGAATGTCGTGCATTAAATGAGAGTCGTTTTCATTAAATGACAAACTTTAAGATAATTAATACCATGCTGAATCTGAATTATAAGTGCAGAATACTGTTCTATTAGTTACTACTGAGTAGAGATACGCAAACCTGTCAGCTGAACATAGTAGTCAGCTGATACCTCATGTAGATGGTTGCTGATTCTACGTACTGAATTTACTCAGTATTGAGAGTGATCATTCCCCCTTACTGAATGATCCTCTCCTGGAACCTTCTTACTGACTGGGGTCAGTAGGGTCTAGCAGACCTAGCTCTACTGAAAGTTCTTTGAATCTGGATTCAGCTAGAGGTTTGGTCAGAATATCAGCCCTTTGTTTGTTAGTATGGATCTTTTCCATCCTGATATCCTTCTTTTCGACATGGTCACGAATGAAGTGATGCCTAATGTCCACGTGCTTGCATCTCGTGTGTAGTACAGGGTTCTGAGTGATTGCAATAGCACTGGTACTGTCGCAGAATATCGGCACTTCATTCTGAATGACGTCATAGTCTCTTAGCTGCCGTCTCAGCCAAAGGATTTGGGTGCAACAACTTTCGGCAGCCATGTATTCAGCGTCAGTAGTTGAAGTGGCTACTGAGTGCTGCTTCTTTGAAAACCATGAGATCAGCTTACTTGCCTAGGGCCGACAAGTTCACGAAGTTGATTTTCGGTCAATTCTACATCTTGCATAGTCAGCATCAGAATAGCCAGTTAGTTCAATATTATCATCAGCTGGATACCATAAACCTATGTCAGGTGTGCCTTTGAGGTAGCGGAGAATCTTCTTTGCTGAGTCCATGTGGCTCTGCTTAGGATTCGCCTGAAATCGAGCACAGACACCTACAGCATAAGTTATGTCAGGACGAGTAGCTGTTAGATATAATAAGGAACCAATTATTGCACGAAATTCAGTTTGGTCTATTGATACTCCCTCTTTATCAAGATCGATTTTCATATTCGTGTTCATCGGGATCTTGATAGGTTTGCCGGATGTGCAACCGAATCTTTTGATGAGGTCTCGAGTGTATTTGCCTTGGTTAATGAACGTTCCCTTTTCAGATTGTTTGACTTGAAAGCCGAGGAAATAATTCATTTCACCCATCATTGATATCTCGAACTTGTCCTTTATCATTTTCTCAAACTGCTGACACATGACGACGTTCTTTGATCCGAAGATAATGTCATCTACATAGATCTACACGAGTAATAAGTCGTCTTCTAGTCGAATGCTGAACAGCGTGCGATCTACTGTGCCTTTTACGAAAACCTTTACGAAGAAGAAACTCGACGAGTATCGTACCAAGCCACGGGTGCTTGTTTTAACCCATATAGAGCCTTTACGAGTCTATAAACCCGATGTCCTCGCTGAAAGCCGGGCGGTTGTTCTACATAGACTTCTTCTTTCGATCACGCCGTTCGGGAATGCGAGACTTCACATCCATTTGATAGACTCTGAATCTTTGATGTGTTGCGTAGGCTAGAAATAGTCTGATTGCCTCCAATCTTGCAACTGGAGCGAATGTCTCATCGAAATCTATTCCCTCAGCTTGACAGTAGCCTTTCGCCACGAGCCTTGCTTTGTTCCTTACTATAACGTTGTTTTCATCTCGCTTGTTCTTGAAGACCCATTTTGTTCCAATGACGTGTTGATGTCGGGGTCTGTCAACAAGCTCCCAAACTTCATTTCTCGTGAACTGATTAAGCTCCTCCTGCATAGCTATGATCCAGTCAGCATCTTTAAGTGCATCCTCAATCGTCTGAGGCTCTTCAGTAGAGAAGAAGCAGGAATATAATGCGCTTTCTCCTTGACAGAATCTGGATCTTGTCTTGACTTTTGCTAAAGGATCTCCAATGATTAGATCAGGAGTGTGAGCATCTAGCCACGATCTACGATGTTTCAGCTCTTCATCTGAAATTTGATCAACACAGATAGTAGGTGAGTTAGGCATTTCAGTTGTACTATTCTGAGATTGAAGCAATTCAGTAATGAGAGTGTGATCTACTGAGTTTCCTGGTTCAGGGGCATTCAGCTCAGGAACATTAATAGATGTTCTGCCTGAGTTGTTACTCTCAGTAGTGGTCTCAGTTACCTCTAAGGTTTCCTCATCGACTCGAGTTACACGGGATTGACTCGGTTCGGGAGAGTCAATCTGTTCGGCTACTTGCGTTCTTTGGTTCGGATTCGATAGGCTTATCTTCGGTTTCTTCGTCGAATCATCATCCCAACATAGCTTGGATCTTTTCGGGTTTGTCTTTTAAGCTTAGATCCCGTAGGCCTTCTTCGATGTCCTCGGATTCGGAGTTAGAGTTATTGCTCCTGTTTCAGTAGCAAACTCATTAAAAACAACATGAGGGCTTTCTTCCACGCAAAGGGTCCGATAGTTGAATACTCTGAAAGCTTTGCTGACCCGAGAGTATCCTAAGAACACTCCCTGATCTGACTTGCTATCAAAAGTCTTCAGCTGATCTTTCCCATTATTGTGAATAAAGCACGAACAACCAAAGATATGGAAATAAGATAAAGAAGGCTTTCTGCCGTTCCATAGTTCATATGGTGTTCTCTTATACTGCTTTGTCAGTAGAGATCGGTTCTGAGTATAACATGCAGTGTCAGTTGCTTTTGCCCAGAATTTGGTTGGGAGTCCTGAGTCTGCGAGTAGAGTTCTTGCTGCTTCTTTAAGTGTGCGATTCTTTCGTTCAGCAACCCCGTTCTGCTGAGGGTTGCGCGCAGCAGATGTCTCATGCTCTATTCCTTCTGCTTTGCAGAACTCCTCTACCATGGAATTAAGGAACTCAGTTCCTCTGTCAGAACGAATTTTGATTATCTTGGTGTTCTTCTCGACAGTGAGCTTTTTCAGAAGCGTTGGTAACTCTGTTTTGACGTCAGACTTGTTGGCAATGAATATGACCCATGTGTAGCGCGAGTAGTCATCGATGACAACTAAAGCATACTTCTTGCCTCTGATCGTCACTGGAGAGACTGGACCGAACAAATCTATATGTAGCAGCTGAAGGATTCCATCAGTGGAAGGAGATGGAACAGGTGGATTTTGATTCCTTGTTTGCTTTCCCTTCAGATATGCTTCACACTGAGTGTCTTTGCTGAATACTTCATTCGGCAGTCCTCTTGCTAGAGTGTTCCTTGCTAGTTTGTTGAGCGTTTTGAAGTTGAGGTGGCTGAGTCTCCTATGCCAAAGCCATCCCGTACGGTTGTCGTTCTTCGCCAACAGACAAGCTTCAGGTTCTGCTGAGTTCCAGTCAGCTACATATATATTCTTTTTACGCGAACCTGATAACATTGTTTTCCCTGTGGATTTATCAATGACATCACAGAAACCAGTGTCAAAAATCACTCTATTCGAGTTATCACAGAATTGACTAACAGAGAGAAGATTATGTTGAAGTCCTTCAACATATGATACTCTAGGAACTGTGGCAGTTCCAATGCTGAGTGCTCCATATCCTCTTGTATAGCCTTTTGCATTGTCTCCAAACTCGATTCTGGGTCCTTCTTCAGCTATATAATTCTTCGCATGGGTTCCTTTGGTACGTCATATGTCTTGAGCATCCACTGTCCACATACCAAGGATCTTTGTGCACTCGCAAAAACGAAATTATATTCGGGTACCCTTTATTTTGTTTTTGGGTCCTTAGATGTTAGTTTTAGTAACCCAAATCTGTCTAACAACCCCGGTGGTTTCGAGACGGTTTCTTTCCACTTGAGTCAACATACTTGACCACTGGGTCGGTCAAAGCCGACTTCTTAGGGCGTTCGAGGTTTAGGAGTCCGGATCTTCCGAGTTGGTGGACTGCCGACCTTTGCCTTTTGTGCGATTTTCTTCTTTTTCCGACTCTTGGAACCTCTTCGACTATAGGATCATAGTAATATGACCCATGCCGAGCCTGGATGTGTCAACCGAGGTGGTCCATGCCGATCGGCCCACTTAACTCTGCTAGTTCCCCCCTGACGTGGCTGGGGTGTATGAGTACGATCTTACGGTCGAAATGCGATGCGCGGGATGAGGTGCTTTCATCTTTTGTTTGTTCTTTGCTTGAGGAGTTCGAGAACATTTGCATTGATTGTTTCTCCTCGAACAAACCTATCGGTTAGACGCACTTCGAGTGTACGGGGGCGAGATGAGGAAGCTTCTCGGTTGAAACCAAGTCCTTCCTTACAGGTGCTTGGGCTTGTTGCTTGCAAGCATAGCCTCCGGCTTCTTTTCGGCGCCCATGTAACGCTCGGTCATCGAGGCTCTTCCGGACATCATCACTCTTTTTCAGTATGTCGTGCTTGGTCTGAAGTCCTGACAGTTCTTGCTTCAGTAGACTCAGTTCAGTATCTTTCTGAGTCAAGTCATTGGTCAAAACTGAAATCCGATCTTCTTGATGCTAAGACTTGGCCATCAGAGAGTTTATCTCCTCCTTGAGTCTCAACACAAGTCCTTCGGCTTCAGTAGCGGCCTGACTCTCCTGAGAAAGTCTCTGATTCTCCACTTTCAGGGTATCCAATTCCTGAAGAGTCTTACTGAGCTGCAGACTCATTTGAATTTGTTCATCTAATAATTCTTCATAGGCGGTCGTGATGTCCAAATTCCCATCTGCACTTGAAACAGTGTCGTGTGTGTAGTGTGAAGAGGAATTAAGTGGTTCATGAGAATTTACCTCATCCTCTTCTCCTACCATTAGGCACTTTTCAGTAGCTTCTTCAGCTTCAAGCTCTAAGGCCATAAAAGCTGCTTCATCATCCGATGAATCCATGAAGGAGTCGACTTCTTTTGAGTCGTCTGAGATTTCGCCTGCAATATAAGATTGTCTCTTTTGGGCGAATTTCTCTCTCCTTGTCTTGCGTGCTGCGCGTTCAGCACTACTGAGCTCAAGATAATCATATTGATAGTGTCCTGGCTTTTTGCAGTTGTAGCAAGCGATGACTCTTTCTTATTTGCTTTCACTATCCTTTGATGGTGCTAAGTCATCCTTCTTTCTGCATTCAAAAGATTGTGAGTCAGGAGTGCGTTTTGGCGTATAATCTGACTTACCTTTTGTGTCTCAGTATGCTTTAGTCAGTTTTCTGCGCCTCTCCTTCTCCTTCTGATACTTCACAGCGAGCAACGCGTACTTCTGAGCGAGACTTCCTTCTTGTAGATCATTGAGTGAAGGTTCAGTCTTACTCGTTGTCTTGCTCGTCGCTGGAGATGCTGTGCTGACTGATGCTTTGAAGGCATGGTCAATTTTATTGTCAGCTTCAGCTCTTCGCTTTCGTTGAGGTATGTCGAACTCAAACTCTTCTGCCTGAAGTTCTGAAAAGATATGGTCAGGAGAGACAACATCTAAATCAGAATGACGTAATAAAGTGGCAAACGGTGTCCAGTGTCCGTCCCGAGCGAGTGCCCTCGGTATCTTGAGATTCATTTCTCGGTTCTTTGAATGTCTTTCCCAGGCCCATTGATGGAATTCATCGATTCGTAAATATGACGTTCAGATCTTCTATTTTGTCACCAGGCATGAGAGAGAAACTTTCCAGCTTTTGGAGTTCCAGCGCCAGTTTGTTAGCTTTTATCTTCTGAGTTCCATGACTCAGTAGCGCTAGAGCGTCCCAGAGTTCCTTTGTCGTTTTGCATTCCTGAACCCTGCCAAGATAAGAATCACTAAGAGTGGTCAGTATAGCATTTCTGGCGACTCGGTCTAAGTTGTGAAGCTTCTTCTCTTCAGGAGTGAAGAGACTTCTGTCTTTAGGGATCTTCTTCCCAGTCACAATTCCTCCTCCTTCAGCTGGGGCCTGAGTCATGACACTATCGATCATGGGAACAATAGGTCCATCTTCAAGCACTTCAGTCATACTATCATGGATGGATGTCAGATGTGCTTCCATTCTGACTCGCCATACTCCATAATTCTCTACCGAGAACATGGGTACCATTCTTATACCTGACATATCAGCCATAAAGAATAATGATATGTATGTAGAGTGATAAGCAGTGAAAACGATTTTCCGGATCCGTTCAAGTAGACCAGTTTCAAGATAGCAAGAGTCTTAAAGAACTCCTGCTCTGATACCAATTGTTGGTCCCGAGTGTACGGTCAGGTGTAGAGGGGGGGGGGGTGTGAATACACCTGAATCCGATTTTCTCAACTTCGAACATGAACAGTCCTGTTCAGGAAAGTGCCGTACTGAAATAATTCGGCGGACCAAATAGGCGTTTCCGAATCGTGTGTGGCAAAGAGTCTGACTCTACTGAGATCTGCTAGGTGACTGAGTCAGAATTCAGTATCAAACAGGTAGAGTTCAGCGGTGCGGAAAAGTGTAGGCCCAAATCAGTTGAGTGGAAAAACCCTTTTAGCAAGTCTCAGTTCAGTAAATAGACAGTTCAGGTATCTTTGAGACAGGTTGTATGATTTTAAAGTAGGTTTTCGGTATGAACGGTAAAATCAATGCAACAAGAATCGAAAAGTAATAACAAGACACAGATTTTTAAAGTGGTTCGGATATCAATCGATCCTACGTCCAGTGTCCCGAAAGTTCAGGAGGCTATTTATTATACTGAGTTAGTCTCAGTCAGCTTGTACACAGGACAAAGCCGTGGCTTGGGGATTATACTGAGCAAGTCCCAGTTTACAAAGGCATCAAACTAAAGTGCTTGACAAACTTCTCCAACTATGAAGGAGTCCTTTTACAATAAGGATTGGGTTCAAATATGAACTCCTTCGTCTAAGCTATAAGTATATTCTGTTGAGCTTAGGGTTAGAGGGATAGGGAATGAGAGTGTGGCTTCTAGATCGACGAACAGCTGAAATAAGCTTTAGGTTCGTGTATCGTCGATTTGGATACTAGAGGCTCTTCTAACAGTTTAGCTTGGTTCCCTATAAGCTGAGAATGTAGTCTTTCGCCGGAGATAGATCTTCAAATTCTTGCGGAAGACTTAGGGTTTTCTGGTTCTAGCTCGTTTGAATGCTTGTGTTTGATTTCGTCGTTAAGCTTTTGCGCATTCTCTCTCTCTTTCCTCTTGAAATGTCCCTCTATTTATAGAGCAGAGATTGGAAAAGATCCATTGGAGACGAGCTTCCTTTCTCTCTCTCTTTTGGTAGCAAACGGCTCTTTTGAAGTAGGTAACAGTGTACTTTCCCACCTTTTTAGGAAAAAGGGTTGATTGCAGCTTTAGCAGGTGAGAAGACACGTGTGTTCTTGTCATTCGTCGAGGTGGATAGAGTGGTTGAGACAGCACAGACTTCAAGGCAAACTGAAGCTGACTTCTCTCTTCCTCGTATATGACAATGCAGATTGTCTTTCAAAAGTAATTGACAGTTCTAACTGTCTGCCGATGCTGAGTCTGATCCCGTATTTAGTAGGTAGATAGCTGAGGAAAGTCTACTGAAGATCAGCTCTGAGTTCAGTGAACTGCTCCTGCTGAGTCCAGTTCCACTGACTCTTTCGCATATCTTGCTCTCGCGCGAGTCCAAGATATCACTGAGTCTTCTACTTCTGATGTTAAGGCAGATAATCTACTGAGCGCCTTGATCAGAGCAGAGTGTCTACTGAGTCTGAAACCTCAGAGACAAATAACGATTACAACGGAATGGTTCACCAATCAGATAGGGTTTTGGGATCTTCAAATCTTCTCAACAATCAGAGCACTAGGCTGCTGAGCATGGTTCAGTATAGAAGATAGAATCGTTTCCCACTAAGTTAGACTATGCTGAGGACAGAATCATCACCCAACACTAACCACTGACTCATATCTCTACAATTTCCCCCTAATTGATGATGACAAAACCACTAAACACTAAACTCAGTTATTAACAACTAAAAGAAATAGAACTCAGGTTAACAGTTACTCAAAGGCACATCAAAAGAAATTCAAGAAGTAGGTGTGTGTTGATCACTTCAGTGGTCAGTCGTGTTAATAAATGACATAGCCATAAGACAATTAGTGGTTGTCTGGCCAATTGAAATACTGATTTTCATTGATATGGAATTTATTATAGTTACATCAGTACTATAGTACAAAAAGAGAAAACAGAGAGAAAGGCAAAGACTGAAAGAAAGACTGAGTCCGCTGCTACTGAGATTTGAACTTTTGAATTCTTAATTTGAAGTCAGCAGACTTAGCCTCTGGAAGATCTAAGCCCATAGGATTTGTAGATCGCTTCCCTGAGACGCTTGATATATGGAAGATCTTCTTACGTCTGAGAGGACAGCTCGTTGCGCTACATGGCTATCTTCACCTATTTCTCTATCTCCTTCAAGCATATGTTACCTTCAAGAGTCATTGGGGGAGTCAGTTGTCTGTATGCAGGCGCTTTTAGTGGTATTCATTCCTTGTGTAGAATAATTTTGATCTGAGCTCGGAAGGTGGGATCATAATTATATAAGAATTGATCTAACAGCTTATCCACTGGAGTGTCGCCTGGGTAGCATTCCATACATAATAACTCTTGATGAAGTCCTCTTTCAGACTCTCCCACTGCTCATTGAGGTTCCAAGGGATCCACTTATCTATGCTGCGGAATGGAGTTTTCTTCAGGTGAAGCCTCTGTCCACCGCACCTATAGAATTTGGAAGTGGTCGAGATCTCTCTGCTCTTGACTGGAACTGCTTCCCTGGATGCTTACTTAGTTTTTGCAATATGTTCTGCCAGTTTAGCTTTCCTCAGTCTCTCTCTGGCTTCAGTTGTCAGCATTTCTCTGGCTGTGAAGTCGAGGCCCATTTCTACTGCGTGCCATAAGGCTTTCTCCTCAGCTATCTGCTTTGCTATAAGTTTAAGAGCTTTTTTCTTCAGCCTTTCTGACAGTGGCAGCTTGTCAATGTCAGACTCTTCAAAAGACTTAGAAGCTGATTTTTCAATAGGCTTTTATTGAGTCTTTTTAGGAGGTGTTGGCTTTTGCTGAGCTTTCTTCCGCTGAGCCTGAGTATTTGACTGCCTTGCCAAGGGACTTTTGGATTTCTCTTCAGTTTTACCTCTTCTTTCATTCTAGCTTCATGATCTTGCTGAGCATGCAACTGTTGAGCCACGAATTCATCATGAGCCTCTTGTTCTTTCCTCGATTTGAACTTAGGCGATGGAGGGGGATATCGTTCAATAGCTATCTCTTTGATAGGCCTCTTCGGTGGAATTGGCTCTGTTCCCTCGACGAACTCGGCTATCTCATCGATTTGTGTCTGAGCTGAAGATCCTTCTCCTGATCCTCCAGCAGACACTGTCAGCTGCTCTATATGCTTCTGAGGCTCTGCATGGCCTTCAATAGCTTTTTTACTTAGCCTTTTCTTCTTATAGGACTATGGGAAGGGGGAGATCAGACACAATAAACTCCTCAATCTCTTCGATCTCATCCCCCTTTTTTTGTGCCCCGTCATTCTCTTATTCTCCATCCTTCCTTCCCTTACCCTCTTATCTTCCCCCTTTATGGCATCATCATCCGAGGTCAGTAGGGTTTTGACAGCAACTACGTCATCTCGTAGGCTGTATAGAGAATGTTTGATCTGGGTGAAGGAGGAGTTG
The DNA here is from genome assembly GCA_028984105.1 of Lavandula angustifolia. Lineage (NCBI taxonomy): Eukaryota > Viridiplantae > Streptophyta > Magnoliopsida > Lamiales > Lamiaceae > Lavandula > Lavandula angustifolia. Next base: position 17,150,899 of record CM054819.1, read on the forward strand.
AGGTCCTCGACGGCATCGCAGGTATCTGTCCTAATCCCTTTCAAGATCACGACGTTGGATCAGGATATCAGTTTGGGCTCTATGCTGCAGTAGTGATGCGTCTAGTAACCTCTGGGATTCCGACTAGATGAGGTCCACAGTTGTGGCTTGAATTTCAAGCGAGGGCATCAGAGACCTTCTTGACCTCTCCAGCGAGGGCATCAATCTGCTCAGTTTGAGCTTTTGTGTATTGTGCCTATTTCAGGTGCACATCCTTAGCCAGGAGATGATTTTTGTCTCCTTGCTTCTGAATAGATCGGTTGATGCTCCTCGAGGATACAATAGCTATTGGTTTGATCTGATAGGACGAACTATTGATCCTCTACTTATAGGCGGCGAGTTGTACATGCCTTGAAGAAGAAGCAACTGGGGCGGCACCAGATATAGGAGGTTGTGGTGGTGAATCGCCCTTCTCGCTAGGAGTTTTTCCCTCACTAGATTCTCCCCACTTTGCATCCTTGGGTGTTGAGTCATCATCAGCGGGGTCGTCAGCCGGCGAAGGACCTTTGGCAAGAAAGGAGGCAGTCTTCTGCTCACGTAAGTAGAGCATAGCAGACCTCAAATCCTAAAAGGAGGAAATGTCTGAGGGTTCCCCAAACCCTATCTCAGACTATAGTTGCTGCTCCTCTGCCAATAGCGCAGGGACAGAATACTGCTAGATCATATCTTCCAGAATGTCCCAATTAAGAAACCTCAGCATCATCTGAGTCATTGCCCTGACTGTTACGTCCACCAAGTCCTAATAGTTGGCAATCTCAGGAATCTGTTCAACGACTTCTGATTCAGCTCTAGTTCTAGTCAGCGGAACGGTGGTTGGTAGCTCTGAAGATACCTCTGTAGTTGGTTCAGCTTTAAATTCCAACTGAGTCTCTTCAGTACTGACTCTCTGGACTTTGTCATTGATAGTGGCACCTTCCATGCATGTGTCCGAGTCCAGTATGATTTCCACCTGAGGAGGGGGTGGAGAATCAGCCTTAGAAACTGGTTTCTTCGTCAGTTTCTTCTTCTTCGGTTGTTCGGTTAGTGGAGGCAATTCAGTAGATGAACGCTTCAGTGCAGTTCCACGATCGATGGACTTTTCAGCAGCGGTCCTCCTTGTGAATTTGACTAGCTTCTTTTCGAAGTATTTCAAGTCTTGGAACGAAGCTTTTGAGGATACTGAGGCTTCTATCAGTACTGATACTTTAGTCCCGTGCAGCAGTTTTCCTATAGGCGATAGTCTTCTCTCTCCTACTTCGCCTAGGACAAACTTCTACGACTAAGCCTTCAGTTCTGAAAGAAAGAACTAAGCCCAGTTTACCTTGACTCCGTCCATAATCGCCATCATTATCTGGAGTTAAGGTTTGGACAGCTGATCAAACAAGCCAGTCGCGCTCGTGAGGATGTGGATAACAACGTAAGTAAGGCCTCTGAATTTTGGTAGGAGTTGATTCTTCAAAAATGCAGCTTTTTCTTCCCCTTACCCGCCACTAGAGGAGGCAGAGGGGTCTCCTCCTCGTCTGAATCCTCCTCAACGAATCTAGCAACCTCCTGAATATGCTCTGGAAGGGTCTAGGTTGCTGAATCCTTCGGTCCTGAGCTGCTTGGGCCGGTCTCAGCAGGCTCTACATCACCCGCCTTTGAGATACCCTAGGCCTGCCCTGGCGTCCCTTGGGGGTCAGTGGGAGCTGATCGACTTCCAGCTGCTCCACGTACTGACCTTGTCCCCCTTGGAGTCCTCAGCGTCCTTTCCCCCTTTTTGGCATCATCAACTAAGCCCGGGGTAGGGACCTAAACTTTCTTGTTCAGACCAACGAATGCAGTAGTTAGCTTATCCAGAGCTGTCTGCATGGTCTCAAGTCTTTGATAGAGGTCGTTCCTCTTAGTGATAAGATCATTGGTGTACTTCTTATGAGAAGAATCCACCAAGGTCTGAATATTCTATAACTTAGCATCCATCTTTTCTTCAAGAGTTTTCTGAATGGATAGAAGTCTGAGCTCTGAAGCTTGACTCAATGAAGAAACGGATTCAATATGGGCTGAGTGAGCTGCCTTAAAATCTTCCAATAGTTGCTTCTGGGCAGCTTCCAGCGATGTTTGTTGCTTTTCAAACTCTGCTCTCTGAGTGGATAGGGCATCTATTAGTATAGATGAGAAGTCAGGAACTGCTGAAGTTTGGATGGAAGTCCTCAGCTCCTTTATCTCCTCACTCTGAACAAGAGTCGACTTCTTCCATGTCTTATGGACTGCCTTGGCCAAGAGTCTATTCTGAGCTCCTTGACTTTTTAAGGCCTTGGCAACAGTCTTAGACCGTCGGCTCTTCGGGCAGGGCGCTACCTCGAAAGCAGACCCTAGCAACAGTTGTACTGGGTCCACAACCTGAGAGGTACCAACCGCCGACTTTATTGGAGGGACGATGCTGAGTGGTACTTTAGCAGTTGAGGGTTGGGCACCCTCCTCCAGTTGAGTTCCCTCAACAGGCTTCTCAGGGCCCGTATCACTGGGCAGGTCCTGATCATCAGGATCAGACCCATCAGAAGGCGCGGCTGCTATAGAAGGGACACAATCATTCAGCATGGCTAGCATTGCAGCCCTTAAATCTTCTATGGAGCTGATATTCGCAGGCTCAGAATAGCCTATCTTCTCACGGATGATCAACTCCTCTTCATGCTATTGCTCGCAAGTATGGTGTAGGATCAACATGTGAAGCCTGGCCTGCCGTGCAAGAGCAACCATGTCAGAGTGACTTGATATCTCCAGTATGGCCTCGGAGACTTCTCGGGAGGCTCAGGTCTGAAGAGCTGCAGCCTCTATCCCGATGGTCTTAATTTCTGAACCTGTGTCCGAATCTTCTACTTCAATTGGAGACGTAGTCTTTTCAGCAGAAGGAACGCTGCTGATGGGTGGAACGTCCAGTGGGGTCTGAGAAATAGGAGTAGTTGGCTCATCTTCGGACCCCTGTTCCACTGTCTCTTCCCTTTCAGCAGATACTGACTTCTCTGCTAAGACAGTCTTCTCAGAAGAGTCTGCTTCATCGCGCAGTTTGAAGGGTCACTGCCTTAGAAACCGTCTTCTGCTTCTTCGACGGAGTCTTCTAAGCATCTTTGGGTGGCGATCTCTTCTTGGTCGGAGTGGACTTCTTTCCTTTCTTAGGCTCAGCAGGCCCTGCCCCAATCTGCTGTATGGCTGCTGCCTTGCTGTGAAATCAGACCTTCTTAGGATTAAAATAAGCCTTGTCAACGTAGGTGATGTGATCTGCACCACAGAAGTCCTCGATGATAACTGTCAGCTTCATCCCGTAGAGAAGCTTTCCCTTGACAGTTAGGTTGTTCGTCACCTTATCAAACTTGGTAGCCTGAGTCATGAATTCTTTTAAGAAGAATTTCGTCCAATTGACCTGAGCTCTGTCGTAGATTTTCATCATCATCTGGAGCTTTGGTCTGGACACATGGTCAAAAGAGCCCGCTTGGCTAGTCAGAATCTGAGTGACTATATAGGCCAGTGCTCTGTACTTCGGCAGCATGGAGTTTTTCGGGAATGCGGCTCTGAACGACGTCGGCTTGCCGCCGAAAATCTCTAGATATTCATCAAGTAAATCGTTATTGTATCCAGTCACACTGATCCCAGTGCTGGGCAACTGAAAGCTCCACTGAAGAGCTTGCTTTATGGATATCTGTTTGATTTCAGAGTCAGCATTTGCAGGGTCTGTGACCTGGTGGATGATGAACTGCCCCACAATGTCTCCATCAACTGAATCGAAGTTCAAGTACAACTCTGAAATCTGTCATGAAAGAAAGAAGGATGGCTTCCGAGATAAGAACCCTTCGAGGCCTGACACCCTTAGCGCCTCGAATATCTCTGCCATGAACTCCAGTTCACAGGAGTCGAACTCCATGATTGGCTCGCACCAAACACGGTCTTTCTCCAAGATCTATACGATGTTGGCTGGTGTAGCAACAACATTTTTTGAGGCCATGACTATGATCTGCAAGACGAGATATCAGTATCGAAAAAAAAATATTACAAATAAACATAGGATACTGAATATGCATGTAATTTTACCGTAATAATTTTTGAGAAATTTTGAAAACAGTTTGCAAATGATAGAATGAATTCTCAGAAATTTTTAGGGTTTTATGTTGCAGAGCAAAAATGGCGGTTTTTCAGACTTTGAACATGTTTTATAAGATCAAGAAGATGAACAGTTCCATATAAACGGTTCAATTTAAATTTGCTTTATGAGATGGACGGCCAGGATTCAATGTTATAAAATAGGTAATGATCAAACTAGCCGCCTAAGTCAACTTACAGTTGTAAATAGCCAAAGAAGTAACTTGATAAGACAAGCATTTAATGCGCGGCAGAATTCAGCAACTTAGCATAGAATGTCGTACATTTAATGAAAACTGTTTTATTAAATAACATTCTCTTAAGGCATTTAATACGATGTTGAATCAGAATCATTAATGCATTAAATATGATACTGGCTACTGAGTAGAGATACGCAAACCTGTCAGCTGAACATCGTAGTCAGCTGATATCTCGCGTAGATGGTTTCTGAATCTCTATGTACTGAATGACTCCAGTACTGAGAGTGAACATTCCCCCTTGCTGAATGCACCTCTCCTGAATCCACTTACTGACTTGAGTCAGTAGGGTCCAGCAGACCTAGCTCTACTAAAAGTTCTCTAAATCTGGCTTCAGCTAGAGGCTTGGTCAGAATATCGGCCCTTTGATGGTCAGTATGGATCTTCTCCATCCTGATATCCTTCTTTTAGACATGATAATGAATGAAGTGGTGTCTGATGTCCACATGCTTGCATCTAGTATGAAGTACAGGGTTCTGAGTGATTGCAATTGCACTGGTGCTCACGCAGAAAATCGGCACTTCATTCTGAATGACGTCATAGTCGCTTAGATGTTGTCTCAGCCAAAGGATTTGGGCGCAACAACTTCCGGCAGCCATGTATTCAACTTCAGTAGTTGACGTCGCTACTGAATGTTGTTTCTTTGAAAACCATGAGATCAACTTACTGCCAAGGAACTGACAAGTTCCTGAAGTTGATTTTCGGTCAATCCTACATCCTACATAGTCAGCATCAGAATAACCAGTTAGTTCAATATTATCATCTGCTGGATACCATAAACCCATGTCAGGGGTTCCTCTGAGATAGCGGAGAATCTTCTTTGTTTAGTCCATATGGTTGTGCTTAGGATTCGCCTGAAATCGAGCGCAAACACCTACAGCATAAGTTATGTCAGGTCTAGTACCAGTTAGATATAATAATGAACCAATAATTGCTCGATATTTAATGTGCTCTACTGATACTCCCTCTTTATCAAGATCGATTTTCATATTTGTGTTCATCAGGATCATGATTGGTTTGCCGGATGTGCAATCGAATTTCTTGATGAGGTCTCGAGTGTATTTGCCTTGATTGATGAATGTTCCCTTTTCTGATTGTTTGACTTGAAATCCGAGGAAATAATTCATCTCTCCCATCATTGAAATCTAGAATTTATCCTTCATCATTTTCTCAAATTGTTGACACAAAACAACATTTTTAGATCTGAATATAATGTCATCTACGTAGATCTGCACAAGAAATATGTCGTCGTCCAGTCGAATGCTGAATAATGTGTGGTCTACTGTCCCCTTCTGAAAACCTTTCTGAAGAAGAAACTCAGACAGGGTATCGTACCAAGCCCTGGGTGCTTGTTTTAACCCATACAGAGCCTTTCTGAGTTTATAAACCTGATGTCCCTGTTGAAAGCCGGGAGACTGTTCTACATAGACTTCTTCTTTCAGCACGCCGTTCAGGAAAGCAGACTTCACATCCATTTGATAAACTCTGAAACGCTAATGTGTTGCGAAGGCTAGGAATAGTCTGATTGCCTCCAGTCTTGCGACTGGAGCGAAAGTTTCATCGAAATCTATCCCTTCGGCTTGACAGTAGCCTTTTTCCACGAGTCTCGCTTCCTTACTATGACATTGTTTTCATCTCGCTTGTTCTTGAAGACCCATTTAGTTCCAATGACAAGTTTATGTCGGGGTTTATCAATAAGCTCTCATACTTCGTTTCTCGCAAACTGATTCAGCTCCTCCTACATGGTGATGATCCAATCAGTATCCTTAAGTGCGTCCTCAACTGACTAAGGTTCTTCAGTAGACAAGAAGCTGGAATATAGTGTGCTTTCTCCCTGACAGAATCTGGATCTTGTCTTTACACTAGCTGAAGGATCTCCAACAATTAAATCAGAAGTGTGAGCGTCCAGCCACGATCGACGATGTTTTAACTCTTCATCTGAAATTTTTTCAACACAGATAGTAGGTGAGTTAGGCATTTCAGTTGTACTATTCTGAGATTGAAGCAATTCAGTTACTAGAGTTGGGTCTACTGAGTCACCAGGTTCAAGGGCATTCAACTCAGAAACTTCAGTTGTTCCCCCTGAATTATTATCCTCAATAGAGGTCTCAGTTACCATTTGGGTTTCTTCATCGACCTGAGTTACCTGGAATTGACTCTTTTCAGTAGAGTCAATCTGTTCAGCTATGTCTGCTGCTGGCTGAGATTCAGTAGTCTTATCTTCAGTTTCCTCTTCTGAATCATCATCCCAACACAGCTGGATCTTCTCAACATTATCGTTTAAGTTCAGATTCTGTAGCTGCTTACTGATGCCCTCAGCTTCTGATTTTGAGTTTATGCTCCTGTCTTCAGTAGCAAACTCATTAAAAACAACATGAGGGCTTTCCTCCACGCAAAGGGTCCGGTAGTTAAAATCTCTGAAGGCTTTGCTGACCTGGGAGTATCCTAAGAAGACTCCCTGGTCTGAATTGCTATCAAAAGTCTTTAACTGATCCTTTCCAGTATTGTGGATAAAGCACGAACACCCAAAAATATGGAAATAAGATAAGAAAGGCTTCTTGTCGTTCCATAATTCATATGGTGCCTTCGGATGCTGCTTTGTCAGTAGAGATCTGTTTTGAGCGTAACATGCAGTGTCAGTTGCTTCTGCCCAGAATTTAGATGGGAGTCTTGAGTCTGCGAGCAGGGTTCTTGCTGCTTCTTTGAGCGTTATGTTCTTCCTTTCAGCAATCCCATTTTGTTGAAGTGTGCGCACGACAGACGTCTCATGCTCTATGCCTTCAGCTTTGCAGAACTCCTCCACCATCGAATTCAGGAACTCAGTTTCTCTGTCTGAACGTATCTTTATGATTTTGGCGTTCTTCTCGACACTGAGCCTTTTCTGAAGCGTAGGCAACTCTGTTTTGACGTCAGACTTGTTGGCAATAAATATGACCCATGTGTAGCCCGATTAGTCTCAATGACTACTAAAGCATACGTCTTGCCTCTGATCGTCACAGGAGAGACTGGACTGAATAACTCCATATGCAGCAGCTAAAGGATTCCATCAGTGGAAGGCGATGGAATAGGCGGATTTTGGTTCTTTGTTTGTTTTCCCTTCAGACATGCTTCACAGTGAGTGTCTTTGCTGAATACTTTATTCGGCAGTCCTCTTGCTAGAGCGTTTCTAGCTAGCTTGTTGAGCATCTTGAAGTTGAGATGGCTGAGTCTTCTATGCTAGAGCCACCCCGTTCTGTTGTGGTTCTTCGCTAGCAAGCATGCTTCAGGTTCAACTGAGTTCCAGTCAGCTACATAGATATTCTTTTTGAACGAAACTGATAACACTGTTTTCCCTGTAGATTTGTGTTGGATATGAGTCAGTAGATTGATACTCAGCTGTTCTAGGGTTAAAAGAAATTGGGGGAAATCATAGTAGTACTATGGAATTGAAGATCCCAAAACCGAGCTGATATCAGTAGATTAGTGTGTCGATAGGATTAGCTGATGTATAGGTTAGACTTGATGTTATGTTTATTGTTTTTGTCTAAGTCCTGTACGGGGTAGTTGTTGAACTGATCTTCTGCTGAAGATACTTTTCAGAACCCCATGTCATCAGTGTAATCGCTTGCGTTCTTCGTCAGAAGCTGAATGCTAAACTTCAGTGGAGACGGCGCATCGGCTTACCCGATCTCGGTAGAAGACATTATCAGGCGATGGTCATCGGCGGAAGAACCTATGCAAGCACAATACCTTCACAGTCGACCAACTGACTATCAGAAGCTCACTTCATCAGTCAGACGACTCAGCCGAAGAAGACAGAGACTTATTCAGTCTACTGTACCCGACAGAAAGCGACCCTGCACCTGGAGTCTTTTCGAATAGTTCAGCAGAAGACATACGAGGTTGTTTGAACGGTCAACTCGACACTCTCACCAACTACAAACCTCGACCAATGAGAAGCCGACAACGCTTACCTACTCTACAGTAAAGCTGCTCTCATGAACAGTGTATTAACTGCCCTGCTGCAACTAGCTCGAATTTATGGCCATTTTCTTTGGAGGCTTGTGACACGTGGCATCGTCGTCTCCAACGGACATATGCCACAACTCACAGCTATAAATAGAGAAGGATTTGAAGATTTCGAAAAACAGAGGAATATACGCGAAATCAAGGGAAAGCATTCAAGCTCACAACGCTCTAGAACCTTCAAGCTTATCCGAGAGACGAACTAGTTTTCATAGAACACTTCTTGTAGTTCATCTCTCTAGAGCTCTTTGATCCCTTTCTTCTCTAAACTAAGCTCATTACTAGATTCATAGCTTAGATTCGAAGGAGTTCACATTTAGTGAATCGTTCTTGTTGTAAGAACTCCTTCTCAGTTGGAGAATATTCCCTCCCTTCTAAACTTAGGTTTGGATTGTAAAAGTCGCTAAGGACTATAACTTAGAAGGATCACGTCCCGCATACGGTTTCCTTCTTTGAGACTTGCTCGGATTAATCAATAAGTTTCTCTCCGCCGAGTTCGGGACCGTGGACGTAGGATCTCGTTATCCGAACCACGTTAAAAATCGCTTGTGTTATTCTTTGTTTTATCGCATTGCATTTAACCCAGTTTTAAATCATCAGCTTGCATGAAACGTATCTTAAAAAGCGCACAGCCAAAAGACTTTACATTGCGAAAACACATTTTCAAAAGAGACGACTCCGGGCCTAACACTTATCCGCACTACAGTCTCCGACTGAGTTTCGTAATACTGACATCAGTCAGTAGAAGAGCTCAGAAGCTGACTCACTTTGACCCCAGTGATCGAAGGCTTATTTGGCACTGTTCATCAGTTGCAAACATCAGCTTCAGCTGACCTTCACTGGGAAAAAGAAACAGAGCTCAGGTGTATTCACCCCCCCCTCTACACCTGACTTTTCGTCTCCGGACCAACAATTGGTATCAGAGCGCACGGTGTTCAACTGATCGCCGGTTTTGTAATATTGGTCCACTCGAACTGATCCCGAAAACGTTTTCTCTGCACAAGCATCTCTTCATCTCATCCCTATACTCGTTGCAACATGTCTAATATGTCAGGTATTCGGATGGTGCCAATGTTCTCCGTTGAAAATTATACGGTTTGGCGCGTGCGTATGGAGGCACATCTTACGTCACTCCACGACAGCATGGCGGATGTTCTTGAAACAGGACCCATAATCCCCATGATCGACAGCGTCGTATTTGCTGCTGGAGAAGGCGTAGGAGCGCAGACAGGTGCAAAGATTCCCAAAGACAAATCTGCCTTCACACCTGAAGAGAAAAAGCTGCACAATCTAGACCGAGTGGCACGAAACGCTATACCGACTACGCTCGGTGACTCACACCTCGGCAGAGTGCAAGATTGTAAAACAAAGAAAAGAGCTATGGGATGCTCGGCTGCATCGAGCCAGAACCCCTCGATTAAGTAGAACAAGCTCGAACTAGAGCTTCGAAGTTCGACGCCCTTACTATGGAGCCAAATGAGACGATTGACGAGCTCGGTGTTAGATTCACAAACCAAGTCAACGTCATCAATGGGTCGGGGGAGGATGTTCACCAATAAAGAGATGAACACCAAGATCTTAAGAGCGTTACCTCGACGAAGTGGCTTCCATTTGCTACTTATCTAAGACGTTCCGATCTAAATTCTCTAACTCCCGATGTTATCTTTTCGAACTAAAAATGGAGGAATTTGAGCATAGCCTTACCCCGTGAGATGCTCCAGGTGCTCCAGTCGACACCCACATTGATCATGCCTTCAAGGCAACTGTCAGCAAAACTGGAAACAAAAATACTTCATCGAGCAAGGCCGTAGCAGCTGAAACAAAGTCATCTGAAATATCTGGTGCTGATCAGCTCGCGCTGATGGCTCTCAAATACCAAAGAGAAAAGGAGAGAGTCGGGAAGTCGAAGAAGTATCACGAGAGATTCACCCTCGGGTAAGAAAGATTATCAAAAAAGGGAAGAATCTAATTCTACACCCGAATGCGGGAAAACGAGCATGAAGCCGCTAGTCCTTCAAAGGACTCGGTCGAAAAAAGTAGCAAGCAGCAAAGTCTCTACATGCTATAACCGCAAAAAGGAGGGACATTATCGCACGATCGTCCCGAACTCTCAGCGCTCAAAGAGCGAACGGCGAGCCGAAAGAGAAAAATTCGCCAAACGAAGGCGAGCCTACATAGCCGAGAGAGATATTCGACAACTCAATTGAACAGGATACTTTCATGTATTCCTCTGAAGACGAAGCCGCATTCGTCGCAGTTGAGGAAACAAATACAAGTCTCGAAGAGTCGGCCGAATCTTGCTTGATGGCGGGAGAAGAGACCGAGGTAAACTCTAAACCTAAAAACAACCTCTTCTTCACATAGCACACACGACACATGTTACGTCACGAGATGATCCTCTAGACGTTGTGCAAGCGTATGATGAACTACTAGAGGAGCGAGATTCAAGTGAGCAGAGAGTTCATCGAACGATTCGAGAACTTGAACAGGTAAAGGCTGAAAATCAAAGACTTTCTTCTGATTGTCAGGTCTCTACTGAGTCAGTGGATCTAGTGGCGAGACTCAAGGAAGAGATTAAATCTCTTATAACTAAGTCTCAGCTTCAAGAGACTCAGATCTCAGTTCTGACCAATGATAATTCTGAGAAAGAGACTGAAATAGCTCAACTCGGTCGAAGCTCTCGGACGTACGGAAGGATTATGATTCACTCGGAAGAAGTGACGAAGTCCGGAGAGGACCGATGACCGAACATGCACTTGGAGCTAAGGAGAAGTTGGAAAATATGCTCGAGCACAACGGCCAAGCGGCTGTGAAGGAAGGCCTTGGCTACAAACATGAAGCTTCCACTTCCAAGAGCTCGAGACTTGCCGACCGATAGGTTCGTCGAGGGAAAGTACAACCGCTGCTTTGTCACTCCACCTCGGGCGAAGAACAAACAGAAAATTATTGCACCTCGGTCGAGCAACCAGAAGAAGCAGCTGACCAATGGTTCCAGCCCCAGGACACCACGATCAAACTCAGGGGGAACCAAGAAGGTCAGATGGGCAGAACAGTATAGAGAACCACTATATGAGCATCCGGCTCAGTACGGTTCATACTACTATGAGCCCGTGGGTCGGGAGAAGCGGTAAGACTCGAAAGAAGAAAGCTCCTCGAACCCAAAGTCAACAAGAAGTCGGTATCTCCAAGTCCTAAAGAGAGAGAAGCGACAAGGTTCGAAGAAGAAGTCTCGGACTTCTAAGGTTCCTAAGCGAGATCCGGGTTCCGAAATCACCCACTAACCCGTAAGGACCCAACCGAACCAAATGGTACCTAAAAATGTTTGCGTTTTTCGGTGCATAAGGACCCTTGGATAGTGGACGGCGGTCGCTCGAGACACATGACACATCATAAGAGCTCGGCCGACCAACTACGTACAAGAAGATGGTCCCGCAGTGAGTTTGGTGACAACTCCAAAGGCTACACAAGGGGATATGGAACACTGAACATTGGGACTGCCTCAGTTCCAAGAGTAACATATGTTGAAGGACTTCAACATAATCTCCTTTCTGTCAGTCAATTCTGTGATAATCTTAACAGAGTTATCTTTGACGCTGGTTTCTGTGATGTTGTTGATAATCTCCTTTCAGGCTCGCGGAAGAAGAACATCTATGTTGCAAACTGGAAAACCACAGAACCTGAGGCTTGCTTGCTTGCACAGACTAAATCAAGTGACAAGTCAGGCTGGCTATGGCACAAGAGACTCAGCCACCTGAACTTCAAGACTATGAACAAGCTCGCAAAGAACTCTAAAGTCAGAGGACTTCCCAAGGAATCTTTTATCAAAGATAGAAATTGTGAAGCATGCCTGAAGGGAAAGCAGACAAAGAAGACCAATCCACCTATTCCTTCACCTTCCACTGATGGAATCCTTCAGCTGCTCCACATGGATCTTTTCGGGCCAGTCTCTCCAGTGACTATAAGAGGCAAGAAGTATGCCCTAGTCGTCATAGACGACTACTCGAGATATTCTTCATCGCCAATAAGTCTGATGTTCAGACTGAGCTGCCTAATCTACTGAAAAAGCTCAGTGTGGAAAAGGACATCAAGATACAGAGGATACGCTCAGACAGAGGAACAGAGTTTCTAAACTCGGTAGTTAAAAAGTACTTTGCGATAAAGAGGGAATTCAGCACGAGACATCAGTGCACGCACCCCTCGGCCAGAACGGACTTGCCGAGCGAAAGAACAGAAACACTCAAAGAAGCGAGCAAGAACGCTCCTAGCGGACTCGGACTACCCTCAAAGTTTTGGGCGGATGCTACCGACACGACCCGCTACACTCGGAACCTCTCACTTGCTTACAATGCAACACATGAAGACGCCTTACGAACCGTGGAAAGGGAGAATTCCTTCTATTTCTCATTTCCATATTTTTGGGCTGTCCTTGCTTTATCCACAATAATGGGAAAGACCGGTTGAAAGTCTTTGACAGCAAATCCGATCAAGGAGTATTCTTAGGATACTCTCGGTTCAAAGAAAGCATTCGTAGTCTTTAACTATCGGGCTCTTTGCGTGGAGGAAAGCCCTCATGTTGTTTTTGATGAGTTTGTTACCGAGGACGGGAAAGATCTTGAGCCAAACACTCGAAGATGTCGAGCGGCAAGCTACGGGATCTCGGATCGAATGATAAAGTCGAGAAGATCCAAGCATTGTTGGGATGATGAGTCGACGATGATGAAATTCGGACTCGATCAACAAGCAATGTAGCTGACCTGGTTGATTCTCCGTAACGTAATCAACAATAGGTAACAACGGTCGATGAGGAAGCCCCCGTGGTAACCGAGACCTCTACGAGAATATAAACTCGGGGGAACGTTAAACGTTCTCGAGCTAAATGCCCCCGAACACGGAAACTCGGTAGATCCTAATCTTCTTCCTGAATTGCTTCGATCGCGAACAGATACTGCGAAATGCCTAATACTCCTACCGACGTGCGAAGTAGTATCGAAGAAGAAGCCCGACTCGACGCTCATGGCTCGATGCTCATTCTTCGAGATCTAATCATTGGAGATCCGTCGGCTACTATAAGGACAAGATCAAGATTAAGTCAAGGCGAAAGCTCACTTTACTCTTGTTTTTACGTCTACGAGATGAACCTCAATCGATAGAGGATGCACTTAAAGATGCTTGACCGGGTCATAGCCATGCAAGAAGAGCTGAACCAATTCGTGCGAAATGAAGTATGGGAGCTTGTTGATGGACCTAGACATCGGCACGTGATCGGAACAAAGTGGGTCTTCAAGAACAAGCGAGATGAAAACAACGTCATTGTCGAAATAAAGCTCGACTAGTTGCAAAAGGTTACGATCAAGTCGAAGGAATTGACTTTGATGAAACATTTGCTCCAGTCGCCAGATTGGAAGCCATTCGTCTTTTCCTAGCATATGCAACACATCAAGGTTTTAAAGTATATCAGATGGATGTGAAGTCAGCTTTTCTGAACGGCGTACTGAAGGAAGAAGTCTACGTTGAACAACCACCGGCTTTCGGCGGGGACATCAGTGTACGAGACTTAGGAAAGCTCAGTATGGGTTAAAACAAGCACCCGGGGCTTGGTATGATACCCTATCGACTTTCTACTTCGAAAAGGTTTTCGAAGGGGACGGTAGATCGCACTCTATTCAAAGCATAAAGTCGGAAGATGACATACTACCGGTGCAAATCTACGTGGACGACATCATTTTCGGTGCGTAAACGAAGTCATATGTCGGCGGTTTGAGAAAATGATGAAGGAGAAATTCGAGATGTCTATGATGGGAGAGATGAATTATTTCCTTGGATTTCAAGTAAAGCAATCAGCTGAAGGAATTTTCATCAATCAGGCCAAATACACTCGAGATCTTCTCAAAAGATTCGGTGTGATTCCAAGCAAGCCGGTCCAAGATCCCCATGAACACAAACTTTAAAATCGATCTAGACGGTGAGGGAGCTTACGTTAACTCTACCGATTATAGAGCTATTATTGGTTCTTTACTTTATTTAACAACTAGCCGACTCGACATAACTTATCGTTGTAGGTGTATGCGCAAGATTTCGAGCGAATCCCAAGCGAAGTCATCTAGACTCGGCGAAGAAGATTCTCGATATCTAAGAGGAACACCCGATCTTTGGGTTATGGTATCCTGCGATGATAATCTAACACTAACGAAGTTATTCCGATGCCGATTATGCGGGATGCGGGATAGATCGAAAATCAACTTCCGAACATGTCGGTTCCTAGGCGGCAAGGCGATATCGTGGTTTTCAAAGAAACGAGCACTCGGTAGCTACGTCCACTACCGGAGCCGAGTACATGGCTGCGGGGAAGTTGCTTTGTGCCCGCATCCTTTGGCTTCGACAACAATTGAGAGATTATGGTATAACTCGGGATGAAGTGCCCATCTACCGTGACTCCACCAAGACAATAGCTATAACTCGGAACCCGGTTACGCATACGAGATGCAAGCACGTGGATATTCGACATCACTTCATCGAGAGACCATGTCGAGAAGAAGGACATCGAGAATGGAGAAAATCCATACCGATAAGCAAAGGGCGACATACCGACCAAACCACTAGGCCGAGAACGAGGTTCGAGAGAACTATCGGTTGAGCTAGGTCTCGCTAGATCCCTACCGAGACAAGTCTCGTAGAAGCCAACTACCGATAATGATATACTTAGCAACAATTGGTATCGGTATGGAATCGGCACGACAGGTCGAAAAACATAGTACGATGACTCGGTTGGGAGATGCACACTGCATACACAAAGAGGGGGGAACATGGTTGTCGGCACAACCATCCTCCCGATAAATGATGGTAACCAGTGATAAGTTCAGCTGAAGAGATTTGCGTAGTATCGTCACTTAAATTGTTCAGAAGCATGCCGCATTTAATGCATCAGTCGCTTACATTCAGTTGTTAAGGAGCATTTATTTCTTACCATTTATTATGCTTAAGGTTTAAGAAAAGGTCAGCAGGACCCTTCACCTGTGTAATTAATGCTCTCTGTCGCGCATTTAATGCATGTCTTCTCACTTACCTTTATTACGTATATCTATAGTATTGGCGGCTAAGTAATCATACCCTCTATATCATTCAATCTTAGACGTCCATCGATTTTGAAAGATTAAATTTGAACCATAGGATTCAAACTGAAGATCAAATCAACTTATACAAAATCTTTTCAACTTCGATTACTCCTCACTTTTCGCCATTCTCATATCTTAGAGCTTTTTCTTAGCGATTCAGTTATCTTCCTAAATCCTCATCCAAACTGCATTGTTGTATATTCATTCAAGCCCTATTTCACGGTAATATATTAATATCTGCTGATAGTCACTGACTTACTCTATTTTCAAGTCCTAACAATTTGTTTTGCAGATTTCAATGGCGATAGTACAGACTCCTGAGAAGATGGTTGAGATCATGACCATCCGGGTTCAGTTTGAGCCGACGATGGCTCTCCGGTAGGTGGACCTTTCATATTTGGAGCCGGTGTTTGGCGCCCTTGAGAAGTCAGGGCTGGCAACTCTTGTGTCGAGGCATCCCCGTTCTCATCTGTCGAGACAAGTTGTGGAGGCCTACTACAACTGGAAGTCGCTTGCCTCAGGAGGAGAAGAGGCTTCGTTTGTTTACAGTCGGGAAGTTGCCCCAAATAAGTGGAGGGAGGCTACCCACTCCTTCAACATCTCAGAGGCTCTCGTTCAAGCCTTTCAACTCCCCTCAGCTGGTATTTCTCCCATTGGTTATAAGGAAAGGGAGATAAATGATTACGTCCAAAAGTTCTGTGGACGCAGCGACATAGTGTTCAAGACGGCGCTACAGAGGAATCTTTTGCTACCTCTGTACAGGGGTTTAGCTTACATTGTATCTCATATTCTGACGAGCTCAGCTGGATCCTATGATCAGCTTTCTAAGCCGAGGATACAACTGATGATGATTATAGACGATGGAGTAGAAGTGAACTGGGCCGACTACTATACTACTCAGCTGAAGGCCCAAGCCCAGAAGTTCACTACTTCGCCTGGAGAGAGGAAGCTAACCAAGATGCAGGCAAGCTCCTATTCGGCACCAAGATGTCGGTGCTGATAGAGAGTGTGGTACAGAAACGTTCAGCTTTTGCGGACTCAAAGTCTTTTGATCTCAAGAGTATTAAATTTATGACAAAGGCTGAAACAGAGAAGTCAATTGGCAAGGGGCCACCTGAACCGAAGAGAGCTGCGTCTGCTCTGCCCCCATCTGTCCAAGTGCCAAAGAAGAGGAGGTTGGCTAAGACTCGACCTGCTGAGGTCACAGTGGCTCAGCCACTTACCATTATTGAGCCAGCTCCTCCTTCTACTCAAGAGGAGCAACTACTCGATTCAAATACTGGAATCGAGGGAGCGACGATCAAGGACAAGGTCCAAGTGATCAGCTCTGAGGAAACAGAGTCTGACAAGAGGGAACCGTCACCCGAACCTACTGCTGAGTGGACAACAAGCCGACACCACTCATTGCGTCTTTGTAGCCGAGATTCAAGCAAGAGATACCGAGAAATTGTTGAGCACGCAGATCCGGTTGAAATAGCGAAGGACAAGAGCTCGATGCTCTTAAGGTTTTACTGCCTTGGGACATTCTTATTGACTTTGCCAAATCCCATCGGTCACCGAGATGAGCTGCGACGGAGGAGCAAGAGCTCCAAGCCAAGATTGGATTCGGAGAGCCGGTGATGTGGCGTCCTTTGAAGATTTGAGAGCTGCAATGCTCTATTTACTGAGCTTGAGAGCTCCGACTGAAACAGCTCCACCCCCATCTCCACCTTCTGATAAAGGTGATAATGATGATCAAGATGAGGAGATGGATGGCAAACCCAAGGAAGCGGACCGGGGGAGAATCTGCAGGAGGGACAAACTCCCCAAGAGAAGAGCCCAACACCACCCATAGTCACATCGGTGAGGCTACAACCGCTCCGAAGTACGGTAGAGAGCGATTGATCTCGTTCTCCGAGCGAGAGGCTCGGAACCGGCTCTTATCAAATACAACCCATCGATTCCGTGTCCTCACGTTACGTCAACAGGGCTATCAAACGCCGAGGTGAGAAAAATCGACTCCTAGCCAAAGATGTTCATTTCAAATGGAAGAAGTACACCAAGGCTCGAAACGAAGCTCTAAGTAAGTTGGCCGCCGACATCTCAACTCCTAAAGAGGCTTCTCGGCCGGATTTCAAGGAGATAGTTGAGCGAGGCCCTAAGTGCTCAAAAGGCCGATTTAACGAAGCACGAGTCGAGCGTTGCTTGCCGCTCGGCATAAAACTTTCTCGGAGCGGTGACTCGAGCCATGAAAACTGTTCAAGGCTTCATAGATGAGAGAAACAAGATAGCAACCATTTCTCTTCAAACGGCCATCAAGCAACAGTGGAGGCCTTAAAAGCCATTCGAAAGAAATAACGAGAATCAAATGATCAAGCTCTCCTGAAACTCCGTCAGGGAGTCGGCCGCTTCGATTGAAGAAATCTAGAGCGATTAGGAGAAAGACTGGGAAAACTACGCAACTTGGTCGGTGATTTTGATGACACGATTACCCGCATCAAAGATTACGTACAACTGGAGCGGGACGTAAAAGCTATCCGCACCTCCTCGGCAAATATTGCTGATGCCAAAAAGGGGGAAGATATTGTGAAAGATGAACTCGATACGGATACGGTGACGTCCGGATCCTTGAGGGACAGGCTCGGGGAGGCGGGACCCTCCTCGGCGAGAGCCCTCGGCCCGCAGAGATTCGGGGGGAACGAGGCTCGGAGGCGGGACCATCTACTCGAAAGGTACATCTACGAGGTCCTTCTCCTTGATTTCCCACTACAAGCCACCCCCATCTCCTCTTCGGTGGGCACATAGACGAAATCGCTCAATTCCTTGAAGAGCCAGCTGAAGAAGAAGAGTCTCAACAGTGCCCGCAGAGGGTCGGGGAAGGAAATTGCTACTGAATCCACTACTCCTTCCTCCCCGGTCAAGAAGTTTAAATCAAAAGCGGAGCAAGAGGCATTCGACCTCGAGAATAGCCCAAGAGCTACAAGACAAGGCTGGACCAGGGAGCGTCGGCTAGAGGAGGCGGTGAAGGCGAAAAAAAGCCTAAGGGCAAAGGCTGTCGGGGGCAAAGGAAAGAGAAAGGTCATTAATACGGTCGAAGAGCAAAAGAAGAAAGCCCAAGAAGATTTTGCTAAGGCTCTTTCGACCGAAATCAAAGCTACTTGCTCGAGTATTCCCATATCTACTCTTACACTCGAGCGGATAGCGAAAGAACAAGCGACACGGGAGGCGACGCTGCAGGGACCGAGTCTCGGACGAGGGAGACACTAGAGCGGCCGCTCTCCGTGAGAAGAAAAGGATGGGCGACTCCGGCAAGAATGAAAAGCCTCTCCCGATAAGCCGGCGACCGATCCGAGAAAATAGATACCCGGAGGATCGAGGAACGGGAGGATTACTATCGAACTCCTCGTATGAAGCCGATTCCCGCACCTCATGTGGACAAATAGGTACCGCGATCCGAATGATCAATGGGAGACTCTCAAAGAAATGTTTGTTAAAAATCCGTATGTATGGGGCTTCTATCCGAAAGACATTCCGGCTGATCAACTGTTCGAAGAGTGTTTTAATGAAGTTTTTCCGAACTCGGAGAATGGTTGCTTTGCCTATCATGAAAGAAGCTGAACATTCTCGTGAAAGCACTCGCATTCGGAAGATATCCTCCTCCCATGACTGCTAAAGGCATTATCATCACAAAGTCTATCGAAGAAGAAATCGAATCTGCACTATCGGCATGAGTTACATCCGCATAGACCGGAAGATCAAGAGGAAATCCGGGTTTTGCGCAAAAGGATTTATAAATTTCTCGCTTTGCTGGACCCTCCGATGATCGCTCGGTGGATTTCAAGAAGAAGACTCGGAGCTTCGGACGACGAGCGGTGATTTCTCCTCTTTGTTTTTGATAATTCTTTGTAATAGCATAGGAACTCGTACTTTGACGATCTATCTATAAGAGTTCCTATCGCTTGCTAGACAATCGCTCATTGTCTTTAAGCTTTTTAGTGTCATGTTTTCACTACGATCACCAAGTGATCCGACACACACTCACATCGGTTTCTCGATCTTGCCTTTCTCTCACTGCTTGAAGTTCATTTACTATTATCGGTTTTTCCTCGAGATCCTTTAAGGGGGAAATTGTTGTCGATAGGACGATATCTTTAATAGATGCTAGAGTATAGAGGTTTTGGCATCATCAATTAGGGGGAAATTGTTGGATATGAGTCGGTAGATTGATACTCACTGTTCTAGGGTTAAAAGAAATTGAGGGAAATCATAGTAGTACTATGGAATTGAAGATCCCAAAACCGAGCTGATATCGGTAGATTAGTGTGTCGATAGGATTAGGCGATGTATAGGTTAGACTTGATGTTATGTTTATTGTTTTTGTCTAAGTCTCGTACGGGGTAGTTGTTGAACCGATCTTCTGCGAAGATACTTTTCGAGAACCCCATGTCATCGGTGTAATCGCTTGCGTTCTTCGTCGAAAGTGAATGCTAAACTCAGTGGAGACGGCGCATCGGCTTACCCGATCTCGGTAGAAGACATTATCAGTGATGGTCATCGGCGGAAGAACCTATGCAAGCACAATACCTTCGCGATCGACCAACCGACTATCGAAGCTCACTTCATCGGTCGGACGACTCGGCAGAAGAAGAGAGAGACTTATTCGATCTCATGTACCGTCGAAAGCGACCACGCACTTTGAAGTCTTTTCGAATAGTTCGGCGAGAAGACATACGAGGTTGTTTGAACGGTCAACTCGACACTCTCACCAACTACAAACCTCGACCAATGAGAAGCCGACAACGCTTACCTACTCTACAGTAAAGTTTGCTCTCATGAACGGTGCATTAAGCGCCTGCTTGCAACTAGCTCGAATTTATGGCCGTTTTCTTTGGAGGCTTGTGACACGTGGCATCGTCGTCTCCAACGGACATATGCCACAACTCACGGCTATAAATAGAGAAGGATTTGAAGATTTCGAAAAACGAGAGGAATATACGCGAAATCAAGGGAAAGCATTCAAGCTCACAACGCTCTAGAACCTTCAAGCTTATCCCGAGAGACGAACTAGTTTTCATAGAACACTTCTTGTAGTTCATCTCTCTAGAGCTCTTTGATCCCTTTCTTCTCTAAACTAAGCTCATTGCTAGATTCATAGCTTAGATTCGAAGGAGTTCACATTTAGTGAATCGTTCTTGTTGTAAGAACTCCTTCTCAGTTGGAGAATATTCCCTCCCTTCTAAACTTAGGTTTGGATTGTAAAAGTCGCTAAGGACTATAACTTAGAAGGATATGTCCTGCGTACAGTTTCCTTCTTTGAGACTTGCTCGAGATTAATCAACAAGTTTCTCCTGCTTGAGTTCGGGACCGTGGACGTAGGATGCAGTTATCCGAACCACGTTAAAAATCGCTTGTGTTATTTCTTGTTTTATCACATTGTATTTAACCCAGTTTTAAATCATCAGCTTGCATAAAACGTATCTTAAAAAGCGCACAGCCAAAAGACTTTACATTGCGAAAACACGTTTTCAAAAGAGACGACTCCGGGCCTAACACTTATCCGCACTACAGTCTCCGACTGAGTTTCGTAATACTGACATCAGTCAGTAGAAGAGCTCAGAAGCTGACTCACTTTGACCCCAGTGATCGAAGGCTTATTTGGCACTGTTCATCAGTTGCAAACATCAGCTTCAGCTGACCTTCACTGAGAAAAAGAAACAGAGCTCAGGTGTATTCACTCCCCCCCCCTCTACACCTGACTTTTCGTCTCCGGACCAACAATTTGTCAATGACATCAAAGAAACCAGCCTAGAAAATCACTCTATTTGAGTTATCACAAAATTGACTAACAGAGAGAAGATTACGTTGAAGTCCTTCAACATATGATACTCTTGGAACTGTGGCGGTTCCAATGCTGAGGGTTTCGTAGCCTCTGGTATAGCCCTTTGCATTGTCTCCACACTCGATTCTGGGTCCTTCTTCAGTAGTATAATTCTTCAGTAGGTTCCTCTGGTATGTCATATGACTTCTTCTGATTTTTGGACCCTCTTTTGACTATAGGATCATATACGACCCATACTTAGCTGGATGTATCAGCTGTGGAGGTCCATACTGATCAGCCCACTTAGCTCTGCTAGTTCCCCCTTGACTGAACTGGGGTGATTTTAAGCTAATCTTCTTGTCAGAATGTTGATAGCTAGGATGAGGTGCCTTCATCTTCTGTTTGTTCTTTGCTAAGGGGTTCAGGATCTCAGCATTGATAGTCTCCCCTTGAACTAACCTATCAGTCAGCCGGTTCTCTGAGCGTACGGGGGTAGATGAGGAGGCTCCATGGCTGAACCCGAGTACCTTCTTACAGAATTTAGGCTTGTTGCTGGCTAGAATTGCCTCAAGCTTCTTTTCAGCTCCCATGTACCGCTCGGTCATCAGATTCATCCAGACATCTTCACTCTTCTTAAGCATTTCATGCTCGGTCTGAAGTCATGACAACTCTTTTTTCAGTAGACTCAGTTCAGTAACCTTCTGAGTCAAGTCATTGGTCAGTACTGAGATCTGATCTTCTTGATGTTGAGACTTGGTCATCAGAGAGTTAATCTCCTCCCAGAGTCTCAACAAAAGTGCTTCTGAGTCAGTAGCAACCCGACTCTCCTGAGAAAGTCTCTAATTGTCCACTTTCATGCTATCCAACTCCTGAAGAGTCTTACTGACCTGCAGGCTTATCTGAATCTGCTCGTCTAATAGTTCTTCATATGCGATCGAGACGTCCAGATTGCTCATCTGCACCTAAAATGGTGTCGTGTGTGCAGTGTGAAGAGGAGTTAAATAGAGCGTGAGAGTTTACCTCATCCTCTTCTCCTACCATAAGACATTCTTCAGCATGTTCTTCAAGCTCTACGGCCATGAATACCGCTTTATCATCTGATGAATCCATGAAGGAGCCGATTTCATCTGAGTCGTCTGAAAGTTCACCGGCAATATATGATTGACATTTCTTGGTGAACTTCTCCCTTCGAGCTTTTCGTGCTGGTCTCTCAGCTGTACTGAGCTCTATCAGTCATATTGGCAGTGTCCTAGCTTCTTGCAGTTGTAACAGGTGGTGATTCTATCTTCTTTGCTCTCACTGTCTTTCGACTGAGCTGAGTCCTCCTATTTTCTGCAATCTGAAGTATGCGGTTCAGGAGTGCGCTTGGGTGTATATTCAGACTTACCCTTTGAGTCTCTAACGACTCTAGAGAGCTTTCTGCGCCTCTCCTTCTCCTTCTGATACTTCACGGTAAGCAGTGCATATTTCTTAGCGAGGTTTCCTTCTTGTAGATCGTTGATTGAAGGCTTAGCCTTGCTAGATGCGGGAGCTGCTGTTGTGATTGATGCTTTGAAGGCATGGCTGATTTGAGTGTCAGCTTCAGCTCGATGCTTCCTTTGGGGTAGGCCGAACTCGAACTCCTCAGCTTTTAATTCTGAAAATATATGATTAGGAGAAACAATATCAAGGTCAGAATGTCTACGCAATGTAACGAATAGAGTCCAATGTCCGTCCGGTAGTGCTCTCAATATCTTGAGATTCATTTCTTGGTTGGAGAAAGTATTTCCCAGCCCGTTGATGGTGTTCATCAGATCCGTAAATCTGACGTTGAGATCTTCAATTATGTCGCTAGGCATGAGAGACAGTCTCTCCAGCTTCTGAAGTTCCAGAGCTAGTTTGTTCGTCTTAATCTTCTGAGTCCCCCGACTCAGTAGCGCCAGAGCATCCCAGAGTTCATTCTCGGACTTGCAGTCCTGAACTCCTCCGAGATAGGAATCCCTCAAGGTGGTCAGTATGGCGCTTCTGGCAACCCGGTCTAGATTGTGAAGCTTCTTCTCTTCAGGAGTGAAAAAGCTTCTGTCTTTGGGTATCTTCTTCCCGGTCACCATGCCGCCTCCATAGGAACGATAGGGTGGTCAGTATAGCGCTTCTGGTAACTCGGTCTAGATTATGCTGGATCTTGGACTTCGAAGCTATCAATCATAGGAACGATAGGTCCGTCTTCCAAGACCTCTGTCATGCTGTCGTGGAGGGAAGTCAGATGAGCTTCCATTCTGACTCGCCATACCCCGTAGTTCTCTATTGAGAACATGAGTACCATCCTGATTCTTTACATATCAGACATTGTATACTGTGATATGAATGAAGAATGATATGCAGTGAAAACGTTTCCAGTTTCAGATAAGCAGAGTGTTAGAGAACTCCTGCTCTAATACCAATTGTTGGTCCCCAGATAAACGTTCAGGTGTACAGGGGGGGGTGAATACACCTGAAAACTTTTCTCAACTTAAAACGCGAACAATCCTTTTCAGGAGAGTGCCTTGCTGAACAAGTTCAGTAGACCAAATAAGTTGTTCTTAATCGTGTGGCAGAGTGACTGACTATGCGAGGCTCGCTAGGACGTAAGTCGAGTTCGGTATCGTTCAGTAAGAGTTCAGTAGAGTGCGGAAATGTGTAGGCCCAATTCAGTTGAGTTAGAAAACGTTTTTAGTAAAACTGTTTCAGTGTATTAGTACAGTCTTTTAAGCTTTGCTGAAATACAGTTGAATGATTTTGAAAGATATTTTCAGTATGAACAGAAATCAATGCAACAATAAAACAGAGCACATAGAACACAACGATTTTAAAGTGATTCGGATATCAAAAATCCTACGTCCACTGTCCCAAAAAGATCAGGAGGCTATTTTATTATACTGAGTTAGTCTCAGTCGGTTTGTGCACTGGACAAACACTAGTCTTAGTGATTTTAAAGAGCAAGTCTCAGTTTACAAGATATCAAACTTAAGCGTTTAACAAACTCTCCAACTATGAAGGAGTTCTTTAAAATAAAGAATAGTTCAAGGATGAACTCCTTCGATCTAAGCTATGGATAGGTTCAGTTGAGCTTAGGTTAGAGGGAAGGGAACAAGGAAGTGGCTTCTATAGCGACGAACAGTGAGGTATAAACTCTGGGTTCGTGTTCAATCGCTTGGATACTAGAGGCTTTGAATCTGATTCAGCTTGGTTCCCTCTGAGTAAGAATGTCGCCTTTCGCTTGAAGGTTTTCTTTGGAGTTCTTGCGGAAAGCTTGAGTCAGTTTGAATTTGCTCGTAATCTCTCGTATGTGTTCTTGATTTCTAGGTTCGTGCGTGAGCTTTGATTTGAATTCTTCCCTCTATTTATAGAGAAGAGACATGGAAAGATCCGTTCGAGACAATGATCCATGCGTCATTCTCTTTTGGGTAGCTAACGGCTCTTTCAAGGAAATTTGGTAGAGTCTTTTCCCTCCATTTCTGGAAATATGTTGACTTGAAACTTTAATCATAAAGTAGACAGTTGGCTGCTCGTCATTGGTCGAGACTGTAGAAAGTAGTTGAGACAAACAGACTTCAAGGCAGATCTGAAGCTGACTTCTCTGTACCTCGTATGAGTCTGATCGTTGCTGAGTCTGATCTATGTTCAGTAGCATACTCTTGCTGAGTCCAACTCTCACGAAGATCAACTCGAGTTCGATGAAGCTTGCTCCTACGAGTCCGGTTTTGCGACTCCTTTCGATATCTTTGCTCTGCCGAGTTCAGCACTACTGAGTATGAAAGCCTCTCAGTATGCTGCTCCTACTGAGTTCAGCACTACTGAGTATGAAAGCCTCTCAGTATGCTGCTCCTGCTGAGTCCAGCACTACTGAGTCTTCTCTCCATGATACTGAGGCTGATAGTCTACTGAAGGGTCAGCAGACAGAACTGAGCACCTGAACCATGCTGAAAGAATGTCTACTGAGTCTGAAACTCTCCGAGACAGGCAAAACAATTACAACTAAATGGTTCACCAATCAAAGGAGGGTTTTGGGATCATTCAAATCTAATAGCACTAAGCTACTGAATCATCTCCCAACACTGTAGTTGTTGCTCCTCTGCCAATAGTGCAGGGACAGAATACTGCTAGATCGTCTCTTCCAGAATGTCCCAATTAAGGAACCTCAGCATCATCTGAGTCCTTGCCCTGACTGCTACGTCCACCAAGTCCTGATAGTTGGGAATCTCAGGAATCTGTTCATCGACTTCTGATTCACCTCTAGGTCTAGTCAGCGAAACGGTGGTTGGTAGCTCTGAAGATACCTCAGTAGTTGGTTCAGCTTCAAATTCCAACTGAGTCTCTTCAGTACTGACTCTCTGGACTTTGTCTTTGATAGTGGCACCTTCCATGCATGTGTCCGAGTCCAGTATGATTTCCACCTGAGGAGGGGTGGAGAATAAGCCTTAGAAACTGGTTTCTTCGTCAGTTTCTTCTTCTTTGGCTGTTCGATTAGTGGAGGCAATTCAGTAGATGAATGCTTCAGTGCAATTCCACGACCGATGGACTTTTCAGCAGCGGTCCTCCTTGTGAATTTGACTAGCCTCTTTTCGAAGTATTTCATGTCTTGGAACTAAGCTTTTGAGGATACTGAGGCTTCTATCAGTACTGATACTTTAGTCCTATGCAGCAGTTTTCCTATAGGCGATAGTCTTCTCTCTCCTGCTTCGCCTAGGACAAACTTCTACGACTGAGCCTTCAGTTCTGAAAGAAAGAACTGAGCCCAGTTTACCTTGACTCCGTCCATAATCGCCATCATTATCTGGAGTCAAGGTTTGGATAGCTGATCAAACAAGCCAGCCGCGCTTGTGAGGATGTGGATGACAACGTAAGCAAGGCCTCAAAATTTTGGTAGGAGCTGATTCTTAAAAAATGCAGCTTTGAAGGATATGTCATCCCTCCTGCAGAATCGCCTAATGTAATCATTGATTTCGGCTTCCTTGTATATAGTGGGAAATATGCCGGAGTCGGGAAGGCTGAAAACTGTCTTCAGCGCTTCGTGAATGTTGATGTCGGCGAAGCTCTCCTCCCACTTCTGCTGAGATGTCTCCTTCAAGTATCTCACAGCAGTGACCTCTGCGTCTATATCCTCCACTTGACGCATGTTGAACTAAAATTCAACAACTTGTCTCGGAAGACAAGCATGGGGTTTCTTTGTCAGAAGCGTCTTCAGACTAGACGCCTGAAGAGCAGAATAAATACTCTTTATGAGTGGCAGTTCTGATTTTTTGAACACCATGGTCGGCTCAAAGCAGACGCTGCCCTGGATGATCTCGTTTATATCAACAGTAAATTAAGAGCTTAAATGGTGAGAGAAATGTTAGAAAGCAGTTTTAAATGAAGAGCTCTTAAGATCAGAAATGGCGGAAATAGGTGAGAAGACGAAGCGAGAGAGATTATATGTGATTTCAATACCAAGCGGTTTTCAGATCTGACAGTTACAATTTAATCTTGCTTTATTATAGACGGTTAGGATGAAATGTTATAAAAGAATTGATTACTAAGCCGCATATAATCTCGACCTACGTAAGCTTTGCAAGTTGGAGCAAGGTGAGAAGACATGCATTTAAGGAGCCACAGTCGGTTCTTAGGATGTCGCGCTTTTAATGAGAATGGTTATATTGAATGCATCATAGGAGACTTAATGGCGGAAAATTAATGTGAAGCATGCAACTGAATGTATACTACTGATACAAATTAAATGCGATGCATGCTACTGAATGTAAATACTCAAACCTGTCAGCTGAACATAGTAATCAGCTGATAGCAATTGCAAATCCGGAGGAGGAATCATCGTGATACCAATGCTAATAGAAATTGTTGGTTCACGCGATCTCACGTTTCCCCTTGCTGAGTACTGTATGGTTCACCCTAGTGAGCCATAGTACTGAGTCTGCCTAACTGACTTGTCATACTGATACTCTTACTGACTCGGGTCAGTAGGATCCAGTAGACCCAACTCAACTGAGAGTTCTCTAAATATGTTCTCAGCTAGCAGCTTGGTCAGTTTGTCTGCCCTTTACCTATCAGTATGAATTTTCTCCATCCTGATATCCTTCTTCTCGACATGGTCTCGGATGAAGTGGTGTCAGATGTGCTTGCATCTCGTGTGAAGAACTGGATTCTGAGTGATTGCAATCGCATTGGTGGAGTCGCAGTAGATGGGCACTTCATCTTGATAGATACCATAATCATGCAGTTATTGTTGAAGCAAAAGGATTTGGGCACAACAATTTCCGACAGGCATATACTCAACTTCAGTAGTGGACGTTGCTACTGAATGTTGTTTCTTGGATAACCTCGATGTGAGCTTACTACCTAGGAACTAACAAGTTCCAGAAGTAAACTATCAATCTATCATGCATCCTGCATAATCAGCGTCAGAATATCCAGTTAAAACAGGATCATCATCAGCAGGATACCATAACCCTGCGTCAGGTGTTCCCTTCAGGTATCACAGAATGTTCTTTGCTGAGTCTAGATGACTTCGCTTGGGATTCGCCTGAAATCTAGCACATACACCTACAACATAAGTTATGTCAGGTCTGCTTGCTGTTAAATACAATAAACAACCAATAATAGCTATATAATCAGTTGAGTTAACAGAAGCTCCCTCTTTATCTAGATCGATTTTGAAATTCGTATTCGTGGGGATCTTGACTGGCTTGCTCGATTCACAGCCAAGTCTTTTCAGGAGGTTTCGAGTGTATTTGGCTTGATTGATGAACGTTCCCTTCTCTGATTGCTTTACTTGAAAATGAAGGAAGTAGTTCATTTCCCCCATCATTGACATCTCGAACTTCTCAACCATCTTCTTTTCAAATAATTGATACATGGTCACGTTTTTGGAACCGAAGATGATGTCGTTTACGTAGATTTGTACCAGTAGAATGTCATCTTCTGACCTGATGTTGAATAGAGTGTGATCTACTGTCCCCTTCTGAAAACCTTTATGAAGTAGAAAGTTTGATAGGTTATCGTACCAAGCCCTAGGTGCTTGTTGTAACCCATACAGAGCTTTCCTGAGTCTCTAAACTTGATGTCCTAACTGAAAGCTGGGAGGTTGTTCCACATAGACTTCTTCCATCAGTACGTCGTTCAGAAAAGTAAACTTTACATCCATTTGATATACTTTGAATCCTTGATGCGTTACTTAGGCTAGGAATAGACGAATGGCTTCCAATCTTGTGACTAGAGCGAACATTTCATCAATGTTGATTCCTTCTGCTTGACAGTATCCCTTGGCAACTAGTCGAGCTTTTTTTTTCACTATGACGTTGTTTTCATCACGCTTGTTCTGAAGACCTAATTTGTACCTATCACGTGCTGGTGTCTAGGTCTATCAACAAGCTCCCAGACCTCGTTTGTGACATACTGTTTCAGCTCCTCTTGTATAGCAATGATCCAGTCAGCATCGTTCAGTACGTCCTCTATCGACTGAGGTTCTTCAGTAGACAAGAAACATGACAATAAAGCGCTTTCTCCTTGACAAAATCTTGATATTGCCTTTACACTTGTTGAATGATCTCCAATGATGAGATCAGAAGAGTGAGCATCTAGCCTTGATCGTCTTTGCTTGGTCTCCTCTTCTGAAATTACTTCTGTACAGTCAGTAGGAGTGTTATGCATTTCAGTAGTACTTTTCTGCGATTGAAGCCATTTGGTAAGAAGGTTAGGATCTACTGAGTTCCCAGGTTCAGTGGCATTTCGCTCAGGAACATCATTCGTTCCCCCTGAATTGTTATTCTCATTTGAGGTTTCAATTACCACTGGGACTTCCTCATCGACTGGGTTACCTGAGGTTTATTATTTTCAGTAGAATCAATCAGGTCAGCTACATTGCCTGTGGAATAGATCTGAGTTTCTTCTTCATCTAACTCATCATCCCAACAATGATGGATCTTTTCAGTTTCATCATTTAGCTTGAGATCCTGTAGCTTGTTGCTAACATCTTCAGTATTTGTCTCGTTCGATTTCATGTCCTCAGTAACAAACTCGTTAAATACAACCTGAGGACTTTCCTCCACGCAAAGGGTTCAGTAGTTAAAGAACCTGAAGGCTTTACTGACTCTAGAGTATCCTAAGAAGTAAGAACACTCCTTGAACAGACTTGCTATCAAAGACCTTTAACTGATCATTTCCATTTTTGTGGATAAAGCAAGGAAAGCCAAAGATATAGAAATGAGAAATAGAAGGAATTCTCCTTTTTCATAGTTCATATGGTGTCTTCATGTGTTGCTTTGTCAAAAGTGAGCGGTTCTGAGTATAACAGGCAGTGTTAGTAGCATCGGCACAGAACTTCAAGGGCAGTCCAGAGTCTACGAGGAGTGCTCTTGCTGCTTCTTTTAATGTATGTTCTTCCGTTCAGCAAGACTATTGTGGTGGGGTGTGCGAGCTGCTGAAGTCTCATGCTGAATCCCCTCATTATCGCAGTACACTTTGATGACTGAGTTGAGAAATTCTATCCCTCGATCCGAGCGCATCATTTGAATCTTGATGTCCTTTTCAACACTGAGTTTCTTCAGCAGTGTAGGTGACTCAGTCTTGACATCAGATTTGTTGGCAATGAAGATGACCCACTTATATCTTGAATAATTGTCAATAACGATAAGAGCATACTTCTTTCCTCTTATAGTTACTGGAGTGACTGGCCCAAATAAGTCCATGTGCAACAGCTAAAGGATTCCATCATTGGAAAGTGACGGAACAGGTGGATTGCTTGACTTTGTCTGCTTTCCCTTCATCCATGCTTCACAATTTCTATCTCGGCTGAACACTTCGTTGGGCAGTCCTCTGACTTTTGAGTCCCTAGTCAGCTTGTTCATTGCCTTGAAATTCAGATGACTAAGCATTTTATGCCACAGCCACCCTGTTTTGTCACTAGACTTCATTTGGGCAAGCAAGCAAGCTTCAGGTTCGGCAGTGTTCCTGTTTACAACGTAGATATTCTTCCTCCGCGAACCTGATAACACTATTTCTCTATAGATTTATCAAAAACATCACAGAAATCAGTGTCAAAGGTAACTCTATTAAGGTTATCACATAATTGACTAATAGAAAGGAGATTATGTTGAGGTCCTTCAACATATGTTACTCTTGGAACTGAAGTAGTCCCAATGTCCCGCGTTCCATATCCCCTTGTATAGTATTTTGAGTTGTCACCGAATTCAATTATGGGTCCTTCTTCTTGTACATAGTTGGTTAGTAGGCTCTTCTGATGAGTCATGTGTCTTGAGAATCCGTTGTCCACAATACAATGGTCCTTATGCACCTGCAATACATAAACAGTTTTAGGTACCCTTTTTGGTTCAGTCTGGGTCCTTAAGCACCAGTCGGTGGTTTCGCAACCCAAATCTATCAGGTAACCTTGGCGGTCTCAGACTTCCTCTTGTTCTTATTGTCCGTACTTCTCTCCCCTTAACTTGGAGGTGCTGACTTCTTAGCAGTTTTGGGTTCATGAGCTTTCTTCTTCTGCCTCTTCGTGCTCCTCCTGACCCTGGGCTCATAATAGTAGGAACTATACTGTGCAGGATGCACCCATTCTGGTTCACCACACTGCTCTGCCCACCTGACCTTCTTGGTTCCCCCTAAGTTTGATCTTGGTGTTGTGGGGCTAGAACCTTTGTTTAGTTGCTTCTTGTAGCTCGGTTGAGGTGCTTGGATCTTCTGTTTATTCTTTATCTGAGGGGTGATTGGTTCAGCAGCTTGATTTCCCCCTCGGACAAACCTGTCAGCCAGCTTGTCTGAGCCTTTTGAAGTTGAGGTAGATGCTTCATTTATGTAGCCAAGGCCTTTGAGCCCTTAGCAATCCCTATAACTTCTCTTTGGCTCCTAAGTACTGCTCTGTCATCAGTCCTCGCCATACTTCATCACTCTTCTAAACTTCTACGAGTTTCTGACTGAGCCTAGCTATCTCAGTATCTTTCTCAGAATTGTCCCTTGTCCAGACTGATATCTAATTTCTTGATGCTGAGACTTAGTGATGAGAGATTTAATCTCTTCCTTTTGTCTCTTCACAAGAATTTATGAATTAGTAAGGACCTGACAATCAGAAGAAAGTCCTTGATTCTCAGCTTTTACATGTTCCAACTCCTGAATTGTTCTAATGAACTCCCTGCTCAACTGAATTTTCTCCTCTAGCAAATCTTCATGTGCTTGAACCACATATAGAGGTTCTCCTGCAGCTGAACAAGTGTCGTGTGTGCTTTGTGAAGAGGAGGTTATATTCAGTTTAGAGTTTACCTCAACCTCTTCTCCAGTCATTAAGCAGTGTTCAATTAACATATCAGGATTTGACTCTCCGACCTCAACAGCTACGAATGCGGCTTCATCTTCAGAAGAGTACATGAATGTATCTTCCTCGATTGAGTCGTCGGATAGCTCTCCGGCAATATAGGCCTGCCTCTTCCTGGAAAATTTGTTTCTTCTAGCCCGCCATTCAGCTTGTTGTGCAGTCGAGAGCTCCGGACAATCGTAGTGTTCGTTCCTCTTGCAGCTATAACAAACAGATGTCCTCCCACCCTTTTCAGATGTGTCGTTGGATGGACTGACAATAGTCTTCGTGTCCCTGCATTCAGGTTAAGGTTTAGATTCTTCTTTCTTTTTATAATATATTTCTTACCAGAAGAAGAATCTTTGTGGTATTTCTTCAGCTTTACGACTCAGTCCTTCTCCCTTTGGTACTTTAGAGCCAGAAGCGTGCGTCGTTTAACAAGATCTTCAGTAGTGGATTTTGGTACTGTGGTTGCGACTGACTTGCTTACTGAACTGGGGCTAGCTCCAGATGTGTTGACTATTACTTTAAAAGCATGGTCGATTGGGATGTCAGCTGGAGCGCTTACGCTTCTTTGGGGTAGACTGTGCTCTAACTCCTCTGTCTTTATTTTTGAAAAGATAACATCTGGAGTTAAAGCATTTAGATCAGAACGATGTAAATAAGTAGCAAAAGGAAGCCACTTTAGTTGTGGCAGCGCTCTTAAGATCTTGGTGTTAATCTCTTTGTTGGTGAACGTCTTCCCCAGCCCGTTGATCACATTGAAGCTCCAAATCGAGCTTGTTCTCTTTGTTCTGCGTGGTTCCTTGGCTCAGTACAGCAAGGGCATCCCAAAGTTCTTTCGTCCTCTTGCAATCTTGCACTCTGCAGAGGTGTGAATCACTGAGCGCTGTCAGGAATGCATTCCGCACTATTCGGTCCAAGTTGTGTTATTTCTTATCTTCAGGCATGAAGGCGGCTTTATCTTTGGGAACCTTTGGCCCAATCTGTGCTCCTACACCTCCTACAACAACAAATTCTACATTGTTGATCATGGAATGCTTGGTCCTGTCTCGAGGACATCACTCATCCTGTCATGTAGCAATGTAAGGTGCGCCTCCATTCTGACGCGCCATACCGTATAGTTCTCTACGGAGAACATCGGTACCATACGAATACCTAACATATAAAACATGTTTAAGAAGATAGTAAACGGATGAATGAAGAGATGCTTGTATAGTGAAAATGTTTTTCAGGATATGTTCAAGTAGACAAGTAAGTTCTCAAAATGATGATAAAAAGAACACAACTCTGATACCAATTGTTGGTCCGGAGACGAGTATCAGGTGTAGAGGAGGGGTGAATACACTTGAGTCCAATTTTTTCCTCAAATGCGAAGGTCAGTCTTCTACTATGTTTGCGAGAGAACGGGTTCAGTTGCCAGCTAAGCCTTCTGATCACGGGGCAGAGTGATTCAACGACTGAACTCTTTCTACTGACTGATGTTAGTACTGAGAAATTCAGTAGATGAATATTGTGTGGAATAGTGTAGGCCCGGTTTTAGTTCGTCTCTTTGAAAAATATTTATGCAAACCAAATCAGTTTTGGCTAGTGCAGTTTCAAATCTGTTTTACTAAAAAAATGATTTTGCAAACAGTTTAAACACAGATGCAATAAAACAGTAAATGACATGAGCAGTTTTTAACGTAGTTCGAATACGCAAGATCCTACATCCACGGTCCTACTGCACCGGAGTTCTTTTTAATTTATTTGAGCAAGCCTCAGTAAGGTTTTTGTGCACTGGACAGAATCTTCTAAGTTATAGTCCTTAGCGACTTTACAGAATCAAACCAAAGTTAGAAGGTTTTGTCTCCAACAATGAAGGAGTTCTTACAATAAGAACGTTTCACTAAAAGTGAACTCCTTCGAAAGTTCTAAGCTTAAAATCTAACAAAGTGGCTTAGAAAAGAGATCAGTGAACAACTCTAGAGAGAAGAACTTCAAGGATATCTCTGGGTTTTCTAGTTCTTCGTTGGATGTAACAGTGAGTTTGCTAGAGGGCTTGAGAATGTATTCGTGAGCTTCTTGCATGTCTGTTCCCGTTGGTATGTTTTAGACGTTGGTCTCTTGTGGACGATCTCTTTATATAGTTGTGACCCATGCATAGATCCGTTGGAGAGGACCGTGCCACGTGTCACAAAACTCCAAGGAAAACGGCCACATAATTTTGAATTTCGCCGTAGAGTGGTTGGCTTTGTGTGCGTGAGAGCAGCTTTTGTGCCAGAGCAGGTAAGCTTTGCATGCTTCTCATTGGTCGAGGTGTGGCGGTATATGAGACTTGTCAGACACCAGTCTTCTAGCTGAGTTGACTTCCTATGAACCTCGGACATAAGTACTCCTCTACTAACATCCGACTGATAAAGGTCAGGCTGTCGATTTTCCTCGTACGGTCTGCAACTGAGTTACAGCTCTTTAGTAGATCAAGGCTGATCATACTGAGTCTTCTTTCTCAGTCGGCTGAAAAGTGATTTTCCACTGAGTGGTTCCAGCAGCTGACTCGAAGACAAACACTGAGC
This sequence comes from Lavandula angustifolia, assembly GCA_028984105.1. Classification (NCBI taxonomy): domain Eukaryota; kingdom Viridiplantae; phylum Streptophyta; class Magnoliopsida; order Lamiales; family Lamiaceae; genus Lavandula; species Lavandula angustifolia. Next base: position 17,185,056 of record CM054819.1, read on the forward strand.
TCAGACAGAGCTCTACTAAACCTATGAAAGAATGGGATTCTGGAATCTTAACTTCTCTACTAAAGTTCAGTCCAACAATTTACCCCTTACAGGACTTGGAACAAATATCTAGAAAGATCAACGTAATAAGTATAATCTACTGAATAGGCGATGAAATCTACCGTAATAATTGCTGAGAAATAGTGAATGCAGTTTGTAAGTAAGGATTTTAGTTCTCAGAGATCTTAGGGTTTAAGTTGTAGAGGATAAAATGGCGGTTTTCTAACTTGAATCGTGATATATATGAAAAAGAAGATGAACAGTTCACGATCAGCGGTTCAGTTTAAATCTTGCTTTATGAGATGGACGGTCAGGATTTGATGTTATAAAATAGGCAATGATCAAAATAGCCGCCTAAGTCAAATTACAGTTGTAACTAGCCAAATAAGTAACTTGATATGACATGCATTTAATGTGCGGCAGAATTCAACAAACTTAGCATAGAATGTCGTGCATTTAATGAAACCGTTTATATTAAATGACATACTCTGAGGCATTGAATACGATGTTGAATCAGAATCATAAATGCATTAAATAATGTGGTGGCTACTGAAAAGAGATATGCAAACCTGTCAGCTGATCATCGTAGTCAGCTGATACCTCGTGTAGATGGTTGCTGAATCTCCATGTATCTTGAATGAGTCCAAGATGCGAGAGTAAACATTCCCCACTTGTTTGAATGCACCTCTCCCGAATCCTCTTGCTGACTTGAGTCATAGGGTCCAGCAGACCTAGCTCTACTGGAAGTTCTCTGAATTTAGCTTCAGCTAGAGGCTTGGTCAGAATATCGGCCCTTTTATGGTCAGTATGGATCTTCTCCATTCTGATATCCTTCTTTTCGACATGGTCACAAATGAAGTGGTGTCTGATGTCCATGTGCTTGCATCTAGTATGAAGTACAGGATTCTAAGTGATTGCAATGGCACTGGAGCTGTCGCTGAAGATCGGCACTTCATTCTGAATGACATTATAGTTGCGTAGCTGCTGTCTCAGCCAAAGGATTTGGGCGCAGCAACTTTCGGCAGCCATGTATTCAGATTCAGTAGTTGACGTCGCTACTGAATGTTGTTTCTTTGAAAACCATGAGATTAGCTTACTGCCAAGGAACTGACAAGTTCCCGAAGTTGATTTTCGGTCAATCCTGCAACCTGCATAGTCAGCATCAGAATAACCAATTAGTTCAATATTATGATCTGCTGGATACCATAAACCCATGTCAGGTGTTCCTCTCAGATAGCGGAGAATCTTCTTTGTTGAGTCCATGTGGCTCAGCTTAGAATTCGTCTGAAATCGAGCACAGACACCTACAACTTAAGTTATGTTAGGTCTAGTAGCAGTTAGATATAATAATGAACTAATAATTGCACGAAATTTAGTATGGTCTACTGATACTCCCTCTTTGTCAAGATTGATTTTCATGTTCGTGTTCATCGGGATCTTGATTGGTTTGCCGGATGTGCAACCGAATTTCTTGATGAGGCCTCGAGTGTATTTGCCTTGATTGATGAACGTTCCCTTCCCTGATTGTTTGACTTGAAATCCGAGGAAATAATTCATCTCTCCCATCATTGACATCTCGAATTTATCCTTCATCATCTTCTCAAATTGTTGACACATAGTGACATTCTTTGATCCGCATATGATGTCATCTACGTAGATCTGCACAAGTAATATGTCGTCTTCTAGATGAATGCTGAATAGTGTGCGGTCTATTGTGCCCTTCTGAAAACCTTTCTGAAGAAGAAACTCAGACAGGGTATCATACCAAGCCCTAGGTGCTTGTTTTAACCCGTATAGAGCCTTTCTTAGTCTATAAACTTGATGTCCCTGCTGAAAGTCGGGAGGCTGTTCTACATAGACTTAACGCAGACTTCAGATCCATTTGACAAACTTTGAAACGCTGATGTGTTGCGTACGCTAGGAATAGTCTGATTGCCTCTAATCTTGCAACTGGAGCAAACGTTTCATCGAAATCTATCCCTTCGGCTTGACAGTAGCCCTTTGCCACGAGTCTTGCTTTGTTCCTTACTATGACGTTGTTTTCATCTCGCTTGTTCTTGAAGACCCATTTAGTTTCGATCACATGTTAATGTCGGGGTCTATCAACATGCTCCCATACTTCGTTTCTCGTGAACTAATTCAGCTCCTCCTGCATGGCGATGATCCAATCAGCATCCTTAAGTGCATCCTCAACTGACTGAGGTTCTTAAGTAGACAAGTAGCAGGAATATAGAGCGCTTTCTCCCTGATAGAATATGGATCTTGTCTTTACGCTTGCTGAAGGATCTCTAATAATTAGATCAGAAGTGTGAGCGTCTAGCCACGATCGACGATGTTTTAACTCTTCATCTGAAATTTGTTCAACACAGATAGTAGGTGAGTTAGGCATTTTAGTTGTACTATTCTGAGATTGAAGTAATTCAGTTACTAAAGTCGGGTCTACTGAGTCACCAGGTTTAGGGCATTCAGCTCAGGAACTTCATTTGTTCCCCCTGAGTTATTATTCTCAGTAGAAGTCTCGGTTACCACTTGGGTTTCTTCATCGACCTGAGTTACCTGGGATTGACTCTGTTCAGTAGAGTCAATCTGTTCAGCTACATTTGTTGCTGGCTGAGATTCATTAGTCTTATCTTCAATTTTCTCTTCTAAATCATCATCCCAACACAGCTTGATCTTCTCAACATTGTCTTTTAAGCTCAGATCCTGTAGTTGTTTACTGATGTCCTCAGACTCTGAATTTGAGTTTATGCTCCTGTCTTAAGTAGCAAACTCATTAAAAACAACATGAGGGTTTTCCTCCACGCAAACGGTCCGGTAGTTAAAAACTCTGAAGGCTTTGCTGACTCGAGCGTATCCTAAGAAGACTCCCTGGTCTGACTTGCTATTAAAAGTCTTTAACTGATCCTTTCCACTATTGCGGATAAAGCACGAACACCCAAACATATGGAAATAAGATAAGAAAGGCTTCATGTCGTTCCATAATTTATATGGTGTCTTCTGATGTTGCTTAGTCAGTAGAGATGCGTTGCGAGTATAACACGCGATATCGGTTATTTACCCGGGAATTTAGATGGGAGTCCCGAGTTGCAACGGCGGGGTCCTTGCTACTTCTTTGAGTGTTCTGTTCTTCCTCTCAGCAATCCCATTTTGTTGAGGCGTGCGTGCAGCAGACGTTTCATGCTCTATGCCTTCAGCTTTGCAGAACTCTTCCACCATCGAAGTCAGGAACTCAGTTCCTCTGTCTAAACGTACCTTTCTGATTTTGGTGTTCTTCTCGACACTGAGCCTTCTCAGAAGCGCAGGCAACTCTGTTTTGACGTCAGACTTGTTGGCAATAAATATGACCCATTAGTAGCGCGAGTAGTCATCGATGACCACTAAAGCATACTTTTTTGCCTCTGATCGTCATAGGATAGACTGGTCTGAACAAATCCATGTGCAGCAGCTGAAGGATTCCATCCGTGGAAGGTGATGGAACTGGTGGATTTTGCTTCTCTGTTTGCTTTCCCTTCATACATGCTTCGCACAGAGTGTCTTTGCTGAACACTTCATTCGGCAGTCCTCTTACTAGAGCGTTTCTAGCTAGCTTATTGAGCGTCTTGAAATTGAGATGGCTGAGTAATCTGTGTCAGAGCCACCCCATTCTGTTGTCGTTCTTTGCCAGCAAGCATGCTTCAGGTTCAGCTGATTTCCAGTCAGCTACGTATATATTCTTTTTACGCAAACCTGATAACACAGTTTTCCCTGTAGATTTTTCAATGACATCACATAAACCAGCGTCAAAAATTACTCTATTCGAGTTATCAGAAAATTGACTAATAGAGAGAAGATTATGTTGAAGTCCTTCAACATATGATACTCTTGGAACTGTGGCGGTTCCAATGCTGAGTATTCCATAGCCTCTGGTATAGCCTTTTGCATTGTCTCCAAACAGATTATGGGTCCTTCTTCAGCAGTAAAATTCATCAGTAAGTTCCTCTGGAACGTCATGTGTCTTGAGCATCCGTTGTCCACGTAGCAAGGGTCCTTGTGCACCTGCAAAATAGAATTATATTCAGGTACCCTTTATTTTTGATTTTGGGTCCTTAGATGTTAGTTTTGGAAACCTAAATCTGTCTCACGACCCTAGTAGTCTCAGACGGTTTCTTTCCACTTTGATCAACATACTTGACCACTGGGCTGGTCGATGCTGACTTCTGAGGCTTTACTTGTTTAGGTGTCCTGATCTTCTGAGTTGGTGGACTACTGACCTTAGCCTTCTTAACGGCTTTCTTCTTCTTCTTCTGACTCTTGGATCCTCTCCTGACTATAGGATCATAATAATATGACCCATACTGAGCTGGATGTGTCGGCTGCGGAGGTCCATACTGATCAGCCCACTTGACTTTGCTAGTTCTCCCTTGACTACACTGGGGTGATCTTGAGTTAATCTTCTTGTCATATTTCTGATAGGTAGGATGAGGTGCTTTCATCTTCAGTTTGTTCTTTGCTAAGGGGTTCGGGATCTCAGCATTGATAGTCTCCCCTTGAACAAACATATCAGTCAGTCGATTCTCTGAGCGTACGGGGGTAGATGAGGAGGCTCCGTGGCTGAACCCGAGTCCTCCTTGCAATGTTTGGGCTTGTTGTTGGCTAACATCGCCTCAAGCTTTTTCTCAGTTCCCATGTACCGCTCTGTCATCAGGTTCCTCCAGACATCATCACTCTTCTTAAGCATTTCATGCTCGGTCAAGTCTCGAGAGCTTACGCCCCGATGGGCTCGATTCGGTATCCTTCTGAGTCAAGTTATTGGTCAGTACTGAGATCTGTTCTTCTTGATGCAGAGACTTGGCCATCAGAGAGTTAATCTCCTCCCTGAGTCTCAACACAAGTCCTTCTGACTCAGTAGCAACCTGACTCTCCTGAGAAACTCTCTAATTCTCCACTTTCAGGGTATCCAACTCCTGAAGAGTCTTACTGAGCTGCAAGCTCATCTGAATCTGCTCGTCTAATAATTCTTTATAGGCGATTGAGATGTCCAGATTCTCTTCTACACCTAAAACTGTGTCGTGTGTGCAGTGTGGAGAGGAGTTAAATAGAGCGTGAGAGTTTACCTCATCCTCTTCTCCTGCCATAAGACACTTTTCAGCATCTTCTTCAAGCACTAGGGCCATGAATGCCGCTTCATCATCTGATGAATCCATGAAGGAATCGACTTCATCTGAGTCGTCTGAGAGTTCACCGACAATGTATGCTTGACGTTTCTTGATGAACTTCTCCCTTCGAGCTTTTCGTGCTGCTCTTTCATCTGTTCTGAGCTCAGGACAGTCGTATTGGTAATGTCCTGGCTTCTTGCAGTTGTAGCAAGAGATGATTCTGCCTTCTTTGCTCTCACTGTCTTTCGACTGTGCAGAATCTTCCTGTTTCCTGCAATCAGAAGTATGTGGTTCAAGAGTGTGCTTAGGTGTATATTCAGACTTACTCTTTGAGTCTCTAACGACTCTAAAGAGCTTTCTGCACCTCTCCTTCTCCTTCTGATACTTGACGGCAAGTAGTGCATATCTCTGAGCTAAGCTTCCTTCTTGTAGATCGTTGGTTGAAGGCTCAGCTTTGCTAGATGCGGGAGCTACTGTGCTGACTGATGCTTTGAAGGCATGGTCAATCTGAGTGTCAGCTTCAGCTCGCTGCTTCCTTTGTGGTAGACCGAACTCGAACTCCTCAACTTTTAATTTTGAAAATATATGATCAGGAGAAACAATGTCAAGATCAGAATGTCTAAGTAGAGTAGCAAATGGAGTCCAATGTCCGTCTGGCAGTGCTCTTAAGATTTTGAGATTCATCTCTCGGTTGGAGAACGTCTTTCCCAGCCAGTTGATAGTGTTCATCAGATCCATAAATCTGACGTTGAGATCTTCAATTATGTCACCATGCATGAGAGACAGTCTCTCCAGCTTCTGAAGTTCCAGCGCTAATTTGTTAGCTTTGATCTTCTGAGTCCCCCGACTCAGTAGCGCCAGAGCATCCTAGAGTTCTTTGGCAGATTTGCAGTCCTGAACTCTTCCGAGATAAGAGTCACTCAGAGTGGTCAGTATGGCGTTTCTGGTAACCCGATCTAGATTATGAAGCTTCTTCTCTTCAGGAGTGAAGAGGGTTCTGTCTTTGGGGATCTTCTTCCCCGGCCACCATTCCTCCTCCTTGTGCTGGATCCTGGGTTTTGACTCTATCGATCATGGGAACGATAGGTCCGTCTTCCAAGACCTCTATCATGTTGTCGTGGAGGGAAGTCAGATGAGCTTCCATTCTTACTCGCCATATCCCATAGTGCTCTACTGAGAACATGGGTACCATCCTAATTCCTGACATATAAGACATTTTAAATAGTGATATGAATGAAGAATGATATGCAATGAAAACGTTTTCAGGATCCGTTCAAGTATACCAGTTCCAGATAACAAGAGTCTTTGAGAACTTCTGCTCTGATACCAATTGTTGGTCCCGAGATAAACGTTCAGGTGTAGAGGGGGGAGGGGTGAATACACCGAAAAACTTTCTCAACTTAAAACGCGAACAGTCCTATTAAGGAGAGTGCCTTGCTGAACAAGTTCAGTAGACCAAATATGATGTTCTGAATCACGTGGACAGAGTAGGCCTTCTAGCTGACTGATGTCAGAATTCAGTACCGTTCAGTAAGAGTTCAGTAGAGTGCGGAAATGTGTAGGCCTAATGTAGCTGAGTTTGAAAACGTTTTTATTAAAATTGTTTCAGTATATTAAAGCTACTGTCCTGACTGATGCTTTGAAGGCATGGTCAATCTCTTAAGCTTTGCTGAAACATAGTTGAATGATTTTGTAAGATAGTTTTCAGTTTGAACAGAAATCAATGCAACAGTAAAAATAGAACACATCGATTTTAAAGTGGTTAGGATATCAAACAATCCTACGTCCACTCTCCCGAAAAGATCAGGAGGCTATTTTATTATACTGAGTAAGTCTCAGTCGGTTTGTGCACTGGACAAACACTAGTCATGAGGATTATACTGAGCAAGTCTCAGTTTACAAGTATCAAACTAAAGTGTTTGACAAACTCTCCAACTATGAAGGAGTTCTTTACAAGTAAGAACAGTTCAGGGATGAACTCCTTCGATCTAAGCTATGGATATGTTCAGTGGAGCTTAGGTTAGAGTGAAGGGAACAAGAAGGTGGCTTTTAGAGTGACGAACAGTGATGAATAAGCTCTTTGGGTTCGTGTTCAATCACTTGGATACTAGAGGCTATTGATTCTAATTCAGATTGGTTCCCTTGAGCAAGTATGTCGCCTTTCGCTAGAAGTGTATCTCTGAAGATCTTGCGGAAAGCTTAAGTCGGTAACTGTTTGCTCGTAGTCGCTCGTGTGTTCTTGTTCTGTGTCTGGGTGAGCTTCGATTTGATTTTCCCTTTATTTATAGAGGTGATCCATGGAATGATCCGTTGGAGACGTCGATCCATGTGTCACTCTCTTTTGGGTAGCTAACGGCTCTTTCAAAGAATCTGGTAGAGTCTTTTCCCTCCATTTCTAGAAAGTGGTTGACTTGCAGCTTAATCAGAACTTGGACAGCTGGCAGCTCGTCATTGGTCGAGGTGTAGAAAGTGGTTGAGACAAATAGACTTCTAGGCAGATCTAAAGCTGACTTCTGTGAACACCTCGTTTGACTCTACTGATTTAACATATAATATCATCTGACAGTTAATAAGACTGTCAGGCCGTTGCTGAGTCTGACCTTGGTTCAGTAGTATACTCCAGCTGAGTCCAACTCTACTAAAGGTCGACTCTGAGTTCAGTGATCTGCTCCTGCTGAGTCCAGTTCTACTGACTCCTTTCAGTATGCTGCTCCTGCTGAGTCCAGCACCACTGAGTATGAATACCTCTCAGTATGCTGCTCCTGCAGAGTCCAACACTACTGAGTCTTCACTCCATGGTACTGAGGTGGATAGTCTACTGAAGGGTCAGCAGACAGAACTGAGTGCCTGAACCATGCTGAGGGAATGCCTACTGAGTCTGAAACTCTCAGAGACAAAGGCATTACAATTACAACTCAATGGTTCACCAATCAAATTAGGGTTTGGGATCATTCAAATCTTCTAACAGATATACTACTGAATCATCTCCAAACATAAGGACTTTTTACAATAAGAACAATTCATCAGATGTGAAGTCCTTCACTTTCTAAGCAAATGATCTAACAATGGTAGCTTAGAATAGAGATTGGGAACAAGGTATCTCTAGAGAGAAGAACTAAAGCAGATGTTCTATCTAAGTGGCAAGTTCTTCGCTGGATAAACTTTAAGTTCGATAGAGGTTGTATGCTAAAAGCTTGGTGTTCCCGGTTGTATATTCATCGTATGAAACTTCATCTCTATTTATAGTTTTGACTTGTGAAAAGATCCGCTGGAGGGGACCTAGACACGTGTCAAAAATGACAAGAAAACGGTCATCTTCAATTTGAACGTTACTTTAGAGATTCTCTCTTTTTTCAATCTTGAGGGAAGCTTTTATCAGTGCAAGTACAGTGATGGCAGCTCCTCATTGATCGAGGTTGAATGGTATGTGATGCTTGTTTAAACTCTAAAGCAGATGCTGAGATTACTTCCTCTGATTCCTTGGACACTTTTACTGAGTTCTCTTCTACTAACATTCTTGTGAGAAGTTCAGCTTTATGCCGATCCTATCCAAATATTTAGTAGGTTCTGACTGACCATATTGAGTCTCCAGTGTTGATTCTGTCCATCTGAAACAAAAATATATGCTACTGAGCCTATCAGCTACTGAACTCTAGCTAGCAACTGAGTTCCTAACATACTGAACTCAACTAAGCTATTACATTATATGGTTCATCATTCAACTAGGGGTTTTTGGATCTTCAAATCCTGTGATACTGAATCTCATCCCAGCAAAAACTTATTTTCTGTTGCTTTAAACTGAAAATAATTATTTTTATGCAAAAAGTGGGGGGGGTTAGAATTAATAAGAAAAAATGGATATTTTTTGCAACTCCGAATATTTTGGTACTTTAAGGACCAAAAACATCTCAACTGATTCAAAAGAAATGACGTAGAAAGCAAATTTTACAAACACTAAAAAAATTGCTTATACAATCAAAAAACAGATAAGTACTATAAATAAGTTCTTCCAAACACCCTCGAAATTTTATGAATTACAACATTTAAGAACTAATATTTTTGAAAAGCTCGTGCTATCATTTCAAATCAAGCATAAAGTACTGATAGGTATTTATCAATTAACTTAGTCCAGAGAGCAACAAATATGAGAAAACCCAAAAGCATGAAGGATTGGAAGGACGAATTACCTACGTCCTTGGATAGGCTCTGATTTTTGCTCGTGTCTGGAGCTTCTGGGTTGTGTCCCAGCCCTTTTCTTCCTCCGCGTGGATAAAGATCTGAAGGAAATAATTCAACTTCTCTCACGTTCTCTCACGGTTTGAATGAGAAAAAAAATGGTGTGAATCATTATGAACGTGTGTATATACCTTATAATATAATGTATAAAATATTATATTATAATTGTGGCTCACTAATAAATTAATGGGCTTCTAATAAATTAATATTCAGCCCATAATATAATTAATACTAACTGACCACATATTTATCAATTAATTGGCCTAGCCAATTAAATCCAGATAAATATTTTCCACATTATTAAATAATATTTAAATATATTACTATATTAATAATAATTCATGAGACAGTAGAATAAATACTAATCATCTATTTGGGCCAGACCAACGATCCAATACAAGAAAAAAGTTGGGCCTCAAATTAATTAATTATCTATATTCAGCCCAGAACAAAATTAATTAATAAACATAGATTTATTCCACTAGAGAATATGTGTTGACTTACCCCTTTATCCCAACTTGAGCATGGGCTTGTATTTCAGACTTAATTGATCTCTGTATTTAAGAAATAATTATGTGTTAACTAATTAATCTCACTGACAGCTTAAATTAATTAACATCTTATTATATTCTTGAGTAGTACCACTCGATCTTATTAACACACCTGAACTTAATCAACCAGTCGGGTTTAGTGTGCTAATTTTACGAGTTCCTTAATGATATTATCAACCCAATCATCAGGGATACGGATAAAAGATACAGATAACTAGCCTAAGCTATAAATAACTAATATCACCCAAGCTACGTAGATCATGTCGCGATGAAATTTACCATAGTAAGTCAAAGTGATAGATAGCTAAATGCACTCGGTTGGAATCTTATCAAGCTCAAGACCAAATTAAGTCATCGAGATCTTTGGTTCTGCATTAAGGTCAGCTAGGAGAACGCATCTCACTGTGATCCATCAATACACCACCTTCAGTGTACCAGTATAGACAAGCAGCCAAGATAAGCCACTTCTTATCTAAACTGCAGCTTAAACCGACAACTTGTCCATAAGTTGTCTCAGCTGTGATAACTGTTTATATCTTGTTAGTTCATCCAATTGTGCAGTCTTCTGTGATCTACAACACAATACACAATCTAACTCTTATACAAGATAAAAGACCAACATGCGCGAATATAATTAATCAGATAGGAGAATAAAAATAGTGGAACGGAAAATACATTTTATACAAGCAAAAAGTTGCTTCCATGATACAAAATTGAAAATAAGCACACATTAGAAATCTTATTTGGGGCCGCATCGGTTAATCGGTTGATATTTTTTAGTTTGCTTTTGGGTTTAACCAAAACTTAGGTTAGTCAGTAAACTGGATCAATTTTATTTGTGCCGAACTGGCCGATGAACAACTCATGTATTCTTTCAATACTTTTATGGTTTAAGAATTTGGTGTGAGTTTTTCCATGTTCCATCAGTAGATAACGATGAAGTTGGTTCCCATTACTAAATTCGCTTTTTGTAGTGATTGCTAAAATCTGCATAAGTTATTAAGTTTTATAGCAATTTTTTTTAAAAAGTTTTAAATATTTTTTTAATTTATTTAATTTTGACTATTATAACCTCGTACTAGTAATAGATAACTAAAGAAAATTTTGCGACAAATCAATAGAAGAGATAAAAAATTAATTTTAGTCCTATAATGTTGCTCAAAATCGATTTTGGTCCTATAAAGATGCCTCAATTAATTTTGGTCATGTTATTTTAAAAAATGCCCATGTTTTTAAGAAACAAGGGAAAGTAAACTCGGGTTACCTCCAGGTACATTCTTTAAAGTCTTTCGCTAGACGTCCTCTTCAAAGATGAACCATAAGTGGATATAGACAAGCCCTGCTCCTCCACAACTTCTAACATCACATTTGCATGATAAAGCTTCAAACTGTGACCATTGACAGTAAAAGTCACATCAGAATCGAGCTTTGAAACTTTCACTGCTCCGCTTAGCCAGACGGATTATACTGAAAACTAACCAACCATCGAGGGAGAAGCTTTCTCGGCATGAGACGCAGACAAGATTGGTACAACGACATAAGTTGTCCCACCTCAAAGTGCTTCACACGGACTTGCTTATCATGTCACGCATTGGCACAATCTTTGTACCATATGGAATCATCATAGGCCTCCATCCAAAATTCTTCCTTGCACTTAATTGACGGCCTAATTGCTTGCCAAATGATGGTAGTCTGTTCTTTTCCTGCCCCGTTCTTGCCCCTTTCAGGTTAGGGCTTCAATTCTGAGACGTATGGTCGATCATCATAACATAATGGACTATTGTAAACGTTCTGCCTGGGCTAGTTAAGCACATCTTGTATAGATGTAGAGTAACAGGCTCCCTATGGTGGTTTCACTATAGACGGTAACATTCTATCGGCCAGCATCGGCTTGGGCAACTCGAGCACATTGCCAACAGTAGCAATCTTAGGCAAGGCACCCAGTGCCATGATGCTCTCCTTGATCTCTTCATTCCTCATGTCCTTAGCATCCACATCAGTCAATCCTTGCATTAGAATGAGCTTCATCTTATCCAACAATATATGTGTCTCAAAATATTATTGGATAAAGCTTTCAATAACGTTAGTGGAAAGGCAACTTCATTCTCATGATCATAAGGTTCTTTAAGTGCATCCACAATGTAATGAACATAAATCTCATTGTGATACTAACACTTATAAACCCTTCATCACATCAATAACTACCTTCACAATTTTCGAAAACAGTCTACCTAGCAACACTCTTGTAGTACCTCCAACTTGCTTATCATTAGTATCAATGATATAAAAATCTATCGGGTAAACAAAATTATTTATTCTGATCATAATGTTTTCTTATGAAGTTGTATAATTACCTTAGTGCCCATTAAACTCCAGATAATTTCTTATACGCAGACAATTCCATGACATTAATAGATGATCCCATATCACATATTGCATGTTTAATCATCACATTCCCCAAAAGATAATGTAAGATGAATGTACCTGGATCGACGCACTTGGCGGGTAGCATCCTTTATATGATAGCAGACACATTAGTGTCCATCAAGACCTTCCCAGACTTCAAAATTTTCCTAGCTATTAAATCCTTTACAAACTTCCCAAATTGAGGGCTCTTCACAGCTTAGAGGAAAGAGATGTTGATTTCCAACTTCTCGAATAGATTCAAGTCATCTATGTACTCCTTGTTCGGCATCGTGTACTGATAGTTGCCTTGAATGCATGATCTATTGGTGCGTCAGCAATCGCCACTGGGATCTTTGTGTTCAAACTCCTCTACTTTTAAATCTGAAAATACATGGTCAGTAGATAAGGAGTTAAGATCAGAACGTTAAATATGTAACTCATTCATCATGGTTGACAGGGCCTAGGAGAATGTGCTACTCTCTGGTCTTGATAGTGATCTGAGAATCTTCATATTCATCTCCTTATTGTTGAACGTTCTTCTCAGCCCATTGATGGTGTTGATCAGATTTGTAAGTCTGTTATTGAGATCTTCAATCTTTTCACGAGGCATCATTGGTGAACGTCTCAAACTTCTGGAGTTCCAGGTCTAATTTGTTATCCTTAATCTGTTGAGTCCCCAAACACAGTAGAGCTAGAACATCTTAGAATTCTTTTGACATCTTATAATCTTGTACTCTGCCGATATTTGAAAAACTGAGTGTAGTCAGTATTGCATTCCATGCAACTCTGTCAAGATCGTGAAGCTTTCTTTCTTCTGGCGTGAATGCGTCTTTATCTTTGGGACCTTCTTCCCAGTAGACGCTCCTCTGCCTCCATCAGCAGCAAACGCGACACTATTGATCATTGGCACAATGGGACTGTCTCCAGCACCTCTGACATTCTATCATGGAGATACGCCAAGTGCGCTTCCATTCTGACCCTCCAGACGCCATAGTTTTCTACTGATAACATAGTTACCATCCTTATACCTAACATATCAAACATCATAATAACAAGTTACAGAATTAATGAAAGAAAGATGCAAATACTATGAAAATGTTTTTAGGATCTGTTCAAGTAAACCACTGTATCTAAAAAATAGTGATCAAAAGAACACTGCTCTGATACCAATTGTTGGTCCAATAATGAGTCTTCAGATATAGAAGGGGAGGGGTGAATTGATCGTGTCCTACTTATACCTCTACCCACGAGTGTATGGGGTGTTGGACGTCTCCCAAAGGACTCTGTGGTTAATCGTGTAACTACTCCTATTCGGATGCTAAAACTCTATCTAGACGATGAAAACTTAGCGGGGTGATTAATCCTATGCAAGAATTGAAATAAATCAAAGCTAAGGGCAATAAAGAAGCTAAATGGATGAAAATCTAAGAGAAGATATTCTAGGGGTAGACACTAATGATATGCAAAAGGACCTAGTGGTTGGTAGTTTAGTACTCAGAGGTTTTGGCATCATCAATTAGGGGGAAATTGTTGGGTTATGAGTCAGTGGTCGTTTAGATCATTGCTAGGGGGTACTTGGAACTGTCGTCAGTAGTTCATGTACTTAGGACATATTGTAATATTAGGTATTGGGGGAAATTGAAGTGATTTTCATCGCTATAGAATTGAAGATCCCAAAACCTGTCCTAAACCCGATGTGTGTTTTGAACATGATGATGTAATAGGCTAGACTTGTTCTTATCTTTATTGATTATTTTGTCTAAGTCCTGTAAGGGTTAATGTTGATCTGAACTTCAGTAGAGAAGTTAAATTCCAGAGCCCCATGTCATCAGTTTGTAGAGCTTATGTCTTCAGGTCCTCCAGCTGACTGCTCTCAGTAGAAGAATTCTTTCAGCAGACCTCAGTTGAAGACTCAGTATGATTCATTATCTACTGAAGTTATGAGAAGAGCTCAGCATCTTCAGAGTCACCAGCTGCCTATCCTCAGTAGAAGATTCTTATCAGCGGACTCAAATGAAGAAGTCAGTATGATCGGTCTAGATCTACTGAACGCATGCAACTCAGTTACAGATCCGACAAGGAAACAATTGCCCGTCTATTATCATTCAAATGTCGATAGAGTTTATTCAATATGAGGATTCAGAGAGAGTCAACTCAGATGAACACTAATGTCTGACAAGTCTCACCTACCACAAACCTCGGCCAATGAGAAGCAACCAAAGCCTTACCTGCTCTAACATTAAAGCTGCTCTCATGTTCAGAAGCCAACCACTCTGCGGCGCTCTTTCGAAAACTTATACCCGTTTTCCTTGGAAGTTTGTGGCACGTGGCATCGTCCTCTCCAACGGATACATGTCTGGGTTACGACTAGAAATAGAGAAGAGTCTCCCAGCTCAACACATGGGACATCAAGGGAATACACGCTTATTGCATACAAACTCTCTACCGCATTAAAGACGATCCAGTGAAGAACTTGCATAGTTGAATATCCGTAGTTCTTCTCTCTTGAGATTCTTTAGTTCCCTCTTCTCTATCTAAGCTCCATTGTTATATCGATAGCTTAGAACCTTCGAAGGAGTTCACTTTTCTATTAATTGTTCTTATTGTAAGAACTCCTTCAGTGTTGGAGAAAATCCCCTCCCCTTCAAACTTTGGTTTGATTTGTAAAGTCGCTAAGGACTATAACTAAGAAGGGTCTGTCCAGCGTACATATTCCTTGTTGAGGCTTGCTCAGATTAATCAACAAGAACTCCTGTTCTGTAGGACCGTGGACCTAGGATCTTACGTATCCGAACCACGTTAAAAACTACTTGTGTCATTTACTATTTTATTGCATTGTGCTCAAACCGATTTATAAACTCATACTTTGCATAAAACGTATTTAAAAGTGCACCAGCCAAAACAACTTTGGTTTGCGAAAAACACGTTTTCAAAAGAGACGAAGTCCTACGAGCCCCACACTTATCTGCACTGAAACTCATCAATTGAATTTTCTATACTGACAGAAGTCAGTAGAACAGACTCAGTAGTTGAGACACTCTGACCCACGATAAGAAGGTTCTTATTTGGCATTGTTCATTCAGTCGCATTTCTCAGCTTAGCTGACCTTCGCGTTTGAGAAAAGAAACTTGGAATCAGGTGTATACACCCCCCCCCTCCTCTACACCTGACACTCGTCTTCGGACCAACAATTGGTATCAGAGCGGTGTTCTCTTGATCATCTTTTTGAAAAACCTACTGGTCTACTCGAACAGATCCTGAAAACATTTTCACTGCACAAGCATCTCTTCATACATCCTTATACTCTTACCTACAATGTCTGATATGTCAGGTATTCGGATGGTACCTATGTTCTCGGTGGAGAACTATATGACATGGCGCGTGAGAATGGAGGCACACCTTACATCGCTGCACGACAGCATGCCAGACGTCCTTGAGACAGGACCTATCATTCCCATGATTGACAGTGTGCAATATGCCATTGTGGGAGGTGTAGGAGCACAAACTGGTGTAAAGGTTGCCAAAGACAAATCTGCCTTCACCCCGGAAGAGAAGAAACTGCACAATCTTGACCGTGTAGCACGGAACGCAATCCTAACAACGCTCAGTGATTCTCACCTCGGAAGAGTGCAAGACAGCAAAGGAACTTTGGGATGCACTGGATGTACTGAGCCAAAGAACCCTGCAGATCAAAGAAAACAAGCTCGAGCTAGAGCTTCAAAAGTTCGACAACTTTGCTATGGAGCCCAGTGAAACCATTGACGAGCTTAGCGTCAGATTCACCAACTAGATCAATATGATCAATGGGCTGGGGAGGACGTTCACCAACAAGGAGATGAACACCAAGATCTTGAGAGCATTTCCTCTACTGAAGTGGCTTCCTTTTTCTACTTATTTGCGATGTTCTGATCTTAATGCTTTAACTCCTGATGTTATATTTTCAGAACTAAAAACTGAGGAGTTCAAGCATAGTCTACCCTGACGGTGCGTTAGCGCTCCAGCTGACACTCAAATTGACCATGCTTTCAAAGCAACAGTCAGCACTTCAGGAGTCAACCCCGGTTCTGCTAGCAAGACAGTAGCTACATCAGAAGCAAAATCCATAAAGACCCCTGCTACTGAGTGTCTTGCGCTTATGGCTCTCATATCAAAGGGAGAAGGAGAGACTCAGAAATCTAAAGAAATATCATAGAGATTCTCCCTCAGGTAAGAAAGATAATCATAAAAGGGAAGAATCTAACGAGTCCATCCAATAGCTCAACTGGAAAAGGTGGCAAAGTTACTGTGTGCTACAATTGGAAAAAGGAAGGACATTTCCAGTACGAATGTCCTATGCTCTTAGCTGCCCAGCGAGCGGAACGACAAGCCAGAAGAAAAAATTTGCTGAAGGAGGTAGGCCTACATTGCCAGAGAGCTATCCGACGAGTCAATAGAGGAAGACACTTTCATGTATTCTTCTGAAGATGAAGCTGCATTTATTGCTGTTGAGGTCGGAGAAACAGATCCTGAAATATCGACTGAACACTGCCTGATGGCCGGAGAAGAGGCTGGGGTAAATTCTAAACTAATTATAACCTACTCTTCATAGAGCACACACGACACTTGCTCAGCTACAGGTGAACCTCTAGATATGATACAGCATATGACGACCTACTGGAGGAGCAGATTCAGTTGAGTAGAGAGTTCAGTAGAACTGTTCAGGAACTGGAACAGGTAAAGGCTGAAAGTCAGAGACTTTCTTCTGATTGTCAGGTCTCTACTGATTCGGAGAATCTTGTTGCAAGATTGAAGGAAGAGATTGAATCTCTTATGACTAAGTCTCAGCTTCAAGACACTCAGATATCAGTTCTGACTAAGGACAGTTCTGAGAAAGATACTGAGATAGCCAGACTCAGTCAGAAGCTCGCAGAAGTTGAAAAAGATTATGAATCACTCAGGAAAAGTGATGAAGTTTGGTGAGGACTGATGACTGAACAATAACTAGGAGCCAAGGAGAAGTTGGAAAACATGCTTAGAGCACAAAGGCCAGTCGTCATGAAGGAAGGACTTGACTATACACACGAAGCTTCAACCTCTACCTCTAAAGGCTCAGAAATGCTGGCTGATAGGTTCGTCAGAGGAAAAGTTCAAATCACTGAACCTATAACTCAGGCGAAAAACAAACAGAAGATTATTGCACCTCAGCCGAGCAAAAAGCAACTGACCGAGAGTTCTAGCTCCCAGAACACCACGAACAAATTCAGGGGGAACTAAGAAGGTCAGATGGGCAGAGCAGTATGGCGAACCACTGTATGAGCATCTAGCACAATACGGTTTGTACTATTATGAGCCCAGGGTCAGGAAGAGCACAAAACATCAGAAGAAGAAAGGTCTTGAACCCAAAGCTGCCAGAAAGTCAGTATCTCCGAGCTCAGTGGAGAAGAAAACTGACAAAGTTCAGAAGAAAAAAGTGTCTGAGACCCCCAAGGTCGCCAGACAGATTTGGGTCACGAAACCATCGACTAACGCTTAAGGACCCAAACTGAACCAAAGGGTACCTAAAATTGTTTCTGTTTTGCAGGTGCATAACGACCCTTGGATCATGGACAACGGCAGCTTGAAAAGAGCTAGCTGACACATTACGTACAAGAAGATGGTCCCAGAATTGAGTTTTGTGACCACTCAAAAGGCTATACAAGGGGATATGGACCACTGAACATTGGGACTGCTTCAGTTCCAAGAATAACATATGTTGAAGGACTTCAACATAATTTCCTTTCTGTCAGTCAATTCTGTGATAATCTTAACAGAGTTACCTTTGACGCTGCTTTCTGTAATGTTATTGATAAATCAACAGGGAAAATAGAGTTATCAGGTTCGCGAAAGAAGAACATCTACGTCGCAAACTGGAATACCGCCGAACCTGAGGCTTGCTTGCTTGCCCAGACGAAGTAAAGTGATAAAACAGGATGGTTGTGGCATAAGAGGCTCAGTCACCTGAACTTCAAGGCAATGAACAAGCTGGCTAGGGACTCAAGAGTCAGAGGACTGCCCAATGAAGCATTCATCCAAGACAAAAATTGTGAAGCATGCTTCAAGGGAAAGCCGACTAAGAAAACTAATCCGCCAATTCCGTCACCTTCCACTGATGGAATCCTTCAACTGCTCTACATGGACTTGTTTGGGCCAATCTCTCCAGTGACCAAAAGAGGTAAGAAGTATGCCCTCGTCGTTATTGACGACTATTCAAGATATACGTGGGTTATCTTCATAGCCAACAAATTTGATGTCAAGACTGAGTTACCGATACTGCTGAAGAAACTCAGTGTGGAAAAAGACATCAAAATTCTAAGAATTCGCTCAGATAGAGGGACTGAATTTCTCAACTCAGTCATAAAAGAGTACTGCGACACAGAGGGGATTCAGCACGAGACTTCAGCAGAACGGTCTTGCTGAACGGAAGAATAGAACATTGAAAGAACCAGCAAGAACGCTCCTAGCAGACTCTGGACTACCCTCAAAGTTATGGGCTGATGCTACTGATACCGCCTATTACACTCAGAACCGCTCACTACTTACAAAGCAACACATGAAGACACCATATGAACTATGGAAAGGGAGAATTCCCTCTATTTCTCATTTTCATATTTTTGGCTGTCCCAGCTTTATCCACAATAACGGAAAGGATCAGTTAAAGGTCTTTGATAGCAAATCTGATCAAGGAGTGTTCTTAGGATACTCTCGAGTCAGTAAAGCCTTCAGGGTCTTTAACTACCGGACCTTTTGCATGGAAGAAAGCCCTCATGTTATTTTTGATGAGTTTGTTACTAAGGACAGGAAACCTAAGAAGACAAATACTGAAGATGTCAGCAGCAAGCTATAGGATCTCACACTGAATGACAAAACTGAGAAGATCCAGCATTGTTGGGATGATGAGTCAGACGAAGAAGAAATTCAGACCCATCCCGCAAGCAATGTAGCTGACCTGGTTGAGTCTACCGAACAGAATCAACATTAGCTAACAATGGTCGATGAGGAAGCCCCAGTGGTAACTGAGACCTCTACTGAGAATATTAACTCAGGGGGAACGAATGATGTTCCTGAGCTAAATGCCCCTAAACCTGGAAACTCAGTAGATCCTAACCTTCTTACTAAATTGCTTCAGTCACAGAATAGCACTACTGAAATGCCTAACAGTCCTGTTGACTATATAGAAGTAATCTCAGAAGAAGAAGCCAAGCTCAGACGTTCATGGCTAGACGCTCACTCTTCTGATCTCATC
This sequence comes from Lavandula angustifolia, assembly GCA_028984105.1. NCBI lineage: Eukaryota > Viridiplantae > Streptophyta > Magnoliopsida > Lamiales > Lamiaceae > Lavandula > Lavandula angustifolia. The sequence continues at coordinate 17,204,684 of CM054819.1, forward strand.
ATTGGAGATCCATCAGCAGCAGTAAGGACAAGATCCAGATTAAGTCAAGGAGAAAGTGCTCTCTACTCCTGCTTCTTGTCTACTGAAGAACCACAGTCATTAAAGGACGCGCTCAACGATGCTAACTGGATCATTGCCATGCAAGAGGAGCTGAATCAGTTTGTCCGAAACGAAGTTTGGGAGCTTGTTGATAGATCTAGACACCAACATGTAATAGGTACCAAGTGGGTCTTCAAGAACAAGCGAGAGGAAAACAACGTCATAGTAAGAAACAAAGCTCGACTTGTTGCCAAGGGATACTGTCAAGCAGATGGAATATATTTTGATGAAATGTTCGCTCCAGTCGCCAGATTGGAAGCCATTCATCTATTCCTGGCCTATGCAACACATCAAAGATTCAAAGTATATCAAATGGATGTTAAGTCAGAGTTTTTGAACGGGTTACTGAAGGAAGAAGTCTATGTGGAACAACCGCTCGGCTTTTAGCAGGGACATCAGGTTTATAGACTCTGTAAAGCTCTGTATGGGTTAAAACAAGCACCTAGGGCTTGGTATGAAACCCTATCAGACTTTCTTCTTCAGAAAGGTTTTCAGAAGGGGACAGTAGATCGCACTTTGTTCAGCATTAAGTCAGGTGATGACATTCTACTAGTGCAGATCTACGTGGACGACATCATTTTCGGATGCAGGAATGTGACTATATGTCAATAATTTAAGAAAATGATGAAGGAGAAGTTCGAGATGCCCATGATGGGAGAGATGAACTACTTCCTTAGTTTTCAAGTAAAGCAATCACCTGAAGGAATACTCATCAACCAAGACAAGTACACTCGAGATCTCCTGAAGAGATTTGGCTGCGACTCTAGCAAGCCAGTCAAGATCCCCATGAACACAAATTTTAAAATTGATCTAGACAAAGAGGGAGCTTCTGTTAACTCTACTGATTATAGAGCTATTATTGGTTCTTTATTATATCTCACAGCAAGCAGACCTGACATAACTTATGATGTAGGTGTATCTGTAAGATTTCAGGCGAATCCCAAGCGAAGTCATCTAGACTCAGCAAAGAAGATTCTGCGATACCTGAAGGGAACACCTGAGGTTGGGTTATGGTATCCTGCTGATGATAATCTTGTTCTAACTGGATATTCAGATGCTGATTATGCAGGATGCAGGATAGATCGAAAGTCAACTTCTGGAACGTGTCAGTTTCTAGGCAGTAAGCTGATATCATGGTTTTCAAAGAAACAACATTCACTAGCAACGTCCACTACTGAAGCTGAGTATATGGCTATCAGAAGTTGCTGCGCCCAAATCCTTCGACTTCGACAACAACTGCGTGATTATGGTATCACTCAAGATGAAGTGCCCATCTATTGCGACTCCACCAGTGCAATTGCAATAACTCAAAACTCTGTTCTTCATACAAGATGCAAGCACGTGGACATCTGACACTACTTCATCCGAGACCATGTCGAAAGGAAGGATATCATGATGGAGAAAATCCATACTGATAAGCAAAGGGCAGACATACTGACCAAACCGCTTACTGAGAATAGGTTCAGAGAACTCTCAGTCGAGCTAGGTCTATTGGATCCTACTGACTCGAATCAGTAAGAAAACTCAGTACGATAAGTTAGAAACTTAAATTCAGTACTTGATTCAGTAGGGTGAATCATTCAGTACAAAGTAAGGGGGAACGTGATAACTTCAGTATCACGAAGATTCTCCTGATTTGATTCGGTAAACAGTTAACCGTCAGGTTCAGCTGAAGAGGTTTGCGTATTATGTTTTGTATTTCATTTAGAAGCATACGTGCATTTATTACTTCAGTAGCTTGCATTCAGTGGCATGAACTGCATTTATTTCCCGCCATAAATTCTTAAGGATAAATTCAGCGGAAACCGTTTTCATTTAAAATGCATTATCCTTAGAACTGTCCGCAACGTATTTAATGCATGTCTTCTCACCTTACTCTAACTGTGCTAACCTTACGTGGGTCTAGTTTAGAAGTGGCTAAGTAATCATTCCTTTTATAAAATTAAATCCTAACCGTCCAGAAAAAGCGAGATTTTATCCTGATCGTCAGATTTTAAAACCCTTGATATTCAAATCTTATAAAATCTCTTCTTCTCTCTAAAAACACTTTACGCTATTATTGCTTTAAGAGAGTTTCCTGATCAAAGTCTTGAACTGCATCTTTCTCTCATCAAACTCTCTTAATCTCGGTAACTTTCTTTCTCTTAAATATGTATCTTACTCACTCTATTTTCAACTACTGACATGTTTCTTGCAGATTTCTGATTTACGATGGCGTCCCTTATGCCGACCCCGTCCAACATCAAGGAAATTATTCAGAACAGGGTTCAGTTCGAACCCACGATGGAGTTCCACCTCGTGGAGCTACCATATATGGAGCCCATATTCTCTGCCCTGGAAGCCTCTGGGCTGAAGACGCTTCTCACGAGCACCCCAAGGCGTACCTTCCGCGACAGGTGGTGGATTTCTTCTTCAACCTGCGTCCCGTTGAGGACACGAACGCAGAGATCACCGTGATTCGATATATGAGGGAAGTTTCCCCTCAGAAATGGGAGGAGAGCCATGCGGACATCAGCGTCCTGGAAGGACTGAAGTCGATATTTGAGCTTCCCGACAGCGGCATATCCCCCATCGGCTATAAGGAGGCAGAGTTCAATGATTACATCCAACGTTTCTGCGGATAACACGACGATTCCTTCAAACCCACATTCCCCAAGAACCAACTTCTTCTGGAGTGTAGAGGCCTAGCATACATCGTGATCCACATCCTCACGAGCGCTGCTGGTTCATTCGACCAGTTGTCCAAGCCCAGACTCCAGATCATGATGGCGATAATGGATGGAGTCCAGGTGAATTGAGCACAGTTCTTCATGCCCGAGTTGAAAGCTCAAGCCCAGAAGTTTGTTGCCACCGAGTCAGGAGAGAGAAGACTGATTAGTGTGGGCAAACTACAGTATGGGACGAAGGTGTCCTTACCGATCGAGGACTCTGTGACGAGTCATGCGTCCTTTGAGGACATGAAATATTTTGAGAAGAAGCTGATAAAGTTCAAGACTAAATCAGCTGCTGAGAAGTCAATCGGGTGTGGAGCCGAGCTGAAAAGATCATCTACTGATCTGGCTCCACGCACCGAACAGCCCAAGAAGAAGAAGCTATCCAAGTCAGAAGCTTCTAAAGATGTCTCCCCATCGGCCTTACAAGATGCTGACACAGGCATTGAAGGTGCCACTTTGAAAGACAAAGTTCAACGTGTAAGTACAGAGGAAACTCAGCAGGAAGAAGAAGATGAGCCTGCAGCTGAAGTTTCTTCTAAGCAATCGTCTACTATTCAGCTGACCCGTCTACAAGCAGCAGGAGAGGTCATTGAACAGATTCCTGAGATCTCTCAGCATCAGGATCTGGTAGACATAGCCGTCCGTGTAAGGAACCAGATGCTGCTGAGGTTCCTGAACTGGGACATTCTCCCTGACCTCGTTCAGCAGCAAGTTGTGGACTCCCTCCTAGAAGAGGAGCAACATATTCAGGCGGTGATCGGGTTTGGGGAACCCGCTGCCATTGCCTCCTTCAAGGGCCTGCGTTCCGCCATGCTCTATCTCCTAGAGCTCAGGTCCTCCTCCTCTCCTGCCAGAGGATCCTCGCCGCCAGATCACCAGGATGGTGATGATGATGATACAATTCCCAAGGAGGCAGAGAAGGGAGACTCTGCTTAGGTTAATACTCACAGTGAGAAGGGCAATTCACCACCTCCTCCTCTGGAATCTGGTGCTACCCCTGTTGCATCGTCTTCTGGACAGTAATAGCTCGCTGCCTCTGAGCAGAGGATCGGTACCTCGTCCTATCAGATCAAACCAACAGGTACCGTATCTTCCAAGTCAGTCAATCGAGCAATCAGGAGGCAAGGAGAGAAGAATCTCGTCTCCTGGCCAAAGATGTGCACCTGAAGTGGGCACAGTACACAAAGGCTCAGACGGAGCGGGTTGACAAGTTGACTGGCGAAGTCAAGAAGATCTCGGATGCTACTCCTCCAAAGTTTCAGGAGATCGTCGAGACTGCGCTGGTAGCTCAGAAGGCGGACATGGCCGCTCAGTGTCAGCAGTTGCTGGAAGCTCATCAGAAGTTATTCTCAGAGCAACTGACTGCAGCCATGGCCAGTGTCCAGAATGTGATGGATGAGAGGAATCGGTTTGCCAGTTCAAGTGTCTCCTCAGCACTTGAAACTAAGGGGGCAGCCCTGACCCTCATTCAGAAGGAGATGAAAGACTCCCTCGATGCATCGCTCTTGCAGCAGCGAAATCAAACCGATGCCCAAATCTGACAGATCAGGAAGGATCAGGAGGATGACTGGGTACATTACTGCGATGCGGTTGGGGACTTCAACACCACTTCCACACAGATCAAGACGTCTGTCTACACCCTCCAACAGGAAGTAGCAGCGATTAAAGCTCTCCTAACCTCGGCAGATGATGCCAAAAAGGGGAAGGAAAAGGGAAGTCAGTGCTGAAGGAGTCAGCAGGAACAGAGAGGGAACCAATCAAGGGGGAAGGTTCAGGACAAGTCGGAACCAGTTCTCTCCCCCTACCCTCTGTCCAAGGAGAGGCTCAACCCGCAGCTAGGGTTGTAAACGAACCAAATCGAAGCAAATATCACTGTATTCGATTCGTATTTGGTTCGATATTCGAATATTCGTAATCGTATTCAATTTATATTCGAATATTAAACCTTATTCGTATTCGATTCGATAATGATATTCGAATTATTCGATTCGATTCGAATATTCGATTTGTTTGTTTGTTAAATAGCAACTATTCAAATGCTCGGCTATTCGATTCGGCTATTCGATTCATATTCGGTACTATTCGATTCGAATTTTCTTAGACAAAGCCTATAACATAATATTTTAGAAATATTCAAAATCCAATGCATTTAACATACCACTTAAAAGATCTAAATTGCACCACAAAACAAAAATATGCAACCACATAAATAAAACTAAAAACACCAAAATATGTCCAAATATTGACTAAAGCAACAAGTGTTTAAAAAGACAAAATGCAATAACATTGATAAGATAAATACTAGTGAACAAGTAGCCACTCTTCCACCGATTTTGCAAATCAACCTTTTTGCAACATGACATGAATAGGCTCTCCTTGCTCCTAAGTAAAAGAATCAACAAAAAATTAGCTTCATATATTAAAACAAGTAAAAATCTCAATTTAACTATAACAAAAGATATAAAACATACATGTGTTATAATGGGCTTCTTGATCCCGTGAAGTCGGCGAACCCAATCTCCTCCACAAATCAAAATTTGTACCATATCGGAAGACAATCTTGAACGGTAAGGATCTAACACTCGGGTTCCTGCACTAAATGTGGCCTCTGATGCTACTGTACTAACCGGAATAGCTAAGACATCACGGGTTAACTGATGAACAAATTATAATTCTCGCAAGTGCACGAATCAGTATAGTACCTAATCTAGCAACTCCCGAGGTCGATCTCACAAGGACTCAGCTGGGTTCTAATTATCCTAATTATTTTGCTATCTACTTGGTCCTAAACTGGGTTTGATTTACTTAAAAACTACTAAATTAAAATAACAGGAAGATAAAAGAGCAAGTAAAAGCAAAGTGAACTGGGTTAATGGGTGTGTTTCAAGTTTAATGAAGGGTGCGGAGGTTTAGCAATGACTATGCCTAAGATGATCGATTCATTCCTATTCTCTAGCTAGCATTTATGAGTTTATTTTGTTGGTTCATCCCTAAGGCTCTAGGGATTCCGTATGATGGCGGGAGATCTCTAACTTATAATCCTAAGGGTCAATCAAGTGATCATATCATGAACCTAAGGATCGTATCATGCTCAAGGATTTAAGGAACCATCTAAACTATCCCAAACCAATGGTGACAATCTAGATACTTAATTGCAGGTCTAAATAAATAACCGGGTATGATCCGCCGTATTATCTCTTACCTATATTCTCTATAATTATCTAAGATGATGGCCAGTCACATTAAAGAATCATAGAGAAATCAAAAGCAGGCTCAACAATTAAGAAACAAAACAATTCATTCATTGAAAAACTTGGGTTTGAATCAATTCATCAAAAACATAGATCCTGCTAAATCCCCACACAAGGGGATTTAGCCACTCATATTCGTAGGAAAATAATCACAAAAGATGCAAAAATAATCCATAGAATTCAAGTATCAAAAACCCAAAACAAAACTGAGAAGGAATAATACAACCTAGAATCTAGCGGATTGATCCTCGCGCTTGGTTCTCGGGTTGTGGTCTTCAATCTTCGTCTTGAATCTTCAACGGAGGGATGCCTTGGGTGTTTCTCTGCCTTGGAGGGTGGAAAAAGTCGGAATTATGGTGTGTGTCCCGAAGGAAAGAAGTCCGGAAGGGTTTATATAGGTTTCGGGCCGAAAAAATCAGGTTTTTGGGCTGCAGACAACGCGGACCGCGGTCCAGCACAAATGCGGACCGCGGTCCGACCCCACGGATTTTTTCAATTTTTTGAGTCAGAACGTACCGGACCGCGGTCCAGCACAAATGCGGACCGCGGTCCGACGTCTTCTGCCGAACAATTTTTTTCTGCACTGTCGCGTTTTGGGAAAAACGCGATATCTCCTTCGTTAGCCGTTGGATCGCCACGAAACTTTGCCAAAATGTTCCTAACACATAGAAATACAATGTGGACGGTGGAGATCGGATTCTAAGATCGTTAGATCCGCCTGCCACGCGATTTTCCAACTGCCTCGTTACATGAGCTCCGAAACGCGATTTCTTCAACATCCGGCTTCAAATCCTCTTCATTCTTCATCCAAACAACTCCATCTTTGCCAACAATGCATCAATGTTCATGGTTTCTTTCATTTTGGTGTCAAATACCACCAAATATGCTCAAAACACGTGAGAAACCTACAAAACCAAAAACTATCGAAAGTATACGATTCCAAGCAAAACAAAAGCTAAAAATGAATAGAAAACGATGTAAATAAGCTTAAAAAGAACATAATGAGATGGTATAAAAACCACTCATCACTAACTTGGACAAAACTTTGAACTTCAACTCTTGAGATTTCCACCAAGATAAGGCATCAAAGTCAGTGGTTACACTTGCATCCCCATCTTGACATCTAAAAACCCCCTCCTCTAAGTAAATGTCCAACTCCGACTTTGAAAGACCATCATCAACCTCAACAGTATTCAAATACTCATCAAACATAGATAAACCAGACGGTATTAGTTTTCCTTTCGAAGTGGTTGTCCCATTATTTATGTCCCATACCAAATAAGGAAATAAATGAGTGGACCACAATCAATCTAAACAAGTGGACCCCACTCATTTATACTTTTACACCACAACTTTACAGCTTTACCTCCACTATCTTAATTACCGTGCACAGTCCCAATGGGACATAAATAATGGGACGGAGGGAGTACAAAATATAATTCGTTATACATTTAATAAATAACATTACTGAACTAGATTCCCAAAATGCCCAAAATTTAAATTCAGTTTATCGTATGCTCAAAATGAAAATTTGAGCACACAATACAATAAAGACCACAATCTAACACTAATTATTAATTTCTATAAGGTTCTGTTCTTGACATGCTCTGTTTAAAATACTATAGAGCTCCTTCTGTTTACTCTTCGTGTATGCGTGTGAGAGCAGAAGTGATCAATCATGAAGAAACTCAGAAGCAAAATAGAAATTAGAGCTCTATGTCAATAATTGCAATCAATATTTCTGCTAAAGATAGACTCGATCATGCGATACATCATATTTCATAAACCCTCAAGAACAGAGCCTTCTCGCCATTCACACATCCAATTTCACAACAAAAATCTCAATTCCAAATATCAAGTTGCAATTCACACAAAACGAATTCCCCGCAATTACACATTAACATTGAAAGAAGTGCAGAAATTGTCATACAAAATAAATAACATTTACCTCATGCTCTTATGTAATCCCTTCTTGTAGAGATGTGTGCTTTGTTGAATTTGAAGCATCCATATCATGATTCATGAGGTCGCGGCGACGACAGAGGCGTGAGGAAGAGGCTGCGTCTGTGGCCTGCTAAGAGAGCGGCAGCGATTAGCGAGGCGTTCTATCGTCGGAGGTGAGCAGGAGAAGGGAACGGAGGTGAGGGAGCGACGGCGTGGGACGGCGGCGGCGTGGGGAGCAGTGGCGGCATGGGGGAGCCTGTGCGTGGGGGAGGGAAGACGTGGGGATAAGGGAAAGGAACAAATGAAATTGAGTAGGGTTTTGTAACTTGTAAGGTTATGAAATTAGAATTTAATTTATTCATTTAATTAATATACAAAATAAAAATAAGTTTACAAAAGTGTTATTATATATAAAAACAATTATTGTATTTATAATTTATATTTAATCGAATATTTACGAATATCGAATCGAATATTACAATTTTGTATTTGTATTTGATTAGTAAACTAATCGAATCGAATATTTATAATCGAATTTGAATCTCAAAATCTTGAATACGAATATCAAAAATCGAATACGAATACCGAATCGAATCAAAAATATTTGATTCGTTTACAACCATACCCGCAGCTCGAGCTGCAGGGCCATCAGAGCCTCAGGCTCAGCCCATTGCTCCAAAGGCGCGGTGTCATCGAGCCTCGGCAACGAAGCGGCGATGCGTGCGGTCGGAGGATCGGGTGAAGGATCCTCAGCCCAGGCGCACATTGATGATGTGGCACAGTTTGTCGAAGGCTCCAAGGAGGATGAGGAGCCCCTGCCAACCAAAGGGCCCGGAAAGGAGATTGCTACTGAGAGCACCCCTCCTTCTCCGTCGCCTAAGTTCAAAAGCCGAGAAGAGCAGGAAGAGCATGACAAAAGGGTTGCACAGCAGCTGCAGGACAAACTTGACTATAAAGTTAGGATAGAGGAAGAGGCAAAGCTGAAGAGGAAGAAGAAAGTTCCTAAGGCTAGGGTGTCGAAGAATCAAGCTAAGTTGATATTGGCTCAGTAGAAGAAGAAAGCTGCAGAAGAATCTGCTCCTGAGCCTACTGACGACTCTGATACCGACAACCTTCCTCTCACTCAAAGGCTGAAAAATCTTACCAAACTTACAGCTGAGCAAGAAGCAGAGGACAAAGCCACTTGGGATGCTGTGCAGAAAGGCCTCAACCTCCGATCTAGAGATAGACGTGCTGCTGAATTGAGAGAGAAGAAAAGACAGGCTGATCTGGATGAGATCATTGAGCTGACTGAACAAGCAGCCAGAGAGCCTATCTTTAGACTTCAGCAAGCAGATTCCAAGGACATCCAAGTTCTTCAAGCGCGGTGCTCAGAAGCCTCACTTGAAGAAAACTCTGCATCGTCGCATCGACAAATGGATTCCGTGGAACCTGAACGAGAAGTGGGAAGAGCTCAAAGAAGATTTCATCAAGGCATACTATGTGTGGCAGTGCTATCCATCAGAAGTTTCGGCGGTCGATCTATTTGATCAGTTCCTATATCATCACGACCCCAACTTTAGAGCTCAGATCAAGCTCCTGCTATTCAAAGAGAAACTGCCATTCACAGCCCCTGCAAATCACCCACTGAATCCTCCTAAGACCGTTCAGGGCATCGTCTGCACTAAGGAGATTGAAGCAGAGGTGGAGACAGCAGTCCGTCACAACAATCTTGATATTCAGACGACTGATGATCTCATTCCCATCGAGGCCCTGAGGAATAGATTCTACAAATCTTATGGGTTGGATGCTCCTGCTGCAAAGTCTGCTGACTTCAAGGCCAAGATCAAGAAATTCAGGCATTAGCAGCTTCAGCTTTTCTCCTTATCTTTTGGAATAGATTCATAGCTTAGACTGATTGTACCTTCTTATCATATCTTAATAAATCAGTTTTTGTTGTTGGCCAGACAACTACTCATTGTCTTTAGGCTGTGTTACTTTTCTTTAACACTTTCTGATCACTGAAGTGATCTTACACACTCTTACATATCCTGATTTCTTCTGATGTGCCTATCTTTTATAAGTTGTTAACTTTGTTATAATTGATCAGTTATTACTGAATCCTCTGGGGTTAGTAGTTTAGTACTTAGTGGTTTTGGCATCATCAATTAGGGGGAAATTGTTGGGTTATGAGTCAGTAGTCGTTTAGAACATTGTTAGGGGGTACTTGGAACTGTCGTCAGTAGTTCATGTACTTAGGACATATTGTAATATTCGGTATTGGGGGAAATTGTAGTGATTTTCATCGCTATAGAATTGAAGATCTCAAAACCTGTCATGAACCCGATGTGTGTTTTGAACATGATGATGTAATAGGCTAGACATGTTCTTATCTTTATTCATTATTTTGTCTAAGTCCTGTAAGGGGTATTGTTGGCCTGAACTTCAGTAGAAAAGTTAAATTCAAGAACCCCATGTCATCAGTTTGTAGAGCTCATGTCTTCAGGTCCTCCAGCTGACTGCTCTCAGCAAAAGAATTCTTTCAGACTCAGTATGATTCATTATCTATTGAAGTTGTGAGAAGAGCATCTTCAAAGTCACCAGCTGCTTATCCTCAGTAGAAGATTCTTATCAGCGGACTCAGATGAAGAAGCCAGTATGATCGGTCCACATCTACTGAACGCATGCAACTCAGTTGCAGATCCGACAAGGAAACAACTGTCCGTCTATTATCATTCAAATGTCAGCAGAGTTTATTCAATACGAGAATTCAAAGAGAGTCAACTCAGATGAAGACTGATGTTTGACAAGTCTCACCTACCACAAACCTCGGTCAATGAGAAGCAACCAAAGCCTTACCTGCTCTGATATTAAAGCTGCTCTCATGTTCAGAAGCCAACCACTCTGCGGCGCTCTTTCGAAAACTTATAGCCGTTTTCCTTGGAAGTTTGTGGCACGTGGCATCGTCCTCTCCAATGGATACATGCCTGGGTCACGACTATAAATAGAGAAGAGTCTCCCAGCTCAACACACGGGACATCAAGGGAATACACGCTCATTGCATACAAACTCTCTAGCGCATTAAAGTCGATCCAGCGAAGAACTTACATAGTTGAATATCTGTAGTTCTTCTCTCTAGAGATTCTTTAGTTCCCACTTTTCTATCTAAGCTCCACTGTTATATCCATAGCTTAGAACCTTCGAAGGAGTTCACTTTTCTGTGAATTGTTCTTATTGTAAGAACTCCTTCAGTGTTGGAGAAAATTCCCTCCCCTTCAAACTTCAGTTTGATTTGTAAAGTCGCTAAGGACTACAACTTAGAAGGATTCTTGCAATTTGAATTGCACTATCGAGGATTATCTCTTTTTCAGAGTAGGGAGGCTGACTGTAGCTTTTGTGTCAAGACAAGTGCAGTGTTGTCAGCTCCTTATTGGTCGAGATTAGTTGGTAGGTAAGGCTTGTTCAAACTCTAAGACTCAAATAAATTATAGGCAACATTACAGGACCAAAATCGGTTATATGACGTCCCATTAATACCGTCTCCTTTCTTTTTTACGTGGAGATTAAGAGTCTTCATTTAGATGTATATTTTATGTGTTTTAATTGTATTAAGATATTTTTATACAGTTTTCAAGAAATGGTTTGTGGAAGGAATGAGAATTCATCTAAATTTTACTAAGGCATAATTAAGGAAATTGAATTTTTTTTTTTTTTGATTTTTTTAATGTTATAATCTATGTTGCACGGACACTTCGAAAAATGTCGCCGTACTGTGTCGGACACGTGTCGGACACGGACACGCTCGGACACGCGCCCGACACGTGTCGGACACGGCAAAAATGTGTCCAGCAAATAAAAAAAAAAAATTTGGACACTTCCCGGACACGGGAATTGAAGTGTCCGACTCTTCTCGGACACGGGAATTGAAGTGTCCGACTCTTCCCGGACACGGGAATTTAAATTTCTGATTTTTTTTTAATTTTTATTACAAATCGTCCCTAATGATAATCGAACCCAAGACCTACACAAGATCAACCACTTACGCAGAAGTGAGAATACTAACTACACAAGATCAACCACTTAAGTGTCCGACTCTTCCCGGACACGACCACAAACAAAAAAAATTAGACTCTTAACAGATCAATAAACTGACAGTTTTGAGTTGAATAGTGATGTTGGGATTTTAGAGATTGCAAATCTCACCTTTGATGAGCCGGAAGTGGAAAATAATTTGTTGGATGAAGTATTCTACACCGATTCATAAAACTTGAAAAATTACTTTTTATTTATATTATTATGACTTTTAAGACTAATGTTTATTGTTGTTATCTATTTATCTTAGTATTTCACATTTTTATGCTATGATTATAAATTATGAGTTATGACTTATGCGTTTTGAGTTAATAATGTGAACAATGAGTTTGATATTGAAAAGTTTGACTTAATCATTTATATATATATATATATATATATATATATATATATATATATATATTAATAATTTAATATTATTTATATTAGCGCCCGTGTCGTGTCCTAAATTTTTCAAAAAATACCGTATCCCGTGTCCCGTGTCCGTGTCGTACCGTGTCCCGTGTCCGTGTCCATGCAACCTTGGTTATAATTAAATAAATATTTTAAAGTTTTCAAAAAGTTAAAAATCATAATTTTCTGAGTTCAGAGCGTATTAGAATCGTGTGATAGAAACTTTTGGAGAGAGAGAGTGTATAAGATTGTGGGGTGGGTAGTGAGTAATGAGGGGATCCACCTCATTGTTGAATGTAGATTTTTTTTTATTAAAGGAAACAGGACAGTATTATTGGTATAACCGAAAAGGAAAACGAGAAAGTATTAATGGGCCGGAGGGAGTATATTATAGGACCAAAACTGATTACTAGCCAATATTAAATGACCAAAAATGAATTTCTTTAATTTTGTTTTTCACGTGCAAGTGGCCGGTAATATTTATAGCGAATAAGAGAACCAAAAATTGTTTTTTTTATAAAATTATAGGATTCATTGTAAATATATTATATATATATACTTACCATATATTGTGATGACCATGTAATCCCTAAAAGCCCACGAGCCCATCTTGTACTCTATAAATAGATGTCTCCACCATCATAATAATACACATCTATTTTCTCTTTCTCTCTATTATTCTCTCATTCTATTTAGTTTATAACACGTTATCAGCACGAAAAAACTATTCTCCCAAAAAGAAAAACCATCAGCTACCGAAGGTAAAATCTTTTCCTCGACACATATTTATTGTCCATAACATTATTTCCTTTTTATACAAGCTCTTCAATTTATTTATCGAATTTTGTTGTGTTCGTACGTATCGGCGATCATTTACCTTGTTGATGAGAGTGTCTCTATACCGAGTGCGTTGTATTTGTATCAGTACAAATTGAAGAATCATTACTTGGATTCATAATTTAATACTGTGATATGGTGGAACTTATTATGCCTTGGAGATATGATGATATATATAGCTTCGACACTGAGTTCTCAGATTCACCTTGACTGCGTCAAGGAATTATGATGTTCGGCTCTGGGAGTTTGGTTGAGCTTTATTTGGATATGTATTTGATTACTGCATATGCATGTTATCGTTATATGAGAAATTGCATATTAATATATTATCGCCAGTTGTAGTGTAGAGGTCATGGATTCTACTTACAGAAAAATAAACTAATATTCCTGAAGAATATTATATGCTCTTTAAGAGCAATTTCAAAACATATTTTTAACTTAAATTGTTGCTCCACAAGTAGCACAAGTAATATTCTTGAAGGATATTACATGCTCTTGAAGAGCAATTGAAAAATATATTTTTCAACCTAACTTTTTATTGCTCCAGAAGTAGCACAATCAATATTCCCGAAGAATATTACATACTCTTGAAGAGCATTTATTTTACGCTTTTATTTATTTGTTTGTTTGTTATTTATTTATTTAATATTGAATTTAGATTGTTGCTCCTGAAGTAGCACAATTCATATTCCTGAAGAATATCTTAAGCTCTTAAAGAGCAATTCAAACTTATTGAAATAACTTAATTGTTGCTCCAGAAGTAGCACAATTTAATATTCTTAAAGAATATTTCACTCTTGAAGAGTTACTAATACTATCTATGTAATTACTATATACCTCATTTTTTTTTTCTGCATACTGTATAATATTTATATTTATATATATAAATGTAATCTTAATTTGTTGCTCCTGAAGTAGCACACAACTAATATTCCTGAAGAATATTACGTACTGAGCAATTCATACAACATATCTTAATGATAGGCGAATCTTGGTTCTTGAATTTTTTATTATTGTTGCTCCCGAAGTAGCACAATTGATATTCCCAAATAATACTATGTTCTTGAAGAACAATTGGGTTTCTAGAACGTATTAACCTTTCGCCTAAAGTGGTTTAATATAAAACTAAAATTAGTACTCCTGAAGTAGCACAATTTGTATTCCTGAAGAATACTACATGTTCTTGAAGAAACGATTCAAGTTTTTTTTATTTTGGCAAATGCTATATGCTCATAATTTTAATTCCTAAAGAACAATGAATATATAAAGGTATGTTGTACTTTAATGTATTACCTAATTACATGGAGTGGTAGCAAGAGCTCCTCTTTGAATGACAATTGCATTTCCAATATCCTATTGTGGTTTAATTTCTTTTTAAGAATAGATGTGAGATCCGGTAGATCTCAAAATTCACAATTTATTGATTTCACGTATCATGAATAAAACTAATTTGTTGCTCCGGAAGTAGCACAATTATATTACTGAAAAATGACCATATTGTGATAGTAACATTACCATCACATGTTTGTGGAAATGCCTCAAATATAGTATTTTTATATACTATTTAACTTTTGCTCCTGAAGTAGCATCATTTATATTCCAGAAGAATATTAAATACTCTTAAAGAGCAACTCACATTTTCGATGATAAATGTTATTCTTGAATGAAAAACATTATTAATGTCTTATTGACATTAATATACTCTTGACATCGATGTTCATCTGCCAATAAGAGGGCATGAGAGAGACAATAGAAATGAAGCATCCCAATAGGACTGCTTAAAGATATAATTGATTATCCTCCCTGAAACTCGATACGAGTATATGCATCCTAAATTGCAAGATTTTCAAATCTAGTGCATCGAAATTATTGAAGGCTCCAGAAGAGCATGTGTCATTCTATCAAATGATACGAAATCAACTATTAAGTTTGCCCTTACTTTAGTAAGTCTAGAAGAAACTTACTAAGTTTTAAGGATATCCGTTACAATGGATACCATATTGAAACTATATAAGAAGGTAGTGATTATTTTGCATTTAGCCAGAAGCTAACAAAAGAAAAGTTATCACACTACCACCTTGAATATATTACACATTCATAAAAATAAGTGAGACAAACCATGTCATGAACCAGAAGTTCAAAGGGCTTTATGCGTTGACATGAGAGGCTTGGACATTCACGAGCAACTATCATGCGCAACATAATCGAAAATTTATCTGAGTGCAAATAGAGATCCTGAAGAATCTTTACATTGATTTTCATGATTGCTTGACTTCTAGAAGAAATGAAGCAATTGCTAGAACTAATAGTTCAAATAATAAAGAACTCAATTCCCTCAAGAAGAATTGTCTTGATAAAGCTAGTGAGTTTATTAAACTCTAAGTTCCTCCTGAAGAGGACTTATATTATATTACTTTGGAATTGAGACTCAACACTTAGTTGCTCATGTGCATAATCAATGGTTTTGTACGTATAAAAAAAATTAGTCTCACAAGATGATTGTTATTATGATAAAATAACGTTCCCAACATTAGGTGGAACATATGTCACATTTGGATTCCTGAAGCAATCAATGTGAAATCTACATCCAACAAAAAGCACAAGAACAAACTAGTCACATTTAGATTCCGAGTAATCAATGTGAACAAGAAGTCAAAAGACTTCACTTGCAAAAGATTGCGAATCAACTTCTTGATACTTTAGTATGTATATAAAAGAAGTGACAATGTCATACATTTGCTGCAAATACCCCCGACAAGATTTCATGTCCCTGAAGGACAAGTATAAATGACAGCAAATGCATTAAAAGTTCGTCAAAAATATGGTCGACCAATTGGTTCTAAAAAAAATTTTGTGTCTAAGAAAAGGGGCACAAAATATGAACCAAATAATGACGATAATGATTAATCAATCAAATGAAGTTCCTAAAGAACTACAAGCGTCTGAAAATAGAGATCTCAAAATATTGGAGAGATCAAATATCGTCGTGGACGCACAACGGTATTTGTGCCTTTGAATATGACTCTTGAAATGAAAAAAAAAAAGGATCCTCAATGACGATCTATAAGAGATTGTTAAGATTGAAATAATTGGGCAAAGAGGAACGAAGTCATATAAGGTGAATTAATATTCCCTAGAAAGCCGGAAATATTTGGACCTGTAGTTCCAAAATCCGGAAAGTATATCCCCGAAGGATATAAATGTGTCTTTGTTACATAGAGAAATGAAAAATTTACGAGATATAGGGCAATACTCGTAACACAATTTTTCTCTCATAGACCGGGAATTAATTATGTACTCTTCTATAATAGACGCCATTATATTTGATTAATCAACTTATGTCACAAAAGGCTTGCTATGCACCTTATGGATGTAGTAAATACTATCAATGTGATTCACTAGATAGTGACATATATATGAAGATCCCTGAAGGATTTAACTTGTTCAAAACATGTAAGTCAAAAAGATATTTTCAATTAGACTACAAAAGTCACTGTCAGGGTTGAAATAGTGCAGCCGTATATGATATAATCATAACGACGAGAATTCCTTGACAGAAGGGTACATAAATGATGACTTGAGTTTGATTGAAACTCCTGAAGAACATAATACTTATATGTATACTCCGTCAAAATGACTTACATAGAACAAGTAATTATGAATTATTTTATTCATTGATAATCCAACTCACATGCTTGTCGGCATTATGGGGAGATATAAAACATAAATGATAGAATGCCGCAATATCTCGTTGGATTAATTATTAGATCCACGCACTATGAACCAGAAGTTCATCAAGCTATTTAGTGCAAAAGGAGTGACTAAAATCTCATATACCTATTGTATATGCACCATGAAAGAACTGAAGTTCCTCATAGAAAATATAAATCAATTGATTCTCATTAGCGCCAGAAGCGTGAGAGATTTATTGGTGCTAAGAGATAAGAAGTCCGCGGAATACAAAATTAAAACACATCACTCCAAATTCCTGTTGAAGAGGATATGTGAATCATTATGTACAAAAGTACTTGATGAAGTCAACTCATGCCTAAAGACGGAGTTCGAATCAAAATACTTAGGTTGAACTAATAATTGTCTCGACCTGAAGATCGAGCATCTCCCTAATGGAGTTACGCTAGTCGACCTACCTGAAGGTCTTTAAAGAGATTTTATTGTATTGCATCCACATAGCTACCTAATGGTTGCTTCAATCACTTGAAGTGGATGTAGACTCATTTAGACCTATAGAAGATAACAAAAATGAGGACCAGAAGTTCCTTACTTATGTGCAATTGAAAATTTTAAAATGGTATTGACCATCATTTGCTATCTTCGAGACAAACATGCTATTATCTTTGATGATAATTAAATTTGTGTTGCACATATTAGTGTAGACCTTAAAGATAACCTTGAAGATTGTTATCTTGAGGGGGAGTAACAAATTGTTAATAATCTTAAAGATTAGACTGACTCCTAAAGGTCAAATGACCTTGAAGGTCAAATGGTTGTACTCTTTTTTTCCTTCCTAAGTTTTTTTTCCTAAAGGGTTTTCTTAGTCAAGGTTTTTAACGAGGCATCCAATGCAACACACGAGTAAATGAGTCATTGAGATTGATTCATAAAAGAGTCAATACAACACATGATCTCCAAAAGAGTGGCGGCATCAACATCCAAAGAAATTCGGCTCAAGTGGCAATCTAGTGAATTCTTTTATAAAGGCATTACCAACATCAACATTCAAGAAGTTGTTATACAAGATCGATATGCGCCGACTCAAGGATCAAGAATGAATATATTGAGGTGGAGCAACAGTATTCTCTTTTCCTTCATCCAGGTTTTTATCCCATTCTGGGATTTTTCTGGCAAGGTTTTAACGAGGCAGCAGCTTTTTTAGGGATGGTCAATCAAGGGGGAGTGTTGTAAATATATTATATATATATACTTACCATATATTGTGATGTAATTACGTAAACCCTAAAAGCCACGAGCCCATCTTGTACTCTATAAATAGAGGTCTCCACCATCATAATAATACACATCTATTTTCTCTTTCTCTCTATTATTCTCTCATTCTATTTAGTTTATAACAAGGACTAAAATAAATTATAGCAACATTATGGAGTAAAATTGATTTTTTTTTTTTTTTTCTCTCAATAGAAAGATGAGTATAAAATTCGTTAGAGTGCATATACAGTAATACATCACGGTCCTCGAGTTTATTAAGAAAAGATGGACAAACGGCAGTGGCATTGATTTTGGAGGTGGCAGCCTTTGCGGCATTTGACTGCAATTTCATGAACTTCATTGTATGTTATGTTATGTGTTTTCCAATGTTGAACCTCACGTGTCTATGCTTTCCCCTTTTGCTCCAATCGACATATACATACAAACACATTACTGGACCCCAATGTCCCTCTTATAGTCCGTGTAGTGGATTGTACTGGTACAATATCACAAATTCAAATTTTATTGTTTTTACATCGAACCCATAGTAGATGGCTCATTTAATCTTTTTGATGTGATTTAATCAATTTATATATCCAGCAGCTATTGCATAGTTTACATGTCACATGCAAAAAATGGAAATGAAAGATTAAAATTGTACAACCTCTTTTAAAATTTAAAAAAAAAAAATCGTCGAAGCTTATTTTACTTAAAAAGTTAAAACAAACTGAAAAAAGAAAGATTTACAGACAGGAAACATGCCTTATTAATAATTAATGTTTGCCAGCTCACACTCCTTTCAGCTCGGCTCGGCTTAGAAGCCTACTCCAACTGCACCGACTCCCATGGTGTCGCACCTGTGCGGCTCCAACTTCCTCACAGCATTCCTCCAGAAGCACGACTCCGGCATGAGCTTAGCCGCAGCCGTCCTCATCGGCTCCGACTTGCACCTTGTCAGCACAAACGGCTCGTACCCCACCGCATTGATCAGCTTCTGTTCTATCATGGTGGCCATCGTCGCCACCGCAGCCCCGGGCGGCAGCGTACATGACGACCGCGGTGGCTGCTGGAGATCACTCTTGTAGGTAATGGGCTTAGGCTTTGAGTCGATGCTGAGCCTCCTAGTGTGGTTGTGGTCACAAACGGCGCCGGGTTTCGCGGCTTTCGCCGCCTTGCGCGGATGCTCCGGCAGCCACCTCATGAAGTCGGTTCTGCAAACCCATGTTTCTTTGGATACCTCCATTGAAAGCTTCGGTTCGCACATCATTAAAAGCAAGCATTCCGGCAACACTGGGCCCTCTTTACTAGTTTCTAATTCTTGGTTTTCCTCCGCCACTGCTACTTTTACTTCTTCTTCTTCTTCTTCTTCTTCTTCTTCTTCTTCTTCTTCTTCTTCTTCTTCTTCTTCTTCTTCTTCTTCTTCTTCTTCTTCTTCTTCTTCTTCTTCGATAATGGAGTCCAGTGCTGCTTCGCATTCTTGAAGGAGGGGTGGTGCATCGTTGGTCTGAAGTGCTTCTTCCTTTGATTCTGGTGATGAAAAAAGATGGTAGAAGAGGCTAATTCCATCGTCTTCTTCCTCGTCTTGAATTGGGCAGCAATCTTCGTAGTGCTCTGCGTTTTCTTGGTCTAGAAGAGCTTCAAACGATGACATATTCGACTCGACCTCTTCTTCATCGTTTTCGCCGCCGTCCTCAAGAACTAGAATTGCTAGTTCTGTTTTTTCTTCTAATTCCTCTTCCTCTATTTCTTCTCCATCGCCCTCAATCTCCAACTCGTCTTTTTCCCCATTAGTATCTCCAGAAACATCAACTTCTTTCCCAAAAACTTCATCTCTACCATCATCCATGCTTTCTTGAATATCTTCGTTTTCATTTGGATTCCAGGTGAAGCGGTTGTTGACGAGAGCAGCCATTTTCATGGGATCAGATCTGCACCTCATCAACAAGAGTGCATTCTTAGGCGGTATGCAAATACTCACTCTTGCCGCCTCCTCCTCTCTCTCTAAACTCCGTCCCTTCAACTCAATCTTGTCATCCTTGACCTCAATATCCTCGAACACGTGCCTTCTAGAAGACCTCAGAGAAACCCTCTCTTCCTCTTCATCTCCGCCGCCAACCACCAGCTCGATCTCCCTCCTCTTCCCTCCTTCACCGTCATTCATAGACACCAGCCACCTCGCAAACACAGCTCCACATCCATTATCGTCATCACCGTTCTGCTTCTCACTCTTCTCTCTCTCACTAGTCGAGAAACAGGAACTTCTGCAAGGAAACAAGCAGCTGAACTCAGCGCCCACCGACCTCAGAGTCTCGCATATCGAGATCGGAAAATGAACCCATCTCTGATTCCGGTGCGGCAAGCATTCCTGCGCCAGCGGCTGCTGAAAATGCGCACCACTTTTCGAACATTTCTGCTGCTGCTGACCGCAATCTTTATCTTCTCCATCAGCACAAGATTGCGGCTCAATCTTTCTGAAACTAACTTCGCCGCCACTCCGCCGCTTGGAAAGACTGCGGCTTTGCTTCACCTTTTTCTTCGTCTTGACTCTCACTTGCCCAATGCAGGTCACTTTAGGAGAAGACGGCTCCGGATTCTCGAAAGCGCAGCCTCTTTTCTTGCCGGTGGTGTTGAAAAAGGGGGAAGCTTGGCCGCCTTTGAGGCTGCCGTTGGTGCGAAGGCGGCGGCTGAGAGAGGAAGAGAGGGTTACTGGGCCGCCGTCGCGAGCGGCGCGGCCGGGGCTGAGTGTGGATTTGGAGAGTTTCATGGAAGAGAAGGAGAGGCGGGAGGTGAAGCAAATAAAGAGCTCGCTAGTGGTGGCGGCAGCAGCGTTGCTATTTGTGCTGGTGGTTCGGAAATGGGGTTTATCTATGTCCATCTCTACTAATTCTTGTTTTTAGTGGGTATTTTTACTCGCTGCCATGGACGAATGGGTTTGACTGTTTGACTGTTTGAGCAGTAAAAGTTGAGAATGGTGGGGACTAGAGAGAGAGAGAGATATGACAGAGAAATGAGAGAGGGAAATGGAGAAAGCCGTGTTTTGTATCGTGGGGATGCAGCGATGGCGATATTATGTTTCATTTTCGAGTAAGGTAGTAATGTAATACTAGTACCATACAAAATGTCTTAATTTTTTTTTTTTGGAATGTCTGTAAAAATTGTCATATATCTAAAAGAAAGTGGATTTCATTTTTTTACCAACTCAAATCAATTTCAAAAATTATTCAACTGTGAGTATTGCACACATCTATCTCA